>WHVB01000015.1:0-600000 GCA_015178965.1 Russula ochroleuca
GTCGATCAGGAGACGGACGATCGCAACGTTCTTGTTCGTTATTGCTTGATAAAGTGGTGTTTCCTGCTTCTCATTGACAACATGGACACTTGCGCCACGCTTCACCAGCAACTCCGCAATCTTCAGGTGGCCATTGGCAGACACGAGATGTAACGCGCTCCAGAGGTCATCACGCTGGATGTTCGGATCAACATCGTGGTCCAGTAACAGCCGTGCCATGTCGAGATGCCCATGTCCTGAGGCGAAGTGTAATGGAACCCGGCCCTGGTTGTCCCGCGCATTAATATCGGCCCCTTGCTCGATGAGGAAGCGACCGACGTCTACTTTCCCCTTGCTCGACGACAATGCTAACGGGGTCATTTGAGTCCCGTTCCGAATATCGACGGCAGTGCCAGTGTCGATTAACAATTGAACGACGTCGAGGCGCCCGTTTTCTGATGCGATGTGCAGTGGATTGTTGACGTTCGCGTGAATATCTGCGCCATGCTCGACAAGGAAACGTGCAACGTCGAGTTTGCCGCCGCTGGATGCCAGGTACAATGGCGTCTCTTCACTTGTGCTCCGAATGTCGACATCGACGCCACACTCTAACAAGAACTTCGTGACGTGAAGATGTCCAGAGAATGATGCCTTGTGGAGTGGTGTCCGGCCTTTGTTATCCCGGGCAGAAATGGTCGCGCCACTCTCGACCAAGAAGCGTGCGATGCCGAGGTACCCATTCCCTGCAGAGAGGACCAAGGGTGTCTCCTCGTTGTTGTTCTGGCTGTCGACATTCGCACCTCGCTCGACCAGTAACTTTGCGATGTCAAGGTGCCCATAGCCTGACGAGAGATGCAAGGGTGTCCAGCGATCTTCTTTGTGTGCGTTTACATCGGCGCCACGATCAATCAGTAACCACACAACGTCAAGATACCCATGTCGTGACGCAACGTGCAGGGGAGTCCAATTTTTTGACTTGCATACGTTCACATCAGATCCACGGTTTAGCAACAGCCGTGCGATGTCAACGTGTCCATATCGTGACGCCCAGTATAATGGAATTATGCCATCATCGTTCCGGGAATTGATGTCGGAGCCTCGATCCATGAGGAGGCGTGAAACATCAAACTTCCCGCTTAAACAGGCCTCGTGCAGCGGTGTGTCCCCATCCTCATCCCGAACATCGAGACTTGCGCCAGACCCAACTAACAGTTCCGCAATCTCACGATACCCGCTTCGTGCTGCTGCATGTAGTGGACTAAGGCCTGTATCGTCGGCGACATTCAGGTTTGCACCAGAATTCACCAGGAGCTGCGCAATCTCGAATGATGACTCCGCCATCACCAGTTGTCCTCCCTGTGATACCCTGTGAAGCGGAGCCCTGCCCATATCGTCAAGAGAATTAGGATCTGCACCATTTTTGATGAGTAGCGATGCCGCTTCTAAATGTCCCTTCAATGAAGCGGCATGTAAGGGTGTTGTGTGAGAACCGCCTCGGCTATTGACGTCTTCAGGATGGGCTGCGATCAGGTGCTCCACGAGACCACGGAAACCAGTCAGACTGGCATAATAAAGTGGCACCGCCTCAGGCCGCAGAGGGTATATTGAAGACATGGGCTTTGTCCAATGATGGTCGACATCGTATAGCCAAACCCATGCCGCAAAATGTGGTCTTGCGGCATCAAATAGACGCTCCATGACCTCTTTAATGTGCAAGGATACGTTCCTATATTGGGCATGGTCGACCCAGTGCCGCGCGGCATACAGGGCGAGGGGAAAGTGACCTATGATATCTCTGTCGATTTTGTCATCGAGTTCAAGGAGGACACTGAGGCTGGCGTGCGCCAGGATGGTATGGGAAGGTTCGGGGAGAATGTGATAGCATGAAAGGCGTTCTTCGGCTGTTGCAAGTCGCTCCGACGTCAAGAACTCCTTGACGGAGAAATGGGAGAATTGGACAACCTGGCTGCCTTCCCTATCGACAATGGCGATGAGACTGGAGCATGCTGACAGCACCGCCTCTTCCGAATCCAGTGGCCGCAAATTCTCGTTAAACGAAGGGGGCGCTATCGCGTCGAACTGGATTGCAAAAATCTCTGCAAGCTCATCAAGGCGAAGTGGGCGAATGGACACAGAGAGGCACTTGAACAAACGTTGCGCGTATTCTCGTTTCTCCTTATCGATCCCCAACAATGTTTGCTCGTATGTTTTATCCAAACTCTCTGGTAAGTCGGCCAGTGCACTCCGAATACTCGCCGGAAAACTGCGACGCAGCCTGTCAACCTGGCAGACCACCCATCGGAACCTATGTTATGATGTGAGTATCCAATGTGAGCCGCCATGAGCATGATCTCGGCTTACATGCCATCCGCATTTTGGGAGAGCGTATCAATAACCAGACTCTGGTCCTCCTCTCTCCATCTCCGCATCCTCCGGTCTGAACGGACAGCAGACTTGATGTACTTGATTATATCCTCCTTTTGCCCGCTCTCGTCATGAAGAGAAATCTTGAGAGACGTCAACGGCTCAAGCGCCATTCGGATATCTATCTCCGGCCGGCTAGCCACACACAGATGTACATTCTGAAGTTTTGAACTAACGAGTTCCTCGATCAGTCCTAGGACCTCCTCGCGGGCGGATGGCGTCCCCGACAAATTTGGACATTCGTCAACAGCGTCGACAATGATATAAGTTGGGGCTTGATCCGGCAGACTGAGCATGTCCGTGATACATTTCTTGAGCGCGTCGATATCGGGTTTTTCTATGCCGCGACCATGGTCAGAATATAACTGGGAGAGGATACTGAAACGAGAATCCGATTCGGTAGAAAGCTGCAAGATGAGGGAGGAGAGGAGGCCATAGCAGTCTTGCTTCTTGACATCTCGAAAATCGAAATAGTAGTAGGCCATCGTGGCCAATCCAGCTGCATGCATGCCCTTGATGTCCTGAACGATTGCAGATCTAATGGGCACCATGAATAACCTCGAACATATCCATAAAGTGGTGACATACAGAAGGGTGCTTTTTCCCGCCCCCGCTTCGAGATAAACAAGTTATTAGTGCTCAAGGCGCTCGTAGTGGGTTCGAAAAACATACGTTTACCATGAATCCACAAGAGAGACCCCGTCGCCTTCCATTCTGTTAACGCATTGCTCTCGAAGAACCACGCTGCAGTTCCACTGTGT
Organism: Russula ochroleuca; assembly: GCA_015178965.1. Lineage (NCBI taxonomy): Eukaryota > Fungi > Basidiomycota > Agaricomycetes > Russulales > Russulaceae > Russula > Russula ochroleuca. The sequence continues at coordinate 3,165 of WHVB01000015.1, forward strand.
CGTGCCTTCGAAACAAAGTTGTGATTTGTCGACGGGTCAGGGGGAGAGAGCCAGTGTCGAACTTCCCATCGCAGCTGGTCACCTACAAGATACCGTCGGTCTCGGCAACGAAATGTTAGGTGATGACGAACGTTTCGCTAGATCTATATCGTTGGCCGTTTGTTTCATGACTTGTTTTGCTTCCTTTCCATCTGAGCGGTTTAAATTAAATAATTCTCAGATTTGAGTGAAAATGATTTGCGCACCATGAAGGACCTCAGCGACCTTGTCATCCAGCGCCACAACTCTATCATCGACACTGGCCATCCTAGCGTCGATGCCCTTCACTGTATTATCGACGCCGGCGACTTTATCATCGACGCCGGTGACCTTATCATCGACACGGGCCACCCCATCGTCGACCCTGGCCACTCGATCATCAACGCCAGCCACTCGATCGTCCACATTGGCCACCCTATTGTCGATGGCTGCCGCCATATTCGCGACTCCCCTCACTCTCTCATCAACAGTATGCGTCGCCTTTAGGTTTTGTGCAACTGCCATTCGAGCTTCCTCTTGTGTCAGTTTGTCTAACCTCTTCAGCGCATCGTCCATGTCGGACTTTCCGATCAACTTCTTCCCAAAAGTTTCTGAACACCCTTCAGTCAGCGGTGACATACTCGGAATGAATTACTCACTTAATCGGCCTTGTTTGATCTCCTTTGTCGCAATCCCAAGTATCAAGAGAACCTCAACCATTATCCGGACGATAGTATCCATCATTTGCGCGGTCGTCGGCACTTCTGTGTAGATCTCGAGACGTCGAAAAAACATTTCGATGCGCTCGAAAATGTCCATAATAATGTCTTTGCTTGCTTGAACGTCCTTAGCTGTCTAAGAAATGTATGTTTAACAATGGCCTGCGCCGAGTTATTGAAGATACACACTGAAAGAAGAACGCCGATTCCCGTAAAGATCGCATTAGCAGGGGGGAATGCCTGCCAAGTAAATATGAGAGTGCAGATATCAGATAACCGCATTCCTTGTGCTTACCGGGCTGACACCCGCTCCCAGCGTCGCAGAAAATGCAAACAGGACGTTCACGGTGGGATCAAGCCACTTTGTCCATCGATCATCGCTTCGGGACTGATCTAGTCCCTGGATTTGTTGTTGAAGGACGGTGAGAATGGAACTAAGAGAGTCGCAGGCCTGGATCTGGGCTGCGAGTGGATGGGCAAGCAGATCGTTCTTGGTACGCTTTTCGTACGCTTTCAACGCATTGTTGATGATTAGTTGGAAATTGGAATCACTAGATGACGAAGAGGCGGCGAGGTGAGATTGAGACATAAGGGCGGAAGGGATGAGTTTTTTCGTGCCGAGACTGAGACGATGGCGGATTCCTGGGTGATAGTTGGGCAGAGGGGAACAGTTGGGCACAGCCCTTGCTCGACGCAGCGCCTCGTGTCCACGCACGTGAGTATTCCCAGGAATGTCAGACTTGGCGCCCGTGAGACTGTAGGCGCACGAAACACTTGATAACTTGCTTGATAACCATGAAACTACATAACAGACATGAAAGCTAGTATGGCAAAGGCGACCATAATTGCAGTAAGATGCGGAGGCTTATCGCTGTGTAGAGTGACCGGAATGAATGTTCTGGGGCGGCCGCAGAGACGGTAGAGACTCCCTGTTTGATAGAACCTCTCCGTTCCTTCCATCCGGCACTGCCACTGGCGCTGTCTCCTCCCCGCGAATACGCGTCCTGCTGGATCATATACTGTGCGTAGAGAGCACGCGAAGGAGAGGCAATGGCGGGTTCTGGGGGCTCCATCGTCGTGACTGGTGCCAAATCGGGAGGCGGGTGCGGCCAACGGTACTGCACGAGAACCCATTTGAATATCTTGCCAAGATGCAGGGGCGAAGTGGAAGTCTTCATTCAACTTCACTCGCCTATATTTCCCCGAGCTTCGTCGGTTCTGTGTTGCGCGGGGCCATGTACCACTGAAGATGCACAGCTATGGGACTGTGCCAAAAGAATGAGAATAGAAAGGTGGTCGTCATGCAAGACGTCAGTAAAGTACGATCCGGGGACGTACTGGACAAAGTGGAAAGAGGCCACTCGCCGATCTCGTGGATAGAAGGTTTTCCCACACGCAAGCAAAGGGTTGGTTAGGTGCACAGCGCTCGCAGGCGATTTTGGCTGGGACGGCGAAGCGGAAGCGGAAATGATGTTTTCCTATTCATCCAATCTTTGGCTGGTCGACGAGGAATCGTTGACGGAGATGAGGAGAGTCTCGGGATCGGATCACGTAGGGACCATGCGAGCGCCACTGAGCGGGCCGCTTTGGGCAAGTTTTCCCTAGGCCCGGGCCTTGCCACTCGCGAGTCGCGCTGGGCCACCGCCATCCTCGTGCAACGTTGAGGCCTTTCTCCCAAAGATCGAGCCAGTTTCAAGCTCACCTGTGCATCGCGTGCAACTCGCTTGTAAAACCCGACAGCACACGAACCAGTTTCAAGGCGAACACAGCAAAACCCTAGGACACAGAAATAAGTACGTAACGTCGGAGAAACCGTACAAATGTACAATAGGCACGCCAGGATTGGTTGATATCGATAGGGCTGGTGGCGAGGTTTGTTTTCTCTTGTTTTCTCTTTACAGTATACATCGCGCGAATCGGCGGCGATCCTATGCAGTAGATGGGGCCCATAGGGCCATAGGTTCATCCCCTCGGGTTTACTGCACCAGATGCGACACGTTACTTCCCCCGCACTGCACTTAGCGCTCCGTCAAGTGCCATGCCATGAGCATTACTGTAAATACGAACATGATTACTGTAAGTTGATCATGAATATTATGAATGGCCGCCGGGCTTCGAAACCAAGGACGGTCCGTCAAATTGCGCGTCAAATTTGCGTCATGTGTTACCGCGCGGATCATACATTGGGTCTGTATATGTATGCACATACAGTAGGGACCACTGTAGGGTATTGTATGTGAGAATGATTGATGATGATGATGATATTATGTCTTGTTCTTCTTCTAGGAAACGTACAGTATTGTGCGACGTGCCAGATTGAAAGAATGATACGCCCCTCCACTGCCAGTGCCTGCCGCTGTACAGCACTAGTACTGTTTTGATCATCCACTGTATCCCCTCACCATCGCGTCCAACCTCTTGGTTTTCGGTCCTAGAGAGAGCACAGTACACTAAATGGGGAATAGAAATCCGCATATACCGATACAGTACAGTATTTGACATGGGGAGGCAGGGCCTGGCTATATGAGTAAGAACCGCATGTTCAACGTTCAACACGTGCGGTACACGCACGCCGATCACTGTATTGCTACTGACCGTATGCCAGACGTTTTTGTGAAATTTTTTCATTTGTTGATGTCAAAGATTTAACATACATACAGCAGTTTTGATCTACAACACTGATTAACGGGATCCTTGGATGTAAGATTTGATGAAGGGTATGGATATGAGGGGGTTCCATGACATGGACAGCATTTATGATGGCTGTCCATGGTTTGCGAGACAATAACGTAATAACGTAAGTTGATGATGACGGTGCTGGTACAAGGCGGTTGAATGCAGCGATGAGACATGATGAGACGGAGGCAAAAATAAGAGACGAAATAAGTATCGCACAGCATAAAAGAAAGCAGTTGGCTGAAAAGAGCAAAAACGAGGGATGGTGAGAGAAAAGAAGAGAAGAGAAGAATGACGTAGGGGGCAAGAAGCGGGGGGAGGAAACTTGCGGCTTCCTACAAGAAGTAAAGCGGGATCTCGTTCTTCGGCTGCTGCAATGGCGCAAATGACAGCGGCGACAACAACGTCTGGGACCTGGAAAGGGACTGGGCCGGGGACGAGGACTGAGACTGAGACTGTGGCGAATATGACTCAGGAAAAGCGCGACCCAGCGCGTCCTGCAGTCTCTCCCGCAGCTGCGCCTTCTGCGCCGGCTGGTACTTGGAGTACTGCATCGGCCAACAGCGTTCGGATATCCACTGTTCCAATCCGGAGACGGTCCAACGAATGCCGCGCTGACAAGCGCCAAGGCGTAGTACAGCCGCACAGTCCTCCGGGTCCTTCTTGGCGTACCGCACGAGCTTGAGCGCGATCGCCCATGGCCACGGCACGGCAACGAGGGCCAGTCCCCGCTCGTTGAAGATCGTTTGTGCAGCGGCGTTTTGCTGCAGCGTCGATTCGTGGTAGATGGGGTCGTACGTGCGGCTTTGTTGGCTGTATGCGCGTGGTGGTGGAGTTAGTGGCTTTGAGAATCAGGGAGGGTAAGTATAGTTGGAACGCACTCGAGAGCCCAGGGAAGCGCCACGTCCGCGTGATCGTTCATCCAATCGGCGCCGAGGTTGAATCGGTAAGCTGTCTCCGCGATGCAAGTACGAAGTCGTTGCTCGGCATCCTGGAAACCCAGCGCGCGATACTCGCTTACGAAAGACCGGTGGATGTAGTCGACGTCTTGAGTGAACTCGCGGTGGCTGAAAGAAGGGTGAAGGACCATCACGGCGCCTCCGTGTACGACAAGGCGAACCTGTCGCCGGAAAGAACGGTACAGTTGCTCGGAGAGATACGATAGCACCTGGGTGAGGAGATTTCGGGTAAGAGGGATGTCATTGACGGGTTTGAAAGTCTGAGCCGATGGTGGTGTCGCGAGAGGGGTGCTGTTGACGGATTTGAGAACCGGAGGCGGCGGTAACGCTATGAAAGGGGTGCTATTGACGTGTTTGAGAGTCGGTACCGTTGGTAACGTCACGATGATGGGGCTGGGCTGAAATGACCATGCGGCTTGGGGGAAGAGATATAGTGCCATTTCGGAGGGATGTCAATAAGGCGGGAAGGAGTTAGAGAATGATGGGGGGAGGGAGGGTGGAGGGTTGAGTGTGTACTCGTGAGACTTTTAAGAACGAAGGGGTGGATGAAGGGAAGACAAGGAGTGGAAGCGAGTGGGAGGAGCGCGCTAAAATATGAACCTGGGCGGTTAGGTGGCGGCACTCGGGTTGTGATAGTGTTATGATACAATGTTCAAAGTGGATTCCCAGGAAAAGGCGTGGTTCGATCAGCGATACACATGTGTGTCCGTGTTCATGGTTAGTTTGCAGGTCAATGACATCGGTTCGAAAAACACGCGAAGGGAACGTGTGGGGGGATGGCCTTGGAGGGGCTGGACTGGACCAGCGATGTGGCCCGCCTTTTTGTCGGGAAATACAGTACACAATTGTAGGCGCTCAAACTACAGGGGTCGACACCGGAGATGCGTCGCCGCATATCTCCACAATCTACTACTGCATTACCAAAGCGATGCCTGTAGCAGTCCTGTCCTTGGCTCTGCAAGGGGAGGTGGATGGAACGAGTCTGAGGATAGCTCGGGTGAGACGGGGCAATACAGTAGGGGCGGGCCGCCGATCCGCCTATCTCCGAACTTTGTCGGAATCGGAACAGATCAGACAAGTGTCAAGGCCATAATCCTGCACATCCAGTCAGGTACTTCTCTCTCCGATTCTTCGGGCTAAAGGGCTATATTAGGATCTTTCTCCTGATGCACCGTCGCGCTTTCGTTCTTGATCTCAGGGTGCCATCAACGCTCGACCGAATGACCTGTTTGTAATGATGCGGAGAGTATTGTTCGGGAACACGAGGCGATGCCAAACGTAGAACGGACGTCTCCAACGTGACCCCTTGTATCCCATTAAGTCATCCCTCCAGTGGTCACCCCCTGGTGACCATCCAACCATCAAAACAGCAAGAGGATTTGTGACGTTCCAGCCCATTTGGATTCTCGAGAGGGACGGATAACCTTAATCCCGACCTCGCTTCCGTCGCTGCCTTGTATCGCTACGCTGCCATCCTTTGCGAGAGCACTGTTCTGTCGTCTGTCCCATGGCCGCGGTTCTGGATACTAACAGGCCCATCCAGTTGTCATTCAGGTACCTTTGGATCACGGAGATAGTAAAGAAACCGCAGCCACCGGCGGCAACACGTGGAAGGGGCCAGTAGTGCCCAATGTAGGAGTAATACGGGAAGCATCAACGGTCCTGGTAACTGCCCCGCCTTGGTTGCAGCGCCCACAAATCATGCCAGTTGTGCCCATGGGCATCCTCGCCACGTACCAGGGCTTTACAGTTGGGGTGGGCGCTCTGTGTATGCTCATAATGGGGCGCACACGAGGAATCATCGAGGATAGGAGGCAGTGCCCCCACGTGTACGAGAACGAACTCCCGGGTGACGTATTCTGCATTCCTAGGACGGGAGCTTTGTTGAATTTCAGATCGACGATCTTGATCAGCGAAAGGTTCTGTGGGAGGAAGAGAAAAGCAAAGAGAAAACCACACCACATTCGGCCACTCGGATCTACGAGGCCAAGATTAACTCCATCCTCATTCGTTTCGTAGCATGATGTTTTCAAGTGGTGTCGGTGACCTGTAACTAGCATACGCGGCGCACAACAATGGCCAGACGCAATGACTGGTGGCTCGTACCCGACTCGGCGTACTGACTCGAGTGCGAACGGGGAAAAAAGATCAAAACTTGTGATTTCCACGGGATTGGAACGACTAGGACAGAATGTAGCAATTCCCAAGGTAGTACCACAGCAGACCCAATTTCCGGGGTTCCGTTCCGGGCTGTGTTGATATGACACAAATTGACGACGACACTATGATAGGAGCACGCCCCTTGAAGCCTATCGTTGGGAAAGGGCGCGAGGTTGGGTGGAGGCTTCATTCTGATGAGGACGACGTCTTGCCACAACTGACTGGCTCGGAACATCAGATGAGGAGTCACCTTCTTGCTAGTCCAATATCGAACTCTTGCAGTGACCAACGTGGCAACCCCCGCCCCCCAACCTGGTACAGTAACACGCCTCCCTAGGAATTGTTCGAATAGCGCCTATTCCGAGGAAACATACCATCGCGCAAGATGCCAGCGCAAGTCCCTCCCTCCCTACCAGTTGGTCGATCGCGTCGTTTCAGGCCAGTGTCGAATATGAGGGGGAACGATTGGGGCAACTCGGTTGGATTAGAGTGGCCCCCCTGGAGCAGGGGCCACCAGCAGTAGGAGATTGAGATCGGGTGCGAGGGACGAAGAAAAGGACATTGGCCAGTGGGTTTGTTTGCGGCGCCACGTGGGGCAGGGCTGGGGTTCAAAAGGTTCGGGCGCCGCTCGGACATCTCGGAGGAGGTGCTGAGACCCTGCGCCGTAGTTCTCTCCGCCACTTGACCTGGCTGGTCCTTCATATATCCGTTGTTCCCCTTTCCGACGTTGATGCGTGTGAGACCCCGACTGCCAGGATCGCCAAAAATGCCATGCGGTAGGGTTACGAGTTAGTGGCACTTCTGTCCTGCGCAAATGCATGCGCAAGACCAATGCACGGACCCAGGGCCATACTTGATGATCACCGCAACTTTGCACCGAGTTGAATTCTGTGCTAAAGACGTGTTGCTGTCGCTTGCATCCAAATTCACCGTCTAACGTGATCTAATGGCTGGCATGGCCTGGACCTGCACAGATACCTATGAAACCTATGAAACCTCGGGTGTGTATTCTGCATCTCGGGGTGCGGAAATGATTTTGCAAACGGCGGCCTTGTTCCCGCTTGCACCTGCCAGTGCCCCGTGGCTACAATATTGGACCTCTTGGGGACTGCGACTATCGCTATTATCCCTGGACTACCCCTCTACTAACGCGTCTCTCAGTTTGAAGCGACTAATGGCGTAAGGCTGCTCGCATTTCCCCGCCGCGCCCGGTAAGTGTGGATGTGTGCCATTGAGTGGAGAGAGAAAAACTGAAATATGAGAACAGCTGCGACTCCCGGCCTCCATCACAAAAACGGCAAGTACTACCAAGCTGGACTGGACAAGCCACCTGTCTCAAATACTTCAACTCCTTGCGTCGCCCTCCGAGACGTAGACGGTTGAACCCCTAACTGGAATTCTATCGGTATGGTGTGATGTGTTGCTGTTTTCCTTCTACGATGCAGACTTATGCGGCCCCAGTTCTTTAATTCAACGGCTGTTACAGTAACATAGGGTCGACCGACGCCTTTAAGGGGATGTATTATCAAACAGAGGCCAGGAAGATAACGAGCCGCTTGGCGCGGCCTCAGTAGTACTCTACCACCAAGGAGAGAAACGACATTGAGCAAGACATTGAGTCACTGCCCACCGGCTTCACCCCTCTCTCTCAAGTTCTCTAGACCAATCATCAGCACCAATCGTGCGTCTGTTCTTCCATGCTTTCCACCGCAGCACTCCGCCGTCTGGTGCGCCTGTGCCCCATAAGCCGCCCCCTGAGCGCTGAGCCCCGGCTTTCAGGCCCGGAAGGGCCGGGAAATCAAATGACTGCTGGCTCGCGCACGCCAATACTGTAGATGACACTGCCATTTCTACTCAGGAATTTTATTATCGAGCGCGGAGAAGGACAAGGTTACAAATTGCAACCCCTACAGTATTCGACAACTTGGAGTGACGGCAAGTTTCCTTATCTTCGCGCGGCGCACCGACTCGAAAGTTCGCGGGGCCGATTGGGCCTTCTGATTCACCACAAATCCACAATCTACCCCCACTCACGTTTACGCCCTGTCAATTTCCCCAATCTTGCCCCATCGCCACCACCACGCTTCACTGGCGCCGTTTGATCAACTTTGATGTCTGCAATTAATACATCGCTCATACTTTTAGACAAACACAAACGAATAGTAGTAGCGGAACGGAGCGATCAACTAACGCCGACAAAAAGGGTGCAGATGGATACGGCTGGCGTCATTTAGAATGGAGGCGGACACATGCTGCGGTGACTCCACTCCCGAGACGCGAAAGAAAGGGGTGTGCGCGACCGCAAAAACCGTACGCTGCGGTCGGACCATTGGCATGGTGACCCCCGTGCGTTCGTAATGACGCGCCTTCAATAAAAACAAAGGTTCGTCGAACCCCTAATGTAATCCATCTCTTCTCGTGCACGCTCAAACTCTTAAAATCTATGGACACTGTCAACTCCGAGTCTTCCGATCTTGCCCTCTCCTCATCCTCGTCCTCGTCACCACGCTCTTCAGAGTCTCCCACTTTAGCTCTTTCGTCAACCACTACAACCAAGCCCGCAGCAAAATCTCGTCCTGCACCCATGTCCAATCAAGACGGCGCCGCGCCTCGGAAGCAGCCCCGGTCTGACATGACACCTCAGGCTCCATCTCCGAATACCGCTTCTGCCATTCCCCGAATATCACCGGAGCGTGATGACTTCACCGATGGCGATCATAAGCGACTCGATGAATCAATCATGGACGGGTTGAGCGCATTCCGAGAATTCAATCAGGAACCTAAATTATCCATTCTCCTCTCACTACTCACCAACATGGATAAAAGGCTTGTAATTCTCGGGGTTGGCGAAGCGAAGGAGCTGCTCAAGCGCGAGCCTTCCATGGTAGAGATGTTGAGGAATGCGTGGCAAGCAGGGTCATTTAAGGAAGTACGACAACTAGGTGCGTTCTCTCACCTCCCTGTCCAAAATTATTTAACTGAACATCGCCTAGAAATATTGTGGCCTGTATTACTCTAGAAAGTATGACGCCAGATATGTCAATGCCAATCCACTGGCGGTGAATGCAGAGACGACTCCAGCCCTTTGGGCCCTCCCTTGATCAGTTTGCCTTGATATTCCGCAAAACAACAATCGCTGATGGATACATGGCATACTGGACTAAGTAAAAAGCGGTGCAACGTTGCACTGAGATGTTCAAGATGCCTCAGACTCTCAGTTGCTGTAATATGAACCCGATCCTGCTTGATTAGTAGGAATCAGAGAATCGTGCCTTCAGAAAGATAGAAACTGCTGCTGGCAAGCGTGGCTAGGGATTTAATTAGTGGATTGTGATTTGTGAGTGCATGGTCGAAGAAAGAGTGTGCGGCTGTAAAGATTGTAGTAAAGGAAGGAAGCTCTCTTGAAATGTAGTTGTGCACAACGAACCGAAAGGCACATCGCTTCCGCCACGTTGTTCAAGTCTTGTTCAGTCCAGTTTCAGTCCTCTTAGTACAACTACTCCCTTACTATAAGGAAGCTGCTCATCAGCTACCTGAGCTACTTGAGACACCTTTGGTCCCTCCTCCTTATTCACCGCCCCGATCATTTGACTCATTTCTTCCGTTATCCAACCAAGAGTGCTTTCAAGTCTCCCCTTGAAGGATCCTTACTCCGCTACTCCCGGTCGTTCCACAGTAACAGTGATCGCTTTCATCCATAGTTGTACTCCTGGTATTATCACGGCTTCCTCCATAGATACTATCATACAACGCTGATAATCTGTATATGAGTCTCCCGCGACGTTAGCTTAGCATGATGATCCAGGCTTGGATGTTTACATTTTCGACTTCTTTACGCAAAAGACAGTTTCCTGCTGTATCTACTACCCAACTAGACTCACGGCACGACTTTAAGCGCTTCTTCGAAGTCTGCGATGATATCCTTGATATTTTCAATCCCTACCGATACCTGCATCAAACGTCGCGCTGTCACTAACTCTGATTTCTCTGCTATGTATAAATAGGGACGGACCCGGATGAGATCGGGGGTTACCCCAGATGCCGATTGCTCCTCCTCACTCAGCTGTTGGTGGGTCGTGGTCGCTGGATGGATCACGAGCGTCTTTGCATCTCCGACGTTCGCGAGGTTGCTTGCCAACTTGAGCGAATCGACGACTTTGCTGCCCAGAGCTGCGTCCGATTCATCACCTCCCCTCACACCAAAGCTCAACACGCCACCAAATGTGCCCTCCCTCAGCGTCTTGACAGCCAACTGGTGTGAAGGGTGAGACTCAAGGCCCAAGTATGAGACCCAGGCGATCTTTTCGTGTTGCTCGAGGTATCGTGCGAGCGCGAGTGCATTATCGGAGTGGCGCTGGGCGCGAAGCGATAGCGTCTCCAGGCCTTGCAAAAGGAGGAACGCACCAAAGGGATTGAGGCAGGCGCCCATATCGCGCAGTATTTCTATGCGTAGCTTCACGGCGAATGCGATTTTCCCGAATGCCTCCGAAAACTTGAGGCCGTGATAGCCTTCGGCAGGAGAAGTAAAGGAAGGGAATCTGCCAGAAGTCCAGTCGAATTTTCCTGAATGGAACGAACGCCAAAAAAAATAGGCGAAGGATCATGAGATCAAAACGTGGGTTGCAGTACCTGAGTCGATGACTACGCCGGCTATGGTGGTACCGTGACCACCGATCCACTTTGTCGCACTGTGCACGACAATATCCGCGCCGTGCTCAATGGGACGGATTAGATACCCTGACATTTGCACCCGTCAGAGCTGATTCCACCGAGACGAGAACGGTCAGGGGCGCGCATACCTCCCATGCCGAAGGTATTGTCGACGATCAGGGGGACCTTGTGCTCGTGTGCAACCTGCATTCCACCTCAACACAGGCACAGGCACCGATACGGATGCATATAGATCGCATACCTTAGCTATCTCACGAATCGGACTGACGTTGTACTTGGGGTTTCCGATGGTCTCCACGAAGACGGCCTTGGTGTTCTCATCAATAGCCGCAGCAAATGCGGAGGGTTCGTCCGAAGTGACAAACTTGACCGCGATCCCGTATTTCTTCAGAAATACTACGCAGAAATTGTCAGCTCCGGAAACACATGCGGAGCGTATCTAATCTGCTAGACAAGTCATCTACCTTTGAATTGGTTGTACGTCTGGGGTGTTTCGGATCAGTATAGGGGTAGATAAGCTCTTCGCTGGAATGCAAGCGGCAGATTGCTTACTCCGCCGTAGAGATAGGACGTGGAGACGATGTTATCACCTGCACCTGCGATGGCGCTGATGGCCATAAATTGGGCAGCCTGCCCACTGGCGGCGGCCACGGCAGCCACGCCTCCTTCGAGTGCGGCAATGCGCTTTTCAAAGACGTCCTAGGGGTGTGCACGAGGCGGTTATCAAAAGGGAGCCCCAAAATTGCCTCACGCGAGACCGGAGAGACACGTACCACAGTCGGGTTCCCGATGCGAGAATAAATATTCCCAAATGCGCGGAGCCCGAATAGATCTGCAGCATGCTGGAAATGACGTGTGCATGACGCCATCATGATGACGATTCAGATCAACTCGTTTAACGCACGTACCGCGGAATCGTTGAAAACGAAGGAGGTGGATGCGTAGATGGGTGGTGCGCGGGCGTTTGTGGCTGGATCGACATCCTGCCCAGCGTGAAGTTGTAGTGTCTCGAATTCGGGTACTCTGAAAGGACGATACGTAGTGAGTATGTGTCGCTGAGGAGGAACTGGGATCATACCTGTAAAATTGGGAGGCCATTGCAGTGGTGGGTGTCGCCAAGAGTGAGTGACTCGTTCCCTGACTGGTCATGGCCCCTTTAAGCCATGTCGCAGCACACTTGCCAAGGAGCACGTCATTTTGCGTGATCCTGTCGGTCGCAATTATAGATACTCATCAATCACATCGATGGTGCATGAGAAGGTATAACCAGCACTGGGGGGCGCACGAGCTCTCGTGGGCTGAGTTGGATTCAGTTTACGTGTGCCACAAATCGCCACAAAACGTAAGTTAACTGTCAAATGCTGTGCAGGTATACACTGTGGCTCGCCGCAGACCAGTGGCGCAGTGGTCTTCGAGTTCCTGCTCGGTTCCGAGTCGTGTATGAAAATTCTTCGTCATTTTCTTGTCTGTAGGATCTGATAGAGCAGGGCATGCCACACCCAGAGCGGCGGGCTGCAGCTGGCCATTTGACCAGATTAGGATAATTGTCATAAAAATTGCACTAATAAGGCAATCAGTCACCTCGGCAATGCCCACCCGAGCTCCGAAGGTATTTGCCGTTCCGGTAATACTTTGTGACGCAATTGCCCCACTTTCGGTATTTATTGATCGGGGTGGAGACCTATGTGAAGATTCCCGACACGTCGTCGGGAACTCTTCTTCGTTGGATCCGATTACGTTCGTCGAGGACGGTGGCGATTGTGAGTATGAGCCGTTCGTGACGCGTGATGATCAACATTCGGTCTTTCGACGGAACAGATCCACTTCTTCGCTCAGGGCTCAGTGGGTGTTCCGTGCGTGTTCCAACCTTCCAGGCCGAGAGTGCTGAGGCGCCGCTCCGTGACATCGATCTTGCTTTTGAATCCGTTAACGCCCATCTTTACGTCAGTTTCATTGTTTTCGACAATCACCCCGTAATCCAATTCATCGGTAGTCATAACGCAGGAGCCGATACTGTATTGCGTTGATTGCCCCCGGGCTTCCCTCCTCAGGCTCTCTTGGAACACCGGTTCGCGGATTGTGGGCTTCTTGGTTCGAAGAACTTCTCGCAATATCGTGGCCTTTGGATCCGAGGTTCTTCGCTCAGCTTCGAGCCCAACTGTATTTGATTGGACTCCATAAGCGAGGTACGGGACAGTATACTCCAAGTTACATGCCTCACGTCGGTCCTGGGTCAGGTACAGCCGGGTATCAGCGTTCCATTACAGCTGTCTTATTTGCTTATACAAAGTAGCCCGCTACTTATAGACGCGATTCCAATGCAAGCGAAGACAGTCTCGGGCTTCCTTTCTCCCTGCTCTTGTCTCCCCACCTTAGTTCCTCCGTAGCCCATCATGTCCACGCCGCCCCAAGAATCTATGTCCCACGCGCCACCGCCAACCACCCCGCTGGGCGCGACACAAACCGTGCTCTCTTTCCTGGGGCACGCCGCACGAGAGACCCCACCGGACGCGTCCTCGATGCCAACTGTCCTGGGCACCGCCCAAAACATGTTCTCTCGGCTGGCTTCGTCTTCTACCTCGCATGCTACACCGGCACTTCACCATCCTGTCCCGGGTGTATCACGAGAACACCCAACGGAGGTGTCTGTGCCTCCGGAGGTGCCGCAACACGCGCCCGACCCAACTGGGATGCGTCGCGTTCCTGCCTCCGTCTCGTCCCACGGCGGCGGCAGCCCCGGGGGACGCCCAATTACACCCCCAGATGGAGTCGCGCGTATCACGCGGTCGTACCCAACACTTCCTGAAGCTACTCATCCGCCGCCGCCGCGCCCCATTCGCGTATCCCACGGAGGTGTCCACCGCCGTCCTACTGGTCCCTATACCGATAGCGCAACGGCATGGCAACTTTATGAAGACAAAGATCCTGTACGTTCCCGGTGATAATATCTCTGCTGTCATGAGTGACTGATTGTTCTGCCTGTGTCACCACCTCCTTAGTTCCGCGAGAGAAGTGTTGGTGAACGCTTAAAACCAACCATCGATGCGGCGGACATTGAACACACCAAGGCCATGAAGCAAGGTACGTGGTAATATATCCACGGTTAATCCTTTACTCACACGTGTACACGTCATACAGCAACATTGACGGGCTGGGCGCAAAATATTGCCCTTGGCCTACAAATTTTTATTGGTGCGCTCACCACCGCTCTCGGTGCAGCACTGAGTGGTAAGAAAGTGCGTAATATAAACTTGCCCTGCCCCATTGTCCGCCTAACATCGATGCCAGACATCCGTTGCTGTCTCAATCCTCGGCGGTGCTTCGACGCTTGTAGCGTCATTTCTGGCGCGCACGAAGAGCTCGAATGAACCACAAACGTCGCTTTTCCGTGCCCAAGCACTTGATCATTTTCTGCGCGAGATAAGCGCGTTCAATCTGGACCATGGACATGAGATCGGGGACAAGCTTGACGACAGAATCCACGGCTTCCGCCTTGGTTTGGAGAGAATACTTGGGAACCAATCTGGGGGCCCAACGCCATTCAATTCGGACGTGGGTGCTAACCCAGGTAACCCTAGTCGAGAAAAGGAGAAGTGGGGTGGCGGTGGCGGCGGTGATTCCAATACGGGACCCAGCGGAAATGGGTGAGTGTATCGTGTTTTCCAGCGTCGATGATTCATTAAACGCCAACTTGTGACAGGAAATATCCTATGACTACCAAGCCAGGGCTCATGACGGCATAACGTTGGTTTCACGATTCTTTGTGTTTGTCTGTGTTCCTTTGTCTGTTCCACCAATTTCCGTGCATTAGTACCCTGTTTTGGCTGTCCATATACCATATTGTTATGATTTACTCCGCTCACCCCTACTTGCCATTCCTAACCTGTATTCTCGAAACGTTCTTGACAGGAATCGCATTTTTACATCATGTTGACGAAGAACCTTATTTGAAACTTGCTTCCTCAATATACGCCTCAATGACGGGGACTTGAAAACTCTTGAAATGAAATATGTTATACCCCTCTGAGCGAACAGGGGTTTTCATTGTTCCGCGTGCCAGGCGTAAATCCGCGGATATGCTTAGAAATAGGTCAATACACCAGCCTCTGCAGACAATTTCTTTCCCCATGATCACGTGATTCCCCATGGCCACTGCGCCAGGCCCTTCCCACGCCCATTTTATTGTTCAGCAACGCCATAGAGGCTAGAAGTCCCACATTTATTCTCGACCATCTTCTATACAGTACGGAGGAAAAGAAGACAGGGCATGGTTATATTGTACTGTACCCACAATACCGTACAAACCAAGGTACCAACAAAAGCTCCCAGGACATTTCGGCAGTGGTTTGTTTGACGCCTTAGCACTGTCATCGTTGGAGTCTATTTTTAGTTTTTTTTACTTACTTCGGGTTTCTGCTGCTTTAGGAACAATTGGGACGACAAAGCATCATCGGACTCGATTTCTTTCAATCCATCCCGGAGGTCGCGTTTCAAGTTTTCCCATGCATAGTACATAGTACATGCATAGAATGGCACAACCCCACTCCGTATCGCCCTGTTCACGATGCTGCACAATGGTGGCGTCGCGTCACTACCCCTGCTGGCCGATCTGGGACGGCGCTACGAGCCCACATATAAATTAGCCTTCTTCGGAACTGTCGCGGAAATGTACAGTAATGTATCAGCCTTCTGCGGAACTGTGGCGGACCATGCCACCGTTGCCACGATTGCCGGCGTGCTGTCATGCCTGCTTTGTTGACGGCCCGGTAAATGCCCCCCGTCGCCTTGAATAGTCATATGCAAGCGCCGGCCGTCGGATTTTGGTGGATGCGGTGCATGTCAGTTCAAACAATTTGGCCCGCTGGGAAGCTGCCGCAAAGATTGTGATTGATGCGCACGTTTCTAGTCAGCTCAGCTACGGTATTGTCCACATCAACCAACGTCTCGTAGCATGCAATCTATCCGTTACGGCCTTTCATTCTGCTCCCTGCGTCTCCCGTAGTGTCGTGGTGTCTCTGTCAATTATGTTACCGAAATCCCACGCCTGCCTTCCGAGGGAATTCCGGGGAACCGGGGGTGTTGCAAGCCCCGTCGTAGAACTTACTGTAAGGCAAAGTGCTCACTGCAGGCTCGCGTTTGACTGTCCCATGTGCATGTGGGCTCTACAAATTCAAATTCAGTTGACCCTGCAATATTGTATAGTATACGAATCTGACGAAACTCTCTGTTCTCCTACCCCCTTCGTTCGAGCCCACACGCAGCTTTTCTCCGGTATGCGCCTGCGGCCTTTTTCGACGGACCTGAAGCACCTCCAGAGTCCAGGAGTTGCTGAATCGGGCTGAGATGATCTGGTGCCGTTGTTCTGGGCTGACAAGTTCTGGGGGTCGTCCTGGTCTTCTACCTCTTCAAACGTTACTTTGCGCTTCTTTCATGTTGTCGGATTTATGCGCTTTGTCTTTGGAATTGTTTTCGAAGGGAGGATGCCTGCGAGCTACTCGGAGTTAGATCAGAGTCAGCGGTCCTCGGATTCTCAAGACAACGTACTACGTGCTGTAGTGTGAGTTCCGAGTCACGTGCCTCATCGTTTGGAATAATCTCCATGTCTGAGGTATTCGACTTGGAACTCGCATTGAATTTGTGAGCAGGGTCTGAAGCAGAAAGGTCGCTGTCGTGCTAATCCTCGATATCATATGCGGTGACGGGCACTGGCTTGGCGGGCTTAATCCTGCGCTTGACGGGGAACACGGGGCTTGGTGATGTGTTATGCGAGTCTCACGCACGATGAATATGCGACCAGTCTTGAAGCTTGAAATCTCTATCGGCGCTGCGGACAAACTCAACCGTACAGTCCCGACGTCGTGTCTAGTCATATGGTCTGGGGGTATTTTCTGTCATGCACTTCTGTTTCCATCAACAACCCCGAGGAAGCGGGAGCGAGCGTGATCACGACTCTGGAGTTTTGTCGTGGCAGGTGTATCTCAACTCGACATACTGCACGTGCTCGGCCCATTGTATACCGAAGAGAGGATCCCGTGCACAAGAAGCAAGGCGTGCTGCGGACCTGACATGACGAAGCCTCCGTATCCCAGTGTGCAGGGGACGACAGTAAACGCGCAAGAGCCATAGATATTATCGATGCATACAGGTGCCTTCTGCGCCCAGGCCACAGCCACAGCACCCTACGCTTGACCCTACGTATGACAGTCTGCTCTCGCTCAAGCGGCCACACGCCATTCCGGCCAGCGGCGATCCAGAGCAGTAGTACAGTACCTAGTACAACGATAACAGGGACCCCGGGCTGCAACGGCAACAATACAGGGATGCGCTTCCACGCCAACTGACGGAAGACATAGCACTAGGGATCGGCGGCGCACTACGCCGCACTGACGGAGAATATGGTGCCCCCAGAACTCGCAGCCTCCTTTCCTTCGCGTGACCCTCTACGCACAGCAGATGATCCAGCAGGATACGTCTTCACGGGGAGGAGAGAGTGCCAGTAACAGTGCTGCCGGATGGAAGGAATGGAGACGTGCTGTAAAAGCAAAGGGATTCTCCGCCGGCCCGGCCGGCCTTTGGGGCCGCTACGACCCTTCCACCTCCAGTCGATGAGTCTCTGCATCTTAAGTGCACTTGCCTTTGTCATACTGGCCTTCCTGAAGCTTCATGTCTGTCACTTCTATGGTTATCAAGTATTTCGCGCGCCTATACTCCCATGAGCGTTTAGGTGTGACATTCCTGGGAATACTCGTGTCACATGTGTGAACACGAGGCAAGGTTCCCCCTCTGCCCATATCGTCCAGGAATCGCCCGTCGTCTCAGTCACCGTACGAACAAACTTCCCGCTTCCGCCATTATGTCTCACTCTCACCTCGCCGCCTCCTCATCGTCCAATTTCCAACTAATCATCAATAGTGCGCTGGAAGCGTACGAAAAACGTACCAAGAAGGATTTACTTGCCCATACACTCGCAGTCCAGCTCCAGGCCTGCGACTCACTCAGTGCCATTCTCGCCGTCCTTCAGCAACAAGTCCAGGGGTTAGATCAGTCACGAAGCGATGATCAATGGACAAAGTGGCTTGATCCCACGGTGAACGTCCTGTTTTCTTTTTCTGCGACGCTGGGAGCGGGTGTCAGCCTGGTAAGCACAAGGAATGCGGTTATCTGAGATCTGCACTCTCATATTTACTTGGCAGGCATTCCCCCCTGCTAATGCGATCTTTACGGGAATTGGCGTTCTTCTTTCAGTGAGTATCTTCAATAACTCGGTGCGGGTCATTTTTACACATACATTTCTCAGACAGCCAAGGACGTTCGAGCAAGCCAAGACACTATTGTTGACATCTTCGAGCGCATCGAAATGTTTTTCCGACGTCTCGAGATCTACACAGAAGTGCCGCCGACCGCCCAAATGATGGATACCATCATTCGAATAATGGTTGAGGTTCTCACCATACTTGGGATTGCGACAAAGGAGATCAAACAAGGCCGATTAAGTTAGTAATTCATTACGACTATGTCATCGTTGACTGAACGATGTTCAGAAAAATTCGGGAAGAAGCTGATCGGAAGGACGAATTTGGAAGATGCGCTGAAGAGGTTAGACAAGCTGACACAAGAAGAAGCTCGAATGGCTGTTGCACAAAACCTGAAGGCGACGCATGCTGTTGATGAGAGAGTCGCGAATATGGCGGTAGCCATCGACAATAGGGTGGCCAGTGTGGACGATCGAGTGGCCAGGGTTGATGATCGAGTGGCCCGGGTCGACGATAAGCTCGCTAGCATCGATGATAAAGTGACCAGCGTCGATGATAAAGTGGCCAGCGTCAAGGCCAGCGTCGACGATAAGATCGCCGGCATCGACACTAAGGTGGCCAGTGTCGATGACAGAGTTGTGGTGGTCAATGACAAGGTCGCCGAGGTCCTTCAAGGTGCGCAATTCATTTTCAGTTAAGTCTGAAAATTGGTTAATTTGAACTGCTCAGACGGAAAGGAAGTAAAGCAAGTCATGAAACAAACAGCCAGCGGTGTAGATCTAGTGAAACGTTCGTCATCTCCTTATATTTTGTTGCTGAGACCGACGGTATCATGTAGATGACCAGCTGCGATTGGAAGTTCAACACTGGCTCTCCCCCCCTGACCCGTCGATAAATCACAACTTCGTTCGGAAAGCACAACACAGTGGAACCGCTGCATGGTTCTTCGAGAGCAACGCATTAGCAGAATGGAAAGCGACGGGGTCTCTCTTGTGGATTCATGGTAAACGTATGTTTTTCGAAACCCCGATGATCGCATTGAGCACTAATAACTTGTTGATCTTGAAGCGGGGGCGGGAAAAAGCACCCTTCTGTATGTCATCGCTCTATGGGTATGTTCGAAGTTATTCATCGTGCCTATTAGATCCGCAATCATTCAAGACATCAAGGGCATGCATGCAGCAGGATTGGCCACGATGGCCTATTACTATTTCGATTTTCGGGATGTCAAGAAGCAAGATTGCTATGGCCTCCTCTCCTCCCTCGTTTTGCAGCTTTCTACCGAATCGGATTCTCGTTTCAGTATCCTCTCTCAGTTATATTCGGATCATGGTCGTGGCATAGAAAAGCCCGATATCGACGCGCTCGAGAAGTGTATGACGGAAATGCTCAGTCTGCCGGATCAAGCCCCAACTTATATCGTTGTCGACGCTGTTGACGAATGTCCGAATTTGTCGGGGACGCCGTCCGCCCGCGAGGAGGTCCTGGGACTGATCGAAGAACTCGTTAGTTTGAAACTTCAGAATGTACATCTGTGTGTTGCCAGTCGGCCGGAGATAGATATCCGAATGGTGCTCGAGCCGTTGACGTCTCTCAAGATTTCTCTTCATGATGAGAGTGGGCAAAAGGAGGACATCATCAAGTACATCAAGTCTGCTGTCCGTTCAGACCGGAGAATGCGGAGATGGAGAGAGGTGGACCAGACCCTGGTTATTGATACGCTCTCCCGAAATGCGGATGGCATGTAAGCTGAGATCATGCTCATGTGGCCTCACATTAGATACTCACGTCATAACATAGGTTCCGGTGGGTCGTCTGCCAGATTGACAGGCTGCGTCGCAGTTTCCCGGCGAGCATTCGGAATGCCCTAGCCGACCTACCCGAGAGTTTGGATAAAACATACGAACAAACATTGTTGGGGATTGATAAGGAGAAGCGTGAATACGCTCAACGTTTGTTCAAGTGCCTCTCTGTGTCCATTCGCCCACTTCGCCTTGAGGAAATTGCAGAGATCTTTGCAGTCCAGTTCGACGCGACGGCACCGTCGTCGTTTAACAAGGATTTGCGGCCACTGGATGCGGAAGAGGCGGTGTTGTCAGCATGCTCTAGTCTCATCACCATTGTCGATAGGGAAGGCAGCCACGTTGTACAATTCTCGCACTTCTCAGTCAAGGAGTTCTTGACATCGGAACGACTTGCAACAGCCGAAGAACGCCTTTCATGCTATCACATTCTCCCCGAACCTGCCCATCTCGTCCTGGCACACGCCAGCCTCAGTGTCCTCCTTGAACTCGATGACAAAATCGACAGAGATACCATAGCTCACTTTCCCCTCGCCTCGTATGCCGCGCGGCACTGGGTCGACCATGCCCAATTTAGGAACATATCCTTGCACATTGAAGAGGTCATGGAGCGTCTATTTGATCCTGCAAAGCCGTATTTTGCGGCATGGATCTGGCTATACGATGTCGACCGTCATTGGACAAAGCCAATGTCCTCAATACACCCTCCGCGGCCTGAGGCGGTGCCACTTTATTATGCCAGTCTGTCTGGTTTCCGTGGTCTCGTGGAGCACCTGATCGCATCCCATCCTCAAGATGTCAATAGTCGAGGCGGTTCTCACACGACACCCTTACATGCCGCGTCATTGAAGGGACGACTAGAAGTGGCATCGCTGCTCCTTGAAAATGGAGCCGATCCTAACTCTCGTGACGACGTGGGCAGGACCCCGCTTCACAGGGTATCACAGGGCGGACAGCAGGTCATGGCGGAGTCGTCACTCGAGATTGCGCGGCTCCTGGTGAATTCAGGTGCAAACGTGAATGTCACCGACAGTACAGGCTTGACTCCACTACACGTGGCAGCACGATGTGGGTATCGTGAGATTGCGGGACTGTTAGTTGGATCTGGTGCAAGTCTCGATGTTCGGGATGAGGAAGGAGACACACCGTTGCACGAGGCCTGTTATTGTGGGAAGCTTGATGTCTCGCTCTTCCTTATGGATCGAGGCTCCGACATGAATTCCCGGAACCAGAGTGGCGAAATCCCATTACACGGGGCGTCAGGAAGTGGACACCTTGACACCACACGGTTGTTGCTAGACCGTGGCTCTGATGTCAACGTACGCGACTCACAATGTTCGACACCCCTACACCAAGCATCACGATACGGGTATCCTGACCTTGTGCGGTTGTTGATAGACCGCGGCGCTGATGTGAACGCACACCAAGAACATCGCTGGACACCCTTGCATTTCGCTTCAGCCGATGGGCACCTCGACACCGCAAAGTTACTGGTCGAGCGAGGTGCGAATGTTGACGGCCGGAATAACAAGGAAGAGACACCCTTGGACCGCGCTGCAGGGAATGGGTACCTCGACATCACACGCTTCTTGATAGAGAGCGGCGCGGCCGTGTCTGCCCGGGATAACAAAGGCTGGACACCACTCCATAAGGCATCGTTCGCTGGACATCTCCGTGTCACGAAGTTCTTGTTAGGGTGCGGCGTCGACGTCGACATTCGGAGCGGAAGTGATGAGACGCCATTGTACCTGGCATCCAGCAGTGGCAAACTCGACACCGCACGTTTCCTAATCGAGCATGGCGCAGATATCCATGCGAAGGGCAACAATCCGCTGCACATCGCGTCGGAAAACGGCCACCTCGACATCGTGCAAATGTTAATCGACACTGGCATTGCCGTCGATATTCAGAACAGGACTCAAATGACCCCGTTGGCATTGTCGTCGAGCAACGGGAAAGTGGAAGTCGCTCGCTTCCTCATGAAGCAAGGGGCCGATATTAATGGGCGGGACAACCAGGGCTGGGTTCCGTTACACTTTGCCTCAGAACATGGGCATCTTGACATGGCACAGCTGTTACTAGACCACGGGGTTAATGCGAACATCCAGTGCGATGAACTCTGGAGCGCGTTACATCTCGTGTCTGCCAATGGCCACCTGAAGATTGCCGAGTTGCTGGTGCAGCGTGGGGCAAGTGTCGATATTTTCAATGAGAGGCAAGAGACTCCACTTTATCAAGCAGTATGGAATGGGGAAGTAGCGATCGTCCGTTTCCTGATCGACCACGGAGCGGATCTGCATAGTACAGACGGCAATGGCTGGAGTCCTTTGCACGCCGCATCGCAACATGGGCACCTCGAAATTGTAAAGCTGTTGCTTCGGCGGGGTGCCAATGTTGATGTGCTTAACAAGGCCGGTGAAACTGCAGCCGAATTGGCATCGGAAAATGACAAAGCCAAGGTTGCAAAGTTCATTTCCGAGTACAAAACGGATGCAAATATTCGAAACAAGATACGGTCAACTACTTTGGATGCAGCTGAGGACGGCGCCGATGAAGATGGGAAGGATAAGGGAAAGGCTTCGTTGCACGCTGCCGCGGAAGAGGGGAACATTGACGTCGTGAAGTCGTTGCTTGAACAGGGAATAGATATCAACGGCCGCAATGATGTTAACCAGACTCCATTACACACAGCAGCGCGCAAGGGGAACGTCGATGTTATACGTTTACTCATCGAGCGGGGCGCAGAGGTGGATTCACGTTGTATGTTTGGGTGGACACCGCTGCACTATGCATCATACGACGGACACCTCGAAGTCTCGCGGATGCTCGTCGATCATGGGGCAGACGTGAACGCAAGGCAGCGTCACCATTACACTCCGATGCACTTTTCAGTTGAATATGGACACCTCGGGATTGTGAAACTGTTACTTGAAAGCGGCGCGGACATACATGCACTGAATAGCGATGGTCAAACACCATACCAAGTAACGCTGGCATATGGATATCGAGAGATTGCAGATTTATTCTGGGAGCATGGCGTGGGCACAGCAAGGTTCGAAGAGATCCCTTTATGGCTTGAATGCGATGTCTGACTGGCACTTCGATTTTTGTCCATACTAGTGACAGCGTAGCTTAGAAATGGCACCCTCTTCCCGATTTGGCACCAGTTGCGACGATGGAGCCCCCAGAACCTGCCATTGCCTCTCCTTCGCGTGCTCTCTACGCACAGTATATGTTCCAGCAGGACGCGTATTTGCGGGAGGAGACAGCGCCAGTGGCAGTGCCGGATGGAAGGAACGGAGAGGTTCTATCAAGTAGAGGGAGTCTCTGCCGTCTCTGCAGCCGCCCTAGGACATTCATTCCGGTCACTCTACACAGTGATAAGCCTCCGCATCTTACTGTAATTACGGCCGCCTTTGCCATACTAGCTTCATGTCTGTTATGTGCTTTCATGGTTATCAAGCAAGTTATCAAGTGTTTCGTGCGCCTACAGTATCACTCCCACGGGCGCCAAGTCTGACATTCCTGGGAATAGTGCCTGGACACGAGGCTGCGATGCAGGGCTGTGTCCATGTTCCCCTCTGCCCAACTATCACCCAGGAATCCGCCATCGTCCCAGTCTCAGCACGAAAAAACTCATCGCTTCCGCCCTTATGTCTCAATCTCACCTCGCCGCCTCTTTGTCATCCAATGATTCCAATTTCCAACTAATCATCAACAATGCGTTGAAAGCGTACGAAAAACGTACCAAGAAGGATCTGCTTGCCCATCCGCTCGCAGCCCAGCTCCAGGCCTGCGACTCTCTCAGTTCCACTCTCACCGTCCTTCAACAACAAATCCAAGGGCTAGATCAGTCCCGAAGTGATGATCGATGGACAAAGTGGCTGGATCCCACGGTGAACGTCCTGTTTGCTTTTTCTGCGACGCTGGGAGCGGGTGTCAGCCTGGTAAGCCCAAGGACATGCGGTTATCTCAGATCTGCACTCTCATATTTACTTGGCAGGCATTCCCCCCTGCTAATGCGATCTTTACGGGAATCGGCGTTCTTCTTTCAGTGTGTATCTTCAATAACTCGGCGCAGGTCATTTTTAAACATACATTTCTTAGACAGCTAAGGATGTTCGAGCAAGCAAAGACAATATTATGGACATTTTCGAGCGCATCGAAATGTTTTTCCGACGTCTCGAGATCTATACAGAAGTGCCGCCAACCGCGCAAATGATGGATACTATCATCCGGATAATGGTTGAGGTTCTCTTGATACTTGGGATTGCGACAAAGGAGATCAAACAAGGCCGATTAGGTGAGTAATTCAATCCGAGTACGTCACCGCTGGCTGAAGGATGTTCAGAATTTTTTGGGAAGAAGCTGATTGGGAGGACCGACCTGGAAGATGCGCTGAAGAGGTTAGACAAGCTGACACAAGAAGAAGCTCGAATGGCCATTGTGCAAAACCTGAAGGCGACGCGGACTGTTGATGAGAGAGTGGGGGGAGTTGCGAATATGGCGGTAGCCATCGACAATAGGGTGGCCAGTGTGGACGATCGAGTGGCCAACGTTGATGATCGAGTGGCCAGGGTCGACGATGGGGTGGCCCGTGTCGACGATAAGGTCGCGATCATCGATGATAAAGTGACTAGCGTCGATGACAAGGTTGCCGAGGTTCTTCATGGTGCGCAAATCTTTCTCAGTCAAGCCGGAGAACTGTTTAATTTGAACCGCTCAGATGGAAAGGAAGCAAAACAAGCCATGAAACAAACAGCCAACGATGTAGATTTAGCAAAACGTTCGTCATCACCTAACATTTCGTTGCCGAGACCGACGGTATCTTGTAGGTGACCAGCTGCGATGGGAAGTTCGACACTGGCTCTCCCCCCCTGACCCGTCGACAAATCACAACTTTGTTTCGAAGGCACGACACAGTGGAACCGCAGCATGGTTCTTTGAGAGCAATGCGTTAACGGAATGGAAGGCGACGGGGTCTCTCTTGTGGATTCATGGTAAACATATGTTTTTTCGAATCCAACGGGCGCCTTTAGCACTAATCACTGGTTAACCTTAAAGCAGGGGCGGGAAAAAGCACACTTCTGTATGTTGTGACTCTATGGGTATGTTCGAACTTATTTACAGTACCTATTAGATCTGCAATCGTTCAGGATATCGAAGGCATGCATGCGGCCGGATTGGCCACGATGGCCTACTTCTATTTTGATTTTCGGGATGTCAAGAAGCAAGACTGCTATGGCCTCCTCTCCTCCCTTATTTTGCAGCTTTCTACCGAATCGGATTCTTGTTTCAACATCCTCTCCCAGTTATATTCAGACCATGGTCGTGGCATACGAAAGCCCAGTATTAACGCGCTCAAATGTTGTATGGCAGACATGCTAAGTCTACCAGGGCAAGCGCCAATTTATATCATTGTCGACGCTGTTGACGAATGTCCGAATTTGTCGGGGATGCCTTCTGCCCGCGAGGAGGTCCTGGGGGTCATTGAAGAACTTGTTGATTTGAAACTTCAGAACGTACATCTGTGTGTGGCTAGCCGGCCGGAGATAGATATCCGAATGGTGCTCGAGTCGTTGACCTCTTTCAAGATTTCTCTTCATGACGAGAGAGGGCAAAAGGAGGACATAATCAAGTACATCGAGTCTGCTGTCCGTTCAGACAGGAGGATGCGGAGATGGAGAGAGGAGGACCAGACCCTGGTTATTGATACACTCTCCCAAAATGCGGATGGCATGTAAGCTGAGATTATGTTCATGATGCCCTCACATTAGATACTTACATCATAACATAGGTTCCGATGGGTGGTCTGCCAGGTTGACAGGCTGCGTCGCGGTTTCCCAGCAAGTATTCGGAGTGCCCTGGCCGACCTACCAGAGAGTTTGGATAAAACATACGAACAAACATTGTTGGGGATCGATAAGGAGAAGCGTGAATACGCTCAACGTTTGTTCAAGTGCCTCTCTGTGTCCATTCGCCCACTTCGCCTTGAGGAGCTTGCAGAGATCTTTGCAGTCCAGTTCGACGCGACAGGGCCCCCTTCGTTTAACAAGGATTTGCGGCCATTGGACGCGGAAGAGGCGGTGTTGTCAGCATGCTCCAGTCTCATCGCTATTGTCGATAGGGAAGGCGGCCAAGTTGTCCAATTCTCCCATTTCTCCGTCAAGGAATTCTTGACGTCGGAGCGACTCGCAACAGCTGAAGAACGCCTTTCATGCTATCACATTCTCCCCGAACCTTCCCATACCATCCTGGCGCGCGCCAGCCTCAGTGTCCTCCTCGAACTCGATGACAAAATCGACAGAGATACCATAGTTCACTTTCCCCTTGCCCTGTATGCCGCGCGGCACTGGGTCGACCATGCCCAATTTAGGAACGTGTCCTCGCACATTGAGAAGGTCATGGAGCGTCTATTTGATCCTGCAAAGCCACATTTTGCGGCGTGGGTCTGGCTACACGATGTCGACCGTCATTGGACTTGGACAGGGCCCATGTCCTCGATACACCCTCCGCGGCCTGAGGCGGTGCCACTTTATTATGCCAGTCTGACTGGCTTCCGTGGTCTCATGGAGCACCTGATCGCTGCCCATCCTAAAGACGTCAATAGCCGAGGCGGTTCTCACACGACACCCTTACATGCCGCGTCATTGATGGGACATTTAGAAGCGGCAAGGCTACTCCTCGAAAATGGTGCCGATCCTAACTTTTGTGACGATATGGGCAGGGCTCCGCTTCACAGGGTATCACAGGGAGGGCAGTTGGTCATGGCGGAGTCATCCCTCGCAATTGCGCGGCTCCTGGTGAATTCTGGTGCAAGCTTGAATGTCTCCGACGATATGGGCTTGACTCCACTACACGCGGCAGCACAAAGCGGGTATCGTGAGATTGCGGAAGTGTTAGTTGGATCTGGCGCAAGTCTCGATGTTCGGGATCAGGATGAAGACACACCGTTGCACGAGGCCTGTTTAAGCGGGAAGCTTGACATCTCACGCTTCCTTATAGATCGAGGCTCCGACATGAATTCCCGGAACCGGACTGGCTTAAATCCACTGCACTGGGCGTCGCGATATGGACACCTCGACATCACACGGCTGTTGCTAGACCGTGGCTCTGATGTGAATGCACACAAAGACGGTCGTTGGACATCCTTGCATTTGGCGTCAGCCCATGGGCACCTCGACATAGTAAAGTTACTGGTCGACCGAGGTGCCAATGTTGACTGCCGGACTAACGAGGAGGAGACACCCTTGTACTGGGCCACACGGGATGGGAACCTCGACATCGTACGCTTCTTAGTCGAGAGTGGCGCTGCGGTGTCTGCCCCGGATAATGATGGCCGGACACCACTCCACAATGCATCGTTCTCTGGACATCTCCAAGTAACGAAGTTCTTGCTAGAGTGTGGCGTCGACATCGACATTCGGACCGGAAGTGAAGAGACATCATTGTACCTGTCATCCAGTAGCGGCAAACTCGACGTCGCACATTTTCTCATCGAACATGGCGCGGATATCTACGCGAACGTCAACAACCCATTGCACATCGCATCGGAAAACGGGCACCTCGACGTCGTTCAATTGTTAATCGACACTGGCATTGCCGTCGATATTCAGAACAGGACTCAAATGACCCCGTTGGCATTGTCGTCGAGCAATGGGAAAGTAGACGTCGCTCGGTTCCTCATCGAGCGAGGGGCCGATATTAATGGGCGGGACAACCAGGGCCGGGTTCCATTACACTTCGCTTCAGGACATGGGCATCTCGACATGGCACGGCTGTTACTAAACCATGGCGTTGATGCAAACATCCGGCGGGATGACCTCTGGAGCCCGCTACATATCGTGTCTGCCAACGGCTACGTGAAGATTGCCGAGTTGCTGGTGCAGTGTGGCGCAAGTATTGATGTTTTCAATGAGATGCAAGAAACGCCACTGTATCAAGCAGTTATAAATGGGAAAGTTTCGACCGCCCGTGTCCTGATCGACCACGGAGCGAATCTGCATAGTGCAGACATCAATGGCTGTAGTCTGTTGCATGCTGCATCGCAAGGTGGGCACTTCGAAGTTGTAAAGCTGTTGCTTCGGCGGGGTGCCAACGTCGATGTGGTCAACAAGGCCGATAAAACTGCAGCGGAATTGGCATTGGAGAATGACAAAGCCGATATTGCGAAGTTTATTGCCGAGTACAAAGCTGGTGCAAATATTCGAAAGAAGATACGGTCAACTACTCTGGACACAGCTGAGTACGGTGTCGATGAGGATGAAGATGGGAAGGATATGAGAAAGGGTTCGTTGCACGCTGCCGCGGGAGAGGGGGACATTGGTGTCGTGAAGTCGTTGCTCAAATGGGGAATTGATATCAACGACCTCAGTGATGGTAACCAGACTCCATTACACACAGCAGCGCGCAAGGGGAACCTCGATGTTGTACGTTTACTCCTCGAGCGGGGCGCGGAGGTGGATTCACGTGAAGTGTCTGGGTGGACACCGCTACACCTTGCGTCATATTCTGGCCACCTCGAAGTCTCGCAGGTGCTCATCGATCACGGGGCAGACGTGGACGCAAGGCAGAAGGACCATTACACTCCAATACACTTCTCAGTCGAATATGGACACCTTGGGATTGTGAAACTGTTCCTGGAACGTGGCGCAGACATACACGCACTGAATGGTTCCGGTCGAACACCATACCAAGTATCACTGGCATATGGACATCGAGAGATTGCAGATTTGCTCCGAGAGCATGGTGCGGGCAGAGCAAGGTTCGAGGATATCCTTTTATGACTTAAATGCGATGCCTGACTGACACTTCGATTTTAGTCCTTAGTCACAGCACAAGTTAGAGGGAAGCCTCTTGCATGTAACTACTTTTGTATGGGATTTTGTATTAGATTGGTGGCGCTCTGAAACCGTTGATGATTTGACATGTACGAAATCAGGCGAGAGGGAACGCGAAAGGGGTTAATTATGTGGGTTGAATTTGTACCCAATCCTCGCTTACTGTAAACATGTGCGAATCTCGACTGTAAATAGCGATTTATAGTAACGTGCTGGGATTGAATCCAAAAGTTCCTACCGCCATGGTGTTTTGAATTTACCGCAATACCTTCCATGGCCTTGCTCGTTCCTCCCACAAGATCCCTGCACCCTTCGCAATAACCCCGCCGACAGGCATCCCCCCCTTAGCCCCTTCTTCCCAACCTGTTGAAATGTGCGAACTAGGTCTGTATCGTTTGGCAGCGTAAGTCCGTGAACAGGATGAGAAGACAGAGCGCAGGCACGACACGAAAATGGGTACAGATGATGCAACGAGGGCAATCTGGAGGTGGTCTTGGACGTATAGGTGTGCGCGGTTAGGCAGGGGGGGAAATAGCAAAACGAGTGCGTGCAATTACTGTAAGCAAACAATCCCTGATCGGCATCTTCGTGAATACACAGCCATGAGTCACTGGCTGTCTGAGTCTGCTAGCACTAGCACCAGCACCGAAACTATCCTATGCCCCCAGGCCAATATATCGTACCTGTTGTGTGCACCTCGTCGATGACCAGGTGTGTGATATGATCCAGAGGCGACTCTGGAATTGGGCGTGATACAGAACGGCGCACACGGGTGCCATCCATGCTATACACGCTCTCGACGCACACACTGTCCTTGCCCTGCTCTGGGACAGGATAGTCGGTCCAGACAGCCTCGAGAGAAACGCGTAGCTGTGATGGCCCTAGTCGTTGTACGCGAAGAAATGGGTCAAATGATGCACACCGTGCCAGTGGGCGGCACGAAGGGCAGCTGCCAGGCGGTGAACAGACAAATCCACAAGGATGAAGCTCGACGAAGGGTTGCCCTGCGGAAAATCGAGGTTATGAGCCTAGGGTCAAGGCTAGGGTTATGGTCGGGGATCATAAGGGTTACCGTCACAGTGACGTCACAATGTAACGCTACGTCGGTTGATCTGCCTTCAAGCTTCAAACCTGGTCTCCTCTCAGTTTCTGCCTCACTAACAACAGCCCACGCCACAATAGTACTCCCACGAGGCATCAGTGTATTGATGAATACGACACTCGAGGAGACGACTTTTACGAGAGCGTTCAACCACCTACAAGTCTGCCGTCCAGGCAAGTCTTCCCAGCTTCCCCGCTCATCCCCAACCAATCCGTCCGCGCCCACTCTCCGACCCCCGGTCAGATCCTCAAATATTTCCATCCGCAGCCCAGCAAGCAAGCGACCCCCTTCCACGAACGAACTTTGGAGCTCTACCAACGCCAAAAAGAGGTAGGATCCGGATTTGCGATTCGAATTTGCAGCCTTCGTGGTCGACGCTTCCAAGATGCTCCTTTTTCCAGAACTCACGCCAGCCAATGTGATAGACATGGAGAAGGCGATAGATACGCGCGGAGATCTCGCAATTGGGCCACTTCCCACCTCAAGCGGAACTATCCTCTCCGTATTTTCTGGCTCCTACGCGAACGGCATCGGTACGCATAAGAATCGCCAAGACTCACGCCTTCCCCTCTTTAACCTCGCCGCTTAGCATGGCGACTCAGACGCATCCTACCGCGCCGGAACGTGCTGCGAGAATGGCTAGTTCTGTCATAGGAAGTCCGCAAAGTTCTTCAGTATACCCCCAGTCCTCCATACTTGCGATGTCGGGGAGTCAAGACGGTTAGCTAGAAAGGTGCCTTTGACACTTTAATGTTGTGGAAGAACACGACTAACACGAATTCGTACGTTATATACTGTATCGTATCGTATCCCCATTGACACTTACTGGTGCGAAGATCATACCTGCCGACTTCCCATCAAGCTTCTCCAGACCATCTTTCTGTTATCAGCAGGACTTCACGTGCCTAGATGCTAGATAAAGACCACCATCACAGTCGAAGCAGCCATCACCCCATCATCATCACCTGCGACTCGCTCAGACTGGATCGACGTCACCAACTTTTGTCGCCACTGGCGCTTGGCTGGCTCAGCCGGCACGAACTCTGGTCCGCGATCAGCCCGAGTCTTTCCATCTCGTGGGCCCAAGCCATGATGGAATGCTCACACTCACTACATTCACTTCCCGTCCTTGTCAACATTCACATCGGCAATCACGGTAGTGGCAATACCAACCCCTCCTCGTCCTCGTCCTTAAATGCGGAGGGCCTCCGCCCACTGGCCGCACCAGAACTCTTCGTAGCATCCCGAACCCGCCCCTAGTGCCTTGCAGGCCTCCGCGCCAATGTCATCCACTTCCTCAACCTCCCCGCTGCCCCCGAGCTCGATTTTTCACCCTCTCCATATACGACGGCGGTGGGTCCGGTTTCCCTCCTCGGAGTCGACGAAGTGCCCAACTTTGGGACATCTGACTTAGGCGACCGATACGTGCAGGCGCGCGCTGCTTTTTACTTAAGGGTATTATGGAGTTTATGATGGGCGCGGATATGGCGCTGTTGGAATTGTTGGAAGCGTCGCGGGAGTGCTCGAAGCAGGCACCTTTTTTGGCGCTCGCGGGCCGTGATACCGGTTGGCCGATCGCTGGCCTGTCTGTTTCCGCGTGGCCCGAGATTCTATGTAAGTTATCATGCTCAACCACCTCCCCGGAATGCTGGCTTTACAACTCATTTCTACATCGGTGAGCGACCTCCACAGCCGCAAGTGCGCCACGTTGGCACGGCCGCTCGCAGCAGTACGGCCGTTCTCCCATGCAAGTCGGCTCAATACCTACTCGTAACGCACTCTTCACGATACTGGGCATGGTGGCGTCGCGTCACTACCCCTGCTGGCTGACCTGGGACGGCGCTTTGGAGTACATTACATATAAGTTGGCCTTCTGCTGTGGATATACTGTACCGTATCACTTTTTTCGGAACTGTGGCCTACGGTCCACATCAACCGAAGTCTTATATGCAATCTATCCATTACAGCCATTTATTCTACCCCCCGCGTCTCCTATGGTGTCCTGTCAAGTACGCTAACAAAATCCCACGTCTGCTTTCCGAGCAAATTCCGGGGGTGTTGCAAGCTCTTCTGTCGTAGAACTTGAGCCAAAGTGTCCGCAGATAGCGACTGTCCCACGTGGGCCCTGCAAGAATTCGGTTAACCGTACATTATACGAATCATCTGTGAAACTCTCTGTTCTCTTACCCCCTTCCTTCGAGCCCACATACAGTTTTGTACCCCCGGTATGTGCGTGTCAAGGGGGGATGTGCACGACCCGGTACGGGCCAAAAGCCTCAGCTTATTGTAACTTAGACTCGGCTCGACCAGACAGGCTTAGGACAAAGGTGAGCCGGGCATTTGCAGATGGCCTAGGGCCAGCTCAGGCTCTAGGCCGGCCTTAGAAGGGTGTCATTGACCGTAAGCACCTAAGGTGCATACACTACGAATATTGTCTTCATTGTCACCCACAAAACCTCTCATCATCAGCCATCCCACCCCGGCCTGCTTTTCTCCCTTGGCTATAATCTCCTCGGCGACACCATGATATTCAAAACACGGTAGATGAAAAGGAAGTAGCCGAGCGCGCGTACTGTTGATAAGTGGAAGGGGACGACGATCATATCCTCCTTCGCCAGTATGGTCAACCCGCATACATTCTTAACATGCTTCCCATTCATTCGGCATTCGGCAAACCGCTCATTTTGTATGCACGTGACGTAAAGCATTTCCAAGTACCTCTTCCAGACTCACATTCGTGGACATATACGCCAGCTTTACGGGCGCAGAGACGACATTTCGCGGGAATTGGCAAGATAGGCGGGAGAGACAAAATTGAGGCGAATAGGAGAGTACAGGCAGAGCAGCGTCGCCAGGGAGTGCGCCGTTCGTCAGCTCGTCAAGCGTCT
The DNA here is from genome assembly GCA_015178965.1 of Russula ochroleuca. Lineage (NCBI taxonomy): Eukaryota > Fungi > Basidiomycota > Agaricomycetes > Russulales > Russulaceae > Russula > Russula ochroleuca. Next base: position 36,253 of record WHVB01000015.1, read on the forward strand.
TAGACTCTTAGCAGCGTGATCTTGTGCCCGCTCACAGTGCCCAGCTCAGAGCATATCGTGTACGTGTACACATCCGGGAGCGTCTGAGTCGGATGCTCGCCTGCGCTGTCGACCGCATTCAGAACGGGAGTACTTCGCAGCAGGCCGCGAGCTGCCAACTTGAACGTCAGGATGGTGCAGCGCGTCCACGGCCCCCTAACAGGCGACGGTCTGTAGTGTTTCGCCCTTGTGGATGCTGCTCCTCTCTGCCAAGACAGACACGACGTCCCGCCCACAGCGCTTCGTCTGCACCTCGACGGCCCATAGAATAGCGGCAAAGAACCTCCCCACGGAGTGTCGATGGCCCCAGAACGCTCAACTGAAGACGCATGCTATGCGCAAGCAAGAATAGATCATAAATATTGCGCTGCGTGAACTATTTGACTAAGAGGATTTGGCGGCGATGGAAGGCGCCGAGGTGAGAGACAAAATGCGTACTAAGCGTTTGGTACAACTGCGCTCGGACATGAAAGGCAGATCTGCTGGGTGGCCGTAGAAGGTGCTGAAAGCTGAAACGGGAAGGCTAGGAACAGGATGAGCGGTCGACGGTATACTGTACGGTAAGTCCACATACCGTCCGTATACCTACCTGTTGAGATAACTGCTCACCTTTCTCGATGGACCTCAAACACTTCCAGAACCGCTGAATCGTGCTGGAATGATCTGCCATTCCGGTTCGGGGCTAACAAGTTCTGGGGGTTCTACCTCTTCAAGCGTTAATTTGTACTTCGTTCATGTTGTCGAAATTTAAGCGCTTTGCTTTGGAGCTATTTTCGAGACGAGGATCCCTGCGAGCTACTCGAAGCCAGATCAGAGTCAGCGGTTCTCAAATCTCAAGACAACGTACTACGTACTATGAAATCTAACATCATTTGGAATAATCTCCATGTTTGAGGTACAGTATTCGACTAAGCGACTTAGAACTTGCAATCAGTTGGTGAGTGATCGGGGTCGGAAGTCGAAAAATCACTGTCATCCTCATCCTACATATGCGATGACGGGCATCGGCTTGGAGGGCTTGATCTTGCGCTTGGTGTGGACCAGGGGGTTGGTTGAAACTTGTGTGTCCAGTCACATGACCTGTCAGGGTGGTTCTTCAATTTTCATCAACCACCCATAACCGCATCGCTACTCAGGGTTCTTCTCGTGGCATGCGCATTGCCAAGAAGGCACTTGACATACTGTGCACGTTTAGCCCATTGTTTATTATTGTGATCCAGTGGGGTGTACCACTAAGCCAGCGCTGGCTTTGTGGTACACCCACTGGATCACAATATTTATCGAGAAGAGGATCCCGAACACAAAAAGCAAGCCGCTCTAAAGTCTAAACCGACGCAGCCTCCACATCCGAGTCCCAATGCGCAGGGAACGACACTGCATGCACAGGAGTCGGAGATATTGTCGATTACCTACAGGTTCCTTCTGCGCCCATGTTACAGACACAGCACACGCTGCCTTTGCTCAAGCGGCCACGCACCATTCTGGCCATCGGCGATCCGGATCAGCACGGCCGGCACCTAGGACAACGACAACAGGGACACTTTCATCGTTATCAAGTGTTTCGCGCTTATCACCCCCATGAGCGCCAAATATGACATTCCTGGGAATACTAGAGTCACATGCGTGGACACGAGGGGCCGAGGCAGGGAGCGCCCAAGCAACTGTCTGACTATCGTCGAGTAATTCGCCATCATCTCAGCGTCCGTAGTCCGTACAAACAAATACCTCGCTTCCACCCTTATGTCTCACTCTCACCTCGCCGCCTCCTGCTCATCCAATTTCCAACTAATCATCAATAATGCGCTGAAAGCGTATGAAAAACAAACAAAAGAGGATCTACTCGCCCATCCACTCGCCGCCCAGCTTCAAGCTTGCAACTCTCCCGGCGACATTGTCACCATTCTTCAGCAGCAAGTCCAAGGACTAGATCAGTCCCGAAGTAGCGGTGATCGATGGACCAAGTGGCTCGATCCAACTGTGAGCGTCCTTTATTCCCTCTCCGAGACACTTGGAGAGGGTGTTTCCCTCGTGAGCCTCAGGACATGGACTTTTCTGAGATTTGCGCTCTCATATATTTATGGCAGGTATTCTCACCTGGGAAAGTCATATTTGCTGGAGTTGGCGTCCTTCTCTTGGTGCGCATCCTTCTTAATACTTCTGCACAGCCAATATAACGTTTGCATCCCATAGGCAGCTAAGGATGTTCAAGGGGACCAAGATACACTCATTGATGTCTTGGAGCGCATGGAAGGTTTTTTCCGTCGTCTCGAGGTCTACACACAAGTGCCCGCGACCACGGAAATGATGGATACTATCGTTCAGATATTGGTTGAGGTTCTCTCGATACTTGGGATTGCGACAAAGGAGATCAAACGAGGCCGAATGAGTGAGTAATTCATTATGAGTATGTCACCGTTGAGTCGTTGACCGAACGATATTCAGAAAAATTTGGGAAGAAGTTGATCGGAAGGACGGATATGGATGATGCGCTGAAGCGGTTAGACAAGCTGACTCAAGAGGAAGCTCGAATGGTCGTTGCACAAAACCTGAAGGCGACGCACGCTGTTGATGAGAGAGTTGCGAATATGGCGGTAGCGATCGACACTAGGGTAGCCAGTGTGGACAATCGAGTCGCCTGCGTTGATGATCGAGTGGCCAGGGTCGACGATCGGGTGGCCCATGTCGACAATAATGTCGCCAGCATCGATGCTAAAGTGACCAGCGTCGAGGATAAGGTCACCAGCATTGATGATAATGTGGTCAGTATCAAGGCCAGCGTCGACGATAAGGTCGCCGGCATCGACGATAAGGTGGCCATTGTTGATGACAGTGTGAAGGTGGTCGATCGCAAGGTTGCTGAGGTACTTCATGGTGCGCAAATCATTTTCAGCCCGGTTTGAGAACTGTTCAATTAACTGTAAACCACTCAGATGGAAAGGAAGCAAAGCAAGTTATGAAGCAAGCAGCCGACGATGTAGATCTAGTGAAACGTTTGTCGTTACCTAATATTCCAATGCTGAGACCGACGGTATCTTCTAGGTGACCAGCTGCGACGGGACGTTCAACATTGGCTCTCTCCCCCTGACCCGTCGATAAATCACAACTTCGTTCGGAAAGCACGACATAGTGGAACTGCCGCTTGGTTCTTCGAGAGCAGCGCATTAACAGAATGGAAAGCGAGCGGGTCTCTCTTGTGGATTCATGGTAAACGTATGTTTTTCGAACCCCCAACGAGCGCCTTGAGCACTAATAACTTGCTAATCTCGAAGCGGGGGCGGGGAAAAGCACGCTCCTGTATGTCATCACTCTTTGGGTATGTTCGAGGTTATTCATGGTGCCTATTAGATCTGCAATCATTCAGGATATCAAGGACATGCATGCAGCAGGATTGGCCACGATGGCCTACTACTATTTCGATTTTCGGGATGTCAAGAAGCAAGACTGCTATGGCCTCCTCTCCTCCCTCGTTCTGCAGCTTTCTACCGAATCGGATTCTCGTTTCAGTATCCTCTCTCAGTTATATTCAGACCATGGTCGTGGTATAGAAAAGCCCGATATCGACGCGCTCGAGAAGTGTATGACGGAAATGCTCAGTCTGCCGGATCAAGCCCCAACTTATATCGTTGTCGACGCTGTTGACGAATGTCCGAATTTGTCGGGGACGCCATCCGCCCGTGAAGAGGTCTTGGCGGTGATTGAAGAACTTGTTGATTTGAAACTTCCGAATGTACATCTATGTGTGGCTAGCCGGCCGGAGATAGATATCCGAATGGTTCTCGAGCAGTTGACACCTCTCAAGATTTCTCTTCATGACGAGAGCGGGCAAAAGGAGGATATCATCAAGTACATCAAGTCTGCTGTCCGTTCAGACCGGACGATGCGGAGATGGAGAGAGGAGGACCAGACTCTGGTTATCGATACTCTGTCCCAAAATGCGGATGGCATGTAAGTGAGATCATGCTCATGGTGCCTCACATCAGATACTCACGTCATAACATAGGTTCCGGTGGGTCGTCTGCCAGATTGACAGGCTGCGTCGCAGTTTTCCCGCAAGTATTCGGAGTGCCCTAGCCGACCTACCAGAGAGTTTGGATAAAACATACGAGCAAACATTGTTGGGGATCGATAGGGAGAAACGTGAATACGCTCAACGTTTGTTCAAGTGTCTCTCTGTGTCCATTCGCCCACTTCGCCTCGAGGAGCTTGCAGAGATTTTTGCAGTCCAGTTCGTCGCGACGGCGCCGTCTTCGTTTAACAAGAATTTGCGGCCACTAGATGCGGAAGAGGCGGTGTTGTCAGCATGCTCCAGTCTCATCTCCATTGTCGATAGAGAAGGCGGCCAAGTTGTACAATTCTCGCACTTCTCCGTCAAGGAGTTCTTGACATCGGAGCGACTCGCAAGAGCTGAACAACGCCTTTCATGCTATCACATTCTCCCCGAACCTGCCCATACCATGCTGGCGCATGTCGGCCTCAGTGTCCTCCTCGAACTCGATGACAAAGTCGACAGAGATACTATAGCTCACTTCCCCCTCGCCCTGTATGCCGCGCAGCACTGGGTCGACCATGCCCAATTTAGGAACGTGTCCTCACACATTGAAGAGGTCATGGAGCGTCTATTTGATCATGCCAAGCCACATTTTGCGGCATGGGTCTGGCTACACAATATCGACCGTTATTGGACAAAGCCCATGTCCAAAATGCACCCGACGCGGCCCGACGCGGTGCCACTTTATTATGCCTCTCTGTCTGGTTTCCGTGGTCTCGTGGAGCACCTGATCGCATCTCATCCTCGAGACGTCAATAGCCGAGGCGGTTTTCAGACGACACCCTTACACGCCGCGTCATTGAAAGGACATTTAGAAGTGGCATCACTACTTCTTAAAAATGGTGCCGATCCTAACTCTCTTGACGATCTGGGCAGGACTCCGCTTCACAGGGTATCACAGGGCGGACATCTCATCGTGGCGGAGTCATCACTCGAGATTGCGCGGCTCCTAGTGAATTCTGGTGCAAACTTGAATGTCACTGACGTTATAGGCTGGACTCCACTACACGCGGTAGCACAAAGTGGGTCTCGTGAGATGGCGGAACTATTAGTTGGATCTGGCGCAAGTCTCTATGTTCGAGATAAGGATAAAGACACACCGATGCAAATTGCCTGTTTTAGTGGGAAGCTCGATATTTTACGCTTCCTCCTAGATCGAGGCTCCGAAATGAATTCCTGGGTCCAGGATGGCTCAAATCCACTACACTGGGCGTCACGACATGGACACCTTGGCATCGTACGGCTGTTGCTAGACCGTGGCGCCGATGTGAACACACACAAAGAAGATCGCTGGACACCGTTGCATTTCGCATCAGCCAATGGGCACCTCGACGTCGCAAAGTTACTAGTCGGGCGAGATGCGAATGTTGACAGTCGGACCAACAAGGAGGAGACACCCTTGGACTGTGCTGCAGGGAACGGGTACCTCGACATCGCACACTTCTTGATCAAGAATGGCGCGATCGTGTCTGCCCGGGATAACAATGGCTGGACACCACTCCACAAGGCATCGTTCTTTGGACATCTCCACGTCACGAAGTTCTTGCTAGAATGTGGCGTCGATGTTGATATTCGGAGCGGACGCGAAGAGACGCCATTGTACCTGGCATCCGGCAGTGGCAAACTCGACGTCGCGCAATTCTTAATTGAGCATGGCGCAGATATTCACGCGAACGACAACAATCCACTGCACATCGCATCGGAAAACGGCCACCTTCACGTCGTGCAAATGTTAATCGACACTGGCATTGCGGTCGATATTCGGAGCAGGATTCAAATGACCCCGTTGGCATTGTCGTCGAGAAAGGGGAAAGTGGAAGTCGCTCGGTTCCTCATCGAGTGTGGGGCCGATATTAATGGGCGGGACAACCAGGGCTCGGCTCCAATACACTTCGCCTCAGGACATGGGCATCTTGACATGGTACAGCTGCTGCTAGACCACGGCGTCGATGCAAACATCCAGCGCGATGACCTCTGGAGCCCGTTACATATCGTGTCTGCCAATGGCAACCTGAAGACTGCCGAATTGCTCGTGCGGCGTGGCGCAAGTGTTGATATTTTTAATGAGAGGCAAGAAACACCACTTTATCAAGCAGTAAAGAATGGGAAACTTGGGGTCGTCCGTCTCCTGGTCGACCACGGAGCGAATCTGAATGGTGCAGACATCGATGGCTGCACTCTGTTGCATGCTGCATCACAAGGTGGGCACCTCGAAGTTGTAAAACTGTTACTTCGGCGGGGTGCCGATCTCGATGTGCTCAACAAGGCCGATAAAACTGCGGCGGAATTAGCATTGGGGAATGACAAGGCCGAGGTTGCCAAGTTCCTTTCCGAGTACAAATCAGATTCAAGTATTCGAAACAAGACAATGTCGACTACTTTGGACACAGCTGAATACGGTGCCGACGAGGATGGGAAAGATAAGGGAAAGGCTTCGTTGCACGCCGCCGCGGAAGAGGGGGACGTTGACGTCGTGAAGTCGTTGCTGGAACGGGGAATAGATGCCAATGGCCGCGATGCATCTAACAAGACTCCGTTACACATGTCAGCGGAGAAGGGGCACGTCGATGTTGTACGTTTGCTCATCGAGAGGGGCGCGGAGGTGGATTCACGCAATGCGAGGGAATGGACACCGCTGCACGTTGCATCATATCGCGGACACCTCGAAGTTTTGCGGGCGCTCATCGATCATGGGGCAGACGTGAACGCAAGGCAGTGGCAACATTACACTCCGTTGCACACATCAGCTGAAAGCGGGCACCTCAGCCTTGTGAAACTGTTACTTGAACGTGGCGCGGACATAGATGCACTAACTGGCTACGGTGAAACACCATACTCAATATCGCTGTCATGTGGATATCGTGAGATCGCAGATTTACTCTGGGAGCATGGTGCGGGCAGAACAAGGTTCGAGGAAATCCTTTTATGGCTTACAGTAAATGCGATCTCTGACTTTCACTTCGATTTTGGTCCCTAGTGACAGCGTGGCTTAGAGAGGAAAGCCTCTTGCATGTATAGAGGTTCTAGGCCGAAGGCCTAGAACATAGTCTCTGTGCAAGGAAGGGGACTCGGGGCTGTCAACCGGCATGGTGCATCCGTCTGCCACCCGTCTCCGAAGATAAGGGTCAGTACAGTATGCCCAGAGGCGGGCAAAGAGGCTGGTCACGTAGCGGTTTCGAGCCTGCGAAAGCTCTCGTCAGGGGGCTACCGCTACCCCGACCGCCGTCCTTCCGAGTTCGTGTAGGGTACCTGCCAGTCTTACGACCTATCGGAGGAGTTGCCCCTCCTGGGGACCCCCCTGCGCCGCCGCGACTCACGGGGGGGGCCGACCTCCGATAGACTGGTTGCATGTGGGGATAGCACGAGTGGGGGGGAGGGAAACTTCCTGCCCAGCCTCCTTTTGAGGCCAGCGACGGCGCTCCCACAGGCACTGCTGGCAGCATGGGACCCTTTCGGGCCCCAGCTGCGCTTCTTCGGCCCCATGCGTTCCATGCGGTGAGGTCCATCACCGCGTGACCCCCCCTGCCATCCGAAGATTCGCCGCCGGAGCGACAGAGATCTGTTTTTGGTCTGTAATATTGTGTAATATGGGATTTTTCTATTTGTTTAAAGCGGGAAAATCTCGGTGACGGAAGAGGAAGAAATCAGGCCTTCAATCAGGCTTTGCGGCAACTTGAAATAGATCCTTGGCGTTGTATGTAGAGTCCTTATTCCAAAGAGGGAACGCAAAAAGAAGGGCAACCTGGGTTGTCCTGCGGGAATTCGAAGCCAAGGTGCGGGGGGGCCAGGCAAAAGTTACTGTCACACTGTGACTGTAACGTGCTGACTCAGCGTCCACCTGTCGACCGACACTCCCTACCAACTGAACGACACCCCCACGGCAGAATAGCACTTCCCTCAAATACATTGACGCCAATGGCACTCCTTCACCGAGGCAGACGAATGCCCGCCGCCCCACGATTTCCCTGCTCATCCCCAACCACTCTGTCCGCGCTCTCTCTCAGACCGTAGGTCCGATCGTCAAACATTTCTATCTACTGCCCTGGGTAGTAGATAGAAATGTTTGACGACTTAGTATACCCAGCAAGCAAGCGGCCTTCTTCCACGAACGATGTTTGGAGCTCTATCGCGCCAACGCCAAAAAAGAGACAGGATTTGGAATCCGGATTTGCAATTCGAATTTGCTATTCTTGTCGACGCTTCCAAGACGCTCCCTGATCCGAACTCGCGCCAGCCAATGTGAGGGACATGGAGAAGGCGATAGATAAGCGCGAAGATCACATCAAGGGGCCACTTCCCTCCTTAATTGTCCTCTTAGTATTTTCTGGCCGCTACGCGAACGGCGTCGGTACGCACAAGAATTGCCAAGACACTGACTGCGCCTTCCGCCTCTTCAACCTCGCTGCCAAATATGGCCACCTGGATGCTACCGCACCGGAAAGTGCTGCGAGAATACCTGGAGCTGTCGTAGGGAGTCCGCAAAGTCTTTCGGTATGCCATCCTTCCTCTACACTTGCGATGTTGACTCGAGGAGTCAAGCCATGTCGACAATCGCATCAGTAATAACAGAGGTGGCAGCACCAACTCTTCCTCGTCCTCATCCTCATCCTCAACGGTGGAGGGCCTCTGGCCACTGGCCACTGGCCGCACCAGAACTCTTCGTAACGTCCCGAATTCGCAGGCCTCGCAGGCCTCCGTAGCCTCCCCACCCAACTCGGACTTCTCGCCCTATCCATATACGACAGCGGCGGTTCCCCCGTCTCCTTCCCTGTCCCCTCTCCGGAATCGACGAAGCGCCCAACTTGCGACGTCTGGCCTTCGCGACCACCTGTATATGCGCACCGCTTTGGTTGTTGAGGGGTATCAGGGCGCTCATGACGGGTGCGGATATGGCACAGTCGGAGTTGTTGGAGACGTTGCGGGCGATGCCGCAGTTGCAGATCCTCCGCGTACAACACTGTTGCGCAGTATGGGAAGAAGACTGGCCACTGCGCGTTGTAACGCTACCGCATCTGCAAATCATGTCCTTCCGAGATACGAAACCCCACCGCTTCGTACTCCTTATCCCGCGCGTCGATGCACCGCCCACGGTACGCAGACACCTCTTTCAGCGTTCGTGGGCCGTGGCAGTGCACACATTTTTGATCATTACTCGCATCGTAGATTTGCATTTATGACCCCTAGAAGACATCCCCCTCACGGGCCTCACCCCACCCAAGACCTCGGACGTAGGAACGAACCAATAATTATTGGGGCAGTTATCCTGAGATTAGCTAAGATCATAGAAAAGGCCATCAAACAAAGGACCTCTGCCCAATAACTGGTATTTGCCGTTACAATAATACGGTATGTTGTGCGCCAGTTGGAGCATGATCGTTGTTATGAACAGATGGATTAAGCTCATCACGGGAACGTTCATTTCTGATTTGTTAGATCCGTCGAGGATTGTGACGATGTGATGATCAACATTGGGTAAAACCGAACGGGACTGAAAGTGCCGGGGCGCAATTCCGTGGGAGATCGATACTGTTGAATCCATACTTGCGTCAGTTTCTTTTGTTTTCGACAATCCTGTACAGTACAGTAACTGAAATATATCAGCAGTGATAAAGCTGATTGCCTCGAAGCTTCCATCCTCAGACTCACGCAACATCGCAGAAATCCTGGCCTTCGGATCTGAGGGCTCAGGTACAGCTGGGTTGTACCGCAGCGTTCCATTACGGCTGTTTTAGCCTGTCTATGGGGTGGGCTGTGCACGAGTAGCTCCCTACTTAATGCACGACTGCAATGCAAGCGCAGACGGTCTCGGGCTCCCTTTCTCCCCGCTCCTGTTCGCCCTAGGTCCTTTAGGCCAACACGTTCACGCCGCCTCAAGAATCTATGTCTCACATGCCTTCGCCAACCAGCCCGATCGGCACAACACAAATCGCATGCTCTTTCCTCGAGCACGCCACCTCCTACTCACGAGAGGGCCCACCAGACACCTCCGCGGTACCAACCCTTGGCACCGCACAAAGATTGCTTTCTCGGCTGGCTTCGTCTTCTACCCCTCATGCTACCCCGGCATCTCAACATTCTCTTCTCGATGGCACCTGAGCCCACGGAGGTGCCACAACGCGCGGTCGAACCAACTGTCCAGCGTACCCTCCCTCCCTCCGTCTCGTCCCGCGGCGGCGGCGGGGGGCGCCCAATTACACTACCACATGGAGTTGCGCGTATCACGCTGTCGTTACCGCCATTACCTGAGGCTACTCACCCGCCGCGCCCCATACGCGCATCCCACGGAGGTGTCCACCGCTGTCCTACTAAGATCCTGTACGATAACCTTTCTGCTGCCATGAGCGGCTGATTGTTTGCCTGCGTCCCCTCCTTAGTTCCGCGAGAAAAGTGTTCAAGTTGGGTGAGCGTTTAGAACCAACCACCAACGCGGCGAAAGATGATATTCTCAAGGCCACAAAACAAGGTACGTGGTAAGATATCGACAGTTGAACCTTTATTCACGCTCGTGTACACGTCACACAACAACATTGACAGGTTGGGCACAAAACATTGCCCTCTTCCTACAAATCCTAATCTGTGCGCTCACCACCGCTCTCGGTGCAGCACTGAGCGATAACAAAGTGTGTGATATAATCTTGCCCTGTAGGCTCCATAGTCTGCCTAACGCTGATGCTAGATACCCGTTGCTGTCTCAATCCTCGGCGGTGCGTCGATACTCATAGCGTCATTCCTGGTGTGCGCGAAGAGCTCGAACGAACCACAAACGTCGCTGTTCCGTGCCCAGGCACTCAATCATTTTCTGCCTGAGATAGAGGCGTTCGAACTGAACTATGGACACGAGATCGGGGACAAGTTTTACGATAGGATCCACGGCTTCCGCATTGTTTGGAGAAAATAATTGGGAACCAGCCCGGAAGCCTCACGTTCAATCCGGACGCGGGCACCAACCCCGGTCGAGAAAAGGAAAAGTGGGGTGGCGGTAGTGATCCCAATACGAGACCCAACGGAAACGGGCGAGTAATGGCGTGTTTTTTCGGTGTCAAGAATTCATTAAATGCGCTAGCTTACGGCAGGAAATATCCTATGACCACCAAGCCAGGGGGTATAGTGTCAGCTTACGACTGTGTTTGTCTGTGTATTCCTTTGTCTGTTCCGCCAATTTGCGTGCAATGGTCCCCTGTGTCGGCTGTCCATATACCACATTGTTACGACTTACTCCCCTCACCCCCTACTCGCCATTTCTAGGCTGTATTCTCGGAGTGTTCTTGACAGGAAATCACATTTTTACATCGTGTCGACGAAGAAACCGGAAGAAACCTATTTGAAACTTGGTTCCCCTCAATATTAACCTCAATGATGGGGAGTTGAAACTCTTTTGAAACGAAATACAAAGACCGATACTACCCCTCTGAACGACAGGTGTTTTCACTGTTCCGCATGCCAGCCGGTGGATCCACCAGTTATTACACCGGAGACAATTTCCCATGATCACATGTTGCCTCACCAGGCCCTTGAGAGCAGCTTGAGAAAGTCAAGTCAAGCTACGAGCGCCCGCTAATGCCAACGCGCTGTCATCCCCGCTTTGTGACAGCCCGGTACGTGCCCCCTGTCGCCTTGAATAGTGGTCATCAAGGCAGTCATACTGTATGCAAGCGTCAGCCGTCGGATTCATCGTAACTTTCAGTTAGTACTTTCTGTACTAGAGGGATCAAGAGAGGGATTCTCTGCCGGCCCCAGGACATCCAACACTCCGGTCGCTCTACACAACGATAAGCCTCTGCATCTTAACTGCCTTTACCATACTACTGTAGCTTTCATGTCTCAGATGTGTGTCACTTTCATGGTTATCAAGTGTTCTGCGCGCCTACCATTCCCATAAGCGCCTAGGTCTGACATTCCTGGGAATACTCGTGTCACATGCGTGGACACGAGGCAGGGCACCCACAGTTCCCATCTATCGTCCAGGAATCCGCCATCGTCTCAGTCTCCGTACAAGCAAACTCCTCGCTTCCGCCATTATGTCTCACTCTCACCTCGCCGCCTCCTCGTCATCCGATTTCCAACTAATCATCAATACTGCGCTTAAAGCATACGAAAAACGTACCAAGAGGGACCTACTTGCCCATCCACTCGCCTCCCAGCTCCAGGCCTGCGACTCTCTCGATGCCATTCTCACTATCCTTCAGCAACAAGTCCAGGGGCTAGATAGGTCACGAAGCGATGATCGATGGACCAAGTGGCTTGACCCGACGGTGAACGTCCTGTTTGCTTTTTCTGCGACGCTTGGAGCGGGTGTTGGCCTGGTAAGCCTAAGAACATGCGGTTATATGAGATTTGCACTCTCATATTTACTTGGCAGGTACTGCCCCCTGCTAATGTAGTCTTTACGGGTATCGGCGTTCTTCTTTCAGTGTGTATCCTCAATAACTAATAACTCGGCGCGATCATCGTAACACATACATTTCTCAGACAGTTAAGGACGTTCGAGCAAGCCAGGACACTATTATAGACATCTTCGAGCGCATCGAAATGTTTTTCCGACGTCTCGAGATCTACACGGAAGTGCCGCCGACCGCGCAAATGATGGATAATATCATCCGGATAATGGTTGAGGTTCTCTCGATACTTGGGATTGCGACAAAGGAGATCAAACAAGGCCGATTAAGTGAGTAATTCATTCCGAGTACGTCACCGTTGACTGAAGGATGTTCAGAAAATTTTGGGAAGAAGTTGATCGGGAGGACTGATATGGAAGATTCACTGAAGAGGTTAGACAAGTTGACACAAGAGGAAGCTCGAATGGCTGTTGCACAAAACCTGAAGGCGACGCATGCTGTTGATGAGAGACTGAAGGGTGTCGCGAATATGGCGGTAGCCATCGACAATAGGGTGGCCGGTGTGGACGATCGAGTGACCGGCGTTGATGATCGAGTGGCCAGGGTTGACGATAGGGTAGCCCGTGTCGGCGAGAAGGTCGCCAGCATCGATGATAAGGTCACTAGCGTCGGTGATACAGTGGCCAGCGTCAAGGCCAGCGTTGACGATAAGGTCGCCGGCATCGACGCTAGGGTGGCCAGTGTTGATGAAAGAGTTATGGTGGTCGATGACAAGGTCGCCGAGGTCCTTCATGGTGCGCAAGTCATTTTCAGTCAAGCCCAAAAATTGTTTAATTTGAATCACTCAGACGGAAAGGAAGCAAAACAAGTCATGAAACAAACAGCCAACGACGTAGATCTAGCGAAACGTTCGTCATCACCTAAGATTTCATTGCTGAGACCGACGGTATCTTGTAGGTGACCAACTGCGATGGGAAGTTCGATACTGGCTCTCTGCCCCTGACCCGTCGACAAATCACAACTTTGTTTCGAAAGCACGACACAATGGAACTGCAGCGTGGTTCTTCGAGAGCAATGCGTTGGCAGAATGGAAAGCGACGGGGTCTCTCTTGTGGATTCATGGTAAACGTATGTTTTTCGAACCCCCAACGAGCGCCTTGAGCACTAATAGTTCGTTGATCTTAAAGCGGGGGCGGGAAAAAGCACGCTTCTGTATGTCGTGACTATGGGTATGGTATGTTCGAGCTTATTATTAGTGCCTATTAGATCCGCAATTGTTCAGAGCATCGAGGGCATGCATTTAGCCGGATTGGCCATGATGGCCTACTACTATTTTGATTTTCGGGATTCCAAGAAGCAAGACTGCTATGGCCTCCTCTCCTCCCTTATTTTGCAGCTTTCTGCGGAATCGTATTCTTCTTTCAACATCCTCTCCAAGTTGTATTCAGACCACGGTCGCGGCCTACGAAAGCCCAATATTGACGCGCTGAAAAATTGTATGGTGGACATGCTCGGTCTGCCAGGACAAGCCCCAATTTATATCATTGTCGACGCTGTCGACGAATGCCCAAATTTGTCGGGGACGCCGTCCGCCCGTGAGGAGGTTCTGAGGCTGATTAAAGAACTTGTTGATTTGAAACTTCCGAACGTACATCTATGTGTGGCCAGCCGGCCGGAGATGGATATCCGAATGGTGCTCGAGTCATTGACATCTCTCAAGATTTCTCTTCATGACGAGAGCGGGCAAAAGAAGGACATAATCGAGTACATCAAGTCTGTTGTCCGTTCAGACCGGAGCATGCGGAGATGGAAAGAAGAGGATAAGCAACTTGTCGTCGATACTCTGTCTGACAGAGCGGATGGCATGTAAGTTGTCTTGTACTTCGTTTCTCGTCTTAGGTTTTACAATGGACGTTCACCTGATCTTGTAGGTTTCGGTGGGTTGTCTGCCAGGTTGACAGGCTCCGTCGCACTTTTCCTGCGAGTATTCGGGGTGTGTTGGATGACTTGCCGAAGACATTGGACGAAACATATGGCCGAACACTGCTGGGCATCGACGAGGAGAAACGAGAATATGCACAGCGACTGTTCCAATGTCTTACGGTGTCCATTCGCCCTCTTCGCGTCGAAGAACTCGCGGAGATTCTTGCAGTTCGGTTCGACAAGGCAGAACACGCTACATTTAACGCAGCTTGGCGTCCAGAAAATGCGGAAGAAGCGGTGATCTCCGCATGTTCGAGTCTCATCGCCGTTGTTGATAGGGAAGGCAGCCAAGTTGTACAATTCTCGCATTTTTCCGTCAAGGAATTCTTGACGTCGGAGCGACTTGCGACAGCAGAAGAACAACTTTCGTACTATTACATTCTCCCCGAACCTGCCCATACCATCCTCGCACATGCTGGCCTGAGTGTCCTCCTTCAACTCGATGACAAAATCGACAGAGATACCATAGGCCACTTTCCCCTTGCCCTGTATGCCGCGCGGCACTGGGTCGACCATGCCCAATTTAGGAGCGTGTCCTCGCACATCGAGGAGGGCATGAAGCGTCTATTTGATCCTGCAAGACCACATTTTGCGGCATGGGTCTGGCTACACGATGTCGACCGTCATTGGACAAAGCCTATGGCCAAGATACACCCGACACGGCCCGAGGCGGTGCCACTTTATTATGCCTCTCTGTCTGGTTTTCGTGGTCTCGTGGAACACCTGATCGCTGCCCATCCTGAAGATGTCAATAGCCGAGGCGGTTCTCACACGACAGCCTTACATGCCGCGTCATTGAAGGGACATCTAGAAGTGGCATCGCTACTCCTTAGAAATGGAGCCGATCCTAACTCTCGTGATGATGTAGGCAGGGCTCCGATACACAGGGGATCACAGGGCGGACATCTCGTCATGGCGGAGTCATCACTCGAGATCGCGCGGCTCCTAGTGAATGCTGGCGCAAACGTGAATGTTGCCGACAATATGGGCTTCACTCCATTACACGCGGCAGCACGAAGTGGGAATCGTGAGGTTGCGGAACTGTTAGTTGGATCTGGCGCAAGTCTCGATGTTCGGGATGAGGATGAAGACACACCGCTGCACGAGGCCTGCAGTAGTGGGAAGCTTGATGTTTCGTGCTTCCTCATAGATCGAGGCTCCGACATGAGTTCCCAGAACCAGGATGGCTTAGTTCCATTACACTGGGCATCACGATATGGACACCTTGACATTGCACGGCTGTTGCTAGACCGTGGCTCTGATGTGAACGTGCTCGAGTCACAAAGTTGGACTCCTCTGTACTATGCGTCACGACATGGGTATCTTGACCTTGCACGGTTGTTGATAGACCGTGGCGCTGATGTGAACGCACACCAAGAACATCGCTGGACACCCTTGCATTTCGCGTCAGCCTTTGGGGACCTCGACATCGCAAAGTTGCTAGTCGAGCAAGGTGCGAATGTTGACAGCCGGGGCAACGATGAGGAGACACCCTTGGACAGCGCTGCAGGGAATGGATACCTTGACATCGCACGCTTCTTGATCGAGAGTGGCGCGGCCGTGTCTGCCCGGGATAACAATGGCTGGACACCACTCCACAAGGCATCGTTCTGTGGACATCTCCACGTCACGAAGTTCTTGCTAGAGTGTGGCGTCGATGTCGACATTCGGAGCGGAAGTGAAGAGACGTCATTATACCTAGCATCTAGCAGCGGCAGACTCGACGTCGCACGTTTCCTAATCGAACATGGTGCAGATATCCATGTAAACGACAATAATCCACTTCACATCGCATCGGAAAATGGGCACCTCGACGTCGTGCAAATGTTAATCGGCACTGGCATTGCCGTCGATATTCGGAACGAGACTCAAATGACTCCGTTGGCATTGTCGTCGAGCAACGGGGAAGCGGACGTCGCTCGCTTCCTCATCGAGCAAGGGGCCGATATTAATGTGCGGGACAACCAGGGTTGTGCCCCATTACACTTTGCCTCAGAAGATGGGTATCTTGACATGGTACAGCTGCTACTAGGCCACGGCGCTGATGCGAACGTCCAGGGCGATGAACTCTGGAGCCCGTTACATCTCGTGTCCGCCAATGGCCACCTGAAGACTGCCGAGTTGCTGGTACAGCATGGCGCAAGTGTCGATATTTTCAATGAGAAGCAAGAGACTCCACTTTATCAAGCAGTAAAGAATGGAAAAATTGAGGTCGTCCGCCTCCTGATCGACCACGGAGCGAATCTGCAAAGCGCAGACATCAATGGCTGTAGTCTGTTGCATGCTGCATCGCAAGATGGGCACCTCGAAATTGTAAAACTTTTACTTCGGCGAGGTGCCAGCGTCGATGTTCTCAACAAGGCCGATAAAACTGCGGCGGAATTGGCATTGGAGAATGACAAGGCCGAGGTTGCAAAGTTCATTGCCGAGTACAAAGCGGGTGCAAATATTCGAAATAAGATACGGTCGACTACTTTGGACACAGCTGAGTACGGTGCCGATGAAGATGGGAATGATAAGGGAAAGGGTTTGTTGCACGCCGCCGCGGAAGAGGGGGACGTTGACGTCGTGAAGTCGTTGCTGGAACGGGGAATGGATATCAACAGTCGCAGTGCATCTAACAAGACTCCGTTACACATGTCAGCGGAGAAGGGGAACGTCGATGTTGTACGTTTGCTCATCGAGCGCGGCGCGGAGGTGGATTCACGTGAAAATTTTGGGTGGACACCGCTGCACTATGCATCATATGATGGACACCTCGAAGTCCTGCGGGTGCTCGTCGATCACGGTGCAGACATGAACGCTAGGCAGCGTTACCATTACACTCCGATGCATATATCAGCTGAATTAGGACACCTGGAGATTGTGAAACTGTTACTTGAACGTGGCGCGGACATAGATGCACCGAATGGCCACGGTCAAACACCATACCAAGTATCACTACAAAGAGGAAATCGAGAGATTGCAGATTTACTCCGGGAGCATGGTGCGGGAAGAGCAAGGTTTGAGGAGATCCTTTTATGGGCTCAAATGTGATGTCTGACTGGCACTTTGATTTTGGTCCCTAGTGACCGCGCAGCTTAGAGGGAAGCCTCCTGCATGTATCTGTTTTTGGTCTCTACAGCCTGAGTGGGATTTTTATCTTAGTTGAGTGCGGGAACCGTGGGTTGATATTTTGACGAAATCAGGCGTTACGGCAAATATGGATTAAAGGGGTTTCTTTGTACCTAATACACACTTACTGTAAACATGTGCCAATCGCTGCACTCGGGCTGGGCTTGAATATTGAATATTGAATTCCTGTCTGTACTACTATCGAATCCCACAACTACCGCCACAAATTTCTTCCCAGGAATTTGCCGCCAAACCACTTCCATGGGGCTGCTCGCCCCCCCCGCAAGATTCTTGCACCCTTCGCAATAGCCCCGCCGACAAGCGTTCCCCACTCTTTCTGATCGGCGGACATATGCGAACTCGGTCTGTACCATCTGGCAGCGTAAGTCCGTGAGCGAGATGAGAAGACAGGACGCAGGTGTGTGGCACCAAAAGGGGTATGATCGGGCTTCGGCAGCAAGCCTCCAAGGATGGCCAACAGAGGGGCACTGGAAGGAGATGATGTGCGACAGGATGGAGGACTCGGATGCGGCGAGGGTAATCTGGAGGTGGCGGCCCCGCCTGGTCCTGGACGTATATCAAGTGCGTTGCCGGCTTCGCAGCAGGAACAAGGCGTGCGTAGTTAAGCAAGGGAAAAAATAACAAAATGATCATAAATACATGGCCGTGAGCCACCGCCCATCTAGATCCGTTACACCAGCCGGAGGCTCAAGGCTATCTTGCGGCTTCCAGGCCGATATATACGGCAATATACCCATCGTGGGCACCTCGTCTATGACTTATCCACAAGGGACTCGGAAAACATCGTACATGGAATCGAACGTGATACAGAACGGCGCGCAGTCGTGCCATCCATGTTATACACGCTCTCGATGCACGAACTGTCCTTGCCCTGCTCGAGGACAGGACAGTCGGTCCAGGGCCCCGAGAGATGTGCACAGATCACTCCGGTCGTTGTACCGTGTACGCGAAGAAATGACGCACGTGACAGTGGGCAGTTGTGTAATATTAGGGACATAGGGCAGTGTGCCTCGGTGAGGCTCGGTGGCGGCACGAAAGGGCAGCTTGGGTTGTCCTGCGGAAATTCAACAAGCTACTAGTAGTCTAGTACGCTAGATTATGCCCGGTCGGTCTTAGTCGAAGTCTCGTAATTAGTGAATCCTATGCCGATCCAGGCCATGTAGGCAGGCTTTACATAAAGGCAAGTAGGGGAGAGATAGGGAGAGGCAAACGAGTGGCAAACGTCGTCGTGGCCGGACCGGGGGAAAATGGACGGCCTTCGGCCTCCGGTCGGAATAAGGTAAGTTACCCAGCGGTTCGGTTCATCCGCGTTCAAACCGTTGTCGTCCTAGTTTCAGCCTTCTCACCAACAACAGCCCACGCCAGAATAGTACACCCCTCAAATCCAGCATCAGTACACTGACGACGACGATTCTCCTTCACTGGAGGCAGACGACTCTTACTGAGTCTTACAAGAGCGAGAGCGATCAACCACCAAATCAACCACCTTACAAGCCCACCACCGCTTAGCGCTCAGCGCTTATCCCCAACCAATCCGTTCGCGCCCGCTCTCCGACCCTAGGTCCGATCCTCAAACATTACCATCTACAGCCCAGCAAGCAAGCGGCCGTCTTCCATGAACGAGGTTTGGAGCTCTGCCATGCCAACGCCAAAAACTGGCAAAAAGAGGCAGGATCCGAATTTGCAGTTCGGATTTGCAGTTCTCATGGTCGACGCTTCCAAGACGCTGCCTTTTCCTGAACTCACCCCAGCCAACGTGATGGACGTGAGAAGGCGATAGATAAGCGCGAAGATCTCACCAAGGGTGCCACTTTCCTCCTCAAGCGGAACGCAGACCGTGGACATATTTTCTGGCTGCTACGCGAACGGCTGTTCAACGGGATAGGTACGCACAAGAATGGTCAAGACTTTGGCCGCGCCTTCCCCCTCTTCAAACTCACATTCAAACATGGCCACTCGGACGCCTCCTACCGCGCCGGAACGTGCTGCGAGAATGGCTGGGGCTGTCATAGGCATATCGCAAAGTCCGTCGGTTATACCCCCCTTCCTCTACACTTGCGAAATTGATTCGGAGAGTCAAGGGTTAGCTTGAAAGGTGCCTTTGACACTTTCTATGGAAGGATGCGACTAGCACGAATTCGCACGTAATGGTACGTTGCATACCGTATCGTATCCAACTATTGCCCTATTGACACTTACTGCGAAGGTCTATAGCCTCAGCCTGTCGACTTCACATTGGGCTTCTCTAGACCATCTTCCCGTTATCAGGACTTCACGCGCCAGATAAAGACAACCATGAAAGTCAATCGTCACCACTCCATCATCACCTGCGACTCGCCCAAACTGGAATCCTGGATCGACGTCACCCAATTCTGTCGTCACGGGCGTGCCAACTTAGTCGGCACGTGATCAGCCCAAATCTTTCCCATCTCGTGGGCTCACGCCATGATGGAATGCTCATGCTCATTTCCTGTCACATGTCGATATTCCCGTCAGCGATCACAGCAATGGTAACGCAGACCCCTCCTCGTCCTCAACGGCGGAGGGCCTGCGGCCACTGGCCGCACCAGAACTCTTTGTAGGGTCCCGACTTGGGTCCTGAATCCGCAGTCAGTGTCTTGCAGGCCTCCGCGCCAAAATCCTCCATACCATCAACCACCTCCGCGGACCCTCCTCCCAACTCAAATTTTTTACCCTATCCATATTCGACAGTGGTGGGTCCTCCGTCTTCTTCCCTGTCTCCCTCTTCGGAATCGACGAAGCGCCCAACTAACGACGTCTGACCTTCGTGACCGATACGTGCATGCCCACGCCGCTTTGGCTACTGAGGGGTATTAGGGAGTTTACGATGGGTGGATATGGTGCTGGAGTTGTTGGAGACGTTGCGGGCATGTTGCCTGTATGCAGGCACTTTGGCGTTCGTGGCATGGCACTGGTTGGCCGATCGGTATGGAGAAAAATGCCACCTTCTGAATTTGTTTATCACAGCCAGATGCTGTGAAGGTGAAACACCTGATGACCAAGAGCAAATGCCATTTTCATATCTTTACGAATATCGCCAAGTCACACGCCCCCGTCCCCACCAAACAACGGGTTTACAACACAGGTGCGGAGACGCCATCGGCAGCCTGTTTCCGCGTGGCCCGAGATTCTGTGTATGTTATCATGCCCAACCTCTTCCTCCTCCCCGGCATGCTGGCTTTACAAGTCATTTCTATATCTACATCATCATGAGCACCTCCACAGCCACAAGCGCGCACGCCACGTGGGCACGGCTGCTCACAGCAGTGCGGCAGTTGCCGCAGTTCTCCCTATGCATAGTTGGCTCAAGTATCGTACTGTTCACGACACTGCTGCATATGGTGGTGTGGCAAGATGGAACTTAAGCCAAAATGTCTGCATGTAGCGACTGTCCCATGTGGGCTCTGCAAGTTCAAATTCGGTTAGACCTACTGTGCTGTATACGAGCCATGATGATCTGCGAAACTTTCTGTTCCCTTATACCCTTCCGTCGAGCCGGGTTAGACGTCAAGACTGTCAGTCATCAGCATGAAAGGAAAAGACAGAAGAAAGGGATGAACGTGAACAGAAAACCAATAGCAGGTACACGCGTCTGAACCAACAACATGGGAGCAGAAAACGGAAAGAAAACGCAGTCTCGGAAGGAGGAGGAAGGGGGAGGGATCAGGGAGGAGTCCAAGAAACGATGACAATCGCAGAAAGAAAAGGGAGGGGGCATAGTGGAAGGTAAGACGTCGCAGCAAGACGACGCCGTGGAACGGCTCGGCAATGCGCAGGCTTCGACATCGTCAGCTATGTGTACGAAAAGATGAGACGGAAGAAAAAACCTACCAATAGAGAATCGAGCGCCAAGAAAGCCGATGATCTACCACTTAGTGCGGAAGAAGTCGGCGTGGGGATACTTGGTTTTAATCTGCTGGACAATTCACCAGGCTGGCGTGGCGTAGGTGACATAGCTGCTCGCGCCTCTGGGCATGCCAGAGTGGAGAATGCCGACCATATTACCCATGCCATCGACGATGAGCGAGCCCGAGTCGCCCTTGGCGGAGAAATCGCCGGACTGGTTGTTGTAGTTGTAGATTGCGAGTTCTCTGGACTCTTGCCCAAGATCATCGCAGAGGTAGGCCTCCAGGCCCGCGCACCTTCCCACGGTGAGATCGCTCGTGTTTCCGTCCTTCATTACGATGAGGCAGGGCTCGCTGTTGCTGTCGAAACAGTCGGGATTGAGCATGCGCTCGCGCGTGACGAAACCGGTGACCCTGAGCTGGCGATTGGGGGGGAATTTGAACACCGTCCTACTGTTATTGAGAGGGTAGAACATGTCGGTGAGATCCCCGGAAGAATACTTGGCTCCTAAAAGTCGATTTTATCAGACGAGGTGATTATGAGAAAGATGAGGCAAAACGCACCTAAGTCGATAACATTTCCCTTGAAATTGGGCTTGAACCTCGCCTCGACAAGCTCGAACGTACCAACATCCATGGTGTAGCGGTCACCCTCGACGTCGACGGAGATCTTGGGAGCCCGATCGACGTGGCCTATGTTTCGGCGCCCAATGTCGCTCCACTGGGCGTTGAGTTCCTTCTAGAAGTCCTCTAGTACGCCGATATCCGTCTTGACTTGCGTCAACTTAGTCTGCTTGACCTCCACGCCCGCCTTGGCCTCCTTCATTCACATCGTCCGGATCGTCACTCTTCAACTGGAGCCCAACTGCGCAATCTCCGTAGCCAAGAGTTCGGCGTCAGATCCGAGGCGACCGATGCGGGCCCTGATCTCGGTGACACCGCGCTGGAAACGACGGTTTCCGGCGACGCGAACGAGCTGGCGAGCTGCGCCAGTACCCTTGAACTCGTAGTCGATGGTGGTCTTCTCGCGGAGCACATGGCAGTTGCTAACGCCGAAAACCCTGGTGCTAGGGTCGCCGCGCTTGGTATTGTTCTCGTGGAAGAAGAACCCGACGCTCCCCTGAGCATCATCGGCCTCCCTCTCCTTGGTAGTGATAGGCATGGCGAGCACAGCAGTCAGGAACTGACGAAGGTAGTAGGTGGGGTCGGTGTCGAGGGTGACGCGCAGAAGGGGTGGACCTGATAACGTCTCCACGGCGCCCTCGTA
Organism: Russula ochroleuca; assembly: GCA_015178965.1. Lineage (NCBI taxonomy): Eukaryota > Fungi > Basidiomycota > Agaricomycetes > Russulales > Russulaceae > Russula > Russula ochroleuca. The sequence continues at coordinate 58,927 of WHVB01000015.1, forward strand.
CCACTCTATCACGGCTCCCTCGACTCCAAAGGTCGCGAGAAGACTGATAATTTCGGGGGAAACGTCGTGCGCATTCTCGGCGGTGGTGGTATTGGGATGGGTCGCAAACTCGCAATCCAGACGACGATGGGACCGAGACTACCCTTCCCGTCCTCGCCGTGGGTGAAGAATCGAGCTGCCTTGACAGCTGAATAGCGGACATCTCGGGCTTTCAATATTTTGCAAATCTGGGGAGCGACATCGTGCCAAACCTCGTTGAGCCGCGTGTTGAACACGCTCACGCCATGCACGGTCTTGGTAGGGGTAGGAGAGTGTCTATCCTTGGGGACGGGGAAGGAATTGGTATGGAGGTCAGAGCGGTAGAGGAGCTCAGGGGGGTCGAGAGAGATACCATGGTAGTAGGTAATTCTTTCGTAGTCCGAGACCACGTATGGGGCGACAGCTGTAGCAGTCGAGTCCATGCTGAGCGCAGAAAAGGCAGTAGACGCTTCGCTGATGGTCGACGAGGCGGGTGAGAGAAGGGGCTGGCTTTGGCCGGAGTCCCTGATGCATTCCAGGGTAAAGATGGAGAGATCTAAACGCTGACAAATTCGTGGGAATACCGTAGTCACATGAGTGGACACGAGGCAGGATGCGCCCAACTGTTCCGCTCTGCCCAGCTATCACCCAGGGATCCCTCATCGTCTCAGTCTCAGGAAGAACAAACTCTTTGCTTCTGCCCTAATGTCTCACTCTTACCTCGCTCTCTCCCTGTCATCCAATTTTCAACTAATCATCAATAATGCGCTGAAAGTGTACGAGAAACGCATCAAGAAGGATCTGCTTGCCCATCCACTCGCGGCCCATCTCCGGGCCTGCGACTCTCTCAGTGCCATTCTTGCCGTCCTTCAGCATCAAGTCCGTGGGTTAGACCAGTCACGAAGTGATGATCGATGGACCAAGTGGCTTGATCCCACGGTGAACGTCCTGTTTGCTTTCTCTGCGACGCTTGGAGCGGGTGTTAGCCTGGTAAGCCTAACGACATGCGGTTATCTGAGATCTGCACTCTCAGATTTACTTGGTAGGCATTCTGCCCTGCTAATGTGGTCTTTACGGGTATCGGCGTTCTTCTTTCAGTGTGTATCTTCAATAACTCAGCGCGGGTCGGGTCACGGTTACACATGCATTTCTTAGACAGCTAAGGACGTTCGAGCAAGCCAAGACACTATTATGGACACTTTCGATCACATCGAAATGTATTTCCGGCGTCTCGAGGCGTACACAGAAGTGCTACCGACCACGGAAATGATGGAAACTATTATTCGGATAATGGTTGAGGTTCTCTCGATAATTGGGATTGCGACAAGGGAGATCAAACAAGGCCGATTAAGTGAGTAATTCATTACGACTATGTCACCGTTGACTGAACTTGAAGGATGTTCAGAAAAATTTGGGAAGAAGCTGATCGGGAGGACGGATATGGAAGATGCACTGAAGAGGTTAGACAAGCTGACACAAGAGGAAGCTCGAATGGCTGTTGCACAAAACCTGAAGGCGACGCATACTGTTGATGAGAGTGTAAGGGGAGTAGCGAATATGGCGATAGCCATCGACATCATGGCCGGTGTGGACGACCGAGTGGTCAGCGTTGATGATCGAGTGGCCAGGGTCGACTCTAGAGTGGCCAGGATCGACTCTAGGGTGGCCAGGATCGACTCTAGGGTGGCCAGGATTGACTCTAGGGTAGCCCGTGTCGATGACAGAGTTGTGGTGGTCGATGACAAGGTCGCCGAGGTCCTTCATGGTGCGCGAGTCATTTTCAGTCAAGCCTGGGAATTGTCTAATTTGAACCGCTCAGACGGAAAGGAAGCAAAACAAGCCGCGAAAAAAACAGCCGACGATGTAGATCTAGTGAAACGTTCGTCATCACGTAACATTTTAATGCTGAGACCGACGGTATATTGTAGGTGACCAGCTGCGACGGGACGTTCAACATTGGCTCTCCCCCCCTGACCCGTCGATAAATCACAACTTCGTTCGGAAAGCACGACATAGTGGAACTGCCGCTTGGTTCTTCGAGAGCAGCGCATTAACAGAATGGAAAGCGAGCGGGTCTCTCTTGTGGATTCATGGTAAACGTATGTTTTTTGAACCCCCAACGAGCGCCTTGAGCACTAATAACTTGTTAATCTTGAAGCGGGGGCGGGAAAAAGCACGCTACTGTATGTCATCACTCTATGGGTATGTTCGAGGTTATTCATGGAGCCTATTAGATCCGCAATCATTCAGGATATCAAGGACATGCATGCAGCAGGATTGGCCACGATGGCCTACTACTATTTCGATTTTCGGGATGTCAAGAAGCAAGACTGCTATGGCCTCCTCTCCTCCCTCATTTTGCAGCTTTCTACCGAATCGGATTCTCGTTTCAGCATCCTCTCCCGGCTATATTCAAAACATGGTCGCGGCATAGAAGAGCCCGATATCGATGCGCTCAAGAAATGTATCAAGGAAATGCTCTGTCTACCGGGGCAAGCCCCAACTTTTATCGTTGTCGATGCTGTTGACGAATGTCCAAATTTGTCGGGGACGCCGTCCGCCCGCGAGGAGGTCCTGGGACTGATCCAAGAACTCGTTAATTTCAAACTTCCGAACGTACATCTGTGTGTAGCAAGCCGGTTGAAGATAGATATCCGAATGGTGCTCGAGCCGTTGACATCTCTCAAGATTTCTCTTCATGATGAGAATGGGCAAAAGGAGGATATAATCAAGTATATCAAGTCTGCTGTCCGTTCAGACCGGAGGATGCGAAGATGGAGAGAGGAGGACCAGACTCTGGTTATCGATACGCTCTCCCAAGATGCGGATGGCATGTAAGCTGAGATCATGCTCATGGTGCCTCACATCAGATACTCACGTCATAACATAGGTTCCGATGGGTCGTCTGCCAGGTTGACAAGCTGAGTCGCAGTTTTCCGGCCAGTATTCGGAGTGCCCTAGCCGACCTACCAGAGAGTTTGGATAAAACATACGAGCAAACATTGTTGGGGATCGATAAGGAGAAACGAGAATACGCCCAACGTTTGTTCAAGTGCCTCTCTGTGTCTATTCGCCCACTTCGCGTCGAGGAGCTCGCGGATATTTTGGCGGTCCAGTTCGACGCGACAGCGCCCCCTTCGTTCAACAAGGATTTGCGGCCACTGGATGCGGAAGAGGCGGTGTTGTCAGCATGCTCTAGTCTCATCACCATTGTCGATAGGGAAGGCAGCCAGGTTGTACAATTCTCGCATTTCTCCGTCAAGGAGTTCTTGACATCGGAGCGACTCGCAGCGGCAGAAGAACACCTTTCATGCTATCACATTCTCCCCGAACCTGCCCATACCATGCTAGCGCACGCCGGCCTCAGTGTCATCCTCGAACTCGATGACAAAATCGACAGAGATACCATAGCTCACTTCCCTCTCGCCCCATATGCCGCGCAGCACTGGGTGAACCATGCCCAATTTGGGAACGTGTCCTCACACATTGAAGAGGTCATGGAGCGTCTATTTGATCCTTCAAAGCCATATTTTGCGGCATGGGTCTGGCTATACGATGTCGACCGAGATGGCGACCGTTGTCGGACAAAGCCGATGGCCAAGATACACCCGACGCGACCTGAGGCGGTGCCGCTTTATTATGCCTCTCTGTCTGGTTTCCGTGGTCTTGTGGAGCACTTGATTGCTGCCCATCCTCAAGACGTCAACAGCCGAGGCGGTTTTCACACGACACCCTTACACGCCGCGTCATTGAAGGGACATTTAGAAGTGGCATCACTACTCCTTAAAAATGGTGCCGATCCTAACTCTCGTGACGGTATAGGCAGGGCTCCGCTTCACAGGGTATCACAGGGCGGACATCTCATCGTGGCGCAGTCATCACTCAAGATTGCGCGGCTCCTGGTGAATTCCGGTGCTAACGTGAATGTCACTGGCGATACAGGCTTGACTCCACTACACGCTGCAGCACGACGTGGGTCTCGTGAGATTGCGGAACTGCTAGTTGGATCTGGCGCAAGTATCGATGTTCGGGATGAGGATGGAAACACACCGTTGCACGACACCTGTTATAGTGGGAAGCTCGATATTTCACGCTTCCTCATAGATCGAGGCTCCGACATGAATTCCCGGGACCGGAATGGCGTAATTCCATTACACTGGGCATCACGATATGGACACCTTGACATCGCACGACTGTTGCTAGACCGTGGCTCTGATGTGAACGTACGCGACTCACGAAGGTGGACTCCCCTGCACTTGGCGTCACTTCAAGGGCATCTTGACCTTGCACGGTTGTTGATAAGCCGTGGCGCTGATATGAGCGCACACCAATCAGGCTGGACACCCTTGCATGTCGCGTCAGGCTATGGGCACCTCGACATCGCAAAGTTTCTGGTCGAGCGAGGTGCGAGTGTTGACAGCCGGACCGATGGGGAGGAGACACCCTTGGACCGCGCTGCAGCGAATGGGTACCTCAACATCGCACTCTTCTTGATCGAGAGTGGCGCGGCCGTGTCTGCCCGGGATAGGAAAGGCTGGACACCACTCCACAAGGCATCGTTCTTTGGACATCTCCACGTCACGAAGTTCTTCATAGAGTTTGGCATCGATGTCGACATTCGGAACAGAAGTAAAGAGACGTCATTGTACCTTGCGTCCAGCAGCGGCAAACTCGACGTTGCACGTTTCTTAATCGAGCATGGCGCAGATATCCAGGCGAAGGACAACAATCCCCTGCACATTGCATCGGAAAATGGGCACCTCGACGTCGTGCAAATGTTAATCGACACTGGCATTGCCATCGATATTCGGAACGGGACTCAAATGACCCCATTGGCATTGTCGTCGAGCAAGGGGGAAATGGAAGTCGGTCGCTTCCTCATCAAGCGAGGGGCTGACATTAATGTGCGGAACCGCAAGGGCTGGAGTCCGTTACACTTCGCCTCAGAATATGGGCATCTTGACATGGCACGGTTGTTACTAGACCACGGTGTTGATGCGAACATCCAGGAAGATGAACTCTGGAGCCCGTTACATCTCGTGTCTGCCAATGGCCAGCTGAAGATTGCCGAGTTGCTTGTGCAGCGTGGTGCAAGTGTTGATGCTTTCAATGAGAGGCAAGAAACCCCACTCTTTCAGGCAGTATGGAATGGGGAAGTAGCGATCGTCCGTTTCCTGATCGACCACGGAGCGAATCTGCATAGTGCAGACAGAAATGGCTGGAGTCCTTTGCACGCCGCATCGCAACGTGGGCACCTCGAAGTTGTAAAGCTGTTGCTTCGGCACGGTGCTAATGTCGATGTGCTCAACAAGGCCAATAAAACCGCAGCCGAATTAGCATCGAAGAATGGTCAAGCCGAGGTCGCAAGATTCATTGCCGAGTACAAAACAGATGCAAATATTCGAAACAAGATGCAGTCTACCACTTTGGACACGGCTGAGTACAGCGCCGATGAAGATGTGGAGGATAAGGGAAAGGCTTCGTTGCACGCTGCTGCAGAAGAGGGGAACATTGACATCGTGAAGTCGCTGCTTAAATCGGGAATAGATATCGACAGCCGCGATTCAGTTAACCAGACCCAGACTCCATTACACAAAGCAGCGCACAAGGGGAACCTCGATGTTGTACGTTTGCTCATCAAGCGGGGTGCGGAGGTGGATTCACGTGATGACCTTGGGTGGACACCGCTGCACTTTGCATCAAAATACGGTCACCTCGATGTCTCACGGGTGCTCATCGATCATGGGGCAGACGTGAATGCAAGGCAGCGTAACGATATTACTCCGATGCACCTCTCAGCTAGTTATGGACACCTCAGCGTTGTGAAACTGCTACTTGAACGTGGCGCGGACATACATGGTCTGAATGGCTTCAGCCAAACACCATACCAACTATCAATACAAAGGGGATATCGAGGGGTTTCAGTTTTCCTCCAGGAGCATGGTGCGCGCAGAGCAAGGTTCGAGGGATATCCTTTTATGGCTCAAATACGATGACTGACTTTCACTTCGATTTTAGTCCTTGGTGACAGCACAGGTTAGAGGGAAGCCTCTTGCATGTAACTATTTATGGGATTTTATATTAGTTTAACCACAGGTTGATACATTGATGACTTGATGACTTGACAGAAGACTGCGAAATCAGGCCTTATTTAACGCCTTAATCAGGCTTTGCAGCAACTTAGAATGGATCCTTGATGGTGTATGTAGAGTTCTTAGTCAAAAGAGGAGACGCGAAAGGTGTCAAAACTGGTCAATGTGTGGTTTGAAGGAATTGCTTTGCACCTAGTACACGCTTACTGTAAACATCTCTGTGACTGTCACCGTCGCATGATGACTCAGTGGCTCGCCTCAAGCGACTACTCCCCTCAAATGCAGCATTAGTACATTGACGATGACGGCACTCACAGACGACTTTTACGACTACCCTACAAGCCCGCCGCCCCAGGCGGCCGGGCCTTCCCCGCTCATCCCCAACCAATCTGTCCGCGCCCACTCCCGACCACAGCTCCGATCCTCAAATATTCCTATCTACGGCCCAGCAAGCAAGCAGTCCTCTTCCACGGGGTATTGGAGCTCTACCGCGCCAACGCCGAAAACAGGCAGGATTCGGAATCCGGATTTGCAATTTGAATTTGCTGTTCCTCTTGGTCGACACTTCCAAGACGCTCCCTGTTCCGAACTCACGCCAGCCAATGTGAGTGGAGAAGGCGATCGATAAAAAGAAGATCTCATCAAGGGGGCTACTTCCCTTTTCAAGTGTCCTCTCGGTATTTTCTCCCTGCTACGCGAACGGCATCGTTATGCACAAGAATCACCAAGACTTTGACTGCACCTTCCGCCTCTTCAACCTCGCTGCTGAACATGGACATCCGGACGCCGCCTGCCGGAACGTGCTGCGAGAATTACTGGGGCTGTCGTAGGGAGTCCGCAAAGTCTCTCGGTATACCCCCTTTGAAAAGGCCCTTTCCTCCACACTTGCGATATTGACTCGAGGAGTCAAGCCATGTCGACAATCGCATCAGTAGTAACAGAAGTGGCAGCACCAACTGCTCATCGTCCTCAACGACGGAGAACCTCTGCCCACTGGCCGCACCAGAACTCTTCGTAACGTCCCGCATTCGCACCCAGCGCCTCCACCCAACTCGAATTTCTCACCCTATTCATATACGACAGCGGCGGCCCCCCGCGTTTCCTTCCCCGTGCCCCTCTTCGGCGAAGCGCCCAACTTGCGACATCTGACCTTCGCGCACGCGCGCGCCACTTTGGCTACTGAGGGGTATCAGGGAGATCACGACGGGTGCAGATATGGCGCTGTTGGAGTTGTTGGAGACGTTGCGGGGTATCCGGGCGATGCCGCAGTTGCAGATCCTCCGCGTTCAACACTGTTGCCCAGTATGAGACAAGACACCGCCGCCACTGCGCATTGTAACGCTACCGCATCTACAAATCATTTCCTTCCGCGATACGACGCCCCGCTGCTCCACACTCCTTATTCTGCGCATCGACGCCCCGCCCGCAGTACGCAGACACCTCTTTTGGCATTCGCGGGTCGTGGCACCGGTTGACCGACCGGTAAGGAGATGCCATTGCCTCCCTCCTCTTCCGGAAAGCTGGCTTTTACAACTCATTTCTACATCTACATCGTAATGAGCGACTGGAGCCAGAACCCCAACAGCCGCAAGCGCGCCACGGGCGCTCCTTTGACGAACACTTTGGAGGACCAGGTCGTCGTTAATGCTATCTTCCGCACACTCAGACGGCCTTATGGTGATTAGCAAGGAGTGCTTAAGTTGTATGAGGGTGCGTACTGTACACACGTTACTCGCGTTGCAGGTTTGCATTGTGAACCCTAGATGGCCTCACCCCACCCAAAATCTCGAACGAACGAACAAACTAAGAATTGCAGATCATAGAAACGGCAATCAAACAAAGGACTTCCTCGGCAAATGCCCAGCAACTTCCGATGGTATTTTCCCTTAATACTGTACGTTGTGCGCCAGTTGGAGCATGATCACTGTTATGAACAGATGGACTAAGCTCATTACGGAACCCTCATTTCTGGTTTGTTAGATCTGTCGAGGACCGTGACGATGTGATGATCAACATTGTGAAATCAAAGAGGTGCCATTCCGTGGGAGATCGATACTGTTTTTGAATCCATACTTACGTCAGTTTCTTTTGTCATCAGTGATACTGTAAAGATGGCCTCGAGGCTTCCAGCTTCCATTCAGGGCTCACGCAATATCGCAGAGATCCCGGCCTTCAGGTACAGCTGGGTTGCACCCCCAGCGTTCCATTACAGCCGTTTTAGCCTGTCTATGAAGGCATAACAAGTCGCTCCCTACTTAATGCACGACTGCAATGCAAGCGCAGACTGTCTCGGGCTCCCATTCTCCCTGTTCTTTCCCCCCTAGTCATTCATAGGCCAACATGTCTACACCACCCCAAGAATCTACGTCCCACGTGCCTTCCCCAACCAGCCTGCTTGGCGCAACACAAACCGCACTCTCTTTCCTGGGGCACGCCACCTCTGAGTCACGAGAGGGCCTACCAGACGCTTCCGCAGTGCCGATTGTCCTGGGAGCCTCACAAAACGTGCTCCCTAGGCTGGCTTCGTCTTTCCCTCATGCTACCCCGGCACCTCAACAACCTGTCCCCGATGTATCACTAGAACACCCAACAGAGGAACCTGTACCTACGGAGGTGCCCCAACGTGCTGCTGAACCATCTGTCCAGCGTCCCGCTCCTACCTCCGTCTCGTCCCACGCCGGCGGTAGTGGCGGGGGGCGCTCAATTACGCCACCACCTGGAGTTGCGCGTATCACGCGGTCGTTACCAGCACTACCTGAGGATATCCACCCGCGCCCCCCCGTGCCCATACGCTCACCTCACGGAAGTGTCCATCGCCGTCCGACCGGTTCCTATACCAACAGTGAAAGGGCATGGCATCGATATGATGACAGAGATCCCGTAGGTTCCCCGATGATCTCTTCTCTTCTGTCATGGGTGGTTGATTGTTCTGCCTGGGACCCTTCCTCAGTTCCGCGAGAAAAGTGTTGCTCGGCGCTTAGAACCAACCATCAATGCAGCGAGAGATGAACTTCACAAGGCCACGAAGTGGGGTAAGTGGAAAGATATGCACAATAGATTCTTAATTAACAGTCGTGTTCACGTCATACAGCAACATTGACAAACCAGGCGCAAAACATCGCCCTTGGCCTACAAGTCTTCATCGGTGCGCTTACCACCGCTCTTGGTGCAGCTCTAAATGGTAAAAGTGTGCGTGATAGAACTTGCCCTGTCCCATGGTCCTGCTAACATCGATGCTAGATATCCATTGCGGTCGCAATTCTCGGCGCTGCGGCGACAATTGTAGCGTCGTTTCTGGCCCGCACGAAGGGCTCGAACGAACCACAAGCTTCACGACACCGTGCCACGGCACTTGATCATTTTCTGCGTGAGATAGAGGCGTTCGACCTGGACCATGGACACGAGACCGGGGACAAGTGGGATGATAAGATCGATGGTTTCCGGCTTGGTTTGGAGAAAATACTTGGGAACGAACCCGGAAGCGTCATGATCCATTCGGACACGGGCAACAGTCCTAATCGAGAAACGTGGGCAGGGGGTGGGGATCATCACAATGCAGGACCCAGTGGATATGGGTGAGTGTGGCGTGTTGTCATCGAGGATTCATTAAAAGTGCTAACATTACGGCAGGAAATATCATATGACTACCAAGCCAGGGTTACCGGTATGACGGTATAGTGTTCCGACTTCGTGCGTTCGTCTGTCTTTTCCCTCGTACTGTACTGTACAGTACCCTGTGTTGGTTGTCCATAGTGCTGTGTACATTATACCACATTACTCTCATCCCACTCGCCATTCCTAAGCTGTAGACCTTGAATCAAATCCCTACATTATGTTGAAGAACCCTGTTATGACGGGTCTAACAAAATACAAAGTCCGATATGGGTCGGCGACTCGGAGAACAGCGAAGCGCCAGACCAACCGGCGATCTGTGTTCCGGAAGGCTAGATCCCACCACGCGAATAGGGTGCTTCTAACTGCAGTCATTACTCAAACCATCGAACCCGAACTATAGATGATTCATGAAATTTTATGAAACCTCATGCGGCCCAAAAAGTCCCACATTCATTGAACTTACTATCAGCCATCTACACGGAGAAGACGACTGGACATGGTTATATTGTAGGCACCACATTTCGGCTAAATTTCGATATCGAGCCTCGAGGCATACATGAGGTATGAGTGTGCAGTCCGTCTAGAAGATGCAGTATTACTAACCTCGAATTTTTTGATTCTTCAGCAAACTGTCATCTGAAGTGTTAGAGTCTTTTTCTGCTCACGTCGGGTTTCTGCCTTTCCCTGCTTCTGGAATACGACAAACAAAGCCTCATCGGACTCGATTTTTCTGATTGATCTTAGTCTTAGAGGAGCTTGCTCACCTTTTCTAGGGGTGGCGTGGTCCTGGCGTGGTCCCCATACATGGACACCTCAAAGATACGTCCTACCCTCCTCGTGTTACACTGCTCACTGTGTATGTTCGCATCGTCTCCCCTGCCTGCCGATTTGCAGTGGGACGGCGCTACGGACTACATTATTTAGCCTTCTTCGGAACTGTGGTGGACGCCGCGGACCTGCCATTGCCACGACTTGCGCCCTGTCGTGCCCGCTCCGTGACGGGCGAGCCAAGCCCTTCCGTTGCCTTGAATAGTAATTTGCTTAGCGCCAGCTGACGTTTGGGGGACATTGTGCATGCGATGGAAGCTGCCGCAAAGGTGTCATGTGCATGTTTCCAGTCAGCTGAGCAAATTTACCACCCACCCAAGTCTCAGGTGTAGAGATATACAGTGCAGTATGCAATCTATCCATTGTGATATTTCTGCTCCCAGCGTCTCCCGTGGTGTCGTGATGTCTCTATCAAGTATGGTGCTGCTAGTGACGGTGCTCTTGCGGACGTCCCATCTCCGTCAGTATACCCCACCAAGACGTGTCGCTTCGCGCCATAGGTGAGGTCAAGGTCCTTCGTGACGGCGAGATAACGGAACACCTGTTTGACTACCTCCTAGTACGCTACTCCAGGGCTCTCCGGAAACAAGGAAGGCGCTGATACTGCAACGGTTATGTCGGGGCGCGTCGCAACGGAGGTGTAAATCAAACTTCTGATGGCCTCCCGGAAAGGCACTTTGCGCCTATGAACCGCGTCTGTCGCGTTTGAAGGTGCATCCCGCTTAGTGTACATCGCAGATGAGGGCAAAGCTGTCAGGTAAGGTCACGCGTCGGAGAGTGCGAAGCGGACAAGGATAGAGTCCGTATACTAGGAGGTCTAGGTTGTGAAATGGTGAGCGCTGCTCTGTCATTGACACCTAGGAGCCAATGTACTGGCCCCAGGTCAGTCAGGGCAAAGCGCCTGTGGAATTCGCGCTTGTAACGCGTGGAATTCGTGCTTTTAACACGTGGTGGGGACGCCTGAGCCGCGCAGTTGTCGGCGTGGGCCCCAAGGACGAGGACATGATTCCTCCACCCAGGCATGGAATAAGCCTGGGTCTGCATGGCTGACCCGGTCAGCAAGAACGTGTTGTACCGCTCTCAGCCTGCCTGCTTCAGGTCGTATAGTGACTTGTGGAGTCGCTTGATTGAGCCAGCCCTGACCCTATCCAGCGGCCAATATACACGATGCGCGTGGGTGCTGTCGACATTGAAGCCGACCTACCACGCGATGGTGGTCAGCTTTGACCTGCTGTCGTTATGGAATATGGTCCCATACAGGCAGCCCCCACCCGGGCACCTCGGCCAACTTAGGCTCAGGCTTGTGCCCATGGGTAGCGCTCAAAAGGGGTGACACTGGCGAGCGCAGGAACTTCGAGAACTCATTTCCACCACCGTGATCCGAGCTTAGGCAGCGTTCGATGCGGAGTCTTTGCGGACACCGTGCTGGGTCTGTCACGGTACCTGGTCCGCAAAGGCGTTGTAGGTGACCAAGGCTTTGTCCTTGGACCGCATGATGCGAACGTGCGAGAACAGAAGTCATTCAACGATCAATTTCAAGTTCGATAGATGAAACTAATAAATGAAGGGAGGCAAAGACAAATACTACTGCGTGCTGAAAGGTAGCTTAGAAAACGCATCTATCAAGCTGATGTCACACAAAGGTCCCGCCGAGAAATACTGTACTGTATAGCATGTCAACTCTCAAGATAAACTCATGTCCATGGCTCACTTCAATCATCTTAGTGACATGGTGCGCTTACCCAACCTTCTCTCCTCCCATCAGGCCGTAAATGGCGCTTACTAACATGGCAGCCAAAGGTCTCTGATCTTTACCATTGTTATCCTTTGCGAGTGTTATTACAACCAAGTATGAAGCCAGCGGGGTAGTAAAAAAAACTCCATAGTACCCAATCAAGAAAAAAAGGCTCACACAACCTACGGCGATACTTCCGTTTTCTCCGCGTCACCTTCTTGTTCACGTTCACCCTTCTCCGAGGAGGAATAACCCTCCACGCCGAAAGCCTGACAAATGTTCGGCTCGATAGGCGCGGGCGGGGGCCGGCCAGTGATACGGCTTGCAAAATAGGCAAATTCCGAGCCAATTTCGACGGCAAAGTCCCCTGCAGGGCCCCAAGTGCGTCAGGAATATATCCTCGGGACTCGGACGGATGAATAGTGAAATTAGATGGTGGAAGGGCTTACAAAAGTTGATCGAGTGCCAGAGTGGTCGCCAAACGCTTGTGTGGGGCTCGCCTGGTTGCACGTGGTACGGCATCCAGCTGAAAGACCACATCATGAAGAGCGAGAAAAAGATCATCTGCATATGGTTATTCAGGAAGCTTGCACGAATCAGGGGGAAGGACTTCATACCTCGATACAAGTAGTAAAAGCAGTCAGTCCATCAGCAACATTTGTAGAAGTCCAGAACTGTGACCCGTGAAGGACGCGGTTCTTCATCGCGTTGAACTTTACAAACGCACGCAACTAAGAGAGAGAAGGGCGGTACGAAAAAAAGTACAACATACGACAAATGACTGGTAGAATGTGAACATTACGATGAGTTTGATTGATAGAAACTTGGCAAGGGGGCGGTTTCCGGCAAGCTCTTCCTTCGTCAGGCCATAGAACAAGATCAAACCATATAGAGCAATGCTACAAAATCATCAACAAAAAGGAGTACAGTACAGTGTAAGACTAACGTACCTGATGCTGATAAAATCAATCGCTTCTAGATATACATCCGCAAAGCGGGCGTTAAAGGACTCAGAAACACATAACACATTGTAGGCTTGACATATCATTCCCACGACGGTGACGACTTTGCAATAGGGGTGAGCACAGATCACGACCAAGGGATAGCAGGTACATAGAGACGTACTGGGCCGAATCAAAACATATTGCATGACAGACCACTACAGAAAAGGCTAGAAAGGGAGACCGACGTGATTAGAGTTCGGAAACTCACTTTCAGTGTGTACATGAAGTAAGCCTAAAGGAGGATCAGCGACGTAAAAGCACAAACGGACCCAAGGCGTACTTTCGAAGGGCGATACCGCCAGAAACACAACTAAGTAGGTTTCGTCAAGAAAGGATAAGCGGTCGTCGTTTGATGACCCTTACCGGAATGGGAAGGGGCTTTTTGTCTTTCCGGGCGAGAGCGCCCTCAGCGGAATGCCCTGTTGCGGTCGAAGCGACGTATTCGACGAGTAGTAGTCTGCGGCTGTCAGCAGACGGTCGGCGCTGGAGTGATTAAGTAAACTTACAGGAATGCGCTTATGGTGATCGCCTTGCGTGCCGTAGTCTTGAGCATCTTATATCTCCCAGAACGATTTGTCACCACGTACCTCGTACACTATACGAAAAATTGAGGTTGGAAGAGTTGAAAAATGTGAGGGAGCCAACTCACCGGTTTCGGCAAGAGAGTAGTACGTATAGCTTCGGAAGAACCGGAAGGAGAAGAACGAAATTATCGCATATACAGGTGGCATATACAGTATTCGGATTCTGAAAACCCGAGAGGAAAACCTATCAGGTGGCCACAGGAAGGACGAGGCATGGACGTACATCTGTCGCTGCTGCGCAGGCTTGGTATAGTTTCTAAGTACGGCATATGAACTCGGAGGGCATCGGTCGTATTACGGCTGTGACATACCGACAGTGTTGAAGAACGGATATTGCAGAGATGATCACAGTCTACAGTTGAGCGAGCTGAGTGGCGCCATGCTTCTTTCAGGGAAGAAACACGCACCACAACAGTGCACGCCCCCGCGACGGCCCAACCCACACGATGGGCATCCCAGTGGAGGCTTCCCCCGCTCCAGAAATGAGACTGGTCAACAGCTTGGTAATTATCGGATGGACAGGTCATTCCTAGGAAGAGGATAGAGGGGTATCACCCGGGGAGGGTGGAGAGGATGGATATAAGAGGGACGACTTGAGGGCGAACTCGTGGTGGGCGCGAGGTGAGCGCAACCAATCCTAGGCGGCCGTGTCGCACATGACGGCTTCCTTGCCATTCCCAGACTCCCAATTAGCCGAGCTGTCAGCGTGGGGTTTTAATTTTGATTGATTTGGGATAAGGATCGGCTTCATCGAGAAACCCTCGGAAGTCGCAAGGAACACAGGCGCTGTTTGCTTGGTCAGCGCCTATTTCCTTGCTTGGTCATCAACCGCGGTCTCAATCGCCGCAGTCACACATCGCATATACTGTACTCTCCCCTCTGAATGAACCCTCTGGATGAAATAATGACCCATTGTCGAACTGGACAAACAGTATTATCCCCTTCCAACTTCCAATTGATCGTGTTGGCTCACTATGCCGGGCTAACAGTAACAGAAATGGCCCCCAGAAACCGTCGAGCTTCCGAGTCTCCGTGGATGGATTCAAACCCTTGGCCAAGTAGCTCGAACTTTTAATTTCTCTTGAGGCCATCCTCTGACGACTTCAAGAACTATAGAAGGTCTTTTAAAAGAATATCGCGCGATGGCACGTCGGGCATAGACAGCTTATCAGTCTACGAGTTCCTAGACTGAAGAGTTGCCTATGCCCGGCAGTAAAACTTCCTTGCATGCGCCTCACCAAGGGTCGCAGAAAATGCATATGATATATCTGCGACTCTTGGTGAGGTGGTCAGCCTGGAGAGCCACACATGCTCCCGTGTCGGGCATTTAGCCGGATCCCTTTTTACAAGCAAGTGCAATGTCTCCTGGAATCGACATTCTCCTCGCCGTACATCCCTTGAACGCGATCTCTTTATTGCTTTCCCTCAACCTCTCCCAACTCACTCGTACCGTGTCTTGCTACAGGTTGATACCCGTGGCATGGAGGCGGTGACTCGAAGGGCTCAACGCTGCACGGACCCCGGGATTGCTCAGTCTTCTGCACTTGACTTAATTTGTATGAAAGGTTCGCGACAACAAGCATATTTATTCTCGAACTATCACAACCTCATACAACCTGTTTCCAGAACGTATCGTATAACATCCAACCGAATCTCGTACAGATCACTCACTATTTACACCCTTTCCGCTACTCACCTCCTCCGGATAATCCCAATCGCTAAGACTCTTACCACATTCATGTGCCCAGCCGAGCCGATCGAGCATCAAGCTCGCAGCGCGCACAAAGAGCGTACCATCCAGCACCTCGCGACCCTCCAGTCCACCTTCACTACCACCCGCGTAATAGCCCGCGGGACGACCACCCCAACGCGCCGCGAACGTTGACAGCGAGCGCACAGCCTTGACCAGGTGTTCATCCGGATGCGCAACAGCATTTACGATGATGCGCTCCCAGGGCCCGCCCCGGGCACTGAGAGGCTTGCGCAGCGCAGAGGGTGGGGCTGGCGCTGCCGGAGGCGCGGTGAGTCGATCCGATGTGGCGTCGTAGAAATCTTTGATCGGGAGTGCAGCATTTCACCTCCAGATGTACCATCCTGCGCACGTCGCAAGGTATGCCTTGAGAAGCGTTAGGCGGCTTGAAGGGGACACAGGAGGATAGGGCGCGTGTTCAGAGCGAAGGACGACGGTGAGCAAGAAGATTGATGATGTTACGAGATGAACGCTGTGGAGGGTTAATACGGAAATGACATGTAGGAATAACAGGACGCACACGAAAAAGTCTGGGTTGAATGGGCGGCTAGTGTCGCCACGAGCATGCCAAGCCCCCGGTCCAAACCAAATGACGTTGCCCCATACAACTTCCTCTACCATTCCCTCCAGCCTCTTCTCGATATCCGCATCATCACGCGTATCCTCCAGCCATTCGTCTGCCCATTCGCTCACTAATTCAGTGAGTGTTTCACCCTCGTTTGTCACAATATCAGAGTACAACGAGTCACCGAGTGAGCCCGGTGTGAACTTCGGGTGGTCACGAATTCGACAAAGAAACGCGAATGTTGGCCGCTTCTCTTCAAGAGTCGCGGTGGTAACCCGCGAGGTTGAGAGCTTAGATGTCGGGCCGGCAAGGATGCCGGGTCCTGCATGTTTGGTGAAGTATGATGGTGGCACTAGCTTAGTCTGGTCCGCTTTGTGGACGGCGGCCCATGCAAGGCCTAGCATCCTTTATGATCGAATCGCAGATGTTAGGGACGAAAATCGACAAACCTTCTGCAACTTGGCCCGGGAGGCCAAGTTCAAACCCGTAGGCAAGATGAATGAAAGGGTGTACGAGGCCCGCTAGGAGCCTGTTGAGCATCTCCGGATGCTTTTTCCCTCCATCCGCCGTTGTTGTGTCTTTTATATCGTTGGTGGCAAGATCGGGGTCGAAGTTGTACGCAGACGAGAATATAAAACATTCGAAGGCTTCGTTCGGTGTGTGATCGCGGAGATATTCGGAGAAGTATGAGAGGTACGCGTCATAGTATCTAAACATCCTCCATGATTAGGGCCGAGCGTTGTTCCAGCTGAGCCGGAACTGCAGCCAGTACTCACCGGCCATCGCCAAGATGCTCTGTAAAATTGTTGTCCGTAACGGGCTCGGGGCTATCAAATGCGGGCTTGAGATATTCGTGACGACTGTAGGCTTCCTCTATGATTTCCGGCGATGCGCCGAGAGCGTAGATGGCTAGCACATGGTGCGTGGCATGGCTTTCCTTAAAATGAGACGGCTACTTAGACATGGACATTATGAAACCTCACATACTTATGATAGCCTTTGTCGTTGAAGAAGATATGATTGTTCTCGCGGTTGTGGAGGAGAACATTCAAAAGGGCCTGAGAGCTGGCCGCGGTGGGACCAGGTAGCCCTACGACTCCCGTCGACAGGGGGATGGGGTAGAGTCTCTCGAGTAGCTCAGGCTTATCGCCGCCTCGAGTCGTAGGAAGGGAGGGCCAGTGCGGTCAACTCGGCCCAGTCCACAGGTCGGTATATATACGGACGGAGGCCGCGGAGCGCATCAATTCGTGATCAGGATGAGCGTTCTTTCCGCGGACAGCGTCTAGAATGTATTCGCACCGCGCAGATTAGGCGGGGATCTTCGTTTTTGCGTTCATGTGAGCAATTGTAGGCGAAAGAACACCAAAGAAGATGAGCGGAACACAGGTCACGTGATGGCGCCCACAGAAGTCCGAATACTGTCCGAATCCAACACCGGAAGACTGGAAATGCTTTGGATGCAAACAACGCCTCTGGGAGCAGGAAGAGAAATCTATTTCACTCCGCAGGTCTTTGGAAGACAGTATTACTATAATCACTCCAGCAAAGATGCTTCGGAGCCAGATCGATTGACGATAAACCTCAATGAATTTCGAAATGTAGCTCGTCGCCGGATGACCAAGCGGATGACAGTACAGAACAAGGCGCAGAATCTACAAATCCAGCTTATCTTTTTCAAACTTTAGAATATCGACGGCTATGAGACGGTAATGAAGTGGCCATGTCAGGCCTGTAAGGGTCGTGACACATAGGCTTCCTGTGGTTATGCGGGCTCTGTGCTGCCTTGCCTTGGAGTGTGATGGACACTGGATTCAAGTAATGACACAGCAGTCACCGCTGCAGGTGCCACGCATTCGCGGCATTCGCGCTTCGAAAGTAGCATCGGCGAAATACAGCAGAGCGAATCCCCAAAGAATCAAAACGCCGTCAAAGCATGACACTGCAGTGTAGGGTATTTGTCGACTGGAAGCAGAAGGCCAGGTCAAGTCGACGACTCGGACGACTGCGACTTCTTTCCTCACAGCGTCAACACGTGAAACGTAATATACCCACGCAACACAGCACAGTCGCATGTTGTCGTACCACGTGATTATCACGTGACGTTATCGATGTTATCATCGATGCGTGTTTGTTTCAAAGTTTGTCTACAACTGTCGGCGACGATGACATTCTTCCCTTCCAGCCTTCCAATTGATCACTATGTATCGTCTCAGAAGAATTCCGCGATAGCAATCCTGATAAGCTGCCAGTGCTCGGCAATACTAAACGCCTTTCATGCTTGCGCTTCACCAAGAGTGGAAGAGAAAGCGTAGAGATCTCTGACACTCTTGATGATGCTTACGCCTGGTGTTGGGCATTTAGCGCGACCTAACCAGGTCTCCTTCCTACTAGCAAGTGCTGTTTTTGCTGGAACTGATGAGCTCCTCGCTGTACATTCCTTGAACACAATCTTCCAGCAGATCCTCTATCACTGCACGGTATCAACTTGAATCGTCTTGTATACTTTCTCTTCCAGGCTTGCCCATTTGGTTCTCTTGTCCTCTTTCCCCTATCCTCTTAAAACTCCCTCACTCGAACCCCGTCTAGCTACAGTTTAATACCCGGGCACGAGGTTGATGACTCGAAGAGCTCTACGCTGCATGGTCCCTGGAATCGCCAAGTCTCCTGCACTTTACTTAATTTTGTATAAAAGGTTTGCGACGCAACAAGTCCATTCACTCTCGAACTATCGGAGTGGCGCTCCGCGCGAAGCAATAATGTCTCCAGGTCTTGCAAGGGCCTGAGAGCACTTACCGATTGCTGATACTTTGGGTCCATCTCAATTGGGATTGAAGGATGAAGCTGGCGATGAGGCAAAGGTGGCATTGGATTACTTTTTCAAGGCGGTTACAGTACCCCACATGATACCTGACTCCTCCCATCAGATCGATACACGTCTCCATCTCCTCTCGCTGCGCCGCGTTCCCAACACAAAATTCAACATTTCGAAGCGATGCAACTTGGATTTATACAGGTGAGTACGTCATTACCTTTTTATGTCCTATCTAACCCAGAGCCTGGATGAAAGCATCGAACGCGCGGTTAGCGTTGGACGGTTATGGTTTGAGTTAGGAGTTAAGAGTTCAAGTCAAGGCGAATGTATTGAAAAGGCGTCTCAGTAGTACAAGTGTATTGATGGGTTGTATCAATAGCGAATAAAACGGGTTAGGTTCATTTCCAGTATCCGGACCGTATGAACGTGGCCACAAATAGGAAAACCTACAACATACCTACAACATAGTATTTCAGTGTACGCTATGCATGAACGCCGCTCAACTACTACAACCTATAGCATACAATCCGCTTCCAGAACGTATCGTACAACATCGAACCTCAAAGATACGCGCTATTCACACCCTTTCCATCGCTCGACTCCTCGAGGAAGTTATCACGATCCCAACTACCAAGACTCTTGCCCGACTCATGTGCCCAGCCGAGCCGATCGAGCGTCAAGCTTGCAGCGCGCACAAATAACGTACCATCCAGCACCTCGCGACCCTCCAGTCCGCTCTCACTGCCACCCGCATAATAGCCCGTGGGACGACCACCCCAACGCGCTGCGAACGTGGACAGCGAGCGCACAGCCTTCACTAGGTGCTCATCCGGATGCGCAACAGCATTCACGATGATGCGCTCCCACGGGCCACCTCGAGCACTGAGGGGCTTGCGCGGGGCAGAGGGTGGAGCTGCCTCTGCTGGAGGCGCGGTGAGTCGATCCGATGTGGCGTCGTAAAAATCTTTGATCGGGAGCGCAGCATTTCCCCTTGAGATGTACCATCCCGCGCATGTCGCAAGGTACGCCTTAAGCAGTGTCAGGCGGTTTGAAAGGGGCACAGGAGGATTGGGCGCGTTGTCAGAGCGGAGCACGATGGTAAGCAGGAAGATTGCCGATGTTACAAGATGAGCACTGCGGAGGGTTAATACAGAAATGGCATGTGGGAACAACGGGACGCACGTGAAGAAGTCTGCGTTGAAGGGACGGTCACTGTCGCCACGAGCATGCCAACCTCCCACTCCAAACCAGATGACATTGCCCCATACAACTTCCTCTACCATTCCCTCTAACCTCTTCTCAATATCCGCATCATCACGCGTATCCTCCAGCCATTCGTCTGCCCATTCGCTCACCAATTCAGTGAGGGTGTCACCGTCGTTTGTCACAATAGCAGAGTATTGGTTTTCCTCTAACGAATGACCGAGTGAGCCCAGCGTGAATTTCGGGTGGTCACGAATTCGACGAAGAAACGCAAATGTAGGCCTCTTCTCTTCAAGAGTCGCGGTGGTAACCCGTGAAATTGAGAGCCTAGACGTCAGGCTGGCGAGGATACCAGGTCCTGCAGGTTTGGCGAATAATGAAGGTGGCACCAACTCGGTCTGTTCCGCTTTGTGGACGGCGGCCCATGCAAGACCTAGCATCGATTATGATTGAATCGTAGATACTAAGGCCGAAATCGACGAACCTTCTGCAACTTGGCCCGGGAGGCCAAATTCGAAGCCATAGGCAAGATGAATAAAAGGATGTACGAGACCCGCTAGGAGCCTGTTAAGCATCTCTGGATGCTTTTTCCCTTCATCCGCCACCCTTTTTATGTCCTTTACGTCGTTGGCAGCAAGATCAGGGTCAAAGTTGGACGCAGACGACAATATAAACCGATCGAAGGCTTCGTTCGGTGTGTGATCGCGGAGATATTCAGAGAAGTATGAGAGGTACGCATCATAGTACCTAAACATCCAGTATTATTAGGGCCGAGGTCGTTATTGCTCTGGAACTCACCGAGCGTCACCAAGATGCTCCGCAAAATTCTCGTCCGTAACAGGCTCAGGACTGTCAAATGCAGGCTTGAGATAGTCGTGACGTCTGTAAGCATCGTCTATGATCTCCGGCGACGCGCCAAGACCATATATGGCTAGCACATGGTGGGTGGCATGGCTTTGATTAAATTGAGACGGGTATCTAGTCATGAACAATACGGAACCCGACATACTTATGATAGCCTTTGTCGTTGAAAAAGATATGATTGTTCTCGCGGTTGTGGAGGAGTACATTCAAGAGGGCCTGAGAGCTGGCCGCGGTGGGACCAGGTAGCCCTACGACTCCCGTCGACAAAGGGACGGGGTAGAGTCTCTCGAGTAATTCAGACTTGTCGCGAGAAGTCATAGGGGCTTTGGTGGGTCTTCGGCCCCGTCCAGGTCATTATATACTTGCGCGGAACAAACTCGTGATTACCGTCAGACGACGTCATCTTGGAGAAGCCTCCGTCACATGATCATGTAGGATTATTTATGTGTATTTATGTCTTATCAGCCATTTTCGCCTTCAAAGAGGGCACATTGCTACTTCACAAGCGACAACTTGGTACTGAGTGGTTTTTATTTTCATATCCCAAACGTCGTTCTCAGCCAGCCGCCGACCAGCCGCATACCGATTGTCTCTGTGTTTCGCTGAGGCTAGATAACCAAATAGCTGGATTAGCATCTATCACCCCCGCCATCGAACCAATAACCTACGTTGTGCGTGTGAGAGCAGCGTACTTTTGACCAAACTACTATTCATTCTGCCCCGCGAAGTTCCCGTACACCAAGATCTTGTAAAACGTAAAATCATCACCCACTTCAATAGGGGATCAGAGGCAACAGCGAGCGTTCTCCACGACCACAGAATCCTTTGCCCGTGTTGTCGTCATGGCCTTCTCTCGCCCTGCCAATTGAAATTTTCGAGTATGTACACGAGTCATTTAAGAGGAGTCAGCTCTGGCCTTTGAGAGGTTGCGCGGGAGACGCAGGTGGAGTCTGGGTTGTCCTAGAGGGTATAGAAGATGGAGAATAACACGGGGGAGTTGGTTGGGTGCGAGAGCTAGAACGTCATGCACCTTGTTTTCTGCTGGAATTGGGGGAATGGAACTCTCTAGCCGCTACCGTGCTGTCGAATGGGTATCGTATCTCGCAGGCTACGCATTGCCGTCGGGGTGGTGGTGCGAGAGATTACTCTGCTCTACTAATCAAAGATTTTGCAGAAAGGTGAAGATGTGGGCGAGCACACCGCGTCCTCCTGCAGCAAGAGCACTCCCTAGAGCCACCAATGAGGGAAACAAAGACCGCGCCCAGTCAGCGAGAAGAAACCAAAGAAGGAAGGGGTGTGCGAGGGGGTGCGCCGTTGATGAAGGTCAAGACCAGGCGATGCAAGACATCGCCCGGCCAAGCCGACGGGGCAGAAAACTGGGACAGGAGAATGAGAGCTGCAATTGGTGAGGCCACAGCGTTAGACTTGGTATGGTTGTATGGACGAAAGTAGCCATCCTGCTAGATGGGATAAATGGTTGTTCATCGTCGTCTCGCTAAGAGCGATGGAATCAGCGCATCGGAAGATCATCTTATGACTGGTAGACTACATACTCGGACAGTGGCATCAGCGGACACCCGTCCTTAGCATGCACAATCTTCAATCTTTGTGCGCGGTTTACCTGACTTACCCAAGCACGAAAAAGGTAGGGTGTCGTGCCCCGCGAGGCGTGGCTGAGTAAAGAGGGGAATTGGTGTAGGTGACTCATGGTTGTCCAGGCGTAAACGATGTGTCACCACCTGGCCCATGCCGATGGGAATAAAGCCGGCAAGTGAGCTATATCCGCGGACCCCGCCGAGTAAAGACAAGAGCGAGCGAATATACAAAGCCATGGCACGAAAAAACGGTATTGGCAACCCACGGCGACTTGCTGACAACTGACAATGGCGAGGACCCTGTCAGTGATTATGGATCGCCAGCCGCCGCCGCCTCACCGAGTTTCATAGACTTTGTGCGTTGAGCATGTCAGCCCATAGACTTGCCTACACAAGCCTCTGACTCCGAGGCTCTGAGCCATGGTACGGGGTGACGGACGAGATCCCGGAAGTTTTATATCTAAGGCTAGATGTACTGTAGGCCTCGGCATTCAGAGGGGTCTGCCAGACGGGTGCACAACAAATGGCCTCGCGAAGGGTGACACAACCATAAAGATCGGAGAACTCGGATTGGCCGAATAGTAAGCGCCCTTCGTGGGAACCCATCTGTTGTCCGCCCAATGGGGAGAAAGAAGACCTACAATAGTACTGTAAGCGCTGACATGGTCCACCCGACTAACTTACTGTAGTGAACACGCTTTGGCCTCGTTCCACCGAGACCGAAAAGACATGGATCCAGCGTGGGAGATCGTCTTTTTCAACTTTGGGCCGGAGTCTGGGCTTTTACAATTCCTCACAGGTGTTACGTCTCGACCAAAGCGTGAAAACCCGCTATGCTGCCGCTGCCTACGGATGAGTGCTTTTACTACTAGCCTTTTAGTCGAGTGTTTTTAGCCCAAGTCACCATCCTCGATAAGGAAGGGTGTCAAATTGATGTGTGGAGGTCTTTAGTCGGAAAGGACTGCAGTCGGCGAAATGGTATTAATACTTCAGGCATTTCTGCCAAAGAATGTTCAAAGGGTTCAGCCTCCTGGATGGGACTGCAAGTGGGACTGACAACAAAATGTCCGAGATTATCCAGAGGGGCTATGAGCGTCAGCTAGTGCGGCCGCCGCGCAAGTAGGGTTAGTTCAGGTTATTGTTCTGAGAACCAGTCACTTACCCATGGAGTCTGACATGGGTGCTGGGAGGCCGCACCTCGCACTGACATTTGACGTGTCAGTAGACTGACAGATTGGTTCGAGCCCCAATCTCGATGATCGTGACGTGACGTACGGGCGTCTGAATTCTCTTCGTCCAAGCGGCTTCTTCGATTAATTAAGTTAGTTCAAAATACACGCCCATTTAGGCGCATGCCAGTGCACAAACGTAGCGCCCAAAATCGCTGGCAGGCTCCTGCAGTCTTCGAATTGTCAGAGTCAGGTGGCGTTCGATCTGGTATCGAATGCCCTCGGTCTAGACCGGGGTTAATGCGATGGTCGACCTAGTGACTTAGGTACTGTACTGTATAGGATGCAAGGGTCTCAATGAAAAAAAAAGAAACAAGGGAGAAAGAGCTGGAGAAAGTCGGTTGGTTGGATGAAAGTTCCCACGTTCCCGGACCGGGCCGCCCACATTATCCAACCATCCAACAATCGAGAGGAAAGTTCCAACTCGGAAACAGTCACTGTAAGTGTATCGGACTAGTATAAAATTATACTAATTTTTTGGTCAAAGCTGTTTGCGCCGTTGTGTCCATTTCAAGTCACTGACGGACGATTCGGATCAACTGGTGGCGGTTATGGAAGGTGTCAAAGTACGCAATGACTTGCCATATCGCTATATATTATTGATACGGCTTCGTAGGACGTCTGGATCGGATCTCGGCCTAGCGGGTTCGTATTTTAACCCGGGCGACCCGAAGCGACGATCCGTCCTAGGTGAATAGATATATGAAACAGCCTGGACGAGGTGTCAATCAACTGGTCCTGGGTCCATGATTCGGTTAGTGCGGAATAATGCGAAGACGCGTAGTTTATTGGAATGATAACCACCTCCGAGGCAGCGGCTGGGTAATATGTGCAGAACGGGACTAAGATGTGAACTCATGACCGGGTCCGCATCGAGATTCTAAGCTATCAATAAGCCCAGAAATGGCGGAGAGCATGCAAAACTGCGGGATGGTCAAGACTGATGATCAACACGCCAAACCCTGTCCGTTCTCGGTAATCACGCCGGGTCATCGGCTGCGGTTTGATAACGCTACTAGTGATCGAATGTGGACAGGAGCATCAGCGCTTCTTTATGCTCGACCTTTAGATCCCTTTGATATCCAACTCACGTTACAGTTTCTATTTCACGCTGTCACAATTTGACGGTATAGGGTGTGTTTGGATTGGAACCTATCCATGTTCGCGCTGTCTGGAAGTCGGATCAGTCATAAGGTGATCTAACCCTGGAATGCCATTTTTCCAGAAGGTAATGAATCCATGAGGCAGCGGCACGGCACACCATCTCAAGCCCTTTTTATCCTACCTCCCCGCCTGTACTCCCCTCCCCCCTTCTCCTTCTCCTTACCATGTCTTCCACAGAGTACTCCTCTCCCCATTCTTCTTCTAAACTCCCCAGCGTCGCAATTGGGATCCTGCCGCCCCTTCCGAAAATTCGGTCTGGGCAGATTCGCAAGCGCACTTTCAACCACGGCAGCCTGGCTGGGGAGAACAAGTATGACTTCCAGGCACCTGAAAGTGATCCGAGCACCGATAATGAAGAGTAAGCCTGTCGCCATCCCGCTCGATTATGTAGCTGAGGTCTCCATGAGGCTGGCACATATCGGAGATCAGGTTTTTGGCTTAGTGGTTACTGATCTTATTCAGAATCTTTACCCGTATTTGCGAGTTGGTCGCGCCTCGGTTCGCCATCGCGCTGTCTTGCATTGAGCCTTGTCTCTCATTGTGACTTTCTAGAGACTAAGAGATCACATAAAGCGCAAAAGCATTATTGCAGAGATGTAATGTCTCCCTTATCGCCACATGAGGCATACATGATGACATACTCTCAGCTGCGTGTCGTACGGGCTACACATGAAGGCTAATCTTCCTGAACGCCAAGCTGACAGTCTTCGGACTTCACAAAGCGTACAAGGTATAACCCTAGCTCCGCACTGTCGTGGCTACATTTCTGACTCGCAATGTGCTCCAAAGTGAATATCTTCAAGGTACCGGTCATCCTCTACTACGAAAGAGACCTCCCTAAAAATGTGCACAGGCCTACGTGGGTGGCGTGTACAGAGATCAGGATCTCGGGGCTGTCAGAAAGTGGCTGATCTCGGTCATTCAACCCCACGTGGAGGCTGCGTATCAGCACCTGCGAGATGACTATCTCCCCAAAGCTGTCGCGCTGCCGCGGGTACCTGCAGCCTCTAATCCCTCTTCGCCCTCACCCACATCGTCGGAAGGCGCGGAGCCTGCTCTGCCGAGCCCTCCTGCACGGGAGCCTGGTGACCAACAGCGAAGCCTACGATCACGGGTCGATGGACCGCACCAAGGATCCCGGCGGGTAGATGGGGGCGTTGATAATCATCCCCAGGACACCGATCAGTCTGGGAGCAACCGCCGGCGACGACGATCCAGTCAGGGAGAGGGCAGAAGCGGGAATTCAGGCAAGCAAGGACTTGCTTCACCGCGGAGGCATTATTGATTCTTTACACCCCCATTGCTATCCGACCCCGATTCTCTCGATGCGCAGATTGTGCACGGTCTCCACGTCGCCGGACAGGTTCGGACACGAGGAGGGCAACCAAGCGACAGAGGTCCTGAGAAGCGGGCGACGTGTGGCTTTTGCATTTCACGCTGCTACCTGTCTGTGTCTTCCGTCTGGGTTTCTTGCAGGTCAAGAACAGGAAACACAGGGGGAGGACTCAGTGAGCGGGGGACGCACGAAGGAGGGTAGCTCAGCGATCCGAGAGGCTTTGTACGATTCGATTCGGTCTGCGATTTATTGTACTGTCCGCAAATAAGAAAATTGCCCGAACATTTACTTGGTGCCCACCGCCCGCTGGAGTGTCATCGCCTAGAAAATACTTCCGGTGCTGTGCAAGGTATTGGCGTAAATTTCTGAGCCAAGTATTACTACTAGACGCCGTAGTGTAGAATAAGAAAACGGATCTTGCGGGTAGGCAGTGCTGTATATTTGCTGGCATGTAGGCGCTTTCCTTGGGACTTGACCCCTTTCACTCCTCGCACAGTATGCGGGCGTGCGGGCGACGGGCGTGGTGATTCCAGTCCGCGCTATTCCATTCATTTAGACGTTTGGTAGTGAAAACACTGCCGCTGCTACAGCTGCTACCCTTGCTCCTGGAGGTTCCAGAAGTATTGTAGTACTGCCGTGATCGACCAAGAAAATTCTTCGGACTGCGCTGTGTTGGCGATGCAGGCGGCGGTCATTTGGCGGTGTGTGAGTCAGGTGGTCATTGGGGTCTCTGATCAATGGAGTGGCAATGGTCTTCTTAATATTACATAAACACCAAGAAGTTAAAACTCCGTTATCGCTCCGCTTCGTTTCGGGGTCAGCGTGGCCTGATTCTACAATTCCTGAATTTGGACCACGGGGCTCAAACGACGCCATGAAGCGTTGCTTCTTGTTATTATGAGTGAAGTTCAAAGGTGTTTCTGCCCACAAACGACAGCCCAATGGCGTGGTGTAACGATTACATGCCTCCAGTCCTCACTCAAATTTGCGCACGTTGCTGAGGTCACTGGCACGCAGACAACCTCACCAACCGAAGGGTCATGCTGCCGGCGCTGGTGCAAGATTCTGGTCCTATTATAGTACTCTCATGAAAGGACTCGGACTAGCGGCCCAATTTCTTGGTTGACCGGCAAACAGGTCAGCGATGGAAAACTCAATGCACCACAATTTCGAGAACAACGCTGTCTGATTCTGTCGTTCGTGGTGTCAACCCTGGCGAGCTCACATTCGAGGACCATAGACTCGGTTGGACCGTACTATCTTCAAGTCAACCTTTGCTAGGAAATCCCCGGTGAGTCTCCTGATCAAAAATGCCCCCAAATCACCATTCAAAGTCATCGTCATCGTTGCACCTCTAGTTTCATGTGCTTTTATTAGGATGTCACGGGGTATCCTGAGTGGATCAGAAATCTGTTATCGTATGGCTGATTCAAACTGTTCAGTCAAACCCCTACTGGTACTTTCTTCCCAGTAGCCGCCGTGGGTGTTTTATATGGCGTGTCCAAAGTTGACGGCGATATACTGCTGTTGTATTACTACTCCTGCACCTGAACTGCTGTCACGATGTCCAGGGGTTTCCACTGGGCTGTCTGGGTCACACCCTATGTGTCCGAGTCCGAGGAAGGAGCTCTCCGAGAACAGAAGCGATCACTTTGGTGAGCCAGCTGACCCAGCCCTATACGAACAATACTCCCAGTCAAACGGCTAAGGCTGACTAGAATTTTTTTCTCTAGAGAAAAGGCAGTATGAATGCGACGAGTAAGACAAGGCATGCAGGAGGGCAGAGTGATCCCCCATATTAGGACTGCCTCCAAGTACCGCAATATTTACACTCTCCGTCAACGAATTACTTTGTAAAGGCCAACGGCTATAGCTCACACAGATGTTCCTCCAGAGCCTTTACACGCGTTCACAACCTCTTCAAAAGTCACATGACCACGCAGTGACGCGAGTCGGTACACGACCAATAGTTTTATGCTCTTACCTGAGCTATTTGTTGGCCAAATATATTACGTTTCACGTAACAGTGAACAGGGGTAAGGTCGATTTCTCAGTAATCATGTCTTCTACATCCCGCTCCGACTCTGATACTGTTTCTGTTCCTGAAGGTCATGTTGCGTTGGTACTTCTTCAGGAAGGAAATTTGTCTTTCTATCTGCAAATCCCTTTGACTGTCATACATTCTGTATGTTTGAAGCCCCGCAAGTATCTCCTCTTCCTTGGTTGGTGCATCCTCGGCGATGAAGGAATACTGGCCCTTGAACATGAAGGTGATGAGATTAATACAGATGGAGACCTGGATGACCAGGGAATATACCACTATGTTCCGGCTGGAAACCTGGGTATGTTTCTTTCACGATGATTGCTGTCATGTGTGCGTGCAGGATACTTACGGCATGCTATCTGTCCAACGAAGATCTCGTCCATGCTGTCGACCCTGAGGTCATCAAGACCAGGACGACCGTGCCATCGGAAACTACACATATGTGTGACGACTCGGAATTTCATACAGATTTGGTGCAGTGTGATGTTTGTTGTCCGTGGACAGGACATCTTGGGCCATATGGAGCAGGTTTACATATCATTCCGCATAAGCGGGGTTCTGAAGTACGTTCCACAATCTTCTGGGAAGATGTCTGATCATCTCCTATTTCAGTGGTTTCGGCTGATCGTAGAGAATCGCCCAAGCTACAACGAGGAAGTGACAGCACTGAGGGATATCAATGACATCCGCAATGGTGTCTTCGTAAGCATTATGTTGCATCACGGAATCGATGCAGGCCACGCAGCCATTCTCAAAGTTTGTCATGTTTGTCCACCTGCATGTTGTTTGTCTGACCCATGTGTCGCCACCAATTCTCAGACTCCTAATCATATTCTTAAAACCAAAGACATTCCCCCACGCCACCGCCGAAAAAATATGAGGGAAGATGTCAGTTATCCGACTCATAGGCGTTATACACTGCAATGGCTAGACCAGGACAAACCCCCAATGCACTTGATTCCTAACAATATTGATGCTGCGTTCAAGAAACATACTAAGAAACCCAAACCGTCGGACCTTTTACTGCACTACAACTACGGTGCTACAGCTATCAGATGCTGGGGGCTTGGTACGGAGGTCCTTCAGAACCGCGCAAATCCTCCTCGTCCAAGTTTGCCTATCCCACATCCAACTGCTGGGAATTCCACAGCTGGAGCTGGGGCTGTAACGAGGGAATCGGTGGAATCGGAGGGCCAGGCGACGTGGGATGAGGATGATGTGATGTTATTCTTTTTGAGAAACTCGTCGACTGCAAAAGAACGTCATTTCAAGAAAGTCGCCGAGGACACTCGGCGTATCGAGCAGTGGAGGGGAGGGGTGCCACAGGATTCGGTCTGACTATACTGTATGTTTAACCGGTGCGCAGGCACACATGCAATAGACTCATGTCTCTCACCCTGGGCACCCGGACCCATCCATAACTGCGACAAAAGCGCTCCTCGACTCAGGCACCTCAATCGTGCAGATAATTATCAGATTCTGACCGGAAACATGAGTTGCGCGTCTTGCTGATATGAGACCATCAACGTTGAATGGGTACCCAATAAGTCTTTCTATCGAGTACGTACTATATAGAAGACGAGAATGACTCTTCGGTGAAAATTTGGCAGATTGAGAAGAGAATCGAATGTTAATCAACACTTGCATCGAACCTGCAGGTGTGTGACCTCCTGCAAGTCTTTTTGACGTTAACATTTGACATAAACCATCCTGTATAGATTCTTTGACAGCTCCTAGACAGCCAAACCAACCCGCGAAGTTCATGTTGGTGAGTGACAATGGTAACGACGATGTTGAGGGTTCAATCCGTCGATTCCATCGATCATGTGCCCTCCAACCGCTGTGGGAACAACTGTAATGCACTCATGACGATGCAATAAGTTGGGAACTTGAAGCCCTAGGCTGAGCCTAAATCCTGTATAACGGTGGCGATCCCAGCCAAAATGACTAGCACTACATCAAAATAAAAGTGTTGCATGACGTCCAAATAGACCTGGTTCCACTCCGCTGCCCGCAACTTCGCAACGGTGGCCATCATTCAAAAGATTCGAATAGATATTGTTTCTACGTCCTCAAAAAGATTTCTGAAGCTGATCAGTGACCACAGAATTCAAGACGCATTGCCGCATGGCGGCTTAATTTCCAGCTCAGGGTGGGGCACGTGCTGCTAAAACGACCACCTATTCCGTTTCAAGAGAGTAGACAGCGCGCGTGGTCCAGCGTACGGATAAACCGGTGAATCGTTGAGCATCTCATCGATCTCATCCTTTACTACCCGTGCACACGAGCGGTGGCCCATACTCAGTCATTTCCGCGACTATCCCCAGCAAAACCCAATGCTGACAAAAGTCAGGGGTGTTGATCACTCTAAAGGCAGCATTCAGCGAGGAAAGGCTATAGATTATCAAGGATGAGGTGCCACAGGATTCGTACCTGAGGTGCATCATAAGGGATTTGGTAATAAAAAAACGGTAGTCGGCAGTCGAGATCTGTCACCTGTGGGGCCTCACGGGGTCTCTTGCAAGTGGCAAGTCGCATCGGAGGACGGATGGGGTTCCGGTTTCATCCAGCTAGACCCAGCCGATGGCTTTAAACAGCGGAGCAGTTCACAGGGGGTACTGGAGTGGTTCTGGTGAACTGTAATTATACTGATTTGGGTACAAGTGCCGAGCGACACAAGAGGGGACACATCCGACACGGGCCTTCAAGTTGTCAAAATGGTCATAATCACCGCCTACGAGGAGTACAAGCAAGAGAAATCGCCCTTCTATCGGAAATAGCGATGTCTGTGTATGGATGCTGTGGTTGGCAGTGCATGTGTTGTCGGCACGGCACTACAACGAGAGAATGTGACCAATGCGTCTCAGGCCGTGACGCGTGACGTGACTTATCATTGTAATGCCAGGGCCTGTGACAGTGAATCCTTACAGTCTTACATAAGAGTTCTGTACTCTTGGGGCCTTCGGTCCGTAGGTAGGGGAAAAAAAGGCCTCAGGCTGTGGTGAGGGCTGTGGGGTGCGGTGGCCATCACACGTGGCATCTCCGATCGCAGGCGATGTGACATCCGTCAGTTAAATTGTGAAACTGTGGGCGGCTATCGATCGTTGCATACCCTACTCTCTACCACGACCTCCTAGCCCTCCCAGGCTCCCACCAGAGTCCAGACGGATTCCCCCTTGGATTCACCGGTGCCTAGCCATATTCCCCGCTGAATCCTCGACCTGTCGATATGAGTGACCTACCTGGCCCAGGTGGTCCTGTGCTTCAGTCGCTCTTCGTGGCTGCCTTGTGGGACTATGAAAGCCAGACGGGAATCTCTTTGGGTGACGACCCACTCGTTGGGCAACTCGAAGACTGCGATTCTGTCGCGTCTATCATCACAATCATTCAAGAGCAAGCTCGTGCCTTCACTGAATTTCGACGAGGAGATGACAAAGTGATGAAACCGCTCAAGCGAGTAGTCCATATCTTGTATATACTTTCCGCCAGCACGACTCTTCTTGAGGGTATTGGTATGGTACGTCGGCTTGCGCCTTGTATATCTTTATTCGTCTAGACGCTGCTTCTAGTTATTCCCCTTTGCGAAGGCAATATTCGCACTTCTTGCTATCCTGCTCCGCGTACGTCGTTCTCGGTTTCCATATCTATTCGTGTACCCTTCTGACGTACAAGTGAATCAGGCTATCGAGGATGTCCGTGCAAACTATGATGGGCTCATCGACCTCCTCGAGTCCATCGAACACGTTCTGAGTTGCCTTGATATCTATATCAAGTTCCCTCCTACGGACCCTACAGCGGCGATGGGAGATATCATTATCAAGATGATGGTGGAATTAATTTCTACCCTCGCTCTCGTTACCAAACAGATAAAGGAGAAACGATCACGTGAGTCAGTCCTAGGCTATTGGTCATTTGACTCAATGCATTGCAGTTAAATCGATAAAGAAGCATTTGGGAGAGAAAGAAGTCGACGCTGTGCTGAATAGGTTAGATAGACTAACCGAGGATGAGGCTCGAAAGACGGCAGCACAGACTCTTGAAGTTGTCTACAGTCTCGTCCAGAATATGAAGGTCGTCGTGGATGGTGAGGCGACATTCTCCTGCTTGTCACTGGCTCATTGTTGAACATCCTGCGCTCTAGACGGCAATGCATCAGCAGACGGGATTCGGGATGCTCTAGGTATGTTTGGTCGACGAGAATAAGCCATCAGTATGTCTGACTGGGCGATAGAAATCATGCAAGGCATCGCAACCGAAATAAACAAATCAGAACGTGAGCTATTCCCTATTACAGACGTCACTAGGCGGGAACTGAGACTGCGATGTAGGTGAGAACCTAGTAGGAGAGGTTCGACAGTGGCTTGTCCCTCCAGATCCTTGGAAAAACCACAACAGTGCACGAGAATCACATCACAAAGGAACATCGGCATGGTTCGTCTATGGAAATACTTATGGGGAATGGAAATCGTCTGGTTCAAATTCATATTTATGGATTCACGGAGAACGTATGTCTCTGAGCCTTTCAGCCTTTCACTTTACTGAGATGTGATTTCGTGTTCGTAGCCGGTGCAGGAAAGAGCATTCTTTGGTACGTTAATCTTTCAGAACTTCTGTCCGAGACTTATAAAATGGACTAGCTCTACAATAATCAGGGACGTCGATCAGATGCGCAGACTCGGGCTAGCCTCGTTAGCGTTTTTTTACTGTGATTTCAGGGATAACGACAAGAAGAACCTCCACGGGTTGTTGTCATCTCTGCTAGTGCAGTTTTGTCATTCGTCCGACACCTACTCTGCGATCGTTTCTAATTTCTATTCGGAACACGATAATGGATCGCGACATCCTAGTGACATTGCACTTGTCGGATGTCTGAAGCGGATACTCAAACACCCTGGACAAGCGCCAGTTTATATGATCATAGATGCCCTGGATGAATGTCCAAACACATTCAGCGTGCCCTCCCCTCGTGAAGAGATCCTGAAATTTGTGAAGGAACTGGTCGACCTACAGCTAACAAACGTTCACATTTGCGTCACAAGCCGACGTGAGGCTAACATCACAGATTTCTTTGACCGTTTGCCTTTCCATCGAATATCCCTAGACACTGAGAGCGGACAAGTACAGGACATCATCAAATATATCAAATTTGTCGTCCACACGGATTCGAAGATTCAAAGTTGGAGAGCGGCGGACAGGGAACTGGTGATTAAAGTACTCTCGAAAAAAGCTGGCAGCGCGTGAGATATTAATACCATAATGTGCCAGTGCGCTCGCTCATGTTTGAATTCAGGTTTCGTTGGGTTTCCTGCCAGTTCGAAGTTCTCCGCCGTCGCCCTCCAGCGCATATCCAACAGGCTTTAGACGAATTACCAGAGAGCCTTGATCGGACATATGAACGAACCTTGCAAGATATCGATAAGGCAAACTGGAGTTTTTCCCGACGTCTCTTCCAATGTGTCGTAGCGGCGTCTCGTCCGCTTCGTATCAAAGAACTCGCTGAGTTCCTCGCGTTTGATTTCGATGCAGGACCGACTCCGACATCTCCTGCGGGTAGGCGACCAGAAGATTCAATAAGCGCTGTGCTTTCTACTTGCCCCAATTTTCTTTCCATCATCCAGGCCGAGGATTCCGCCTCTATACAAATTTCTCACCTGTCGGTCAAGGAATTCTTGACGTCGAATCGCCTCGCCGAAACGGAAGACATTATTTCACAGTACCATGTTTCCATGAACCCGGCTCATACGATCGTGGCGCAAGCCTGCCTGGGCATTCTGCTACACCTTGATGAAAAGGTAACCAACGACAGTCTGAAGAACTTTTTTCTCGCCGAATATGCTGCTAAGCACTGGGTGGACCACGCTCGATTCGATAAAGTGTCGGCAATCACGCACGATGACATGAAACGTTTGTTTGACCCGAGAACGCCACATCTTAAGATCCTGGTCTGGATATACGATCCTGAAATCCCCCAGAAGATTCGATCCGAACGCCCATCACAGCCTGGAGGAACTTACCTGCACTATGCTGCCTTTTTCGGCTTTCCTGACTTGGTAAACTCACTCGTCACTGAATTGTCACCTGACGTGAACGCTCGGGGCTTCTCCAACAAAGTGACTCCCTTACATCTTGCATCGCGACACGGACATGTCGGGGTCGCTCGGGTGCTTCTCGAACACGGCGCCGATGTGATGGCCCAGGATGAGGACATGTTGACTCCACTTCATCTGGCATCAGGACGCGGACATGTGGACGTCGTTCGGGTTCTTCTCGATGCGGATGTGAATATCCAGGACGCGGAGGGGTGGACTGCGTTGCATCACGCTTCGCGAGGCGGGTACATGGATGTTACCCTGCTTCTTCTCGATCGTGACGCGGATACGAGGGCCAAGGACGTCGACGAGTCCACCCCACTTCATCTGGCGTCGGCACATGGACAGGCGAATATTGCTCGGGTTCTTATCAAGCACGGCGCGGATGTGACGGCTCAGGATGTGGAGATGTCGACTCCGCTTCATCTAGCATCAGGACGCGGACATGTTGACATCGTTCGGGTTCTTCTCGAGCATCACGCGGATGCGAATGCCCAGGACGCGGAGGGGTGGACGCCTTTGCATCGAGCGTCGGGAGGCGGATATGTGGAAGTCGCCCAGCTACTTCTCGAACACAGTGCGCGTACGCATGCCCGGGATTTGTACAAGTCCACCCAACCCCATCTAGCATCAGGGCATGGGCATGTGGACATCCCTGATGCTCTCCCCAAGTACGACGTGGACTTAGATGCCAAGGATGAGTCATCATGGACTCCGTTACACTTGGCATCCCATGAAGGACACCTAGAAGTTGTGCGACTATTGCTCGCTCGCGGCGAGAATCGGGACCCAGACGCGAAGAACGGGAACCAGCAGACACCACTGTCTCTGGCTTCGAGTAATGGAAGACTGAACGTCATGGAATTTTTATTAGAGAAGGGCGCAGATTCGAATAGCCACGATCGGCAGATGAGGACACCACTACATGAAGCATCGGAAAATGGACACTTCGACGCCATATTCTTATTACTCAATCGAGGCGCGGATGTCAACGCAAAGGATTCGCATCTCTGGACCCCGTTACATATGGCCTCGAAGACCGGAAACCTTACAGTCGCAGTGGAACTCCTCGATCACGGAGCTGATGCGAAGGCTCAGGACGATTTAGGCTGGACTCCGTTGCACATTGCCTCACAAGAAGGACATCAGGGAGTTGTTCGCCTGTTACTCAATCACCGCGCCCACGTAGATGCGGTAGAGGCGGATCACGAGACTGCTTTGCACCTGGCGGCATATTATGGACAGTTCCAGGTTACGCAGTTCCTTTTTGATTCTGGTGCGAATGTGCATGCCCTGAACAAAAATGAAAAAAGACCCTCCGACTTAGCATCAGCGGAGGGACACAACCTAGTTGCGAAGTTGCTGTTGTCGTTCGAGGAGAGAACACCCGTCGCCGAACAAGAAGAGCTCTCTGAATACGACGGCGCTTATTCGGGTCCCTCCAGACAACCAGACTACATCGCTTCGCCGAGGGTTGAGAATCGAGCCATCGCCCACACAACCAGTTCCTCCTCGTATACGCCGCAGGTTTCTACGCACAGTGTATCGCAAGACGACTTAGACGAGTATGCTATAATTTCCCACATCCCACTTTTTTGCCACTAATCTAAATCTTTCCCTGAAGATGTCTTGCTTGGTTTTTGTCTATAGACCAAGATGGTGACGAAGAGCTGACTATTGAGGAACTTCGTACGTACTCCTTCTGAGATCTATTCTTGAGTTTGGCTCAATAATTGTACAGAAAGTGCGCTCTTGAATAACCGCGGTAAGATCTGTTCTCGCCACAAGAGTCAGTACTCACTGGCCCTAAGGCTTGCGGTTCTCGATCACGACGGTGAAATATCTCGTGAGCATCTTTGTATGTATCTATCAGTCCTTTCAATATGGCCTTCTATAACACTCGTACTGTTCAGGACCAAAACGACGATGGCGTGATTGGCTTCGAAGAGGTATGCAGATGTGTGTCCTCGAGTGTTCTAAGCTTATGTATTGTACACAGTTTCATCCTCTATGGAACTACTTGAATGTATGAACCGCATGACGTTCCCATTTCTTATTTGACGTTGCGAATAGGAATGGCGGCAAATGTTTGATTCGTTCGATTTCGATCATAATGGGACGATTGATGCCACTGAGCTAGACAGCGTGATGGCCCACTACCGGTACGCTAGGCTCTCCGTCCACCCTGTCGTCTTTAACTAACGGACGCTCTGTTCAGCCTAAATGTTTCCACCCACATCCTTGACCAGATAGTGATGAAGTACGGTGAGTCTAGCAGCAGGTCTCTCACATTTGCCATAGTCATATACGAACCCCCCATCTCGTAAACAGCGCCCTCAAGCTGGCAAGCTGGCCATGGTAACATTCCAGCTCGCGCCCAAATGGATCTGGATCACTTTGTCTGTGTATGTGTTAGCGTACGACGGATGTGTGAACTGTACGAAGAGTGCAGTGCAGGAGGGCAATCAAGTGTAAGTATAGATGACTTCCTCCAGGCCATTATATCCCTTCCTTGATGACTTCCGTCACTTTCCGCGTCCGCGACCTCCCGACGTTCCACCCCATTTTGCACTTGCAGCCTAGTCCTTTTCTTCCTTTATTACCTATAGGACAATTATAATGTATAACCACATCGCATGGCATGCCAGTGATAAGATACCTGTTACTCCTATAAAGCGAGATTTGTGCCACGAAATGACAGGTGTTGCACTCACTACGATATAACTGCAGGGCCAAATATCCATGGTCGTGTTGACGACACCTGTTTCTCCCAAGGAATTTCCCATTCCTGGTGGTAGTCAGCACGTTCAGCGCAAACAAGCAATTGAAGCAAAGTTGAGGATTTGAAGATGCATGGCGGCACACTGTAAGAGAGGCGGTCGTAACTGTTACTGCTCTCGAGGGGAGGCGACGTTGTGCTCGAGGACATCGGAGTGCGAAATCCGGTGGCCAGCGCACGATATTATGGAGATTACGGTTGAGAAGGGACGGGGCGTGAAGTGCGTGCGTGGATCCGACCTGCCCCGCGTAGCGAGGCTCAAATAGAAGAGCCATACCTTCTTTCTGAATCTCGAGCAGTCCTTGTGGTGAAGACAAGAGAGCTGATAAGAGCACACCCACATGACACGGTTATCACCACTGTTGTTCCACCGCTCTGAAACGGGAAACAGAAAAGTGCGAAAATGACCAACTTGAAAGACACCATTTCGCTTGCCATTTCGCACGACAGGAGCAACTTGAAGGACAGGAGTGAAGTCGACAACCTAACTTACCCAAGTCAAGCCTGTCCTGTTGAAGGCAGTGATTTGAGAGGTTATTGGGTACTCCATTGACAATATTCTAGACCAAATGTTGTTGCGGCAACGACAGCAGATGTTGGGCTGATGCACGTGACCTCCTACCAATTCAATCGATTTCCCATCGATTTCGACCTCTCTGTCCCCTTCCCTCCCTTTACTACTTCTTCCCCCAGCGAATGGATCAATGGTTTCCGGTGTAAATACAGCCTCAAAAAAGAAGAAAAGAAGATGATCGTGTCACACGATCTGAGCGCATTTATGTTTATTATTACTGTACAGTAATAAATTTGCCTTCAAGTTGCGGCCAATCTTGTGGCGAAAGTGGCCAAAGCAAAGCCTCGCGCATGACCATGTACAGCATACTGTACAGTATAGTACTTGTGTGCTCTTAGTGTGGAAAACGACCCCTTCTCGACGTTCCGATCCGGTGGTCGGATGTGCCCGGCGGCGCCCGCAAGTTCCAATGTGGCGCGGTGACGTGGTAAGCAAGGTGGCGCAAGAGGCGGCGCGTGTTTCAGCAAGGTAACACACCGCATCTGGCGGCCATTACAGTAATCAATCGATCGATTGATTGTCCACTACTGTATACCCTGGTCTTTCATTTTTCATCCTAATGCGACTCACTTGCCTCGTGTTCGTCGCCTGGAGGATTGGGCGAGGAAAAAAAAGGCGGTGCGTAATCGAGACACTAGTCTAGAGCGGATCGAATAATCTGTTAGGTATATAATTGTGTGGTGCAACGAGAACAACAGGCCTGTCAGGCCAAGAGCAATTCAAATCGGCAAGCCGTCTATGGCACCCCACTGCGAGGTCTTCGCGTAGAATAACAGCCAACAAAAGAAATATGGTAAGCATGAAAACAACATGTAGAGTCCGGCATTGACTAGCGTCCATCGAGCCTCCGCTCCCTGCGCTTCTTCGAGGAATCAGGATACTTCTCCTTGATGGTTTGCGAGAAAGGCATCACAATATCCCCCTCACCGGTTCTCAATAACCCCTCCAACCTCGCCAGGAACTCGTCGTGGGTCCTCTGCGTCTCTCTGCGCTTTTCGAATGCCTCCTCGCGCGTGACGCTGCAGCACTCCGTGGGCGGCTTCCCGCGGTGCGACTCGAGCGAGTCACTGCGCGCAAAGAAGTCCCCGCACTTCTCGCAGAAGGAGATCTTCAGCGGGTGCCCCTCCTTGGTATTGCAGTGCCACTTGAAGTCTTCCCACGTCTTGAGCGTCGTGTTGGGACAGAGCTGGCACTTGATCTCGCGAATCGAGCCACGTGCCCAGTCGGCTTGCGTGGCCGCGACTCTCAGGCCCGCGAGCAAGCGCCTTGTACCCTGTCTCGAACTTTCTCGGAAACTCGTGCTCCGCTTCCTCTTATTGTTGCTGCTGCGCCGGTTCCTGTTGCACCGGCACCTCCTCCACACTCCCCTCTACCCAAATCAGTTGTCCGTCCGCAGTTTGTTCCGCCCGCCCTTGCTGGAAACTCGGTCCCTGCAAGGGTCGATGGTGAATTCCCTGCGCGGTTGGGTTCGCAAGCCTCTCCTCTCCGCGTCCCGCCTCCTTGGGTTCATTAGATCCTAGCCAACAGCTTGTGGCGGGTCCTAGCCACGGACCGCGTCGCCTTCAGGATCGCCTTTGCCTTGCCGCCCCCGACTCGCTTCTGGGACGGCACCTGATAGTCGTCGGCTTCCACAGGGGCCCCGACGCCTTGAGGCTCATCCCGGCGGCGTTTACGACCGAACTCACTCGCGCGCCCCTGCGGCGCCCCAGTGACCGTATACAGAAAACTGTATTGATTCCGACCGGAGGCCAAAGGCCGAGGAATTTCTGGCCCTGTCAAACTGGTGATGCTAACACACGCTGATGCTCCCCTATCTCTCGCCGTGCCTTTCCCCTCCCAGGCTCCACCTTCTCAATGATCAGAAAAACAGATGCTCGAAGGCGTTATCGATGTGTCAACACGCCCTCCCCACGGATCCTGATGCGGACACACAACGGAATAAAGTCTTGCCCCTGAACACAATGCACAGCGTGTGCGAGAACGTCACGCCCCTGGACAGAGACAGCCGGGGTTTTGCGGTACGCTTCATGCTCGCAGCGCCACGCTCATCCACCGCGATCGGCTCGTAATAGACGACCGCGGTGGCGGTAGACGATCCCGACATGCTCGTTCCTCTGCCTCCTCCTGACCTCACGACGATCTAGAACAATCAACTCGTGAGCAGCTGGCTTGGTTTAGAGTTTGCCATAGACCAAGGAATACAAATGGCCGAGCGTTGGGACCAGAGCAACTTGACTTGATGCGTCAAGTGCTTGTGTTTCTATATAGTCGCGTCTTGCTGTAGCGAAATGAAATGAACGCGTGCTTTTACGTTTACGACTCCATCTCAGTTTCTGTCGAAACGTTGTCCTTCTGTTCCCCCTTTTCAGCACAGCATCTCCGAGAGACTGTCGAGGAGGGTCTAGTTTGAGATACCAGTTAGTGGCGGTGTTGCGAATTCGGTACTGTGTTACGTCGGAGCGTGCGTGAGTCGAGGATGTTTGAATGACAAGCAGCCATTACAGTGCAAGGCGTCGTGCGACACTGGTGCGACCAGTCGGAGGTTTCCTCTTTGTCCGCCAATCTAGGTATGACAACAACGCGAACCGTTCGAATATGGTCAAATCATCCAGTTCCTCCGATAACTAGTAGATGGATGGACTTTGAAGGCTCCAACCATGTGAACGCCGGCTCTAACTTGATGGTCCTGGCCGAAGGCACTGAAGATCCTAAACATCCAGTAACCATTGAAAGTAGGCGTCATATTTACTCTAATTTTATCACATGCAGCGGAGTTTCGGAGTGTGAAGCTCGAGGACGCACCCGGCATCAGCCATGGCTGAATCAGCACGGATGCATATCACTCTACGCCATCTGCTTTACCGATGGCTGCCCCCGGTCAACAGTTCGACAAACGGGGCTTCCTGAACTTCATGGATATACACGGGAAGGCTTACCGGAACCAAGCCATGGAAATAATCAGTATTTGCCGAGTCTTTTCCCTTTCCCGAGGCGTAGACGAAATTTCCAAGCAAGATGATGAGCTGACTGTGTGATTACCCCTTATTATGCTCATTCATCCCTCTCTCTGACATATTTTCAAGAGTCCTACGAGCATGCGATGAAGCGCTTGCTTGTGCTGCCGCAGAAGTCAAAAAGAGGTCCACGGTATCGGACCAACGGATCAAGATGGTGACTCGAAAGTTGCATGAATATGAAAGTGCATTCCATCGGTGACTGAACTTCCTTGGTGTTGCGATATCAGACATTGTATGACTGACTTATCAACGGCGATCAAAGTACCACCAAAAGTGTCGAAAAACGCATGAAAAAGGCGATGGAGGAGGATAAGAAGGAATCAGGGGGAGCGGGGCTCCTCCGCTTTCTGCCGTTACCAACACATAGAACGAGGGCCGAAGCACCATCGAGGGTTGTCCAATTCCATCTCCAGAGGTCCATCACTAATACCCAAACCATTCGCGTGACACGTGAGTGCCGACTCAGCGATGCTGCACTTAATATCTGACCTCTCTGATAGAGATGCTCACTAGTCATCCAAATGAGTCGGAAATTCTCTGGAACTTCAGTCGTTACCCACCTGATGGAAAACGGATCACCCTCGCGGAAAACCCTCACTTTTATCACTATCAGTCGCCGAATGTGTACCGGGATGGATTCACCACTGGTCCGATGGAGGGTTATCAGTACGCCAACGACATCTATGTTCTCACTAATACGCCTAGTCGGATATTTCTCGAATGTGGTGAGAATTCACGGGCTTTTGACAACGTCTGGCGAACGAATGGGATTTTCATTTTCAAAAGTCGGTGCCTGGTTGTTCTTTTCTTCTCTTTCCCGCTGCTAATATCTTTTCAGGCATCTGCGGAAAGCTCGAGGGTGAACTTAGAGTCAGACAACTGCTCCGAAACGGCTCCTCCTGGGAGTGGTGTCACGAGGAGCCTCTGTCTTTACAACAACAGGCCAGATTGGCCGAGCCTTCCCCAAACCCACGGTCAACTAAAACGAGAGCCTCCACAACAGCCTGGATTCCTGTAGATGACTGGACAGTGCCAGTTTATCACGTTCTGTATTCACAAGATGCCGACCGAGATACCAAGATACGCATTAGAATTTTAGTGAACCGTAACCCGAGCCGGTTCAACACAGTTGGATGAGAGCTGCATAGCTGCGCTTTTGGGCTTAGTGTTGTATCCCCGGTGACTGTATAGGACAGAAGACTGTATTGATGATACCTAGTGTTGTACTATGTATGCTTATGAAGATACTCATGTGTATAAATGCGTCCTTGTGCGCCGTGGGCGTCGTGGGGCCCTACATACTAATACAACTGCCATGATGGGGAGGATCCGATTACTGCTATCGGAGCAGAGATTCACCAGGTAAGCCAGATAACATTGGAGGATACATATTGGGTAGATGTACCGAGAGTCTGAGGCCAGGGGAGCGGCCCGGGCGGACTGAAGTTATAACTTGAAGGGCGGCA
Organism: Russula ochroleuca; assembly: GCA_015178965.1. Lineage (NCBI taxonomy): Eukaryota > Fungi > Basidiomycota > Agaricomycetes > Russulales > Russulaceae > Russula > Russula ochroleuca. Next base: position 101,290 of record WHVB01000015.1, read on the forward strand.
GGGGACAGGCGGAAGGAATCCAATCACGTTATGCTCAAGGAAGGTTGTACATTGCGTTAGTAGTAGGGGATGGTGAGACCACCCAGCACATCATCACTTCATGAGCACTGTCGGGCTACTGCAAGACCAGTCATTGTTACCCCCTGGACTATGCACGCAGTGTTATAATGGGATAGTCGGGACTATAGCCACTGTTGTTGTGTTTAAACGCTATCCGCCACATCGCCAAGGCCCCAACGTCCCCCATTAAGACTTCATGCGGGGCCAACCTCGCTGGTATCAGTCTTATGCAGGGATTGTGGATTGGTAGTCGCGTTGCAAACTGCGTTACTTCTCGCACCATCTGCGCATTACCTGCGAGGAAAGTGGGCAGAAGAGATTATATCAGGACGGAAGATCTATATTGGCAACAAGTCACCAGAGAAACATCGATATCCAACGCTTGCGTTACCACGCGGGACCGGATTGTTCTTAAATCCTCCAATTACGGAGTCCTTTCTGGTCAGGAGGGCAGCCTTCCGATAGAGGATGCCACGACTTCAGTTTCAAGGAAACACGCACGATTATCCTGGACGTAGGAACTGATGCCAACTCCGACACGCCCGCCACCCAGATAAGCTTTCTGGATACGGCAATGCGATCCTGAAAGCAGTCGTGAAGTAGTTGACAGATTACGCCGGATGTTTCTGTTTCTCCCTGCAGCCACTGCAGCGCGCCGAAGCCCAGAGAAGTTGGCGCAGTCAGTAATATCGCAAGGCGGAGGGACTTGCGCGCCGAGGAAATTTGTCAGCGGGAGGATATCTTACTCCAGAAGGCAACCGTCAGGGAAAAGTAGGCGCAGCTGGTGGCCGAATGGTCTTACGTTCATGAGTAGTGAGCCGGGCCTCATGCCGATAAGAGGATCGAAGCCCCAGCATAGAAGGGGTCGAAGATATCACCCTATGGCGCACCCGAGACTCAAATACCATGCCAGTACTGTATGAATGGTGCGGGCCGAGCCAACTGTCAGTACGTCCGCTTGTGATGTTGCGATGACACCCGAGATTCGAAGAGAAGTATTTTGCACAGCAAATACGAAGCACCCAAGGAAGCGACAAGACACAGCGCCCGTGATCTGATGCAATTCACCATAAATGACCAGCTGTACTAAGCTCTTTTGTCGAATATCAAAGCAATTTGGCGTATGCCTGCGAAACTCGGTCACGATTGGGCCCGTGTCAGTGTCACGTGTCTTATTTGTCTCTTGGATGACACTGCCTACGAGGAGTCAAGCTAGTCAAGTAGGAGCAACCGCCTCCGCCGTGGGCCCTTCTATAAATAGCGATGTCCGTCGGATGCCATGATTGGCAGTGTATGAGTTGGTGGAATGAGAGAATGTGAGCCGCTACAGTAGTCACTACAGTAATGAGGGCTGTGACGCGTGACGCGTGACGTCTCACTGTGGCTTCTCTCAGGCCGTATGATGATGGCATCCAGGGATCTCGGGCCTCACTGCGGCACTGGCACGCCGTCCGCTAAATGGTGAAAGTCTGGGGGGCTATCGACTGCGCATACCCCACTCTCTACCACGACCTCCCACCAGACAGATTCCCCTGTGTCTAGTAGCCATATTCCTCTACCCGTTGAAATGACTCGGAGTGACCTACCTGACCCCAAGCCTGACCCTGTGCTTCACTCACTCTTCGCAACTGCCTTGTCGGACTATGAAAACCAGACCGGGATCAATTTGGTCGACCACCCACTTGTTGGTCAACTCGAAAATTGCGATTCTGTCGCGTCTATCATCGCAATCATTCAAGAGCAAGCTCGTGCCTTCACCGAATTTCGACGAGGCGATGACAAAATGATGAAACCGCTTAAGCGAGTGGTCCATGTCTTGTATGTACTTTCCGCCAGCACGACTCCTCTCGAGGGTATCGGTATGGTACGTCGAGTTGCGCCTTGTATATCTTCATTTCTCCAGACGTTGCTTCTAGTTATTCCCCTTTGCGAAGGCAATATTCGCATTTCTTGCTATCCTTCTCCGCGTACGTCGTTCTCGGTTTCTATATCTATTTGTGTAAGCTTTTGACGTACAAGTGAATCAGGCGATCGAGGATATCCGTGCAAACTATGATGGGCTCATCGACCTCCTCGAGTCCATCGAACACGTTCTGAGTTGCCTTGATATCTATATCAAGTTTCCTCCTACGGACCCTACAGTGGCGATGGGAGATATCATTATCAAGATAATGGTGGAATTAATTTCCACCCTCGCTCTCGTTACCAAACAGATAAAGGAGAAACGACCACGTGAGTCAGTTCTTGGCTTTTGGTAATTTAACTTTATGCATTGCAGTTAAATCGATAAAGAGGCCTTTAGGAGAGAAAGAGGTCGACGCTGTCCTGAATAGGTTAGATAGACTGACCGAGGATGAGGCTCGAAAGACGGCAGCACAGACTCTCGAAGTTGTCTACAGTCTCGTCCAGAATATGAAGGTCGTCGTGGATGGTGAGGCGACATTCTCCTGCTTGTCACTGGCTCATTGTTGAACATCCTGCGCTCTAGACGGCAATGCATCAGCAGACGGGATTCGGGATGCTCTAGGTATGTTTGGTCGACGAGAATAAGCCATCAGTATGTCTGACTGGGCGATAGAAATCATGCAAGGCATTGCAACCGAAATAAACAAATCAGAACGTGAGCTATTCCCTATTATAGACGTCACTAAGCGGGAACTGAGACTGCGTTGTAGGTGAGAACTTAGTGGGAGAGGTTCTACAGTGGCTTGTCCCTCCAGATCCTTGGACAAATCACAACAGTGCTCGAAAATCACATCACAAAGGAACATCGGCATGGTTCGTCTATGGGAATACTTATGGGGAATGGAAATCGTCTGGTTCAAATTCATATTTATGGATTCACGGAGAACGTATGTCTGAGTCTTTCAGCCTTTCATTTTACTGAAGTGTGATTCGTGTTCGTAGCCGGTGCAGGAAAGAGCATTCTTTGGTACGTTAATCCCTCAGAATCCATGTCCGAGACTCATTAAATGGGCTAGCTCTACGATAATCGAGGACATCGATCAGATGCGCAGACTCGGGCTAGCCTCGTTAGCGTTTTTTTACTGTGATTTCAGAGATGACGACAAGAAGAACCTCCACGGGTTGTTGTCATCTCTGCTAGTGCAGTTTTGTCATTCGTCTGACACCTACTCTGCGATTCTTTCTGATTTCTATTCGGAACACGATGGTGGATCGCGGCATCCTAGTGACATTGCACTTGTCGGATGTCTGAAGCGGATACTCAAACACCCTGGACAAGCGCCAGTTTATATAATCATAGATGCCCTGGATGAATGTCCAAACACATTCAGCGTGCCCTCCCCTCGTGAAGAGATCCTGAAATTTGTGAAGGAACTGGTCGACCTACAGCTAACAAACGTTCACATTTGCGTCACAAGCCGACGTGAGGCTAACATCACAGATTTCTTTGACCGTTTGCCTTTCCATCAAATATCCCTGGACACAGAAAGCGGACAAGTACAGGACATCATCAAGTATATCAAATTTGTCGCCCACACAGATTCGGAGATTCAAAATTGGAGAGCGGCGGATAGGGAACTGGTGATTAAAGTACTCTCGAAAAAAGCTGGCAGCGCGTAAGATATTAATGCCACAATGTGCCGGTGAGCTCGCTCATGTTGAATTCAGGTTTCGTTGGGTTTCCTGCCAGTTAGAGGTCCTCCGCCGTTGCCTTCCAGCGTTTATCCAACAGGCTTTAGACGAATTACCAGAGAGCCTTGATCGGACATATGAACGAACTTTGCAAGATATCGATAAGGCAAACTGGAGTTTTTCCCGTTTTTCCCGACGTCTCTTCCAATGTGTCGCAGCGGCGTCTCGTCCGCTTCGTATCAAAGAACTCGCAGAGTTCCTCGCATTTGATTTCGATGCAGGACCAACTCCGACATCTCCTGCGGGTAGGCGACCAGAAGATTCAATAAGCGCCGTGCTTACTACGTGTCCCAATTTTCTTTCCATCATCCAAGTCGAGGGTTCCGCCTCTATACAATTTTCTCACCTGTCGGTCAAGGAATTCTTGACGTCGAATCGCCTCGCCGAAACGGAAGACATTATTTCACAGTACCATGTTTCCATGAATCCGGCTCATACGATCATGGCGCAAGCCTGCCTTGGCATTCTGCTACACCTTGATGAAAAGGTAACCAACGACAGTCTGAAGAACTTTCCTCTCGCCGAATATGCTGCTAAGCACTGGGTGGACCACGCTCGATTCGATAAAGTGTCGGCAAACACGCACTATCACATGAAACGTTTGTTTGACCCGAGAATGCCACATCTTACGATCTCGGTCTGGATATACGATCCTGAAATCCCCCAGAAGATTCGATCCGAACGCCCATCACAGCCTGGAGGAACTTACCTGCATTATGCTGCCCTCTTCGGCTTTCCCGACTTGGTAAACTCACTCGTCACTGAATTATCACCTAACGTGAACGCTCGGGGCTTCTCCAACGAAATGACTCCCTTACATCTTGCATCGCGAGACGGACATGCGGGAGTCGCTCGGGTGCTTCTCGAACACGGCGCGGATGTGACGACCCAGGATGTGGACATGTTGACTCCACTTCATCTGGCATCAGGACGCGGACATGTGGACGTCGCTCGGGTTCTCCTCGAGCATGATGCGAATGCGAATGCCCATGACGCGGAGGGGTGGACTGCGTTGCATCACGCGTCCCGAAGCGGGTTCATGGATGTTACTCTGCTTCTTCTCGATCGTGACGCGAATGCGAGGGCCAAAGACGTGGATGAGTCCAGCCCACTTCGTCTGGCGTCAGCACATGGACAGGTGGATATTGCTCGGGTTCTTATCAAGCACGGCGCGGATGTGACGGCTCAGGATGCGGAGATGTCGACTCCGCTTCATCTAGCATCAGGACGCGGACATGTGGACATCGTTCGGGTTCTTCTCGATTGCGGCGCGGATGCGAATGCCCAGGACGCGGAGGGGTGGACACCTTTACATCAAGCATCGGGAGGCGGGTATGTGGAAGTCGCCCGGCTACTTCTCGAGCACAGCGTGCATACGAGTGCCCGGAATCTGTACAAGTCCATACGACCTCCTCTGGCATCAGGCCATGGGCATGTAGACATCCCTGAGGCTGATGGGTCATCATGGACTCCGTTACACTTGGCATCACAAGAAGGACACCTAGAAGTTGTGCGGCTACTGCTCGCTCGCGGCGAGAATCGGGACCCAGACGCGAAGAATGAGAACCAGCAGACACCACTGTCTCTGGCTTCGAGTAATGGAAGACTGAAGGTTATGGAATTTTTGTTAGAGAAGGGCGCAGATTCGAATAGCCACGATCGGCAGAAGAGGACACCACTACATGGAGCTTCGGAAAACGGACACTTCGATGTCATATTCTTATTACTCGAACGAGGCACGGATGTCAACGCAAAGGATTCGCATCTCTGGACCCCGTTACACATGGCCTCGAAGACCGGAAACTTTACTGTCGTAGTGGAACTCCTCGATCACGGAGCTGATGCGAATTCTCAGGACGATTTGGGCTGGACTCCGTTGCACATTGCCTCACAAGAAGGACATCAGGGAGTTGTTCGACTGTTGCTCAATCACCGCGCCCACGTAGATGCCCTAGAGGCGGATCAGGAGACTGCTTTGCACCTGGCGGCATATTATGGACACCCCCAGGTTACGCAGCTCCTTTTCGATTCTGGTGCGAATGTGCATGCCCTAAACAAAAATGAAAAAAGACCCTCCGACTTGGCATCAGCGGAGGGACACCATCGACTCGCAAAGATACTGTTGGCGTCCGAGGAGATCAAACCCGTCGCTAAACAAGAAGGGCGCTCTCAATACGACGGCGCTTATCTGGGTCCCTCCAGACAACCGGTCCACATCGGCGTTAGAACGTGCTTTTCCTCCTTTTCCTCGGCGCTGACACCTGACTAGGTTCCCTCCTCGACGACATCTTCGGACGCGCAGCCTATTCACTTACATAGTAATATAGATCGCGCTCACAACGACTACTCTAGAATCTTCAGTGGGTTTTATGAAACCCCTTACGAGCCTCGAAAGACTGTTGTTGAGGCGGAAAAGGATCTTCAAGATCTCTTGCAACAAAGTTTCGATGGGAGGGGTGATGATGAAAGCGCTCGTGACGGGGTGGACATGTCTCAAGCTGTTGTCGACGGCTTTTGCGAAGGGATTCGCCTCTTGCCTTACCAGGTGGCTGGTCGGGCCTGGATGACAGAACGGGAAAGTGACAAGAAGATAGGCGGCATCCTTGCAGATGACATGGGTTTGGGAAAGACGATTCAAACCCTCACGCGTATCGTTGACGGCCGTTCAGGCAAGTCTGATGCAGAAGATGGGTGGGCAGCGACTACTCTGTGGGTCTGTTACTTGCAGCATGCGTTCATAACCTTTGACCTGTTGTCAGAGTTGTATGTCCCGTTAGCTTGATGTCTCAATGGGTCTCCGAAATTTCAAAAATCGCCAAAAACTTGACTGTAATTGAGCATCACGGTCCCTCTAGGACGACCGGTACGGACAATACACTGTCTACACAGTCCCAGGTGCTTATTCTTTGCCAGATCCGGCAGCTCTAAGACGCGCACATGTCGTTATTACCAGTTATGCTATCGTTTCATCTGAACACGGTACATTTGATCTCAAAGTCACAGACGAGTCCAAGCCCAAGAAAGGCGGTAACTCGAAGACTGAGTCTAGTTCTGACTCAGATTCTGAAGCCGATCACTTCGGGCGAACGCTAGTGAATAAAAAAAAGCCAGCAAATACCAGTGGCAAGAAAAAGGACGCGCTATTCAGAGTAAAATGGTGGCGAATCGTGCTAGACGAAGCACACAACATCAAAAATCGCAAAACGAAAGCCGCTCAGGGATGCTGCGCCCTGGAGGGGAAGTATCGGTGGTGCCTGACAGGCACACCTTTGTGAGTATGCTCGCTGCCACATGCAACGCGTGATAACGCTCACCGTACGTCAGACAAAATAATGTCGAAGAACTTTATTCTCTTTTCAAGTTCCTCCGTATCAAACCACTCAATGATTGGCAGACGTTCAACGAACAGATCAACAAGCCTGTTAAGAGTGGTCATTCAGTTCGCGCGATGAAGCGTTTGCACGTGTGTCCCTCCTTTGCTGTCGTCTCGCATCTCATAGCGACGGTTTCGGGCATAGGTCATTCTTCGTGCTATCATGCTTCGGCGCCTCAAAACGGATACCGTGAATGGAAAGCCGTTAATCGAGCTCCCCGAACGCCGTCTATTTATCGTACCCTGTGACTTCGATGAGGACGAGCGTCGGTTCTACTTTGCCCTTGAGAACAAGATTGACGAGGCCATGAAAAGGTTCGTGAAGAATAACGAAGTCATGAAAAACTACACAAACTTCATGTTATTGCTTCTTCGCCTACGGCAAGGTGAATCCAGGACCATGTCTACTATTCTACCCTTCTGTTTACTGATGGTTGGAGAAGCTTGTAATCACCCCTCGCTCGTCTCGAAGGATTACAACACCGATCGTGAAGCAATCGAATCCCCAGCCCCGAAAGATGATCATGATGACGAAGAACTTCCAACGATATTTAAGCAACTCGGTGTTTCGAAGGGCAAAAAATGCCAGCTCTGCCAAGACGAGTATATTGGGTTGTTCGTTTCTCTCTTTGGGCGTTTACTAACGTCATATCATTCAAAGATTGACTACAGAGAACAAAGATGGAGAGCACTGTGAGGATTGCATCGAGATCGCCCGGAAAGCACGTCACAAGTCCCTGCCGCCTAACAAGGATTCGAATTTGCCGCCAGACTCCGCCAAGATTCGCAAGTTGCTCGAGTTGCTCAAGGAGATCAACCTCCGCGAAGACGATGAGGGAGAACCCACGGGAGAGAAGACGATAGTCTTCTCCCAGTTTACAACGATGCTCGATCTCATCCAGCCATTTCTCAGGGAAGCGGGAATTGCATTTGTGCGATGTGAGTTGCCCTCGCATTTATAAACCACATCACTGACCAACATTTGCTCCCAAGATGATGGGAGCATGTCCAAGGAAAAGCGCGACGCCAGCTTGAACCAGATAAGAAATAACAAGCGGATCAGAGTTATTTTGATCTCATTCAAAGCGGGTAGCACCGGTAAGCGAATCATCTCTCAACGCTTTGGTGCAACATGCACAGACACTTACACGCACTGCGACCAGGTCTCAACTTGACGGCTTGTAATAACGTAATTCTAGTCGACATGTGGTGGAACCCAGCGCTCGAAGATCAGGCTTTTGACCGCGTTCATCGCTTGGGGCAAACACGCGATGTCAATATCTACAAGCTAACAATCGAGAACACCGTCGAGCAGCGTATCCTCACACTGCAGGAGAGCAAGCGTGCTCTCGCCACTGCTACACTTGGCGGCGACAAAATCAATAAACTTAAGCTAGACTTGGAGGATCTCATGGCCCTGTTCAGACCTGGCAGGGAGGAAGATGATGACTGACTGAACTCTCTCTTGCTCTCTTGGAGAGGAGTACTTCTATTGAGACATGCCTCAGGGTCTAGATCCCTACATAACCCGTACATACAACTAATCTAACCCTGCATCCGCCGTACATAGCCTGTTTCCTAATAGCATTGTCATGACCCTTGAATCAAAAATGGATCTCCATACACTCTAGTCAATTGGATTTTACAAGTTTCTGGAAGAGACCTGCAGAATGAGCCGATTCATCGTGGTTGGGACATCAATCAGCAGTCAATCTTCAACCGATTCTTTCTCGTGGAGACCGATCTGCCAGTCAGGGCGCCACCACCTCCCTTGGCTTCTTCAGCCTTTCGGGTGGTGTTGATCTGTACCTCCGGCGCGCCTTTGACTTGGGTTGCATGGATCCCAGCGGTGGGTGGTACGTTCAGGGGAATTGCTTCCCCACATTGGACTCGTTGTTCGATGGTCGACATGATAACAGGTTCTGCTTTTCCAGTCTACGGGTTGATTCGGACATGATGGATTCCTGCTGTAATGAGTCGCCGCATGTTTCTACGCACACCATCTTGAACCAAGCATAACATCTTCAGGGAAAGATATAGATTAGTGGGAAACTGCGGGATGTAGGGAAAATTGTAGCATACTTGTCGAAGTCGTCTTGCGAAACCTGCTGTTCAAGTTGTACGTCGGAGCGTGCGTGAGTCGAGGACGTTTGAATGACAAGCAGCCATTACAGTAAAGGCGTCGTGCGACACTCTTGCGATCGGTCGGAGGTTTCCTCTTTGTCCCCCAGTCTACTAGAGTCTAGGCATGGACAACAACGCGAACCGTACGGATATGTTCAGATCATCCAGTTCCTCCGATGACTAGTAGATGGATGGACTTTAAAGGCTCCACCCACGAGAAAGCCCTAACTTGATGGTCCTGGCCGAAGGCATTGAAAATCCTAAGCATAACCATATATCCATTGACGCGTTGTGAGCGTAAACACGAAAGACAGGCAGCGGGGTTTCGGAGTGTGAAGTCTAGCTGATGTAAGTCACTGTGTGTCAATATTCACACGACTCAGCTCTACACCGGGCAGATGCCCTTCTGATTTACCTCGCCTGACTGGATGGCTGGCCACGGCCGATCGGCCTCGTTCGACAGACGGAGCTTCCTGAAGTCCATGAATATACTCGGGAAGGCTTACCGGAACCAAGCGATGGAACTGATCAGTATTTGCCGAGTCTTTTCCATCTCCCGAGGTGCAGAGAAAATCTCCGAGCAAGATGCCAAGCTGAGCGAGTGATTACCCCTTGTCATACTTATTCATCTCTCCCTCTGACAAATTTTCAAGAGTCTTACAGGCATGCGACAATGCACTTGCTCTTACTGCCGCAGAAGGCAAAAAGAGGACCCTGATATTGGATCAACGGATCAAGATGGTGATTCGGAAGTTGCATGAATATGAAAGAGAATTCCACCCCGGGTGAGTGATCTTCTTCGGTGTTACGATATCAAGCATTGTGCGACTGACATATAAACGACGATCACAGGAGCACCGATCGTGTCGAAGGACGCATGCGAGATGCGATGGACAAGGATGAGAAGGAATCGGCGGGAGTGAAGTTGTTCCACCTGCCGCTGTTTAAAACCCATAGAACGAGACCCGAAGAAACATCGTCGAGGGATGTCCGTTTCCATCTCCTGACGTCCGTCACCGATACCCAACCCATTGTCGTGCAACGTGAGCGCCGACTCAGTGATGCTGCACTTGGTATCTGACTTCTCTGATAGAGGTGCTCACTAGTTCAAATGTGTCGGAAATTCTTTGGAACTTCAACCGCTACCCACCTGACAGTAAAAAACGGATCACCCTCGCAAAAAACCCTCACTTTTATCACCCTCAGTCGCTAAATGAATATTGGGATGGATTCACCGCTGGCCCGATGGAGGATTATCAGTACGCCAACGACATCTATGTTCTCACTAATACGCCTAGTCGGATATTTCTCGAATTTGGTGAGGATTCCCAGGCTTTTGACAACGTCTGGCAAACGAATAGGATTTTCATTTTCAAAAGTCAGTGCCTGGTTGTTCTTTTCTTCTCTTTCCCGTTGCTAACATCTTTTCAGGCATCAGCGGAAAGCTCGAGGGTGAACTTAGAGTCAGACAACTGCTCCTAAACAGTTCCTGGGAGTGGTGTCACGAGGAGCCTCTGCCTTCACAGCAACAGGCCAGATCGGCCGTGCATCCCCCAAACCCACGGTCAACTACAACGAGGTCCTCCACAACAGATACCCCAGCATGGATTCGTGTAAATGACTGGACAGTGCCACTTTATCATGTTCTATATTCACAATATGACAACCGAGACACCAAGATACGCATTAGAATTTTATCGAACCGTACCCCGAGCCGGTCCAAGACCGTTCCCAGGTGACTGCATAGGACAGAAGATTGTGTTGATGTTACCTAGTGTTGTACTATGTGTGCTTAGTATGTAATATGAAGATACTCGTGTGTATAAATGCTTCCTTGTGCGCCATGGGGCCACGTCGTATGGTGGCCCTACATACTAATACAAGGCTCTGAGAGAGAATCACCAATTGCTCTCGACGGGGAGGATCCGATTACTGCTATCGGAGCAAAGATTCTCCACATAAACCAGATTTAAAGATTGGACCGGATACGTCTGGATTGTACTGAGAGTCTGAGGGAGCGGCAGACTGAACGTTATAACGTGAAGGGCGGCAGGGAGATAGGCGGATGGAATCCATATCCAATCACGTTATAACGCCGTATATTGTTACGTTAATACGAACACCGGAATCCTGCTGAATCCGGTGCTGGAAGTTCCACAGCTGGAGCTGGAATAGGGCAGATATGCGGAATCGGGGGGCCAGGCGATGTGGGATGGGGATGATGTGATGTTATTCATTTGGTGTGCTGCAAAAGAACGCCATCTCAAGAAAGTCGATGAGGAACACTCGGCGTATGGGGCAGTGCAAGGAAGGCCCTGTGTAGGCGCACAGGCGCACATGACTTCCCTCGACAGTGGCAACTCGGTACCGATACCGCTGTGAGGTGGCACATCTCCATCTCCCCGCCTGTACCATGTCTTCCACAGGGTATCCCACTCTTCATTCTTCCGCTTCGGTCCCCAGCATCGCAACCGGAATACAGCCCCCTCTTCCGAAAATTCTGTCTGAGCAGGTTCAGAAGCGCGTTTTCACCCATGGCAGCTTGCCTGGGGAGAACAAGTATGACTTCCAGGCACCTGAAAGTGATCCGAGCACCGATAATGAAGAGTAAGCCCGACACCATCCTGCTCGATTATTTGGCTGAGGTCTCTGTGAGGTTGGCACATATCGGAGATCAGGTTTTCGGCTTAGTGGTTACAGATCTTATTCAGGATCTTTATCCGTATCTACGAGTTGGTCACGCCTCGGTTCGCCATTGTCAATCGCCTTGGACCTTGTCTCTCATTGTGACTATCTAGAGAGTGAGAGATCACATACGGCGCAAAAGCATTATCGCCGAGATGTAATGTCACTCTTATTATCACATAAGGCATTGATAATGACGTACTCTCAGCTGTGTATCGTACCGGCTACACATGAGGGCTAATCTTCCTGAACGTCAAGCTGAGAGACTCCGGGATTCACAAGGCGTACAAGGTATAGGCGTAGCTCTGCACTCTTATGGCTACATTTCTGACCCGCAATGTGTTCCAAAGTGAATGTCTTCAAGGTATCAGTCATCGTCCACTGCGAAGGAGACCTTCCTAAATATTGTGCGTAGGCCTACGTGGGCGGCTTGTACAGAGATCAGGGCCTCGAGGTCGTCAGAAAGTGGCTTATCTCTGTCGTCCAACCCCACGTGAAAGCTGCGTATGAGCGTCTGCGCGACGGTTGTCTCCCCAAAGATGTCCTGCGGCCCCGGGTACCCACAACTTATGTCTCGCCGCCTTGGTCGGAAAGTGCTTTATCGAGCAGTCCTGCACGAGACCCTAGTCGCCCACATCGAAGCCTACCACCGGGGGTCAATGTACCACAGCAAGGATCGGGGCGGGGAGGGGGCGTTGAATGTCACGAGGATATGGATCAGTCTAGACGCAAGCGCCGACGACGACGATCCAGTCCGGGAGATGGCAGAAGCGGGGATTCAGGTAAGCAAGGACCTGTTTCACCGAGGAGACATCATTGAAATGATTCTTGACACTCCATGGCTATCCGATCCCGATTCTCCTACACGATCTCCACGTCGCCGGACAGGTTCAGACACGGGAAGGACAAACAAGCGACTTGCATGGGATGGTTGCCGTCACCGAAGCCAACCACCGGGGGTCAATGTACCGCTGCCAGGATCTGGGCGGGTAGAGAGGGACGTTGAAAGTTCAGAGGGAATCGATCAGTCTAGAAGCAACCGCCAGCGACGACTGGCCAGTCAGGGTGGCAGAAACAAGGATTCGGGTAAGCAAGGGACTTGTCTCACAGAAAAGACATCGTTGAAATTGTTCTTGACGTCCCGTGGCTATTCAATCCCGATTTTCCTGATGAACAGATGGTACATGGTCACCTCATGTGGAAGCTACGTATCAGAATCTGCGCAACGATTATCATGGCGAGTTGCCACGACATGGACAATGCCAGATGAAGTGGGAGTCAACTTGTCCGGGTTCTAAGCTTTCGTGTCCGCCGCGATGATCCGCGCCACCCTCGAGAAGAATCCGGATAACTTCCATGTCTCCGCCTCGCGACGCGTGATGCAGAGCAGTCCACCCCTCTATGCCCTGGGCCTTCCGCATCTGCATCATACTCTAGGAGAATGCGACCGATGTCCATATGTCCGCGTTCTGATTCCAGATGAAGCGGAGTCGACTTGTCCACATCCTGGGCCATTACATCCGTGCCGTGCTCAAGAGGAACCTGAGCAATATCCACATGTCCGTATCCTGACGCCTGGCGAAGTAGAGTCGACTCGGGATGCGGATATGTGGACATCGCTCGAATTCTTCTTGAACATGGCGCGACTGCCACGAATGCCCAGGATGAGTCGTCGTCCTGGACTCCGTTACACTTGAGTCACTAGGCGTCGCAAGAAGGTCAAATAGCGGTTGTGCGACTGCTGCTCGACCGCGGCGACGTGAAGAATGAGGACCAACAAACACCCTCGAGCTTTCCGTAGATGCCTGAAAAGATGCCAGCAAGGTTCATCCAGCCTCAAGATCGCCTTGAACGACAACTGCGCGACTTCGTAATATCCCTCTTTTGATGCTAATTCGAAGGGTGCATTTCCATCTTTGTTTGTTCAGGGCATGCACATCCGCACCCGCACCATAATCGAGCCGGAGCTGTGCAACCTGGAGGTGAACGTATAGTTAGAGAACTCATCCAGGGCAGGTCCTACTCCGACACTGGTGTCACGTGGAGCCTCTGCCTTTCTCCCGCAACAAGTTGGATCGGCCGTGAATTTGCCGAACCCACCCAGCATATCGGCTATAACAACGTCTACCACAGATAGTTCAGCCTGGATTCTTGTAGAGGACTTGAAAGAGGCAATTTTTCATGTTTTACATTCACAAGATACTGTACCAAGATACGCATTAAATTTCTTACCGAACCCGTACCCAGTTGAACGCGTCTGGATGAGTGAGGGCTGCGTTACTAGTGTAACTAGTGTTGTACTATGTACTCTTTGATAAAGATTACCATCAACTCCCTTATAACCCATACCCGGGCCCTTCTGGAGTACTTAATGTTTTGCTCAAAACTCTGCACGATATAACTTGAATAATCATGAATTCTCATAAATGTTCTGATCTAGAATCTCCCCAAAAGAACATGCTCCCTCGAATGACACACCTTGGTGTGTTCCAGAAGAAGTATGGACTGCATACATGTGTATAAATGCTTCCTCGTGCGGCGTAGGGCCGTCATACAATAGAATGCCCATCAATCTCACAGGCACTTTCAGCCGTGTTAATCTTTGATCATGACATCGTCACGGTCCTCGTTTGATCACCTTTACTATGATCTCAGCGAATCTCATAACAACTGCCCTAATAATTCTCAGTTCGTCCGTTTGTTCGAGGTTTTGGGTGGGGTGATGCCACCTAGGGTTCACAAATGTAAACCTACGATGCGAGTGTGATGTGGGCATAGAACGCACCCTCATACGACTTAAGCACTCCTTGCCAATCACCATAAGGCCGTCCGAGTCCACAGAAGGTAGCATTAACGACAACCTCGTCTTCCAAAGTGCTCGTCGTAGGAGCGCCCGTGGCGCGCTTGCAGCTGCGGAGATTTTGGCTCCAGTCGCTCATTACGATGTAGACATAGAAATGAGTTGTAAAGCCAGATTACCGGGGAGGGAGTAGGCAATGGCGTCTCCTTGCCGGTTGGTCAACCGGTACCACGGCCCACGAACGCCAACAGAGGTGTCTGTACCGCGGGCGGAGCATCGATGCGCGGGATAAGGAGTACTAAGCGGCGGGGTGTCGTGTCGTGGAAGGAAATGGTTTGTAGGTGCGGCAGCGTTGCAAAGCAGTGGCAGCGGTGTGTTGTCTCATACTGCGCAACAGTGTTGTACGCGGAGGGTCTGCAACTGCGGCATCGCCCGCAACGTCTCCAACAACTCCAACAGCGCCATATCCGCGCCCGTCGTGCCCTGATACCGCTCAGCAACCAAAGCGGCGCGCGCATGCACGTATGGGTCGCAATGGCCAGACGTCACAGTTGGGCGCTTCGTTGATTCCGAAGGAGACGGACCCCCCACTGTCGTATATAGATGGGTGAGAAATTCGAGTTGGGAGGGGAGGATGCGGGGGCGGTTGGGTCGTGGAGGATCGAGGCGAAGGCCTGCGAGGCGCTGGGTGCGGACTCGGGATGCTACGAAGAGTTCTGGTGCGGCCAGTGTGCGGAGGCCCTCCGCTGTTGAGGACGAGGACGAGGAGTCGGTACTGCCACTTCTGTGACTACTGATGTGAGTGTCGACATGGCCTGACTCGTTGAGTCAACATCATGGGTGTAGATGAAGAAGGGTATACCGAGAGACTTTGCGGACTCCCCCTCGATGAAGTCTTCGCGCTTATCTATCGCCTTCTCCACTTTCGCTGGCGTGAGTTTGGGAACAGGGAGCGTCTTGGAAGCTTCGACCATTATCACTGCAAATTCGAATGGCAAATCCGGATCCTGCCTCTTTTTGGCGTTGGCATGGTAGAGCTCCAAAGCTCGTCCGTGAAAGAGAGGGCTACTTACTTGCCGGGCCATAGATGGGAATGTTTGAGGGTCGGACCTGGGGTCGGAGATTGGGGGCGGACGCATTTGATGGGGAAGAGCGGGGAAGGGCCTGTCAGTGGGGCGGGAGGCTTGTAGGGTGGTTGATCGCACTCGTAATAGTCGTCTACCTCAGGTGAAGGAGTGCCGTCGTCGTCGATGTACTGTTGGATGGAGTCAAGGATGGAGCTCGATGGAGTCGTAAACGTAAAAGCAAGCGCACTCTTTTTCATCCTCTTTTCGCTCATCATTTGCGAAATCTGTGCAACTTAACGGATACAGTATGGGGATTGTGGTCGGATCATCCAGTTCCTCCGATGACTAGTAAATGTACAGTATGAACTTTGAAGGCTCCAACCACGAGAACGCCAGCTCTAACTTGATGGTCCTGGTCGAAGGCACCGAAGATCCAAGCAATATCCATTGATGCAATACTGAACCGTGAAGTAGCCTAGCGTCATGTATTTTACTCGTAATTTACCCAATAGCAACTTATCACAGGTAGCGGAGTTTCGGAGTGTGAAGCTGAACGACTTACTGACCTCGATGTATGTCAAATTATTCACACGAAACGACCCAGTTTCTACGGCCGTCTGCCCATCCGATTTACCTTGTCTGACTGGATGGCGGCCTCTCATAATATTGGCCGTCAGTTCGACAAACGAAGCTTTCAGAGGCGGATGAATACGCTCGGGGCGGCTTACCGAAACCGATGCAGGGAACTGATCAGCATTTGCCGAGCCTTTTCCACTTCCCGAGCCTCAGAGCAAATTTTCAATCAAGATACTAAGCTGAGCGAGTGATTACTCCTTATTATGCTTTTTGATATCCTCTCTGACGGTTCTTCAAGAGTCCTACAAGCATGCGATGATGCGCTTGCTTGTGTTGCCGAGGAGGGCGAAGGCAAGGGCGAAGGGATGTCGGATTTTCGGATCGAGATGGCGTTTTGGTGGTTGCTTAAGTATGAAAAACGATTCCTCCATTGGTGAGTGAACTTCTTCAGCGGTACAATATCAAACATTGTATGACTGACTTATAAATGGCGATTACTGCAAAGTCGCACTGTTGGAAAACGCATGGAGCGAGCGATAAACATGGATACTAAGCGGGAAGCGGGGACATCGGCGCCCAACAAATTCTTCAAACTCCAAACTACGAAGGTTGTTAATTTCCGTCTCTTGACGTCCATCACTGCCACTGATACCCAACCCACTATCGTGTCACGTGAGTGTAATCAGCGATTCCGCTCTTGGTATCTGACTTCTCTCATAGAGGCGCTCACTGATGGTTCAGATTTTCAAGAAATTCTTTGGAACTTCAGCCGTTGCCCCGGTGGACACCGTGTCACCCTCGCGAAAAATCCTCACTTTTACTCCCCTGATCGTCTTCATATTACATCGCCAAATGGATACCACGATGGATTCATCACTTACCCGGTGGAGGAATGTCACATTTTTCAGGACGTCGACGACATATATGTTCTCACCAATAAGCCTAGTCGGATATATCTCGAATTCGGGAAGGAATCACGGGCTTTTGACAATGTATGGAAAACGAATGGGATTTTCATCTTCAAAAGTCAGTGCCCGGTCTTTTCTTTTCTTCTCTTCCGCCTTGCCGACGTCTCTTCAGGCATCTGCGGAAAACTCGAGGGTGAACGTGCAGTTGGAGCACCCATTCAAGGCAAGTCTTACAGGTGGTGTCGCGCGGAGCCTCTGCCTTTGCCGAACCCACCTAACACATCAGCTATGACAACGTCTACAACGTCTACTTCAGCCTGGGTACTCGTAGAGGACTGGAAAGAGACGATTTCTCATGTTCTAAATTCACCAGATATCAGGATACGCATTGAAGTTATTACCAGACCCGTCCCCGGTTGAGTGCGTTTGGATGGGAGCTGCAATACTGCGCTTTTGGGAGTGCTGTACATGTACACTCAATGACTGTATGGGACGGAAGATTGTAACTGGTGGTGTACTATATATACTTAGTATGTACTATGATGAACATATGTGTGTGTATAAAAGTTCCATCGTGTGCCATGGGGGTTGCGTCCGATGACCCGGAACGCTGTCCTCGATTTTCCCCCGAATTGCCCGGCCCAGTCACGGCGACGGCTACGCCTGTCTTATGTCATCCTCATCCTCCCTCTCAATGGTCAGAAACACAGAAAGGCACTCGCATTATCGATGCGAACATGCCATTGCCGCGGGCCCGAGGGACATGCGATGATGTAGAGAGAGAGCTCAATTGTGAACTGCAGAATCGGTTTTGGGTTCGCCCCACTGCCCCAGTGACAGAGCGAGCGTACACGCTGAATACCGTAGCTTTGGCCCTGAAGACAACGCGCAGGCAAGACGCCCGTCAGAAACACAGAGACAGTCACCTCTGGCCACTTCTCTCATATCATGTTGGCCAATACGGGCAACAGCATCTGTGTGGGGCCTACATCATCTATCTCCCCCCACAGGTCGCGTCGAATCTTCAGATTCTTCACTCTGGGTCCCGTGGCGGTGAAGACTAGAGTGATCTGTTCCGTACTTCCTCGATGTCCGTAACAGCTTCGAGAAATTCTATTCGCGGTGACGAATCCATCAATGGGATCGCAGAAATGGACGACGAACCACACAGCATGCACACGAAGCGAGCTATTTCAACATGCGGGGAACTCGAACATGCATCCGTCGATTTCTAAGCCTTCGCATAATGCGCTCTCCCAATATGTTGCTGCAGAGAACTTGTGCTGTCAACCCGGCAAACCCAGCAGCATGCGAGCAGGTCCCTTATCCAGTAATTCCACACGCAAAACCTGATCAATAAGAGAAGGGTCATGGTTTCGGTAATGACGGATGAATCGATGAGTCGGGATGATGCGGTTGGACGGCGATGCACCACGCTCTTGTCTCTCATCGTGGCCTTCTCTTCCCTGTCATTCGACCGCGACGCTTCCGGATGTGCGGCAGTCGACCGTCTGCGACTCGATGCCGTCCACGCGCTCCAAAGGGATTCGGCGCAGACGGCCATTCAGTACTTTCAGTGTCGACTCGGCGTAGGGGAGGATGTCCATCCTGGAAGGCACGGGGTCCATCCTGTACTGTAACTAGTGTTGCGGAAGTTCGGTTCAGTTCGGTTCTCTGAGCATATATGTAGAACCAAGAACTGAACTTTTGGTTCCACCAAGGGGGGTTGCTTGAACCTAGAACCAGAACCATCGGTTCATGTTCAAAAGGGTTCAGTCCGGTTCTGGAGTGGTTTGAACCAAGATCTTATTGGCTCTCGATGGATTGAATTTTCATTAACATTACAGTAAAAGCACATCTAACAGGACTATCAACGACTTGATGCACAAGTCAACAGTGCCAGGCACATCTTGACCTCGTCACCATCCATACACCAATGCTGCAACTTGTCATAAGTCCTTCACATGTTCGAGGGTGTGCATGTCGGCATGTGCATGCACGTGCCAAGGCATCCTGTGTGCGCATGAGTGTTGACAGTGCGCCAGGCATCCCGCGTGTACGTCGATGGCATGGGTGTCATGACATCCTGCGTGTGGGTCGAGGGTATGCACGTGGGCGTGGGCGTTGACATCAGGAAAATCCGAAATTACTTTTTCATTACTTTTTGTACTTTTAAAGCTTAATTCAACTTAAATTGAAAAATGTTGGGAATATTGCTTATTTCTGCTTTTTATGTATCTCACTTAAAGTAATATTAAGTAAATAAGTGATAATAAGGAAGATAAAGTAAATAAGAGTGAATAAGTAATACAAGTACAGAATAAGCTATTTTATATTGTCCTGCTTATTTTGCTTATTCACTTTCTTCTATACTTTGTCTTACTTGTTCATTTGATTCTGTGCTTTGTTAATACTTATTCACTCTGTTTCATACTTATCTTACTTATTGACACTTTTGTACTTTTAGCATAAAAGACAGAAATGTTGGTGTTGCTGCCAGCCAAGCCAAATGTATTTATATCTCTGGAAATAAAATATATTAAAATCTGAAAATATTTGAGCTAATAGATAAGAGCAGAATACTGGGAGTTCTCTGCCAACACTAAGTGATCTAATCAGTAGTTCTTAAGTTATTTGACCAGCATTGAAATTGGCTCAGCTGAAAGTAACAAAGATCTCTAAATAACTAAGAAACCACTGATTAGATTACTTAATGTTGACAGAGGACCCCATAACATTTCGTCTTTTCTATTAGCATAAATATTTTCAGAATTTTAAATATTTTAGTTCCAAAGATATGAGAACAATTTGCTTGGTCTGCAGTGACACTGGTTAGCGTGGGAAACGTGGGCCACACCGGTGCGTCCATTCCAGTCGCCCAAAAATTCTAAGTCGAAACATCGCACAACACGCTCAACCCTTAACATCACGTGCAAAAGTTCAACATCCACGTGTTCAATGTTGATGTTGAACTTCGCTTCTTTCACTCCTCCTCCCATCCACTCACTTTGCCCCTCGTTAGTCCCTCGCTCGCCCCCCCTTGTTCGCCTTCACCCACCACACACCCTGCCTTCGCCCACCACACACGCCTTCACCCACCACACGCCTTCACCCACCACACGCCTTCGCCCACCACACGCCTTCACCCACCACACACCCCCTCGCCTTCGCCTTCGCCTTCGCCCACCACACACCCTCACCTTCGCCAAGACACCACGCCTCGATGCTCACGCCCACGCCCCTACAGGGCTCGTTAGGTATGTAATCACTACCCTGTTACTTCCTTTTCACTGACAGTTTTCGACCATGTTCCTTGCCCTTGCCATCGCCCTCACCATCACCCTCGCCATCGCCCTCGCCCTCGCCATCGCCCTTGCCCTTGCCATCGCCCTTGCCATCGCCATCGTGGTCCACACCCATGCCCTCGAACTCACACTGGGTGCCAACACACATCCCCACGCCTTTCCACACACATCCATGCTGGAGGCCCATGCCCACGCCCACGCCCTCGCTGGATGCCCATGCCTACGCCCACGCCCTTGCCCTCGCCCTTGCCCTTGCCCTTGCCCTTGCCCTTGCCCTTGCCCTTGCCTTGCCCTTGCCCTTGCCCTTGCCCTCGCTGGATGCCCACGCCCACGCTGGACCTTGTGCTGGGCGACACGCGCACCAGATACCCACGTACATGCGCATGCGTCCCCACCTGCTGGGTGACAACATGCATACACATGCGTTGGGGGGCACGCATACGTGTTGGGAGGCACATGTACGCGTTGGGGGGGTGCGCGTTCGTGTTGGGGCACACGCATATGCGTTGGGGGCATGCATACGCGTTGATAAGCTCCGCCTCTGGTATGGCGAGAGGTGAGGTGTTTGACGGACCGACGGACTGGCTGGGATCACGTGATCCCATGACTCCTGTACGATACACGCGTGGCTCCTCGACTGGACTGGATGACTGAGACTCCTTACGGTACCGCTGACTGATGACTCTGAATTGACTGACTGATACGCGCATCATGCTGACAGTGTACGATACGATGACTGAGCATGACTGATGGGCTGACAAACCGACTTACCAATCGGTTATAGGACTATTAGTCATACACGGTTCGAACCTGTATATATACGACTCCGTACAAACAGTTGAGCCTTAAGCTCGACTTTGCTTTGCAATCGCAGCCTCTTGTATACTCCTGTCTACTGCGCGGCCCCTCTCTACTCTTCCATCTACTCTTGAAAGGTCCTTAAAGGCGGACCTTTGCCTTCAAAGCTTAGTGATTGGGCTATACCAATCAACGCGCATCTCAGGAGTCTGAACACGTGCTCCGGCACGCTTCGGACCGCACACTTTCCTAAACCGTCAAGTGTGCACGAAGCCCCGCTGCGGGCTTAACACGCGTTGGGGGGTGCGCGTTCGTGCTCGGGGGTGCGCATACGCTTTGGGAGGTGTGTGTTCATGTTGGGGGGCACATGTACGTGTTGGGGGGTGTGTGTACGTGTTGGGGGGGCGCGTGTACGTGTTGGGGCGCGTGTTCGTGTTGTGGGGTGCGTGTATGCATCGGGAGGTGCACGTTCGTGTTCGGGGGGGTGCGTGCGTGTGTTGGGGGCATGCACATGCGGACATACTCACTGTCTCGTAGTTACTAAGTTAGTAATCATATATTGTAATAGGTGTCATAGTACAATAATAAGGGTTTTTTATCCTGAATTTGAGATACTTAATTATTGCTTAAGATTAGCTTGTTTCTCCTTTATCACAAATAAAACTAGGAATAAGCCCACACAAGCATAAAAACAAGGATAATCTACAAATCTTAAGAGCTGCTCGCTTAAATAAAGAACTGCTTTTTTTTTGCTTTTTTTTGCTTTTTCAGCAATTAAGTGGATTTAAGCAAAAAAGTAATTTTGGGTTTTCCTGATGGAGTTGAGTTGAGGTGTCCTACATGGTCGTCGAGGTGTCCTGCGTGCGTGTCGAGGGTTTGCACATGCACATGTGTGTCAAGGCGTCCAGCATGTGCGTGAGTGTTGAGGTGTGCAGATCGAGAGTGTGTGTGGACGTCCAGCATGCATGTGGATACATGGATATTGAAGGCGCACACATGGGTGTGGAGTGCATGTGCATCGTGTGTTAAGCCCGCAGTGGGGCTTTGTGCACAACTGACTGAATAGGAAGGTGTGCGGTCCGAGGCGTGCCATGACACGTGATCTGACTCTTGTAAAGTGCGTTGATTGTTATAGTACAATCACTAGACTTCGAAGGTAAGGTCTGCCTTTAAGGACCTTAGAATGTAGATGGAAGAGTAGAGAGGGACTGCACTGTGAACAAGAGAGAACAAGAGGCTGCGATTGCAAAGCAAAGTCGAGCTTAAGGCTCAACTCATCGTAACAAGTCCTATATATACAGGTTCGAGTCGTGTATGACTAATAGTCCTAAGAACCGATTGGTAAGTCGGTTTGTCAGTTCATCAGTCATGCTCTGTCATCGTATCGTACAAGACACATATCCATCAGTCAGTGAGTCAGCATCAGTCAGCGGTACAGTAACTAGTTTCAGTCAGCCAGTCCGAGTCGATGAGCCATGTGTGTATCGTAAGGAGTCATGGGATCACACGATCCCAGCCAGTCCATCGGTCCGTAAAATCCTCACCTCTCTCCGTACTAGAGATGGAGCTTATCACCACCCTCCCCTCAAAGGAGTGCTTCCATGCGCTAGTCCGACCCCTTGTTGCCGCCAGGGGTGTAATCATAGTCAGGTGAAGGAGAGCGAGGGGCATAAGAGGGGCCTGCATTCTCGAACTCGTCCAAGACGACTTGAGTGATTGCTTGGCGCATGGCAATCCCCGCACTGCTGAGCTCCCCCTTGCAGAGGTCGTCGCACCCTGCATTGTTGTGGTTGTACTTGATTTCTCTTTCCTCTAGTGTGAGGTAGCGGGCATGGTGTTGGCAGGTGAGGTAATGCCTGTTGGCGTGGCGGCAGCGTCCTCTGTACAGACAGGTGTTCGGCATCTGGTTTCGGAAGAATCGGTGGTGGCAGGGCACTTGGCACCAACCCGAGACCATGGTAGAGCAGAGGTGGTGGGGGGTTTTGCAGTGAGTGGATATGTGGTCGTACCAGGGGCAGTAAGAGCAGCGCTTCCGCTCTTTGTACTCCTCCCTGGCTAAAGTGTTGTCGGTGGCGTTTTCGCTGTTCCATGAGACTGTGCTGCTTGCCTGTCACCGCTGCTTACACAACGATAACGAGTAGACTCGGAGTGGTAATGACAAGGCTCTTAGCGGCCGCCTTCTGGCTAGAGGTTGAGAGAATAGCTGATATTGCCGTCGTAAGACGGACAGGAGACTCAACTTAGCGACTTAGGGTCACTGTCGAGTCGTACTTATAATACTATGGGTACAGGGTATGGGTACAGGGCACAGGGCATAGGGAACACGATGATACGGGGCTGCGAGTCGTGTACATAAGGCTGAGTCACCAGGTGACTCATGTAGTCCGTCCACATCAAGTGAGGCATACAGTCGTACATACTAGTCGAGGCTTACCGCTTCCTCGGACTCGTCTATCTCCATGGGGCTGTCCTCGCGGCTAACGTCTCCGTCAATCGAAGGGGGGAAGTCCCAGGGCCAAGGGGACGGTAACATCACCCTCCGGTTAGATGCAAGCGCGACCACGCATCGCATAGCGGATGATCCCCGCCCCGTGACATTGGTCGTGGCGGTCGGCATCATTGCTGGCGAGGTGAACGAGGGTCTCTCTGGCGTTGGCGGCGCGGAGGCGGCGGCAGCAGTTAGCGAGGGTGCTGCAGGTCTCGACTTCCTCGGCTTCGAGGGCACGGATGCGGGCAGCGAGGTGGTTGAGCTCGGTGTCGACATGGTGGTAGCAGCATATGTCCGTGTAAAGGCCCCAGTCCTGGGTCATATCCTGGACTTCCAGTGCGAAGGCATCGAAGATTTCGGAGTCGCCGTCGATGGCACGGAGTAGCCACTTGGGTACTGGCAGATTGGCGATGCCGACATTCGAACTGGGCTGGGCATAGACCTCTGTAGTGAAGACAGGGTCGCCAGGGCCTCCCAGGGTACCAGCAGTGCGGGGAACAGGTCTGTCGAGAAGTTGGATGTAGGGGGCGATGCGGCAGTTGTTGGTACCGGCTTGGAGGGGGATGGAGAAATAGTGGAGCTGGCCATTGTTCTCGACAAAGCCGGCAGGGGGTTCAGACTGAATACCCTGCAGAGTGTCCGCCCTCGTGGGCTGACTGGCCAGGCGGCGGATAGTGAGGTTGGCGAGACGGAGGGACTCAGTCTTGGTGTCGCACTCGAGCTGGAGGGTCCTGGCGCTGAGGGCGAGGATGTCACGCTGATCCTTGCTCTGTTCAAGTTCCTTGGCTTGTTCTTTGGCCGTGATCCTAACGGCTTCCATCCGGTCCTCGGTGCGCTTGGCGGTGAGGATGAGACCGCGGACCATGCGGAGGAGAACTGGAGTTGTGAGGGCGTGGGTTTGTCCCTCGACGAGAGCGCTAACGGCTCGGGGTGATAGGGGTATGGCTGGCTGCACAGTGCCGACGGCGAGGTCCACTGCAAGCACCCGTGCTGTGTTAGTGGGCGTGGGGTCCTCAACAATAGGAAGGGCTCCAGTGGGACTGGTCGTCTGGTAGGGGGTCCCTGGGGCGGGGATGAAGAGGGCCTCGGTGGAGGCATAGGAGTCGGTGGGCGAGGCTGGGGCATACTGGTAGTCGTTGTCTTCGGTGGAGGGGATAGTGATGATCTGGTGGGACATAGTTGTTCTGGGTGTGGAAGGAGGATGGTGTGTCGAGCTCTCAGACCCCTCCTTTTATGCGGTTGTGCGAGTGGGCATCTTGCGTGGTATGACTCAACCAGTGCCGGGGCGTGTACTTGGTCGGCTGGTTCCCACGTGTTGTCTGCGTCCGGGTATCCCTTCCATTTGAGGAGGTATTGCAGGGTTTTAGTTCTTCCGTAGAGGCGGTGATTAACGATAGCCTCGACCTCGTACTCATGTTCGCCTTCGATCAGTTCGGGGGGCGGTTTGATGTAATTGGGGCCGTGTTGTGGGGTTTCCTGATACGGTGTAAGCAGGCTGGTGTGGAACACGTTGTGGATCTTCCAGGCGTTGGGTAGTTGGAGCTGATACGCCACCGGTGATATTTGTTTGCTGATGCAGAAGGGGCTGTGCCGCTTAGGGGCTAGTTTGGGGGTCTGGTAGGGTAGTTGGAGGTTCTTAGCCTCGAGCCAGACTTCTTGATCCACGTTGAACTGGGGTGGTGGCGTTTGATGGGCGGTGCGATTGATAGCCTCGATTGCTTGTGCACGCCTTTCAAGGGCGGTCTGCTTCCTGTCCTCCACATGCTGATTTAGCGACGGAGGGGGGTCCATGGGGTGTAGGCGAGGCGTGTAGCCGAGGAGTGCTTCTGATGGGGCGATGTTGATGGTGGCGTTCTTGTGATTGTTGTGCACCGTGGTGGCTATCCCCAGCCAATCGCTCCAGTCGGTTTGGGCGCTGTTGGTGGTCAGGCGGAGATATTGTTCTACCCACTGATTTGTCTGCTCTGATAGTCCGTCTGTTTGGGGGTGGAACGCTGAAGACACATTTTGTTTGATCCCTAGTTGTTGGGCGAGTGCCTTCGCGAAGAAGGATGTGAATCGAGGGTCTCTATCGGATATGACCTTGTTGGGTAGGCCAAACCATCAGTAGACGTTATCGTAGTACAGTTTGGCCACTTCTTGTCCGGTGATCGTTGTTTTGCAGGGGAGGAATACGGCCGCTCTGGTGCATCCGTGGTCTACTATCGTGAGGATGGCGTCGTATCCATTGCTGGTCAGGAGCTGAGTGATCAGGTCCATTGCTACGATCTGGAACGGGAGTGCGTTGATTGGTGTAGGGATGCGATAGAGGGGTATCTTTGCCCGTCTCGTGAGGTTCTTGCCTTGTTGGCATTTGGCGCACCCTCTTACGTATTGTGCGATCCATTCGCTCATGTTTGGCCACCAGAAGTGTCGGCGGATGGTTGTGATGGTGGGGTCTCGTCCTGGGTGTCCTCTGATTTCCAGGTCGTGGAATCGGTGGAGGATTTCCTTTTTCAGGGTATCGTCTGGTGGAACGGCGATCCTCCCTTGTACACACCAGTGCTTTAGGTTGTTGTCGTTGTGCGAGTGGGTCATGGTTGCCTTGTGGCGTTTGATCCATCCTGCGATTTCGGCGGGGTACTTTCGTTGTGTCGTCCCTATTCGCCGTTCTAATTCCCACCATTTGTCTTTGGGGTCTTCGGTGGTGGATAGATTAATGAAGCTGTTGGGGTGGAGTAGTGTTACATCTTGATTGTCTGTCTCACCTTTGTCTACCCCCGGCGGTCTGGAGAGGAGGTCTGCCGAGGTGTGGAGTTTCCCTGGCACGTGTTGGATCTTCAGGTGGTATTCTTGGAGCTCTGCGAACCAGCGTGCTATGCGGCGGTTTACCTTCCGCGGGGATTTCCAGAAGGTCAGGTTCGCGTGGTCGGTGAGGACTGTGATTGGGATTGTTGATCCTGCTAAGTGGGGTCGCCAGTGGGCTAGGGCTTTCATCAGCGCCAGGAGTTCTCTCTCGTAGATGTCGTAGTTGCGCTCGGTTGGGGTGAATGTCGCGGAGTAGTAGGCTATGGGGTGTTTAGTTGGTGAGGTTTTTCTGGGGTGTTTGTCTCCCTCTTGTAAGAGTACGGCTCCCACGCCGTATGCAGATGTGTCCGTGGCTAGGAAGAACGGTTTGGTGTAGTCGGGTTGGCGTAGGATTGGGTTCTGACACATGTGTTTCTTGAGGGTTTCGAAGGCTTTGACTTGGGCTTCTCCCCATGTGAATGGCGTTGCCTTCTTACTTAGGTGGATCAGTGGTCTTGCGATTTTCGAATAGTCTTTAATGAAGTATCGGTAATATCCTGTAAAGCCTAGAAAGGCTCTGATGTCTCGGACTGTTTGTGGGGATTTCCAATCCGCTACTCCTTGCACTTTGGCTGGGTCCATGCGGATGGTGTTGTGACCCAAGATGACGCCTAGGAATTCGACCTCTTTTTGTTCGAAGACACACTTCTCTGGTTTGAGGAAGAGGTCGTGTTTGCACAGTTTGTCGAGGATCTGGTGGACCCTTGTTCGGTGGTATGGGAGGTCTGATCGGGTGTGTATGAGGATGTCGTCCATGTAGATTGACAGCCAGTCTTGTCGGAGTTCTTCTCTGAACAGTGCGTTCATCATGGTCTGGAAGGTGGCTGGGGAGTTGGTCATCCCGAAGAACATTACCTGTGGCTCAAAAAGACCGTGGTTCGTAATGAATGCCGCCTTCCATTGATCTCCATCGCGTATCCGTATGTTGTTGTATCCCCAGCGAATGTCGAACTTGGTGAACAGGCTGGCTCCTCGGACTCTTGCAATGAGTTCAGGGATGAGTGGGAGTGGTGTGGCGTTTCGGCGGGTCCATTCGTTGAGCTTCCGGTAGTCCTGTACTGGTCGGAGCTTTCCGTCTTTCTTTTTAACGAAGAAGAATGGGGCTGCGAACTGGCTCTTGGACTCGGTAATGTATCCCTTGTCGAGGTGTTCTTGGAGAAATGTCGCGAGTGCTTCCTGTTCTGGTTGGGTTAGGGCGTACACTTTCTTTGGCATGTTCTCTGGGTGGCCTGGTTTTAGTTCGATGGCGTGGTCCCATTCTCGTGGTGGTGGGAACCGCTTTGACTCTGCTTCGCTGAATACGAAGGAGTGTCGGTGGTATTCCTTTGGGATTGGTAGGGATTGGATCGTGTGTTTTTCGGCCAGTTTTGAAGCTAGTGTTTGTCTGTCAGCCGCTGTGGCAGTGTGGATCTTTGCTGTCGTCTGTTTGATCCTGGCTTTAATGACTACAGGTAGTTGTTTGTAGGCGATCCATCCTTTTGCCCAGTCGATGACTGGTTGGACTGCGGCGAACCATGGGTAGCCTAGGATTACCTTTTGCTCGCCTAGATTGGTGAGGAAAAAGCGCATCGTGCATGTTTGGTCGCCCGTTCGTACGTCTAAGTCAGTGTAGTGGGTGATTTGACTGTGGCGGTTCTGTGTTCCGTCCACGTTGAACACCTTGCGGGGTTCTGCCAGTTCTTCGATTGGCAGCTTGAGCTCTCTTGCATAGGCGGGGTTGATGAAGTTCTCCGTAGCGCCGGAGTCTAGTAATGCGGAGGTTTCGGCCCTCTTAAACAGGGAGTTTAGATATACGTGAATTGTCATTGATCGACGGTTCGATAGATACACGCTCCTTGTACTTAATGCCCTAACCAAGGCTGAACTGGTTAGGCGTCCTGAAAACCCTCTTCCTCGGCTGCTACTATTCCTCCTCCGAAGTGTGCTGCTACTTGGTCTCGTTGGTCAGTGGACATGGCTGCTAGTCTGGTGGCTATTTTGTCCACTGGGTTCTCGTTGGTGGTCGTGGTGTCTGACATCCAGTCAACCAGTTGTGCCATGGCTATGTGCGGTTTCTTCTTTCGGTTGGGGCAGTTGCACGCAAAGTGTCCGACTTGATTGCATTCGTAGCAGGCGCCGCGGGGGGCTCGGTTGGCGCCGCAGGGGTTCCGGTCAGTTGACTGGGTCTGGGCGACGTTTACTTGGTAGACGTTCCCTTGTTCATCTTGCATTTGGACTGTCCTCCCTTGGGGGTTTCGGTTCCTCCAATTGTTGTTCCGGTTTGCGTGCGCTCGGTCTGCATCGACGTCCATTGGGACGGGGGCGTTGTTCAAGTGGCGGGGGGCGTTAGTGGAATTGTATCCTCGGATGTTGGGGCAGTTAGGTTGTTGGTTGGTAGGATTGGGCTGTGCAAACCGGTTCCAACGTGATGACGGTGGTCGGCTCGTGGTGTTCTTGTCCTGCTTGAACATCTTGTAGATGAGAAGTTGGGACGCCACACTGTCAATTGCCTGTTGTTTGATCTCTGTGTAAGTGTTGACCTTTGGAGGCTTGACTATGTCGTTGACAATGGATTTGGTCAGTCCTTTCAGGAAGTATCTGACGGTTGCGGGTGCTGTGAGTGGGTATTCGGCCTTCCGGGCAACTCTCTCAAAGTCTTGAATGTATTGGTCGACGTCAGGCCACTTCATCTTCATGTTTTCTATCTGAAGGCGTGCTTGCTCTTCGGCTTGTGTGTCTTGGAACTGGTTCCGAAACTCGTTCAGGAAGTGTATCCAAACGTCAGGGACGTCTTCAAGGAGTGGGTCCAGTCGGTCTACCCAGTCTCCTTGGTTGAGGGCCCATTCGTCCACTGTTGGGCCTTTGATGAATGTTAGCACTATTGCTACGCGGCGGATCCAGGATTGGAGGCCGGGGACCGTGGCGTTCACGCGGAAGTAGTGTCGTAGTTCGTTTATGAACTGGTCCGCCTTTGCTCGGTCTCTGTCGAACTCTGTGGGGGCGCTCCCCATGAGGCGGGCGTCTTGGTTTGCCAGGGGCATGGGTGGTGCCGCCGGAGGGTTGGGGGCTCCGGGGCTTCCTCCCAGGTTGCCTCCCCCTCCCCCGGGGTTGCCTCCTCCTCCTCCGGGGTTGCCTCCTCCTCCTCCGGGGTTGTTGCTTGGCTGTCGCTTCATTGCCGTGTCTAACTTCTTTTGCACGGAGGCTGCTATCTTAGGTTTGGTGGTTGTGGTGGCGGTGGTGGTTGTTATGGTGGTTGCCATGGTGTGTTCGTGTGTGAGTGAAGCGAATGGTCGGGTGTCGATAAGTGGGGAGTTTCTGATAGTGATATTGGTGTGGTCCTCTGTGGGTTCTTCGTCTGTGGTAGGTGAGTTGGGTTGTTGGTCTGTGGAGATGGGGGATGGGGGATGACTATTATCTTTGTCGTCGTCGGAGTCAGGTGGGATGGGTAGGAATGTCCCTCCTTCGTGTCTGCGGCGGAATCTTTCTCGTGCATTTAGCTCGTTGTGAGCCTCGATGTCTGGTCTTCTGGGTCCTTGTACTAGTTTGAATTTGTCTCCGTCTTCCTCTAGGTAGACTTGGGTGAGGAATCCTTTCTCGTTGTGTATCCAGACATGGGTTCCGTCTATGCAGTCCTGTGCCTTCTTGGTTGTATCAGGATGATATAGTATTGCTATCCTGTCATATCCGGGGATGACTCCTTTGTCGATCCTTCGCAGGTGTGTGTTCTTTGGTGGCTTGTCGTCGTCTCCAAAGTCCGTGAGGTATTCTTTAGGTGGGGCCTCCGTGATGGTAAGAAAGTTGAGTCTAATGTCACCGCTGCTTACGCGACGATAACAAGTAGACTTGGAGTGGTAATGACAAGGCTCTTAGCGGCCGCCTTCTGGCTAGAGGTTGAGAGAATAGCTGATATTGCCGTCGTAAGACGGACAGGAGACTCAACTTAGCGACTTAGGGTCACTGTCGAGTCGTACTTATAATACTATGGGTACAGGGTATGGGTACAGGGCACAGGGCATAGGGAACACGATGATACGGGGCTGCGAGTCGTGTACATAAGGCTGAGTCACCAGGCGACTCATGTAGTCCGTCCACATCAAGTGAGGCATACAGTTGTACATACTAGTCAAGGCTTACCGCTTCCTCGGACTCGTCTATCTCCATGGGGCTGTCCTCGCGGCTAACGTCTCCGTCAATCGAAGGGGGGAAGTCCCAGGGCCGAGGGGACGGTAACATTGCCCCACCCCTCAATCTTGAATCCGGCCAGGTTACTATGTTGGTTTGATAAGGCGCAGTGTTGCGCCTGCTTCATCGGTGTCGCCATGCCAATTCGCCTCTCTCTTCATCTTCGTCCACCAGTTGCAAGAGTCTGTCCCTGGCATTGGCTCGGATTAGGCGTTGGCGAACCACCTTCACCCGACCCACGTGTGCGAGTTGGTGTATGCCGAACTCGGCTCCCCTCTTCTGTGCATATGCTTCTAAGGCTTGGACCTCTCGAAGGCAAAGGGCGAGTTTGCGTTTGTCGGCTTCGAGGGCTCGGAGGCAAATGATGTCCGCCTTCACCCTGTAGTTGCCCAGGTCCTCTATCGCCCTTTCAAGTGGGCCACCTATCATTCTTTCCTCTGTCATCAACTTAAAGTGGTCGTCGTTGCAGTAGTCAGCGGGTGCTGCCCAAGATGCGGGGGCTGCTTCCAGGGTTTCAGCATAGATCGGCCGTCCCACTCCCATGGTCCTGTAGATGGTGGGCTCGCCGGTGATGTTGTCGACCTGAAAGCGTATGAAGCATGCCATCGTTTTAGTTTCTGGTTCGGCTTCCGTGGCGGGGATTAAGATGTGGGTGCAGTGCAGTTCTGGATCGAATCTGATCCAGTCATCACCTGGGTGTGTTTGGACAAGGTCGTCTATGTCCATGTCGATGGTGTAATGGGAGGGGAAGCTATGCATAGAGGTAGCCGGGGAGGAATGTGAAGTGGTGCTCGACACCGATGTTAGTGGGGTGGCGGCACGATGGACTACGTTAGTTTCCAGGTCTAGTACTAGCGGGTGGTTGACCTCTTCCTGTTGCTCGAGCATGAGCTGCACTGCCGTTAGTCCCGTCAGGGAGTAGAAGAGTCTTTCCCTAGCAAAGCTGCTTAGACCCGGGACTTGATTATGCAGGTCTTCGGGGTTATCTTGTGGGAGCAGGCCCACACGGGGGGGAATGGGGAGTGGTTCAGGGCTAGGGAGACGGCTAGGTCCGTGGACACTATATAGTGATGGTGAGAGTCGTAAGTATTCTTCCAGCCCGAAGCTGGGTGGTGTGTCGGTAGGTGGTGTGTATTCCGGTTCTTCTGGGAAGGCCGGGGGTGGTTCCGTCGTGGGATGAAGCGATGCTTCCAACACCGTGACCTCTTCCATGTTGACTGCTAGCATGGCGTTACGGGTAGCAGGAGAGGGAGAACTGTACTGTGACAACATCAGGGAAAGGTTCTCGAATTGGTTGCAGAGTGAAGCGATGTCAGGGAGTGGTGAGGATTCCATGGTTAACTCTTGGGGGTTTATAACCATCCGTTGAATGGCCTTTGGGTTCTTATCGTGGAACTCCTTCACCTTGAGCAAGGCGTTCCCTAAGTTCCTTTTTGGCTCCCAAGAGTAATGTGCTTCAGAGAATCCTCTCCATCGGACCAGATATTGGAGGGTTTTTGCCTTTCCTGCATGCCTTGAGGCTAACACATTGTCTACTTCCCATTCCTCGTGCCCTTCTATCAGATCAGGTGGTGCTTTGGTGAAGTTTGGTCCATGTAACTCCATTTCCTTGTATGGATGGAGGACAGCCGCGTGGAATGCATTGTGTATCTTCCATGTGGTTGGGAGATCCAACCTGTATGTTACAGTGCTGAGCACTTCCGTGATTTTAAAGGGTCCAAAGCGTTTGGCCCTTAATTTGATCATTGGATGGGTGGTGCGAAGATGAGTCCCTTCCAGCCAGACTTTCTGATCCACGTGGTATCACTGGAAATGTGGGTCTTTTGCCCACAAGGACTGCGCTTTACTGATGGCTTCTTGGGCGTCCTTCCTTGCTTCTAGGAGTTGTGTTTTCCTTTCCTCGATTGCTGGCACATTCCCAATTCACGTGGGTTGATGGGTGCATGGGATAAAGCCCATCCTGAGTTTGTATGGAGGTTTCTTCATAGTGGACGACGGTCATGAGTTGATCATATATTGGGCTACCTTGAGCCAGTCTGCCCAATTGTCTTGTTGGTGGTTACAGAAGATTCATAGTATTGTCTCCACCATTTGATTTGTTCTTTCCAACTGTCTGTCTGTTTGGGGATGATAAGTGGAGCTTAAATTTTGTTTAATCTCCAATTGGGTGCAGAGTTCTTTGAAGAATTGTGATGTGAACTGCGTGTCTCTGTCAGAAATGATCCTTTTGGGAATGCCTGTGTAGGGAAAGGCGTGGTCTCTGAAGAGCCTCACTACTTCCTCGCTTCCCATGTCTTCTCGGCACGGAATCAGGATTACGGCTTTTGTGCAGTCGTGATCGGTGATCGTGAGGATGGTATCACAGCCATGTGATTTGGGTAACTTCATGATGAAGTTGACGGTGATGGTGGCAAAGGGCATGGTGTCTTCTTTTGGCCCTATTGGTGCGATTGGGGGCGTATTACAGTGTGTGATGGTTTTTACCGCTTGACAAGTTGTGCATCCCTTTATGTAGTCTTCTACATCCTTGTGTATGGTTGGCCACCAATAATCACATTTTAGCGCTAGATAGGTCTTCCAGACTCCTGGATGTCCGGCGGTTGGCGCGTTGTGATATTCTTGGAGGAAGGTCCGTTGGAGTTGTGTGTCGTCTAGAACGACAAGTGACCCCCCTTTCCACCAGACCTTCCATTCGTCTTGGTAGATGCTGTATTTCTTCTTCCATGTTTGGCATAGTTCTTCATTTGCTTTTTGTAGTTGGTGAACTTGTCGCTCTAATATGGAAATTTCAATTGCCCTAGCAAAGAGTTTGTTTGGAAGGGCGGTGGTTTCTTTGTTATCTGCTGATCCATTGTTGTGATCGGGACGTCTGGATAGTGGGTCCGCTTGGTTCCTTTTTCCGGGGAGGTGGACTAGTTCGAAATTGAAGTCTGCTAGGAACGCAATGTAATGAGCCACGTGTCTGTTCAATTTCTGAGGGTGCCGGTAGTAGCAGAGGTTATCATGGTCCGTGTAGATTGTCAACTTGTGGGGTGACCCCATGACCAGGTGTTGTACACGTTTGAGGCCTTCGATGATGGTGAGGAATTCTCGATCTCCGATGGAGTAATTCCTCTCAGCTGCATTAAGGGCCTTCGAGTGGTAGGCCACTGCACGTCATTTGTTGTTGTTGTCTCTCTGGTAAAGTATACTTCCAAGTGCAAAGGCTGACATGTCTACTTCGAGTTCATAGGGTTTGGCAGGATCTGGATGCCAGAGGACGGGTTCAGTGGTGACTCGCGTTATGAGTTCATCTAGTGCATTTGTACATTTCTCGGTCCAAATGAAGGGACTCCCTTTTTTTGTGAGGTTGTGCAAAGGTCTTGCTATGGATGCAAAGCCTTGAATGAAGGGTTGTTGGTACCCCAGGACTCCTAGTGTTTTTCTGACCTCTTCGACCGATTTGAGTACTCGGGGCCATTCTGAGATGCCTTTGACCTTTGCTGGGTCGATTTGTACTCGTCCTCCACCTACTAACCAGCCTAGAATTTCCATTTCGTCTTTTTCAAATTGGCATTTCTTTGGTTTGAGGAAGTAGGAGCATTCTTCCATCTTATTGAGGAAATCGTGGACAATTTGTTTGTGTAATTCGTGGCCTTCTTTGTCATTGGCGGTAGCGATCCACCAATCATCCATGTAGTTTCCCAAGTTCTCCGGGTACTTTTGGAGTAGGGGGCAGAAGTCTCGATGCATGGTTTGCTGGAAGAACAGTGGTGTGTTGGTGAGACCAAAGTACATTACTCTGGGAACGTAAGTGCCTTGTGGTGTTTTGAACACCACTTTCTGTTGGTCTTCCTCGGCGATACGGATGTTGTTATATCCCCAGCGGATGTCGAACTTGGAGAACAGTAGTTTGCCGTGTAATCTTTCCAGGGCTGACTGGATGTTTGGCAAGGGGTTGTTATCGCGTATCATGTATTTGTTCAATTGTCGGTAATCCATGATGATCCTCTTTTCCGAACTGTCCTTTTTGTTGATAAAGTAGACTGGCACAGTGTATGGGGAGGGTCCTTCATAGATTCGTCCCAACTCTTCCTCTTCGAGGATCCATTTTTGTAAGAGCTCCCGTTCGTCCTTTGATAGCGGGTATACCTTGCAGTTTAGCTCTTTAGGTGCGTCTGGAGTGAGTTTGATTGTCATATCTTCGGATCGTGCGGGGGGAAAGTGCTGTGCTTCTTCTTCTGAGAATACCTTTTGGTGTCTGCGGTACTCTTTGGGAATGGTGTCGATGGTGAGGTGGATTTTATTTTGGTCTGCCTTTTGAGCCCATTCTTGTGCGATGTTTGTTCTTCGCACGTAAATTGCTTCATCTTCTTTAGGTCTTCCCAGTTGTTTGACTGCTTCTCGTTGCATAAAGAAGATCCTTTTGGTGACGTGCATGTATCGGCTACTCTGAAGTTGCACTGGTTCTCCTGAGACCTTCCCCATCTTCCAGTTGATTTTAGGGTTGAAGTCATAGAGGAAGGGGTACCCTAGGATAATACGGTCCTTTCCTAAGCTTGTGATGTAGAACCGTTGTAGCATGTGCTTTTCTCCTTTGACGATGCAGAGCCAACAGTAGTGTGTGATTTTTCCTTGTTTGTTCTCGGTTCTGTCCACATTATGAACCGTGACCGGTCGGGCTAATTCTTTGCATCCAATCCCCAGTCGTTTCCAGGTGTCTTCGTCTATAAAATTGTCGGTTGTGCCACTATCAATGAGGGCTGATTCGTCGGCCTTGGACTGCGAGGTGTGAAAAGAAATGTTCATATTCAGGGTCGAGAGTTTCCTAATGTACATCGTATCTTGTAGTCCAACTGCTCTAAGCCAGGCCGTCGGCTTCGAGCTACCTAAAAATCCACCTTTGCCGATAGTTCCTCATAGAGGTTCTCTCAGTTTTCGATAGTCATTCCCCTAATGTACTGGAGAACGTCCTTTTTGGTATATGAAGGGGGCGCGGTAGTTGAGGTTTCGGCTTCACTGTGTTGTTCCTCTTCTTCGTCTTCGTTGATCACCGCTGCTCGGACCTTTGGCTTTTCTTTGGTGTACTGTCCTTGCGAGCTGCAGGGTCGGTCTGGGGTCTTTCCTTTGTCTTTGTCTTTGTCCGGGCAGGCTCTGGACATGTGTCCGAGTTTGTGGCAGCAGAAGCACCTTCCTTCTTTCATGAGTTTGGTGCGTTCTTTGTCTGTCAGTTTTCCTGTGGTTCGAATGGCGTCGATATCCATGGCGTTAGGGTCCTTCTGCCATTTTTGGGGAGAGGGTTTTTGATATCCTCTCATCCTGTTAGCCCTGGTGGAGATATGGCCGGGTCCTCCTTTTGGTCCCAGGTTGTCGTTGAGATTGTCACCAGCATAGGGTGTGACACTTAGACTCTTAGAGATACTGCTTTGATGGGTAAGAAAGAAGACAGTGACACTTTCACTCCGTTCGATGGAAGGGGAATAGCAGGCTAGATTGTGAGATGAGGAGACTCGACTTAGCGTCTTAGAGACAAAGATGAGTCCTACTTATACTACTACAGGGAGACGGTACTATGAATCCAGAACCAACGGCTAGAGGTATGGGGATGACGTCGGGGCACGTCATCCTACTATGACGATACTAGGAAGACGTCATAAGATGTCATCCTCTGCGCTACGGTGCCCGCGATAAGTCCATACATGAGGGGAGGGTCGAGACGATGAGATCACAACTACGTCAGAGATATGAGACGAGACAGGGGGAGGGTAGCGTCCAGAACGTGCTACAGGAAGGGGGAGGGTCGAGACATACAATCACATGGTCTGTTATTGTGACGAAGAGCCGGGTTCAACTCCTGACAGAACCGATAGCTCACCTGGGGCCGGTTCACCCTCTGCTTACGCTGCCCCTTAACCTCTCATTGGCTAAGTGCAGCTGCCGGTGGTAACAGAGATCTTGCCATCGTTGGACTGTTTTTCGGGTTGCGTCGTACCATTCGTCCAAGGTGGCGGGTAGGGTTTCTCGTTGGCAGATGGTGCGATGGAGTCCTATGGGTAGGATATCTTGGAACAATTTGATCGTTCCTTCTGTGTCCGGTCCCCACCCTGCTTCTCTGATAAGATGTTTGAAGAGGGTTATGGAGGAGTCAACTTTGTCCATATCTAGCTCCATTTTAGTGAGGTGGGAGTAGGCATCTTATTTCCTGGTGGAATTGGTGAAGGCATCTCTGAAGGTTCATGCGAACCATTCCCAGAGCACTGGGTTGTTTTCCATGTGAGTAGGCAGGTCTCCTGTGACGGGGTTTCCTTCTACTTTGATGGACAGTTGGTCTGCCATGTTGTAGGCCCAATCATCAACCAGTGGTCCTTTGATGAAGGTGAGGGCGTAAGCTACTTGTTCTGCCTTATTTGTGAAGGTGGAGTTATGTTGATTAAGGAAGCGGTAGGCTTCGAACTGTTGCATGAATTGTTCAGTGTCCTTTCTGTCTCCTTGGAAGATTTGAGGGATCATTCCTTTGAGAGCTTTGCTACGGGGTGGAGCAGCTGCTGCTTGTCCTGTGGCCTGTTGTCCTGCCGCTGGTTGGCCTCCGCCACCTCCTCCACCTCCTCCTCTGCCACCTCCACCGCCGCCTCCTCCGCTGCTGGGTTGTCCCCCAGCTGGAGGTTGTTGCGGTTGTCCTCCTCCTGCCAGTTGTCCTCCAGCTGGGGGTTGTGGCGGCTGCTGTGCTGGTGCTGGTCCTGCTACTTGGGCTGGTTGTACATGGGCTACGGCGATTGCTGCTTGTGCCATGGCTTCAGTTAACTGCTCGATTACAGGTGCTGTAGTTAGATCTGTAGTCGGGATGTTGGGGTCTGACTCTGGTGAGATGACTTTGACTTCTGGGGTGTCGTTGCTATCTTGGGTGAGTTCTGTATAGACTCTTTCGAGATCAGGTGCAAATAGGAAAGGTTGGCTTTTGATTCCTAGTCCTACTTCTTGTAAGTCTTTGATCTTGTCATCCCTACTGACTTTGTAGGTTTCTGCGATGGTCCAATGGATGTTGTACCACGTTCTGTTGATATATTCGACGGGTTTTGTGTATTCTCCATCCTTGATGTGGTATGCACTTCGTCCTTCGGTTCTTGATTCGTGCCAAATGGCTCTCCCTACTATTTCTAAGGGGAGATCGTCAGAGGTTCGGTTTCTGAACCTGATGTCCAGGTTTCTTCCAAGCTTTCACTTTCGTCCAAAGTCAAGTAGTATTTTTGCCAGGTTTGGCTAAGAGAAGCTCAACTTGTGTTAAGCCCGCAGTGGGGCTTTGTGCACAACTGACTGAATAGGAAGGTGTGCGGTCCGAGGCGTGCCGTGACACACGATCTGACTCTTGTAAAGTGTGTTGATTGTTATAGTACAATCACTAGACTTCGAAGGTAAGGTCTGCCTTTAAGGACCTTAGAATGTAGATGGAAGAGTAGAGAGGGACCGTGCTGTGAACAAGAGAGAACAAGAGGCTGCGATTGCAAAGCAAAGTCGAGCTTAAGGCTCAACTCATCGTAACAAGTCCTATATATACAGATTCAAGTCGTGTATGACTAATAGTCCTAAGAACCAATTGGTAAGTCGGTTTGTCAGTTCATCAGTCATGCTCTGTCATCATATCATACAAGACATGTATCCATCAGTCAGTGAGTCAGCATCAGTCAGTGGTACAGTAACTAGTTTCAGTCAGCCAGTCCGAGTCGATGAGCCATGCGTGTATCGTAAGGAGTCATGGGATCACGCGATCCCAGCCAGTCCATCGGTCTGTAAAATCCTCACCTCTCTCCATACTAGAGATGGAGCTTATCATCGTGAGAGTATATGCACATGGGGCACGAAAGTGATGTCGATGTCGAAAGCCGTCAGTGAAGGCGAAATAACTGTCAGTGGCAATTACTTACCTAAGAGGGTTAAACATGCATGCTGCATGGGTGCAAGCGTAAGTGTAAGGGACGAGGGCATTGGGTGTCAGCAATGACAGCATGGCGAAGAGATTGTCAGTGAGGGTGAGATATCAGGGATCACAGTCATGTACCTGAGACGTACCCCACGAGAGAAAGACCCCTCCAATTCACATTGGGGCAAGGGTGTCGAGGTCATGCATATGGGCATGGGTGTTGATGCATCCTGGGTGGGTGTCAAGGGTGCGAGTGTGGCGTCCGGCATGGACGTGGATATCGAAGGCGTGTGTAGGTCTCCATGGCACATGCGTAGGTGTTGAAGGCGCATGTGTGGGTGTCGAGCACGTGTGTGTCATGGACAAGGATTGTCGAGGGATTGAGAATGTTCTTGTGGGTGATTGGGGGGATGTGCGTGAGTGTCGTGGGTGAGGGTGACAATAGGCATGTGGGGCCACGAGAGTGGCGTCAAGTCATCAGCAAAGGTGAGCGAGCTAGCCGTAATTACATACCTATACAGATGAGCACACAACCGCACGCTGCACAGGTGTGGGCACTGATAAGCTCCGCCTCTGGTATGGAGAGAGGTGAGGTATTTTACAGACCGACGGACTGGCTGGGATCACATGATCCCATGACTCACATTCGATACACGCGTGGCTCCTCGACTGGACTGGCTGACTGAGGCTCTTAATGTACCGATGACTGATGACTCTGACTAAGGCTGACTGATACGCGCATCATGCTGACAGTGTACTATACGATGACTGAGCATGACTGATGGACTGACAAACCGACTTACCAATCGGTTATAGGACTATTAGTCATACACGATTCGAACCTGTATATATATGACTTCGTACGGATAGTTGAGCCTTAAGCTCGACTTTGCTTTGCAATCGCAGCTCCTTGTACACTCCTGCTCTTTGCGCGGCCCTCTCAGCTCTTCCATCTACCTTTCGAGGTCCTTAAAGGCGGATCTCACCTTCG
Source organism: Russula ochroleuca (assembly GCA_015178965.1). NCBI lineage: Eukaryota > Fungi > Basidiomycota > Agaricomycetes > Russulales > Russulaceae > Russula > Russula ochroleuca. The sequence goes on from WHVB01000015.1 coordinate 141,003, forward strand.
GAGCTTAGTGATTGTGCTATAACAATCAACGCACACCTCAGGAGTCTGATCGCGTGTCACGGCACGCTTCGGACCGCACACCTTCCTCTTCGGACAAGTGTGCACGAAGCCCTGCTGCGGGCTTAACAGGCACAGGCATGGGCATTGGCAAGAAACCTGAAGAAAGACCCCTCCAACTCGCGTTTGAGGTGAGGGAGGGGGTGCTGACAGAGAGAGACTGAGGGGGACCCAGCAAGAAAAACAAGGGCTACCACTCCTGGGCCCTCCAGCTCGCGTTTGGGGCGAGGGAGGGGGCGACAATGAGAGGGCTCAGATGAGGGGCTGCGAGAACAAGAGCAGAAGGCACTGCCAGTTCAAGGTGGGGGTGAGCTCGCAGTTCCAGCGGTGAAGGCGGGCCTAGGGGGCGCATGTCTTCAAGGTCCTTCATGATGGTGCAAACCATATCCGTTCAAGACTGCAGAATCATGAACGCAAGAGGAATAAAGCAGATGGTGAAAGGGAAATGGAAATGACAGGAGCCACGCTTGTGACATTGCGAAAGCATTCAGCGGCGCTGGCTTTGGATTCACGCTGCCGTGCCTCTGATGCAACCTTGGTCTCGGATTGAAATAACATTCTGTTGTAGCAAGAAAAGGACTCGGATTTACACGGAACATTACTGTAACTAACTAAATTTCGTCATCCATCTCTGCTTTGAGCTCCACCTGCAGGGCAATCAACACATTGACATGCTGGGCTGCTTGATGAAGAGCTGTGATGTGCTGATTACAATAAGCACTCTTGAGGACTTGCAACGCTTCAAAAAGGCTAGGCAACAGACGATTGCAACGAGCTGTATCTGTAATACCACCACTGCTGAATGCACATTCAGAGGGTGTAGCAGAACCCTGAATGGCAAGATAGTCGCATGCCATTCTCATCAGCATTGGGTATCTTGAATCCTGATGGCCCCACCACCCAACAACGTTGCTTGTCACTTCCGGACCAGACTCCAAGTACAGGATTAGCTCATCTTGGGGGTTATCAGTTGCTTTTGCTTCCTGACAGAAAGATTGCACTGCTTCCAACAGGTAGGAACCGCCATATCGGACATCAATGCCAGAGACTCCGGAGTTGACACCTATGCCGCCAACTTGAGTACCAATTGGTTCAGCAGCTTTCAACGTTGTGGGGGTTGGTAGCATGGCAGATGGGGTGTAATACTTATCAAACTTGGGGTGCTCTATCAGAACAACAATTGAAAGCAATGCCAAATATATCACATACCACTTCTTCAAGTCGTCTCATGCCAGCATCAAACTGCTCTGTCTCCCAGAGATGGTGACAATATAGATGTTTAACATTAGGATTAAGAACTGGTAAGATGATCAGAGGGCAAATATTTGAAAGGAAAGGAAAAGCACCTACCAAGACATATGAAATATGCATCAGATGTGTCGTCGACCTTTCAATACCACTTTTTGAAGCTTTGTACGCCTTTGTTGATCGCATCCCTTACATTCCGATACTGTGGATGAGCGGCCATTGTCTCCCATCGCTTAATAAGAAACTCGAGTGATGGAATAATGCGCCACACAGTTGGCGTTTGTTCCCTTGAAAACATTTGCTGTACATCTGATGGCTCCTGGATTTCAGTAGGTTAGTTACAGAAGAAACCCAATTGTTCACCATCCACGCACCCTAAGGATGTTGCAGATTTCTTCAAGGTGATCCCAGTCCTTCTTTGTGAGCTGGAAATTGGCATATGAACGATTCTTTGGCAGATCTGGGACCTTGTCGCTCGCATCCACCAGGAGCACAAACTGATCAATGCCCTGCATAAATAGGCATAAACTGAGTCCAGAAAAGCTGTTGAAAGAAAAATGGCATACCTTGCGTAACTGTAGGATTCTATCAAAGAACTTGTACAGTGATGCCCATCGTGTATGTACCCACAGAAGAAGCTCAAGGGGCTGAATGTTGACTTGGGAACACGGGGACTTGAAGAACATCCTTGCTTGAGGTGACATCCTAATCTTAGCACATCAACATGTTGGGTACTGATCAGCATTTGTCATAAGTATGGTATTCGTGAAGTAATTACCTGCTTCACCAGAGCTAAAGCCTTTCCGAGAACATCACCATGTGAGAACTCGACATCTGTATCATCATCACATCCTTCTGTGTTCTCGAGGCCTAGCACAGCAAGCTCGAGGTCATTGTCAAGCCCATCAAGATCGAGATCTTCATTTGCACTGGCAGCTTGTAACGCTGCCTTGATCTTCATTCTGATCATGGAAGGGGAAGCAGGTGCAACAGTCTCCACAAAATGCTTGCATGCAATGTGGAGTGAATGTTCCATACACCTGCCAGTGTAAGTATTAGATCAGCTCAATGCCAGTGGTGGATTCACATGACGTACAATATATCATTTTCGATAGTGCTCCATCCTTTTTCGGAGGTCGAAAGCATTGTCTCCAGCTCATGTATCGTCTTACCATTCACAGCAGCGCCATTGCATGTAAACCAGCCAACCTAAGGTCACAATGAGAAGGATTTGAACTTCGAACATCATGATTGTGAAGTGACTTACCTTTCCACGCAACCCATAATGATCTACAACCTCAATCAGTATGTCTGCTATGTTTTTCCCTGTATGACGACCCTCGACATGTTTGAATGTGAGTTGGACCACCCTAAGTTCCCACTCTCGAGGTTTGTCAGCAGGAGTGTCAATGTAGTGAGTGGTAACAGATAGATATGGATCACCAGGGCCCAAAGTCCACATGTCGAAGGTAAACGATACCTTGCTTGGCAGCAACTGTAAATGTATAAGCTTAGTACCAGCATCAATGGCAACAAGAGCATACATACCTCCAGCTTCTTGCGCACAATTAGCTTCACTTCATCAGCACGTTGAATAATATCCTCATGCAACTTGTCTCACTTGGGGATATCTTTTTCATGTAGACCTGGCTGGCAGTACAGCAGAAGACGCCTGAAACTGCCACGCTCAACTAGTTGGAGAGCCTATGTGCCATGAGTAACAGACTTGGAGAAAGGCAAACAAATATCCCACTTACTTCATCTTTGCAGACAATGAGTTCGATTATATAATCGAGAAAGCCAGGGATGCAGAATGGTGGCTGTTTCGGTGTTCGCAAAACAATGGAATCCAAGTTCATTTGCTGAAGCCTACACAACTCACACGAGTATGATGTTGAGCTTGATGTTGAGCATTGAGCATCACATTGAGACCTGAAAGTCTTACCTATCACCGCTCAAGTCAAGTGGGATATGGGACAATGCCTGTGGGTGGGTGGAAATCCCCAAAGCAGCGCAATGTTCCATATATACCTTGAGATGACCCTCACATTGGGCTATATGCATCTGCAATGTCGTTGTGCTCCCTGTTAAGAAGCACACCTTCTTCTCAACAGATATATCTTCTCTGTCATGGGCCAGGCCGCCACAGTGAGTCACAACACGACAAGCAGCATAAATCATGAGAACTTACAAGCAAAGTTTGCACCAATGCCCATCTTGAATCTTCCCTGTATCTGGGTTTTTGTATTCCTTGTCGTGTTTGAAGATTGTTCGGATATCTGCAGTGGGGACATTGGACGCTTTTGTGTGAGTAGCCTGGAAGTTAATCGGTTAGCAAATCACAATATTCACTGCACAGTGCCACATGACGTACCTGATGGTCAGCATCTGCCATGGACTGCAATACTTCATATTCATTTGGCCAATGTTCCAACTGTTCTGCATTGGAACTCTCACAAGGTTGAGAAGAGAGTTCAAGTTCTGCAAGACTAGTATCGCCATCATGTTTGTCGCTAGAGTCAGTGTCGACCTTGTGGGCAATACGACGTGATGGTGGGGAATCTGGGGATGGCGGAGCCTTCCATTTATACTTGGCAACAGATGGAAATGATGGATAGGAAGTGGATGATGAAGGAGCTGCTTTATTCATTGTGTTGTTGGGGTCAAGAATGCGTGCTGAAGGTCGGAGGGTATGAGCAGAGCGGCGAGAACCTGCGACCATTTTGGCTGAAGCAGGATGGCTGGTAAAGAAAGGATGGATGTTCGGAGGTGAAATAGGTGTCGATGATGTGGAGCCAACAGGAGCGATTGGCAAATCATCATCTACATCATAATGCCAGGAAATCTCAGAGGCATCTTTCAGAGAGCCATCCGAGTGAACAGCACAGCCAAAATCAGAGGCATCAGGAAAAACCTGAGTTCCAAATATGCTCAAATTTGAGAAAATTTGTCTGATTTGACTAATTTGCTTGTTTGTCAAATATGCTCTAATTAGCACTGTCCCCATTTCAAGTTTCCTCATATATGCTCAAATTTGAGCAATTTTAGCAATTTTAAGGCTAATTTGGATTTCTTTCCCTTCCATTTTCATTCTTGTATTCATCTCAGTTCTCAAAGTCACAATTTAGTGATAAAAAAAACTTTATTATAATAACTACATTACAAACATACTACTACTTGATAAGCTCCATCTCTGGTATGGAGAGAGGTGAGGATTTTATGGACCGACGGACTGGCTGGGATCATGTGATCCTATGATTCCTTACGATACACACATGGCTCACGACTCAGATTGGCTGACTGAACTGCTTACTATACTGCTGACGGATGACTCCCTTTGACTGACGAATGTATGATAGGATGACAGAGATGATGACTGATCACTTACAAACCGACTTAGCAATCGGTTTAGAACTATTAGTCACACACAATTCGATTCTGTATATATACGACTCTGTATGAACAGTTGAGCCTTAAGCTCGACTTTGCTTTGCAATCGTAGCCTCTTGTTCACTCCTGTTCACTGCGCGGCTCCCCTCTACTCTTCCATCTATACTTCGAGGTCCTTAAAGGCAGACCTCAACTTGCAGTTTAGTGATTGTGTCACCGCTGCTTACGCGATGATAACGTTTAGACTCGGAGTGGTAGTGACAAGGCTCTCGCGGCCACCTTCTGGCTAGAGGTGTAGCGAATAGATGATATTGCCGTCGTAAGACGGACAGGAGACTCAACTTAGCGACCTAGAGTCACTGTTGAGTCGTATATATACGGGAATACAGGGTACTAGGGCACAGGGCACTGAACATGACTGAGGGGTGCTGAGAACATGCGTACATAGGGCCAAGTCACAGGCGACTCGTGTAGTCCGTCCACATCCAATGAGGCATACAGTAATATATACTAATCGAGACCTACCGTTCCTTCGGACCCATCCGACTCCACAGGGCTATCTTCACGGCTAACATCTCCGTCGATCGAGGGGGGGAAGTCCCAGGGTCGAGGGGATGGTAACATCACCCTCCGGTTAGGTGCAAGCGCGACCACGCGCGGTGTAGCGGATGATCCCCTCACCATGATGCTGGTTATGGCGGGCGGGGTCGTTGCCCATGAGGTGTGCAAGGGTTTCCCCGGCGTTAGCAGTGCGGAGGCGGCGGCGGCAATTGGCGAGGGTGCTGCGGGTCTCGGCTTCCTCGGCTTCAAGGGCGCGGATGCGAGTGGCGATATGAGTGAGTTGGGTGTCGATGTGGTGGTACCGGCAGACGTCAGTGTAGAGGCCCCAGTCCTGGGTTGTATCCTGGACTTCCAGTGCGAAGGCCTCGAATATCTCGGAGTCCCTGTCGATGGCACGGAGTAGCCACTTGGGTACCGGCGGATTGGCGACACCGACGTTGGAGCTGGGCTGGGCATAGACCTCTGTAGTAAAGACAGGGTCGTCAGGGCCTCCCAGGGTACTGGCGGCGCGGGGAACGGGGCCATCGATGAGTTGGATGTAGGGGGCGATGCGGCAGTCATTGCTGCCGCCTTGGAGGGGGATGGAGAAGTAATGGAGTTGGCTGTTGTTTTCAACAAGTCCTTCAGGGGCCTCAGACTGGAGACCCGATGGAATGTCCGTCCTCGCGGGCTGGGCGGCCAGGCGTCGGATGGTGAGGTCGGCGAGGCGTAGGGACTCGGCTTGGGCGTCATGCTCGAGTTGGAGGTTCTGGGCTCCGAGGGCGAGGACGTCGTGTTTGTCCTTGCTTCGTGCGAGTTCGTCGACTTGTTCCTCAGCTTGGAGCCGAACGGCTTCCATCCGGTCTTCGGTGCGCTTGGCGGTGAGGATGAGACCGCGGACCATGCGGAGGAGAACTGGAGCCGTGAGGGCGTTGGCTTGTCCTTCGACGATAGCGCCAACAGCTCTGGGTGATAGGGGTATGGCTGGCTGTGCAGCGCCGATGGTGAGGTCCATTGCAAGGACCCGTGCTGAGTTAGTGGCCGGGGGGTCCTCAACAATAGGAAGGGCTCGAGGGGGACTGGTCGCCGGGTAGGGGGTTCCGGGAGCGGGAATGAAGAGGGCCTCGGACCCCTGGGAGTCGGTGGGCGAGGTTGGGAAGTACTCGGTGAGGTCTTCGGCATGGGAGATATGGATGGTCTGGTGGGGCATGATGGTTCAAGGTGTGGAGGGAGGATGATGTTTCGAGCTCTCAGGCCTCCCCTTTTATGCGGTTGTGCGAGTGGGCGTCTTTCATGGTATGACTTGACTAGTGCGGGGGCATGCACTTGCCCTGCCGGTTCCCAGGTGTTGTCCGCGTGTGGGTACCCTTTCCATTTGAGGAGATATTGCAGGGTCTCCTTTTTGCTGTAGAGACAGTGATTAACGATGGCCTCGACTTCGTACTCGTGTTCTCCTTCGATCAACTCGGGGGGTGGTCTGATATAATTGGTTCCGTGTTGTTGGGTCTCATGGTAGGCCGTGAGGAGACTTGCGTGAAACATGTCGTGGATCTTCCAGGTGTCGGGTAGTCGGAGTTGATATGCCACCGGTGATATCTGTTTGATGATGCGAAAGGGGCCGTGTCTCTTCGGGGCTAGTTTGGGGGTCTGGAAGGGTAATTGGAGATTCTTGGCTTCGAGCCAGACCTCTTGATTGACCTGGAATTGGGGTGGTGGCATTCGATGGGCGGTGCGGTTGATGGCTTCGATCGCTTGTGCACGCCTCTTGAGTGCGGTCTGCTTCCTGTCCTCCACGAGTTGGTTAAGCGATGGAGGGGGGTCCATGGGGTGGAGGCGAGGCGTGTAGCCGAGTAGTGCTTCCGAGGGGGTGGTGTTGATGGTGGCGTTCTTGTGATTGTTGTGTACCATGGTGGCTATCCCTAGCCAGTTGCTCCAATCAGTTTGGGCGCTGTTGATGGTTAGTCGGAGGTATTGTTCCACCCATTGGTTTGTCCGTTCGGACAGCCCATCTGTTTGGGGGTGGAATGCTGAGGATATGTTTTGTTTAACCCCTAGCTGTTGGGTGAGGGCTTTTGCGAATAGGGATGTGAACCGGGGGTCTCGGTCGGATATGACCTTGCTAGGCAAGCCGAACCATTGGTAGATGTTGTCGTAGTATAGTTTGGCTATTTCTTCTCCGGTGACCGTCGTTTTGCAGGGGAGGAATACGGCCGCTCTTGTGCATCCGTGGTCCACTATCGTAAGGATGGCGTCATACCCGTTGCTAGTCGGGAGTTGGGTGATCAGGTCCATGGCTACGATTTGGAAGGGGAGGGCGTCGGTCGGCGTGGGGATCCGGTAGAGGGGTGTTTTGGCTCGCTTCGTGAGGTTCTTGTTCTGTTGGCAGTTGGCGCACCCTTTTACGTACTGCGCGATCCATTCGTTTATATTGGGCCACCAGAAGTGTTGGCAGACGGCCGTGATGGTGGGGTCTCGTCCTTGGTGTCCTCTAGTTTCCAGGTCGTGGAATTGGTGGAGGATTTCTTTCTTACGGATGTCGTCTGGTGGGACGGCGACTTTCCCTCGCACTCGCCAGTGTTTTAGGTTGTTGTCATTGTGTGAGTAGTTCATGACTGCTTGGTGGTGTTTGATCCATTCTGCGATCTCAGCTGGGTACTTCTGTTGTGCTGTCCCTATCCATCTTTCCAACTCCCACCATTTGTCTTTGGGTTCTTCGGTGGAGGATAGTCTGATGAAGGCGTCTGGTTGAAGGAGGGTTATGTCTTGGTTGTCTGCCTCGCCTCTGTCCACTCCCGGGGGTCGGGAGAGGAGGTCTGCGGAGGTGTGGAGCTTCCCTGGCACGTGTTGGATTTTCAGGTGGTATTCTTGGAGTTCTGCGAACCATCGTGCTATGCATCGGTTTACCTTGCATGGTGATTTCCAAAAGGTCAGGTTTGCGTGGTCAGTGAGGACTGTGACTGGGATTGTCGATCCTGCCAGGTGGGGTCGCCAGTGGGCTAGGGCTTTCATTAGTGCCAGGAGTTCCCTCTCGTAGATGTCATAGTTGCATTCGGTTGGGGTGAACGTCGCGGAGTAGTAGGCTATGGGGTGTTTGGTTGGTGAGGTTTTTCTGGGGTGTTTATCTCCCTCTTGTAAGAGTACGGCTCCCACACCGTACGCGGACGCGTCTGTGGCTAGGAAGAATGGTTTGGTGTAGTCAGGTTGGCATAGGATAGGGTTTCGGCACATGTGTTCTTTGAGAGTTTCGAAGGCTTTGACTTGGGGTTCTTCCCATGTAAATGGTGTTGCTTTCTTGGTTAGGTGGATTAGAGGTCTTGCGATCTTCGAGTAGTCTTTGATGAAGTATCGATAGTATCCTGTGAACCCTAGGAAGGCTCTGACGTCTCGGACCGTTCATGGGGATTTCCAGTCCGCTACTCCTTGTACTTTGGCTGGGTCCATCCGGATGGTGTTGTGGCCCAGGATGACGCCCAGGAATTCGACCTCTTTCTGCTCGAAGATGCACTTTTCTGGTTTGAGGAAGAGGTCGTGTTTACATAGTTTATCGAGGATTTGATGGACTCTCGTTCGGTGGTACGGGAGGTCCGATTGGGTGTGTATGAGGATGTCGTCCATGTAGATCGACAGCCAGTCTTGTCGGAGTTCTTCTCTGAACAGTGCGTTCATCATGGTCTGGAAGGTGGCTGGGGAGTTGGTCATTCCGAAGAACATCACTTGTGGCTCGAAGAGGCCGTGGTTCGTGATGAATGCCGCCTTCCATTGGTCCCTGTCACGTATCCATATGTTGTTGTATCCCCAGCGAATGTCGAATTTGGTGAATAAGCTGGCTCCTCGGACCCTAGCGATAAGTTCGGGGATGAGCAGGAGTGGCGTGGTGTTTCGTCGGGTCCATTCATTGAGCTTCCGGTAATCCTGTACCAGTCGGAGTTTCCCGTCTTTCTTTTTGACGAAGAAGAATGGGGCTGCAAATTGGCTTTTGGACTCAGTGATGTATCCCTTGTCGAGGTGTTCTTGGAGGAATGTTGCAAGCGCCTCTTGTTCTGGTTGGGTTAGGGCGTATACCTTTCCTGGCATGTTTTCTGGGTGTCCTGGTTTTAGTTCGATGGCGTGGTCCCACTCTCGTGGTGGCGGGAATCGTTTTGACTCTGTTTCGCTGAATACGTGGGAGTGTCGGCGATATTCTTCTGGGATTGGTAGGGTTCGGGTTGCGTGTTTCTCGGCCAGTTTTGAGGCTAGCGTTTGTCGGTCTGATGCCGTGGTGGTGTGGATCCTTGCCGCTGGTCGTCTGATCCTGGCTTTGATGACTACTGGTAGTTGTTCGTAGGCGATCCATCCTTTTGCCCAATCGATGACTGGTTGGACCACGGCGAACCATGGGTAACCTAGGATTACCTTTTGTTCACCTAGGTTGGTGAGGAAGAAGCGCATCGTGTGCGTTTGGTCGCCTGTTCGTACGTCTAGGTCAGTGTAGTGGGTGATTTGTCCATGGCAGTTTTGTGTTCCGTCCACATTAAACACTTTGCAGGGTTCTGTCAGCTCTTCGATTGGTAGTTTGAGCTCCCTTGCGTAGGCGGGGTTGATGAAGTTCTCCGTGGCGCCGGAGTCTAGTAGTGCAGAGGTTTCAGCCCTCTTAAACAGGGAGTTTAAATATATGCGAATTGTCATTGATCGACGGTTCGATAGATATACACTCCTTGTACTTAATGCCCTAACCAAGGCCAAACTGGTTAGGCGTCCTGAAAACCCTCTTCCTCGGCTGCTACTATTCCTCCTCTGAAGTGCGCTGCTACTTGGTCTTGTTGGTCAGTGGACATGGCCGCCAGTCTGGTGGCTATCTCGTCCACTGGGTTCTTGTTGGTGGTCGTGGTGTCTGACATCCAGTCGACCAATTGTGCGGTAGCTATGCGCGGTTTCCTCTTTCAATTGGGGCAGTTGCATGCGAAGTGTCCGACTTGATTGCATTCATAGCATGCGCCGCGGGGGGCTCGGTCGTTGTTGCGGGGGTTCCGGTTGGTCAGTTGGGTTTGGGCGACGTTTACTTGGTAGACGTTCCCTTGTTCGTCTTGCATCTGGACCGTCCTCCCTTGGGAGTTTCGGTTCCTCCAGTTGTTGTTTCGGTTTGCACGTGCTCAGTCTGCGTCGACATCCATCGGGACGGGGGCGTTGTTTAGGTGACGGGGGGCGTTGGTGGAGTTGTACCCTCAGATGTTGGGGTGGCTGGGCTGCTGGTTGGTAGGGTTGGGTTGTGCGAACCGATTCCATCGTGATGACGGTGGTCGGTTCGTGGTGCCTTTGTCCTGTTTGAACATTTCGTAGATGAGGAGTTGGGACACTACGCTGTCGATTGCTTGTTGCTTGATCTCTGCATAGGTGTTGACTTTGGGTGGTTTGACTATGTCGTTGACGATGGATTTGGTCAGTCCCTTCAGGAAGTATCGGATTGTGGCGGGGGCCGTGAGTGGGTATTTGGCCTTCCTGGCGACCCTCTCGAAGTCTTGGATGTATTGATCGATGTCGGGCCATTTCATCTTCATGCCTTCGATTTGGAGGCGTGCTCGTTCTTCTGCTTGTGTGTCTTGGAATTGCTTCTGAAATTCGAGCAAGAAGTTCGTCCACACGTCGGGGACGTCCTCGATGAGTGGGTCTAGTCTGTCCACCCAGTCTCCTTGATTGAGGGCCCATTCGTCCACTGTCGGGCCTTTGATGAATGTTAGTGCTATGGCTATGCGGCGGATCCAGGATTGGAGTCCGGGGACCGTGGTGTTTATGCGGAAGTAGTGTCGCAATTCGTTTATGAATTGGTCCGCTTTGGCTTGGTCTCCGTCAAACTCCGTGGGGGCGCTCCCCATGAGGCGGGCGTCTTGATTTGCCGGGGGCATGGGTGGTGCTGCCGGAGGGTTGGGGACTCCGGGGTTTCCTCCTTCGCCCGGGTTGCCTCCTCCTCCTCCGGGGTTGCCTCTTCCTCCTCCGGGGTTGCTGCTCCCTCCGGGGTTGTTGCTTGGTTGTTGCTTCATTGCCGTGTCTAGTTTCTTCTGCACAGAGGCCACTATCTTGGGTTTGGTGGTTGTGGTGGTGGTAGTTGTTGCTGTAGTGGTTGCCATGGTGTGGTCATGTGTTGATGCAGCGACTGGTCGGGTGTCGAAGAGTGGGGAGTGTCTGATGAGGATGTTGGTGTAGTCCTCTGTGGGTTCTTCGTCTGTGGTAGGCGAGTGGGGTTGTTGGTCTGTGGAGACAGGGGATGGGGGTCGGACGTTGTCTTCGTTGGAGTCGGAGTCAGGTGGGATGGGTAGGTGCTTTCCTCCTTCGCGTCGTCGGCAGTATCTCTCTGCTGCGTTCAGCTCGTTATGGGCCTCAATGTCTGGTCTCCTGGGTCCTCGTACTAGTTTGAATTTGTCTCTGTCTTCTTCGAGGTAGACTTGGGTGAGGAATCCCTTCTCGTTGTGTATCCAGACGTGGGTTCCGTCTATGCAGTCCTGTGCCTTCTTGGTTGTATTGGGGTGGTATAGTATTGCTACCCCGTCGTATCCGGGGATGACTCCTTCGTCGATCCTTTGCAGGTGTGTGTTCTTTGGTGGTCTGTCGCCGTCTCCAAAGTCCGTGAGGTATTCCTTGGGTGGGTCCTCCATGATGACTGAGAAAGTTGAGTCTAATGTCACTGCTGCTTACGCGACAATAACGTTTAGACTTGGAGTGGTAGTGACAAGGCTCTCGCGGCCGCCTTCTGGCTAGAGGTGTAGCGAATAGATGATATTGCCGTCGTAAGACGGACAGGAGACTCAACTTAGCAACCTAGAGTCACTGTTGAGTCGTATATATACGGGAATACAGGGTACTAGGGCACAGGGCACTGAACACGACTGAGGGGTGCTGAGAACATGTGTACATAGGGCCAAGTCACAGGCAACTCGTGTAGTCCGTCCACATCCAATGAGGCGTACAGTAATATATACTAATCGAGACCTACCGTTCCTTCGGACCCATCCGACTCCACAGGGCTATCTTCACGGCTAACATCTCCGTCGATCGAGGGGGGGAAGTCCCAGGGTCGAGGGGACGGTAACAGATTGTGCTATAACAATCAATGCACCTCACAGGAGTCAGATCACGTGCCTTGGTACGCCTCGGACCACACACCTTCCTATTCAGTCAGTTGTGCACGAAGCCCCGCTGCGGGCTTAACACAAGTCGAGCTTTTTCTTAGCCAAACCTGGCTGAAATACTACTTGACTTCGGATGAAAGCGAAAGCTTGGAAGACATCCAGACATCAGGTTCAGAAACCCAACCTCCGACGACCTCCCCTTGGAAATAGTAGGGAGAGCCCTCTGGCACGAATCAAGAACCGAGGGATGAAGTGCATACCACATCAAAGACGGAGAATACACAAAACCCATCGAATACATCAACGGAACGTGGTACAATATCCACTGGACCATCGCAGAAACCTATGAAGTCAGTAGGGACGACGAGATCAAAGATTTACAAAAAGCAGGACTAGGAATCAAGAGTCAACCATTCCTATTTGCACCAGATCTCGAAAGAGTCTACACATAATTCACACAAGACAGCGACGACACTCCAGAAATCAAAGTCATCTCACCAGAATCAGACCCAGACATCCCGACTACAGACCTAATTACCGCACCTGTAATCGAAAAACTAACTGAAGCCATGGCACAAGCTGCGATCGCCGTAGCCCATGTACAACCTGCACAAGTAGCAGGACCAGCACAAGCACAACAACCGCAACAGCCCCCCGCTGGAGGACAACCAGCAGGAGGAGGACAGCCACAACAACCTCCTGCTGGAGGACAACCCGGTGGAGGAGGAGGAGGAGGAGGCGGTGGAGGTGGCAGAGGTGGCGGAGGAGGCCAACCAGCAGCAGAACAACAAGCTGCTGGCCAAGCAGCTGCCGCATCACCCCGAAGCGAAGCCCTCAAAGGAATGATCCCCCAGATCTTCCAAGGAGACAGGAAAGATGCTGAATGATTCATGCAACAGTTCGGAGCCTACTGCTTCCTCAATCGACATAATTCCACCTTCACAAATAAAGCGGAACAAGTAGCTTATGCCCTCACCTTCATCAAAGGACCCTTGGTTGACGACTGGGCATACAACATGGCAGACCAATTATCCATTAAGGTGGAAGGAAACCCTCTTACAGGAGACCCCCCGACCCACGCTGAGAATGACCAAGCCCTTTGGGAATGGTTTGCATGAGCCTTCAGAGATGCCTTCACGGACTCGACAAGGAAGCAGGATGCTTACTCCCGTCTCACCAAGATGGAGCTAGATATGGACAAAGTGGACTCCTCCATAACCCTCTTCAAACATCTCATTAGGGAAGCAGGCTGGGGACCAGATGCAGAAGGAACAATCAAACTGTTCCAAGATATCTTACCCGTCGGACTCCATCGCACCATCTGCCAATGAGAAACCTTACCAGCCACTCTAGATGAATGGTATGAGGCAACAAGGAAGACGGTCCAAAGATGGCAAGATCTCAACGACAACTTGGGACCAAAAGGAGGACCCGGCCATATCTCTACCAGAGCCAATAGGATGCACGGATATCAGAAACCCTCTCCCCCAAAGAGACAAAAGGACCCTAATGCCATGGACATAGACGCCATCCGTACTACCGGAAAATTGACGGATGAAGAACGCACCAAACTCATGAAAGAAGGAAGGTGCTTCCGATGCCACAAGCTAGGACATATGTCGAGGGCCTGCCCAGACAAAAACAAAGACAAAGGAAAAGCTCCCGACAGACCCTGCAGCTCCCAAGGACAATACGTCAAGGAAAAACCAAAGGTCCGAGCGGCGGTGATCAACAAGGACGAAGAAGAGGAACAGCAAAGCGAAGCTGAAACCTCGACCACTGCGCCCCCTTCCTATACCAAAAAGGACGTCCTCCAGTACATTAGGGGAATGACTATCGAAGATAGAGAAAACCTCTACGAGGAACTCTCGGCAAAGGCAGATTTTTAGGTAGCTCGAAGCCAACGGCCTGGCTTAGAGCAGTTGGATTGCAAGACACGATATATATTAGGAAACTATCAACTCTGAATATGAATGTTTCTTTTCAAACCTCGCAATCCAAGGCTGACGAATCAGCCCTCATCGACAGTGGCGCAACAGACAACTTTATTGACAAAGATACCTGGAAAAGACTGGGAATAGGACACAAGGAACTAGCCCAACCAGTCACGGTCCACAATGTAGACGGGACTGAAAACAAACAGGGAAAAATCACACACTACTGCTGGCTCCGCATCGTCAAAGGAGAATGACATATGCTGCAATGCTTCTATATCACAAGCCTAGGAAAGGACTGAATCATCTTAGGCTACCCCTTCCTCTATGATTTCAATCCAAAAATCAACTGGAAGACAGGGAAGGTTTCGGGAGAACCTGTACAACTTCAAAGCAGCAGATATATGCATGTCGCCAAAAGAATCTTCTTCATGCAATGGGAAGTGGTCAAACAACTCGGAAGACCAAAAGAAGACGAGGCAATCTATGTGCAACAGACCAATATCGCACAAGAATGGGCTCAAAAGGTGGACAAAGACAAGATCCACCTCACCATCGATACTATCCCAAAGGAGTATCGACGGCATCAAAAGGTCTTCTCAGAAGAAGAAGCATGACGCTTCCCCCCTGCAAGATCAGAAGATATGATGATCAAACTTACCCCCGACGCACCAAAAGAACTAAACTGCAAGGTTTACCCCCTGTCCAAAGACGAGCAAGAACTTTTACAAAAGTGGATTCTTGAAGAAGAAGAACTGGGACGAATTTATGAAGGACCCTCTCCCTATACAGCACCTGTCTACTTTATCAATAAGAAGGACGGCTCTGAGAAGAGGATCATCATGGACTACCGCCAGTTAAACAAATACACAGTACAAGACAATAACCCGTTGCCCAACATCCAATTGGCATTGGAGCGATTACACGGCAAGTTGCTCTTCTCCAAGTTCGACATATGCTGGGGATACAATAATATATGCATTGCCGAAGAAGATCAGCAAAAGGCAGCATTCAAAACCCCACAAGGCACTTACATCCCACAAGTAATGTATTTCGGCCTAACCAACACCCCACCCTTTTTCCAACGAACAATGCATCGAGATTTCCGCCCCCTGCTCCAAAAGTACCCCAAAAACCTGGGGAACTATATGGACGATTGGTGGGTAGCCACTGCCAACAACAAAGAAGGCCGAGAACTTCACAAACAAATCGTTCACGATTTCCTCGACAAAATGGAAGAATGTTCCTACTTCCTGAAACCAAAGAAATGCCAATTTGAAAAGGACGAAATGGAAATCCTCGGATGGCTAGTGGGTGGAGGAAGAGTATGCATTGATCCGGCTAAGGTCAAAGGCATCTCAGAATGGCCAAGAACGCTCAAATCAGTCGAAGAGGTCAGAAAAATGCTAGGGGTCTTAGGATACCAATGCCCCTTTATCCAAGGGTTTGCATCAATCGCTCAACCCCTACAAGACCTCACCAAAAAAGGGGTCCCCTTCGTTTTGACCGAAAAATGTACAAACACTCTAAACAAACTTATAGAATGAGTCACTATGGAACCCGTCCTCTGGCATCCTGACCCAGCAAAGCCATACAAACTTGAAGTGGATGCATCGGCATTCGCTCTTGGAAGTATCCTCTATCAAAGAGATGACAATAACAAAAGGCAAGCAGTGGCCTATCACTCTAAGGCACTCAATGCAGCGGAGAGGAACTACTCCATTGGAGACCACAAATTCCTGGCCATCATCAAAGGTCTAAAACGAGTCAGGCACCTGGTCATGGGATCACCCCATAAACTCACGATCTATATGGACCACAATAATTTGTGATACTATTGACATCCCCAAAAATTGAACCACTGCATGGCTCGATACATCGTGTTTCTGGCCGATTTCAACTTCAAATTAGTCCACCTACCTGGCAAAAGAAATCAAGCCGACCCACTCTCACGACGCCCAGATCATGACGACGGTTCAATGGATAACAAAGAAATGACAGCTCTTCCAAACGAGCTCTTCGCTAGGGCGATCAAAATCTCCATACTAGAGCGACAAGTCCACCAACTGCAAAAGGCGAACGACAAACTATGCCAAATGTGGAAAAGGAAATATGGCATTTACCAAGACGAATGGAAGGTCTGGTGGAAGGCAGGATCACTAGTCGTCCCAGAAGATACACAACTCCGACGTACGTTCCTCCAAGATTACCACGACTCACCGACTTCAGGGCATCCCGGAGTCTGGAAAACTTACCAAGCACTAAGACGAGATTACTGGTGGCCTACCCTTCACAAAGATACCAAAGATTACGTCAAAGGATGTGCGACCTGCCAAGCCGTAAAGACAATCACGCATCACAACGTGCCCCCTATCGCACCAATCAGCCCAGGAGAAGATACAATGCCGTTTGCCACCATCACAGTCGATTTCATTACAAAGTTACCGGAGTCACGTGGCTGTGATACAATTCTCACCATCACCGATCATGACAGCACAAAGGCCATAATCCTGATCCCGTGTCGAGAAGATATGGGAAGCGAAGAAGTTGCGAGACTCTTCAGAGATCACGCCTTCCCCTATACCGGAATTCCCAAGAAAATTATCTCTGACAGAGACACACGGTTCACGTCACAGTTCTTCAAAGAACTCTGCACCCAGCTGGAGATCAAACAAAATGTGAGTTCCGCCTACCATCCCCAAACAGACGGACAGTCGGAGAGGACAAACCAAACGGTGGAAACCATACTACGAATCTTCTGCAACCACCAACAAGACAACTGGGCAGACTGGCTCAAGGTCACACAGTATATGATCAACTCAAGACCCTTGTCCACCACAAAGAAGCCACCTTACGAGCTCTGGATGGGATTCATTCCCCGCACCCATCAACCCACACGAGTTGGAAACGTACTGGCAATCAAAGAAAGAAAGTCCCAACTTCTAGAAGCCAGAAAAAGAGCCCAAGAAGCCATCAGCAAGGTGCAAACCCTATGGACAAAAGATCCACGTTTTCAACGATACCAAGTGGATCAGAAGGTCTGGCTGGAAGGAATGCACCTTCGAACAACGCACCCTACAAACAAATTAAGGGCCAAACACTTTGGACCCTTCAAGATCACAGAAGTACTAAGTGCTGTAACATATCGATTGGACCTCCCAGCTGCGTGGAAGATCCACAATGCATTCCACGTGGCTGTCCTCCATCCCTATCGGGAGATGGAATTACATGGACCCAACTTCCCCAAAACACCACCTGACCTGATCGAAGGACATGAGGAGTGGGAAGTAGACAACGTGTTAGCCTCAAGGCACACAAGGAAGACAAAGACTCTTCAATACCTGGTCCAGTGGAAAGGATTCTCCGAAGCACACGACTCTTGGGAGCCAAAAGGGAACTTAGGAAACGCCTCCCTCAAGGTAAAGGAATTCCACAATAAGAACCCAAAAGCCATTCAACAAATGGTTATAAACCCCCAAGAGTTGACTATGGAGTCCTCACCACTCCCCGACATCACTTCACTCTGCAATCAATTCGAAAACCTTCCCTGATGTCGTCACAGTACAGCTCACACTCTCCTGCCACTCGCAATGCCATGCTTGCAGTAGACACCGAAGAAGTAGCAGTGCTAGAGGCACAGCTCCACCCCACCACCGAACCACCTCCGGCATTCCCGGAAGAACCAGAATACGCCCTGCCGACAGACACCCCACCTAGCTTTGGCCTGGAAGATTATCTGCACCTCTCACCCTCACTCTACAGTGTTCATGGACCCAGCCGCATCCCTAGCCCCAAACCATTGCCTATTCCCCCTCGTATCGGCCCTCTCCCACAGGACAACCCGGAAGACCCGTGTAACCTCATTCGCAGTCTCAGCAGTTTTGCAAGGGACAGACTCTTTTACTTGTCAATGGGACTAGCAGCAGCGCAACTCATGTTAGAAAGACAGGAAGAGGCAGACCACCCCCTTGTCGTCGACCCTGAGAATAACATTGTCCACCGCACCGCCACCCCATTAACCTCAGTATCCAGCACAACCTTGCACTCCTCCCCTGCTACGTCTATGCAAAGCTTTCCCTCTCATTACACCATAGACGTCGACATAGATGACTTGGTGCAAACACACCTGGGTGATGACTGGATCAGGTTCGACCCCGAACTTCATCGCACACACATCATGATCCCAGCCACCGAGGCGGAGCCAGAAACCAAGGTGACAGCAAGGTTCGTATGCTTCCAGGTCGATACCATCACGGGAGAACCCACCATCTACGGGACTATGGGAAGTGGGCGGCCGATCTATGTGGAGACCCTGGAGGCAGCCCCCGCTTCATGGGCTGTGCCAGCAGACTACAGAGACGACAGTCACTTCGCACTCATGGCCAAAGAAAGGATGATAGGCGGGCCCCTCAAAAGGGCAATCGAAGACCTAGGCAACTATGGTGTGAAGGCAAACATTATACGCCTTCGAGCACTTGAGGCCGACCGCCGCAAGCTTGCTCTCTGCCTCCAAGAGGTCCAAGCCCTCAAGGCCTATGCCCAGAAAAGAAGGGCCGAGTTTGGTATATACCAACTTGCCCACATAGGCCGGACTAAGGCCGTCCGCCAGCAACTCATTAAAGCTAATGTGAGGGACCGACTACTTCAACTAGTGGACGAAGATGAAGAGAGGGGAGAACTGGCATGGCAACACCGCAGAAGCAGGCGCAACACTGCGCCTTATATCACCAACATAGTGACAAGGTCAGATTCCCGGTTGAGAGGTGGGGCAGGTAGTGTGGTCTCTTGGAATAGCGAAAACGCCACCGACAACGCCTTAGCCCAAGAAGAATTCGAGGAGCGGAAACGCTGCTCCTATTGCCCATTGTACGACCACCTTTCCACCCACTGCGAGACGCCCCATCACCTCTGTTCCATATTGGCCTTGGGTTGGTGCCATGTACCCCGTCACCATTGTTTCTTCTGCAACCAGATGCCCAACACCTGCCCATACAGAGGCTGCTGTTGCCATGCGAATGGCCATTACCTCACTCATCAACGTCACATCCGTTACCTTACACTGCAAGAGAGGGAGATCGAGTATAACCACAACAACACCGGGTGTGACGACCTGTGCAAGGGCGAACTCAGCGCCGCGGGGATAGCCATGTGCCAGGCCATCACCCAGGTAGTTCTCGATGAGTTCGAGAATGCGGGCCCCTTGTATGCCCCACGATCCCCTTCACCTGCTTACGACTATGTCCCTGGCGACAATGAGGGCTCTGATTAGCGTGTGGAAGCGCTCCTTTGAGGGGAGGGTGGTGATAAGCTCCATCTCTGGTACGGAGAGAGGTGAGGATTTTATGGACTGACGGACTGGCTGGGATCACGTGATCCTATGATTCCTTACGATACACGCGTGGCTCATGACTCAGATTGGCTGACTGAACTGCTTACTATACTGCTGATGGATGACTCCCTTTGACTGACGAATGTATGATAGGATGATGGAGATGATGACTGATCACTTACAAACCGACTTAGCAATCGGTTTAGAACTATTAGTCACACACAATTCGATTCTGTATATATATGACTCTGTACAAACAGTTGAGCCTTAAGCTCGACTTTGCTTTGCAATCATAGCCTCTTGTTCACTCCTGTTCACTGCACGGCTCCCCTCTACTCTTCCATCTATACTTCGAGGTCCTTAAAGGCGGACCTCAACTTGCAGTTTAGTGATTGTGCTATAACAATCAACGCGCCTCACAGGAGTCAGATTGCGTGCCTTGGTACGCCTCGGACCACACACCTTCCTATTCAGTCAGTTGTGCACGAAGCCCCGCTGCGGGCTTAACACTACTACCCAATCAATACCTAATATCCCTGCCATCACCCTGGAGCAAGTCCAAGCTACTGTAGGTGAGTGGGTGCCGAGCATGCGCATTGTGGGAGGTGTAGATATGGAGCGTGAGTGTGTCATGCATAAGCACAATGGGGGAGCATGTGACACATCCAGCATGTGCATTGAGTGCAAGCGATGCATCTAGCATGTGCATGCATGTCGAAGGTGTGCGTGTGCGCATGGGTATCGAAGGCACACGTGTAGATACAGAGGTGCATGGGGGTGTGTCACCGCTGCTTACACGACGATAACGAGTAGACTCGGAGTGGTAGTGATAAGGCTCTTAGCGGCCGCCTTCTGGCTAGGAGTAGAGAATAGATGCTATTGCCGTCGTAAGACGGACAGGAGACTCAACTTAGCGACCTAGAGTCACTAGCGAGTCGTACTTATACTACTACAGGGTACAGGGTACGGAATACTGGGCACAGGGCACGGGGCATGAGGATATGGGGCTGCGAGTCACGTACATAGGGGCTGAGTCACAAGGCGACTCATGTAGTCCATCCACATCAGGTGAGGCGTATACTAATAGCACTAGTCCGATCTTACCACTACTCGGGGTCATCCAACTCCATCGGGTCATCCGCGCGGCTGATATCCCCGTCGATCGAAGGGGGGAAGTCCCAGGGCCGAGGGGACGGTAACAGGGTGTCAAGGCGTGTGTGTGCGCGTGGTGGGCGACGGCTTGGGTGAGGACATGTGCATGAGCCACGAAGGCGACATCGAGGTTGAAATCAGTGAAGACAAAACAACTGTTGATGGCAGCTACTTACCTAACAGGCAGGCTGCGCAGATGTGGAGGAGGACGAAGGTGAGGGCATGGGCGTGGTAACAAGGGCATTGGGCGTGGGCATGTGAACAGGGGGGATGGAGAGGATATCAGTATCAGAATTGAGGGCATGGGCGTGGGGCATGGGCATGGGGCATGGGCATGGGCGTGAGTAGGCAAAAGGTGCGGGCGATGGTGACGAGAGCGAGGAGGCAGTCAGTGAGGTGAGTACTAGTGATTGCAGTCACGTACTTAAGAGTACCCTGCATGGGGCACTAACGCGTGCAGAGAGCATCGGTGTGGGGATAGCATTGGCAAGTGTGAGTGTGTCTCAAGTGAGAGAGATGGTGAGGCGAGGGCATGGGCATGGGTGTGAGGTGTCTCTGTCTTGACAACCTCTCCCTAAAGTAGAAAGTTAGTAAAAAATATACAAGGGAACACTTACTTGTCCCGAGAACAGAGGGTGGAGAGGACAATGGAAGAGGAGAGGATGTGCGTCGAAGTTGAAGTTGAACATTGAACATTGAACTTCGAACACGTGATGGATGTTGAATTTGAACATGTGATGTCTCAGCAGAAAAACGACTTGAGATTTTCTTGACTGAGAATGGACACGCTGGTGCGGCCCGCGTTTCCCACGCCCACTCAGTGTTGCTGCCTAGCTGTGCTATTTGTTTCATATCTTGAGAAATAAAATAGAGATAAATATGAAATTATTTAAGTATATAGATAAGATAAAACCCCAAAGGGTCCTCTGCCAACACTAAATGATCTGATCAGCCATTCTTGAGTTATTTAACCAGCTTTGTTGGCTTCAAGCTGAGCTATTTTAAAGATGGACAAATAACTCAAAAATGGCTGATCAGATCATTTAGTGTTGGCAGAGGACCCTTTGGAGTTTTATCTTATCTATATGCTCAAATATTTTCATATTTGTATCTATTTTATTTCTTAAGATATAAAACAAATTGGCTAAGCTGGCAGCAACACCAGTGCCAACAAAGGAGTAAGTCCAGTAGTTACAAATGCATCAAATATTTTTTTACATTTATAAATGATTGAAAATATTTTTTTTGATTTGGAAAATTTGGAAAATATTTTTTTGGGTGTAAAAAATATTTTCCCTGGTTTGCAAAATATTTTCCTGATTTGCAAAGATTTTCTTGGTTTGCAAATTAGCAGCAAATATTTGGGGACAATTTGCTACTCAGGTTTTTCCTGATGGGAATCAGTCATGGATATAGGAACAGGGTGACGTTGCGATGATGAGCTGACTTGGAATTGTGAGCCTTTTGTGGCTCCTTTTATATGTGAGTCTTAGCCATATAAAATGCAATAAAGGAGCAACAATTTATGAACATGTCTTGTGCTGAATGGTTTGGACCATCCGGGCCATCCCCACCGCCGTCACCATGTTGCTAAGTTGGATGGTCCGACAAATTGGCGACGATCAACTTCGAGCAGTTGCCCTAGAATAGTGGTGGATCCACTTTAGAGGTTGAGAAAAAACTTGTGTCAGGAATGCTGCCCAAATGCAGTCTGGTAAACGTGGGTGAGCCTGTGGAGGCCATAGCAGAGGTGGTGCTGGTTGTGGCGGTGAGAAGGCATCCCACTCAATCTTGCAATTCAAGCTATGGTGGAGGGGGTCCAGGGAAGGGGGTGCAGATGCAGACAGTGCCAGATGCAGATACACATGGCAGAGCAGCAGGCACAGGAGCAGGGATGCGGATGTAGAAGGACAATGTCAGTAGAAGAATGATGGGAGAAGCCCCAGAGTTGAGCATAGTGGACTAATTCGGTGCCATGCTGCATAGAGAGATGTGCGGTGCCACTGCAGAAGACAGAGCGGGCATTTGAACAGGACACATGATGGGTCGTTCGAACGTGTTCGGACATGTTCACCTTTCCTTCATCATAAGGGAACCATGAACTGAACATCAGGTTCAGTTCAGGGAAAGTCATCCAATATAGAACCAAACTGGTGGTTCAGTTCCATCAGTAAAACTCAGATCAGCTTAGAGTGCTTAGAGTGTCTTAGAGTGTCTTGGATGTCTTGAAGCCATCTTAGCGGGCTGAGTAGCTTTTGTGTAAGACTCAGTAAGAGAAAGTTTTTTTTTTCAAGGTCACACCAAGACTAGTAAGAGAATTTTATTTTTTTAAGATTACACCATGACAGCAAGAGGTTTTTTTCCCCCCAAGATCACACCAAGACAAGTTAGCAAGAACTCACAAGTACTGTAGTATCATACAAGTGGTGATACCCTTACCCGCTGCTGTACGCGTTAGCGAACGGGTTCGAGCTGTGTTGAGTCCACGAGGTTGCTGTACCTCCAGTCCAGGCAATCCTTCCTAATCGGGACGCGAGCAGTCAAGCACGCCTCTGCACGCCATGCAACTTCGTAGGCGTGGCCATCGGGGCCCGGGGCATGTCGGGATTGAGTTCCTAAGGCCGCAGACAGGTGCAGCATCGCCAGGAATGCGAGGGACGAGCTGTACAGTTAGCCCATTCCTAAGCTCGTCGTGTCTTCTTTGCTCCAGCTTGATACGTTGGCAACAAATTTCCTCGCGGCGAACCTCTCATCAGAGGCAGTAGGGGTACTGACAGGGGCGAAGTCATCATCGTCCTCGGAGAGCTTGCTTGAACGGGGCTTGTGTTCATGACCCGCGCGCGCCGCGGAAGGGACACTGATGGGGTTGTAATGCCCGGTGCGAGGTACAGATGAGAGGTGGGCGTGCGCAAACTGCGGGGGTGCATGCGGAGGTATTGCTGTCGACACTGGGGGTGATGACGGCTCAGACACTTGCCTCTGAGTCCGCGCGTCCTGGAACTGTTTGGCTTTCTTGAGTCGACGTGCTGGGACTTTCTGGGTGACGCCGCGGATAGCTGGAAGGGTTGGCAGGGTGCTCGCGGTGCAGGGACGGCGCTCGGAGGGAGACGGGGCGAGGGTCTTGATGCGGGGCACGCCGGACTGCGCGCTACCCCAATTCTCCTCCCAACTGAAGAAAAAGCTGTCCTCAGTGTAGGGTTAGTAGATACGCAGGTATGGGGGAATAAAAACAAATAAAAACGCTGGTCATGATGGGGGTGGCCGTGACCGTGGGTGGGGTGATGGGGAATCGTGTCCTATAAGATGAAACACGTGCAAGGGAAACTGTTAGAATGGGACATAGCATATGGCATAGAAACAAGGGAGACGGCCACAATAAAATATGTCCACTCTGTGAGATAACCATGAGTGCAGCATCACGTGGTACTTATCAACCATCGTCGCCATGGGCCGCAGACTGCGCAGTACAGTACTTGTTCCTCGCACTCGTTTGCCTGTGCGAGGGTTTTTTTTTCTCCTTCATGTCTTTGCCAATTCTTCCCGAACTCTTGCCCCTCCCTCCCTTCCCCCATTAGGCCTGCCAGGCCCGTCCCCATCCAATGGAATGCGAGGGGTTCGTGAGGCCCACAGGGCACCTAGGTAAGCCCCTCACACTGACGCGCTGGTCTCGCCAACTCATATATTGTCCCTCTCATTTTTGCGCCCTGACACACCCACCGTTGACCACTCAACGCCCCTCGGCACTGAATGCCTTTTGTGCAGTCGAACTTGGAACATCAACACACAGGTGGCAATCATCACGAATTGCAACAATTCGGACTATGCGAGTCTTTCTACTCCCAGATTCGCACCCACATCGTCCCTCAAGCTCATCTGCGCAGAGGGAAGGAGGCGCTGCCCTGGTCGTCCGTCCACCCTTATCCGGGCAACGGCATACACAGCTCCGGCCGTCGTCTTGCTCGTCCTTTTCATTCTCCTACTTGGAGTCCACCATGATATGGGATGCCTTCGTACCTCGCTGGACTGGTGTGGCGGCGGTGGACTGCATTGGGCAAACAACCCCGCTGGGGTGCCTGTCGTCACCACTGTTACGGCCACCGTCATGAGTAGTCATCCGATGGGCCCTAAGTGGGACTTGGATTTGGAATCATGTGCTGCTGCTGCTGTGTCTGATGCGCCGGGATGCTCCATGCCGATGTCCGTCACCATGATCGATGTCACCTCACAACACTCAACTGACCCGTTGACGCACGAGAAGCCGGGACCCGATCCCACACCCTCTCTAGGATGACAAGGACCCAGGAATACAACAGGGAGGTAACGAGAGGCCCGTGCAGTGGGGTACCTGTGAGGTACGTGACTGCCACCACCTGCGAATAACGCACTGACCGTACTGCCCCCCTAGCATGAAGTCTGGTGGCACTCTGGCCCCTACCACAAACAGGAAGCTGCTAGGACCCGACCTGACTCTCACCATGACAACAAGGACTTGGGACAATCATAGGATGGCAATGGGAGGTGAGTCTTGTAAGTATGTGCTAGTTGTCACCGGTGTAGGGTGCGACACTTAGACTCTTGAGTGTACTAGTTTGGATAGATGAAAGGACACAGTGACACGTTCACTCCGGTCAAACAAGAGGATAGCAGATAGTCGATTGAGACGAGGAGACTTGACTTAGCGTCTTAGAGACGAAGATGAGTCCTACTTATAGAAGTACAGGAGAGGCAGTGCTACGAATCCAGAACCAACGGCTAGAGGTATGGGGATGATGTCAGGGTGCATCATCCTACTACGACAATACTCGGATCGACATCATAGAGATGTCACCCGTACTATGGTGCCTGCGATAAGTCCATACACAAGGGGAAGGTCGAGACAATGATATCACAAACACGTCAGAGATACTATGAGTCATGGGGGGTAGGTAGTGTCCAGAACATGCTACAGGAAAGGAGGTGAACGAGACATGCAATCACATGGACCATTATCATGACGTAGAGCCGGGTTCAGTTCCTGATAGAACCTGTAGCTCACCTGGGGCTGGTTCACCCTCTGCTTACGCTGCCCCTTGACCTCCCACTGGCCAAGTGCAGCTGCCAGCGGTAACATCACCCTCCGTTCAGCCATGGAGCCGACCTCGGCTATGCTTCGACTTACACTGGGGGATGGGGAGAGGGCGGCTCCAGCCATCGTTGTCGTCATCGCTGTCTGTCCTAAAGGGGGCGCCAGAGGTGCTGCTGGAGAGGGAGCGGAAGTGGTTGAGCCTAGAGGGGGCCTGGGCACATTCAAGGCAGTGACAGACATACTCCTGGTCCTCATAGGCGGCCTGGATGTTAGCGGTGATGCAGTCCTTCTCCCTATAGAGCTCGGCGAGCATCTTGCTCTTCTTAGCGTAGCGGTGGATGTTGGCACCCAGTCCCCAGTGTTAAGCCCGCAGCGGGGTTTCGTGCACACTTAACTGAATAGGAAGGTGTGCGGCCCGAGGCATACCGAGGCACGCAATCTGACTCCTGAGGTGCGCGTTGATTGTTATAGCACAATCACTAAGCTCCAAAGGTAGAGTCCGCCTTTAAGGACTCTGGAAGGTGGATGAAAGAGCAAAGAAGGGGGCCGCACAATGAGCAGGAGTTTAGACAAGAAGCTGCAATTATAGCAAAGTCGAGCTTAAGGCTCAACTGTTCGTACAGAGTCCTACTTATACAGGTTTGAACTAGTCATGACTAATAGTCCTATAACCGGTTGGTAAGCCGGTTTGTCAGAGCTCAGTCAGCGTATTGTACTCAGTCAGCATATCAGTCAGCCACATGCGAGTCATCAGTTGGTGGTACAGTAAGCAGTCCAGTCAGCCAAGTCGAACGGTGAGCCACGCGTGTATCGTACAGGGGTCGGGGATCACGTGATCCCAGCCAGTCTGTCAGTCCGCAAAACACCTTGCCTTTCTCCGTACCAGAGGCAGAGCTTATCACCCAGTCTCCCTGTCACCGCTGCTTACGCGACGATAACGAGTAGACTCGGGGTGGTAGTGACAAGGCTCTTAGCGGCCGCCTTCTGGCTGGGAGTGGGGAATTGATGCTATTGCCGTCGTAAGACGGACAGGAGACTCAACTTAGTGACCTAGAGTCACTGGGGAGTCGTACTTATACTACTACATGGTACGGGGTACGGGGTACTGGGCACAGGGCGCGGGACACGAGGATACGGGGCTGCGAGTCACGTACATAAGGGCTGAGTCACAAGGCGACTCATGTAGTCCATCCACATCAGGTGAGGCGTATACTAATAGCACTAGTCCGATCTTACCGCTACTCAGGGTCATCCAACTCCATTGGGTCGTCCGCGCGGCTGATATCCCCGTCGATCGAGGGGGGGAAGTCCCAGGGTCGAGGGGACGGTAACACTCCCAGGTTGATGGCGGATTCGACAACTGACTCAGTGTGAGGAGACTGGCTGTGGAGGAGGTCGAGGAACCAGGGGGGAAGTGTGGCGAGGGGCGGCGTAGATGGGGCATAGGTATTCCTTGTCGTTGGCGGGGGTCCCCAAGGTTCCAATGACATGGGTTGGGTCGCCAGGGCATCTTCGGATGAAGGGGGCCATAAGGAGGTGTCCTCCCTTACCTGGGAGGGTAAAGTAGGGGGCGATGTCGTCGTTGGGGATGTAGCCATAGGGGGGGTCAGAGGCCAGAGCGGGGCAGCGGGCTTCTCGTTTGAGCCTTGTGATTGCTTCCTTGTACAGTTCTGTCTGGTGGGCGAAGTCTTTCCTGTTGCGGTGGGCGGTGTTGGCGAGGGAGACTGCAACTTTGAAGACCTGAGTCATCGAGATGTTGGGGTTGGAGAGGGTGGAGAGAGCCGTGCGTGGTGAGAGGATGTCAGGAATTGGCTGGCAAATGGGTTCCGTGATGATGCATGGGTCCGGGGCATTGACGGGCTCTTCGCTGGCGTTGGGTTCTGGGGAATTGATTTCGAAGTCCTGGTCTTCAACGATGACCACATTGTCTGGGAGGGTTGTGAGCATCAGGAGCTGCTGAGCTGCAATCTGATCCACGATCTCGTTGGAGATGAGAGTGTCTTGGACTTGAAGCTCTTGGAGGGCTTCTTGGGCTTCTGGGGCGAGGTCGGGCTTCTTGAGGAGGGTCTGGTGGGCTTGGATGAGAGAGATGATGGCGCTATCGACGGGGGAGTGGACATTGCTGAGTGGGGAGAAGAGTAGTGCGGATGGTCGTTTGTCGTTGCCTCTGGGGTTTTTTATGCGTCTGTGGGTTACCCAGGGGGTTCTTTCGATGGTATGCCACAATAAGCCTTGGAGCGTGGACTTGTCCTGCAGGTTCCCATGAGTTGTCCGCGTCGGGATACCCTTTCCAATGGATGAGGTATTGGAGGTCATGTTTCTTCCCATGATACCAGTGATTAACAACGTTCTCAACCTCGTACTCCTTTTCTCCCACGATAAGGTCAGGCAGTGGCCTTGTGTAGTTTGGTCCGTGCGTCATGGTCTTATGATAAGGGGTCAGCAGGGAGGCGTGGAAGACATCATGGATGGTCCAGGCCATGGGGAGTTGGAGCTTGTACACAACTGGTGACACTTGTTTCGTGATAGCAAATGGTCCATGATGTTTATGGGCTAGTTTCGGCGCTTGATAAGGGAGGGCTAGATGCTTCGCTTCTAGCCAGACCTGGTCTCCAATTTTGTATTGTTCAATCGGCGTCCCTTGGGCGGCTTGGGCTAGTGCTGCGCGTGCTTGTTCTCTGCATTTGCTTATCTCCTCCCCTCTTTCCTCGACTCTTTGATTGGTTGATACAGGTGTAGGGTCAGGCATTGTCTGGGGGAGGTAGCCGATCAGCGCTTGGATTGGGGCAATTTTGATGGTGGCATTGATTCGGGTGTTGTGCACGAGGGAGGCGATTGGGAGCCAGTCGCTCCAGTCATCTTGTTGGGCTGTCACCGCTGCTTACGCGACGATAATGTTTAGACTTGGAGTGGTAATGACAAGGCTCTCGCGGCCACCTTCTGGCTAGAGGTGTAGCGAATAGATGATATTGCCGTCATAAGACGGACAGGAGACTCAACTTAGCGACCTAGAGTCACTGTTGAGTTGTATATATACTCGAATACAGGGTACTAGGGCAGAGGGCACAGAACACGACTAGGGGGGCACCGAGAACATGTGTACATAGGTCGAGTCACAAGGCGACTCGCGTAGTCCATCCACATCAAATGAGGCATACAGTCGTACGTACTAATCGAGGCTTACCGTTCCTTCGGACTCGTCTAACTCCATGGGGCTATCCTCGCGGCTGACATCTCCGTCGATCGAGGGGGGGAAGTCCCAGGGTCGAGGGGACGGTAACATCACCCTCCGGTTAGACGCGAGCGCAACCATGCGTGGCGTAGCGGATGATCCCCTTGCCGTGGTGCTGGTTGTGGCAGGCAGAGTCGTTGCCCGCGAGGTGCGTAAGGGTCTCTCTGGCATTGGCAGCGCGGAGACGGCAGCGGCAGTTGGCGAGGGTGCTGCGGGTCTCGGCTTCTTCAGCCTCGAGGGCGCGGATGCGGGTGGCGATGTGTGTGAGCTGGGTGCCGACGTGGTGATATCGGCAGATGTCGGTGTAGAGCCCCCAGTCCTGGGTCGTATCTTGGACCTCCAATGCGAAGGCATCAAAGATCTCGGAGTCCCCGTCGATGGCACGGAGTAACCACTTGGGTACCGGTGGATTGGCGACGCCGACATTGGAACTGGGCTGGGCGTAGACCTCTGTAGTGAAGACAGGGTCGTCAGGGCCTCCCATGGTACCGGCGGCACGGGGAACAGGGCCATCGAGAAGTTGGATGTAGGGGGCGATGCGGCAGTCGTTGGTGCCGGCTTGGAGGGGGATGGAGAAATAGTGGAGCTGGCCATTGTTCTCGATAAAGCCCGTAGGGGGTTCAGACTGGATACCCTGGTGAATATCCTCCCTTGCGGGTTGACTGGCCAGGCATCGGATGGTGAGGTCGGCGAGGCGCAGGGACTCAGCTTGGGTGTCGTGTTCGAGCTGGAGGTTCCTGGCCCTGAGGGCGAGGATGTCGTGTTCATCCTTGTTCCGCGTGAGCTCCATGGTTTGTTCTTCGGCCATGATCCGAACGGCTTCCATCCGGTCCTCGGTGCGCTTGGCGGTGAGGATGAGACCGCGGACCATGCGGAGGAGAACTGGAGATGTGAGGGCGTCGGCTTGTCCTTCGACGAGAGCGCTAACGGCTCGGGGTGATAGGGGTATGGCTGACTGCGTAGCGCCGACGGCGAGGTCCACTGCAAGGACCCTTGCTGTGTTAGTGGGCGCAGGGTCCTCAACAAGAGGAAGGGCTCCAGAGGAACCGGTCGTCTGGTAGGGGGTCCCGGGGGCGGGGATGTAGAGGGCCTCGGTGGAGGCATAGGAGTTGGTGGGCGAGGCGGGGGCGTATTCATGGTCGTTGTCAAAGGAAGGGATGAGGATGATCTGTTGAGACATGGTGGTTGGGAGTGTGGAAGGAGGATGGTGGTTCGGGCTCTCAGCCCCCTCCTTTTATGCGGTTGGGCAAGTGGGCGCTCCTTGTGGTATGACTCGATCAGTGCAGGGGCATGCACTTGCCCTGCCGGTTCCCAGGTGTTGTCTGCGTGTGGGTATCCTTTCCATTTGAGGAGATATTGCAGGGTCTTCTTCCTGCTGTAGAGGCGGTGATTAACAATGGCCTCGACTTCGTACTCGTGTTCGCCCTCGATCAATTTGGGGGGTGGCTTGATGTAATTGGGGCTGTGCTGCGGAGTTTCGCGATAGGGGGTGAGGAGGCTGGCGTGGAACACATTGTGGATCTTCCAGGCATCGGGTAGGTGGAGTTGATACGCCACTGGTGATACCTGCTTGCTGATACAGAAGGGGCTGTGTCGCTTGGGGGCTAGTTTGGGGGTCTGGTAGGGTAGTTGGAGGTTTTTGGCCTCGAGCCAGACTTCTTGGCCCACCTTGAACTGGGGTGGTGGCGTTTGATTGGCGGTGCAGTTGATGGCCTTGATCGCTTGTGCACACCTTTCAAGGGCGGTCTGCTTTCTGTCCTCCACGCGTTGGTTAAGCGATGGAGGGGGGTCTGTAGGGTGCAGGCGAGGGGTGTAGCCTAGAAGTGCTTCCGAGGGGGCGATGTTGATGGTGGCGTTCTTGTGGTTGTTATGCACCGTGGTGGCTATCCCCAGCCAATCACTCCAGTTGGTTTGGGCGCTGTTGATGGTCAGGCGGAGGTATTGTTCCACCCACTGATTTGTCCGTTCTGATAGGCCGTCTGTTTGGGGGTGGAACACCAAGGACACGTTTTGTTTGATCCCTAGTTGTTGAGCAAGTGCCTTTGCGAAGAAGGACGTGAATTGGGGGTCCCTGTCAGATATGACCTTATTGGGTAGGCCAAACCATCGGTAGACGCTGTTATAGTATAGTTTGGCTACCTCCTGTCCAGTGATGGTTGTTTTGCAGGGGAGGAATACGGCCGCTCTCGTGCATCCGTGATCCACTATTGTAAGGATGGCATCGTATCTGTTGCTGTTCGGGAGTTGGGTGATCAGGTCCATTGCGACGGTCTGGAATGGGAGTGCGTCGGTCGGCGTGGGGATGCGGTAGAGGGGTACTTTTGTTCGTTTCGTGAGGTTCTTGCTTTGTTGGCATTTGGCACATCCTTTCACGTATTGTGCGATCCACTCGTTCATGTTTGGCCACCAGAAGTGTCGGCGAATGGTCGTGGTGGTGGGGTCTCGTCCTGGGTGTCCTCTGATTTCCAAGTCATGGAATCGGTGTAGGATTTCCTTTTTCAGGGTGTCGTCCGGTGGGATGGCGATTCTCCCTTGTACGCACCAGTGTTTTAGGTTGTCGTCGTTGTGCGAGTAGTTTATGACCGCTTGGTGGCGTTTGATCCATCCTGCGATCTCGGCGGGGTACTTCCATTGTGCTGTCCCTATCCATCTTTCCAGCTCCCACCATTCGTCTTTGGGTTCTTCGGTAGATGATAGTCTGATGAAGGTGTAAGGTGGTACATATGGCTGCGCTCGTACAGAGTGCTCCGGCGCCCCCTTCCCGATAAATCTGAGCCGTCCGGGGCATCCCTACCTTGATCTCCCTTCCGACGCGGCGGACTTCTCTGGACTTGGACCACATGGCTTGGAGTTGGTAGACCCGACGCTCTCCTAACCCTTTAAGTACCTTATTTGCTCTACATTCGATCCCCCTCTATTCATTCCCCCTCATTATACCTACAGTAGTATAGCTGTGGTCAACACGACTGCCCCTCGTTCATTGATTAGAATACTTATGCACGACTTAGCGATGTCGACCCCTTTCCCTAGCTACATTCTTTCTGTCACACACCATGTGATGCAAAGGTGACCGCGTGGCCCCCGATGCTTTCCTGTGTTCCTCCCCCTCAATATTTCCGTTTTATGCTCGCCCCATCGGACCCAGACCGCAAGTAGATTAGCTGGTCTTGCATGTATATAGCTCGCTCCGGAAATAGATGGAGCAGAACCCCTTCGGACTGCCCAGTTTCTCCTCTTGCACTGCATTTGAACGTCTCAGGACGATTTCCTCTTTCTTTTCTCTTCTGCTTAATCCTCTCTCTCCCTCTCTCTCTTTGCGTTGCCGACGGGAATCACATCGTACAGGGCCACCGAGCCGACGTGTGTATTTTCCCTCCGCTCCTGCGCTGATCTATCTTCTCTACTTTCTAGCTTCCTAAACTCCCCTCTACCTCTACCTCTTCCCCTCCTACTCCCTTCCTATCCCTATCCTCCCCCCTTCTATTAATCTCTATCCTCCCGGACTCACTCGGCGCGTACCCCCGCACTACAAAGGCGTCTGGTTGGAGGAGGGTTATGTCTTGGTTGTCTGTTTCACCTTTGTCCACTCCCGGGGGTCGGGAGAGGAGGTCTGCAGAGGTGTGAAGCTTCCCTGGCACATGTTGGATCTTCAGGTGGTATTCTTGGAGTTCTGCAAACCATCGTGCTATGCTGCAGTTTACCTTGTGTGGTGATTTCCAGAAGGTCAGGTTTGCGTGGTCGGTGAGGACTGTGACTGGGATCATTGATCCTGCCAGGTGGGGTCGCCAGTGGGCTAGGGCTTTCATCAGTGCTAGGAGTTCTCTCTCGTAGATGTTGTAGTTGCGTTCGGTTGGGGTGAATGTCGCGGAGTAGTAGGCTATGGGGTGTTTGGTTGGTGAGGTTTTTCTGGGGTGTTTGTCTCCCTCCTGTAAGAGTACAGCTCCCACGCCGTATGCGGATGCATCTGTGGCTAGGAAGAATGGTTTGGTGTAGTCGGGTTGGTGTAGGATTGGGTTCCGGCACATGTGTTCCTTGAGGGTTTTGAAGGCCTTGACTTGGGGTTCTTCCCATGTAAATGGTGTCGCCTTCTTAGTTAGATGGATTAGTGGTCTTGCGATCTTCGAGTAGTCCTTGATGAAGTATCGATAGTATCCTGTGAACCCTAGGAAGGCTCTGACGTCTCGGACCGTTCATGGGGATTTCCAGTCCGCTACTCCTTGTACTTTGGCTGGGTCCATCCGGATGGTGTTGTGGCCCAGGATGATGCCCAGGAATTCGACCTCTTTCTGCTCGAAGACGCACTTTGCTGGCTTGAGGAAGAGGTCGTGCTTATGCAGTTTATCGAGGATTTGGTGGACTCTCGTTCGGTGGTATGGGAGGTCTGATCGGGTGTGTATGAGGATGTTGTCCATGTAGATCGACAGCCAGTCTTGTCGGAGTTCTTCTCTGAACAGTGCGTTCATCATAGTCTGGAAGGTGGCTGGGGAGTTGGTCATCCCGAAGAACATCACTTGTGGCTCAAAGAGACCATGATTCGTAATAAATGCTGCCTTCCATTGGTCTCCATCGCGTATCTGTATGTTGTTGTATCCCCAGCGAATGTCGAATTTGGTGAATAGGCTGGCCCCTCGGACTCTTGCAATGAGTTCGGGGATGAGTGGGAGTGGTGTGGCGTTTCGGCGGGTCCATTCGTTGAGTTTTCAGTAGTCCTGTACCGGTCGGAGCTTTCCGTCTTTCTTTTTGACAAAGAAGAATGGGGCTGCAAATTGACTTTTGGACTCGGTGATGTATCCCTTGTCGAGGTGCTCTTGGAGGAATATTGCGAGCGCTTCTTGTTCTGGCTGAGTTAGGGCGTATACCTTCCCTGGCATGTTTTCTGGGTGTCCTGGTTTTAGCTCGATGGCGTGGTCCCATTCTCGTGGTGGTGGGAATTGTTTCGATTCTATCTCGCTGAATACGTGGGAGTGTTGGCAGTACTCTTTTGGGATTGGTAGAGTTTGGGTCGCGTGTTTCTCGGCCAGTTTCGAAGCTAGCGTTTGTCGGTCTGACGCTGTGGCGGTGTGGATCCTTGCCGTCCTTTGTCTGATCCTGGCTTTGATAACCACTGGTAGTTGCTCGTAGGCGATCCATCCTTTTGCCCAGTCGATGACTGGTTGGACCGCGGCGAACCATGGGTAGCCTAGGATTACTTTTTGCTCGCCTAGGTTGGTGAGGAAAAAGCGCATTGTGCGCGTTTGGTCGCCTGTTTGTACGTCTAAGTCGGTGTAGTGGGTGATTTGCCCGTGGCAGGTTCTGTGTTCCGTCCACATTGAACACTTTGTGGGGTTCTGCTAGCTCTTCGATTGGGAGTTTGAGTTCCCTTGCATAGCCGGGGTTGATGAAGTTCTCCGTGGTGCCGGAGTCTAGTAGTGCGGAGGTTTTGGCCCTCTTAAACAAGGAGTTTAAATATATGCAAATTGTCATTGATCGACGGTTCGATAGATATACACTCCTTGTACTTAATGCCCTAACCAAGGCCGAGCTGGTTAGGCGTCCTGAAAACCCTCTTCCTCGGCTGCTACTATTCCTCCTCTGAAGTGTGCCGCTACTTGGTCTCATTGGTCGGTGGACATTGCCGCCAGTCTGGTGGCTATTTTGTCCACTGGATTCTCGTTAGTGGTTGTGGTGTCTGACATCCAGTCGACCAGTTGTGCGGTGGCTATGTGTGGTTTCCTCTTTCGGTTGGGGCAGTTGCACGCGAAGTGTCTGACTTGGTTGCATTCGTAGCATGCGCCACGGGGGGCTCGGTCGTTGTCGCAGGGGTTCCGGTTGGTCGGTTGGGTTTGGGCGACGTTTACTTGGTAGATGTTCCCTTGTTCGTCCTGCATCTGGACTGTCCTTCCTTGGGGGTTTCAGTTCCTCCAGTTGTTGTTTCGGTTTGCACGTGCTCGGTCTGCGTCGACGTCCATCGGGACGGGGGCATTGTTCAGGTGGCGGGGGGCGTTGGTGGAGTTGTACCCTCGGATGTTGGGACGGCTGGGCTGTTGGTTGGTGGGATTGGGTTGCGTGAACCGATTCCATCGTGATGACGGTGGTCGGCTCGTGGTGCCCTTGTCTTGTTTAAACATCTCGTAGATGAGGAGCTGGGATGCCACACTGTCGATTGCTCGCTGTTTGATTTCTGCATAGGTGTTGACCTTGGGGGGTTTGACTATGTCGTTGACGATGGACTTGGTTAGTCCTTTCAGGAAGTATCTGACGGTTGCGGGTGCCATGAGCGGGTATTCGGCCTTTCGGGCGACTCTTTCGAAATCCTGAATGTATTGGTCGACTTTGGGCCATTTCATCTTCATGTTTTCGATTTGGAGGCGTGCTTGTTCTTCGGCCTGTGTGTCTTGGAATTGTTTTTGGAACTCGTTTAGGAAGTTTATCCAGACGTCAGGGACATCTTCAGTGAGTGGGTCCAGTCGGTCCACCCAGTCCCCTTGGTTGAGGGCCCATTCGTCCACTGTCGGGCCTTTGATGAATGTTAGTGCTATGGCTATGCAGCATATCCAGGATTGGAGTCCGGGGACCGTAGCATTCATGTGGAAGTAGTGTTGTAGTTTGTTTATGAACTGATCCGCTTTCACTCGGTCTCCGTCAAATTCCGTGGGGGTGCTTCCCATAAGGCGGGCGTCTTGGTTTGCCGGGGGCATGGGTGGTGCTGCCGGAGGGTTGGGGGCTCCGGGGTTTCCTCCTCCTCCTCCTCCTCCTCCAGGGTTGCCGCTTCCCCCTCCGGGGTTGCCGCTTCCTCCTCTGGGGTTGCCGCTTCCTCCTCCGGGGTTGCCGCTTCCTCCTCCGGGTTGCCGCTTCCTCCCCCGGGGTTGTTGGATGGTTGTCGCTTCATCGCCATGTCTAGTTTCTTCTGCACGGAGGCCACTATCTTGGGTTTGGTGGTTGTGGTGGTGGTAGTCGTTGCTGTAGTGGTTGCCATGGTGTGGTCGTGTGTTGACACGGCGGGTGGTCGGGTGTCAAAGAGTGGGGAGTGTCTGATGAGGATGTTGGTATAATCTTCTGTGGGTTCTTCGTCTGTGGTGGGTGAGTGGGGTTGTTGGTCCGTGGAGACAGGGGATGGGGGTCGGACATTGTCTTCGTCGTTGTCGGAGTCAGGTGGGACTGGTAGGAATTTCCCTGCTTCGCGTCTGCAGCGGAGTCTCTCTACTGCGTTTAACTTGTTGTGTTCCTCGATGTCTGGTCTCCTAGGTCCTCGCACTAGTTTGAACTTGTCTCTGTCTTCTTCAAGGTAGACTTGGGTGAGGAATCCTTTCTTGTTGTGTATCCAGATGTGAGTTCCGTCTATGCAGTCCTGTGCCTTCTTGGTTGTATTGGGGTGGTATAGTATCGCTACCCCGTCGTATCCGGGGATGACTCCTTTGTCGATCCTTCGCAGGTGTGCGTTCTTTGGTGGTCTATCGCCGTCTCCAAAGTCCGTGAGGTATTCCTTGGGTGGGGCCTCCGTGATGACTGAGAAAGTTGAGTCTAATGTCACTGCTGCTTACGCGACGATAACGTTTAGACTCAGAGTGGTAATGACAAGGCTCTCGCGGCCGCCTTCTGGCTAGAGGTGTAGCAAATAGATGATATTGCCGTCGTAAGACAGACAGGAGACTCAACTTAGCGACCTAGAGTTACTGTTGAGTCATATATATACTCGAATACAGGGTACTAGGGCAGAGGGCACAGAACACGACTAGGGGGGCACCGAGAACATGCGTACATAGGTCGAGTCACAAGGTGACTCGCATAGTCCATCCACATCAAATGAGGCATACAGTCGTATGTACTAATCGAGGCTTACCATTCCTTCGGACTCGTCTAACTCCATGGGGCTATCCTCACGGCTGACATCTCTGTTGATCGAGGGGGGGAAGTCCCAGGGTCGAGGGGACGGTAACATGGGCTGTTGTGACGAATCTGAGGTATTGTTCCACCCATTGGTTCTTCCTTTCTGACAGTCCGTCGGTTTGCGGGTGGTAGGCTGTTGATATGTTCTGTCTGGTCTTCAGTTTTTGACATAGAGTGGTGGCAAAGTGTGAGGTGAATCGAGGATCTCGGTCTGTGATTACTTTCTTGGGGATTCCGAACCATTGATAGACATTGTGGAGGTATAGTTCTGCGATGCCTTCGCCCGTGATTGTGGTCATGCAGGGGAGGAAGAGGGCTGCTCTTGTGCATCCATGGTCGACAATGGTCAGTATGGCATTGTAGGGGCCATTCTTGGGGAGTTGGGTGATTAGATCCATTGCCACTTCTTCGAATGGGTTCGCTTTCAGGTGAGGGGCAATGCGAAACAGTGGGGTGTTTCTTCGGTGGGTTAGGTTTTTGTTTTGTTGGCAGGGAGCACATCCTTTCATGTATTCTTCGATCCAGGCATTCATGTTCGGCCACCAGTATTGTCTTTTGATGGCTTGGATTGTTTTGTCTCTTCCTGGGTGTCCTGCTGTTGGGGCATTGTGGAAGTGATCCATGAGGTCTTTGTGCGTCTCAGGATCGTCGGGGACTACCGGAGTGGCATTTTTGAGCCATTGGGGGTCTGCTGGCGACCTTGGTTGTGGGCAATAGGTAAGTTTATATTTCTTTGTCCAGGCTTTCATCTCTCTTGATCGTCGCTTTTGCACTTGTGCGACTTTTTGTTCGAGGGCTTCGTCTACAGGGTCAGCATCTTCGCTCGTTTGAAGCCTTATGAACATTTCTTCGGGGAGGAGTGTGAGGTCATTGTTATTGCCTTCGCCCTTGTCCTCTACTGGGGGTTGGGACAGCATGTTGGCAGCTGTGTGTAGTTTGCCTGGTATGTGTTGGATTACCAGGTTGTACTCTTGGAGTTCTCCGAACCATCGGGCCACTCTTCAGTTCACCTTCTTGGGTGTTTTCCAGTGGTTTAAGTTGGCATGGTCTGTCAGTACAGTGACTGGAGTTTCTGTGGCGGCCAGGTGGGGTCTCCAGTGGTGTAGGGCTTTCATGACGGCCAATAGTTCTCTTTCAAAGATGTCATAGTTTCGCTCCATTGGGGTGAATGTTGCTGAGTAGTATGCGATGGGGTGTCTCATGATTTTGTGTGTTCGTGGGTTTGTTTCTCCCTCCTGCGAGAGTATGGCTCCCACGCTGTAAGCTGAGGCGTCCATGGCTAGGAAGAAGGGTTTGGTGTAATCTGGTTGTCACAGGATTGGTCTGGTGCACATCAGTGTTTTGAGGGTTTCAAACGCTTTGTTTTGTGGTTCTTTCCAGTGGAACGGGGTCGTCTTCTTTGTTAGTTCGATGAGGGGGCGTGCGATTCTTGAGTAGTTGGGGACAAAATATCAATAGAACCCTGTGAACCCTAAGAAGGCTCAGACGTCCCTGACGTTCTTGGGAGGTGGCCAATCCACGATTCCTTTTATCTTCGTTGGGTCCATCTGTACCGTTCCTGCACTTAGGACGACGCCGAGGAATTCCACTTTCTTTTGTTCAAATTGGCACTTCTCTGGCTTGAGGTAGAGGTCATGGTGCTTTAGTTTAGTCAGCACTTGGTGGACTCGTTTCCTGTGCATTTCTGGGTTGTTTGGGGTGTGGACTAGAATGTCGTCCATATAGATCGTGAGCCAATCTTCTCTCAGTTCTTCGACAAAGATCGCGTTCATCATGGTCTGGAAGGTGGCTGGGGAGTTGGTGAGGCCGAAGAACATAACTCTTGGTTCGAAGAGGCCTTCGTTAGTGATGAACGCTGCCTTCCATTGGTCCTGTTTCTTGATGTGGATGTTGTTGTATCCCCATCGTACGTCGAATTTTGAGAACAAGGCAGCGTCTTGGGCTCAGGCTATGAGCTCTGGGATAAGTGGTAGTGGGTAGCAGTTGCATATGGTGTGTTTGTTGAGGCATCGGTAGTCTTGGACGGGTTGAAGTTTGCCATCTTTCTTTTTGATGAAGAAGAAGGGGGTGGTGTAGGGGCTTTTTGAGGGTACTATGTACCCCTTCTTGAGGTGTTCTTTGATGAACTTTTTGAGGGCCTTCCTTTCTTCTTGGGTGAGGGCATAGATTTTTCCTGGTAGTGTCAGAGGGGCGTCTTTCTTGAGTTCTATCATGTGATCCCAGATTCTTGGTTCTGGGAAGTGTTGGGCTTTTTCTTCGCTGAACACTTGGGCGTGTCATTTGTATTCTGTTGGCAGGGAGACATCTCTTGGGGTGTCATGATGTTCTGCCAGTTTCGAGGCTAGGGTCTGTCGTTTGTCTGCCATCAGGGCTGCGATTACAAGTCTTCTGGCATATTCAGGGGGTGTTTCCTTTTCTGACACTGTGACTGGGGTGAGTGTGATCGGGAGTTGGTCATAATCGATCCACCCTTTAGACCATGTGATTCTAGGTTCCATTCCGGCAAACCAGGGATATCCAAGAATGAGGGGGTTTCCTCCTAGGTGAGTGAGGAAGAATCTCATGGTTCTTGTCCTTCCTCCTGTTCTGATGGCTGCATTTGTGTAGTGGGTGATTGGTCCTTGTTGATTCAGGGTTTTGTCCATGTTGAAGACTTCTCTCAGGTTTTTAAGTCGAACGAGGGGAAGGCGAAGGGTGTATGCATGGTTGGTATCTATGAAATTTTCTGTAGTGCTGCAGTCTACTAGGGCAATGGTTTCAGTCCTCTTTCCGGCAGAGTTAATGTATACTTGAACTGTCATTGATCGTCAGTTGGCAAGATATACATGTTCTGCGCTATTGGTCCTAATCCAGACTGTATGAATTAGGCCTCCTGAAAATCCTCTGCTCCGAACTTCGCTGTGATCTCTTCCATCTCCTGTTGCACCATTGACGCGATTTGGGCTTGGATGGCATCATACTTGGTGCTTGAGGTGGACTCGGTCATGTTGTCGCTGTAGGAGTCGTCCATGTCGATGAGGTTGGCCATGGGGCGTCATCCTTGGGGCCTTCCTTGGTTGTTACAGTGGGGGCAGTTCCTGGCGAAGTGTCCCATCTCTTGGCAGTTGAAGTATGGGCCTGGGGGGGGTCTGGCACGTCCTTGCTGGTTCCGTGGTTGATTCTGGGTTTCTACCTCCATGGAGCGTCCGTAGGATCGTCGGTCAGGATAGTTGTTTCGTCCTTGGTGATTAGCTCTCGACCTATCGAGGTCCATAGGGACGTAGGCGTTGTTCATGCTTCGGGGGGCATTTGAGGAGCTGTACTGGTGCTGTGGATAGTTATTGTTTTGCTGGGGGCGTTGGTAATTCCAGTTCTGCCTCTGGTATTGGGGTTGGGGATTCCCTTGTCACTGGTTTTGGAAGAATTGTCCAGCTGTATTCCCTAGAAGTGCTTTTAGTATCTCTTGGGACTGTGTGGCTTTGATGGCGGTTTCTTTGTAGGTTGGATAGTCCCTAACTGGTTGTTGGGCCATTGCCTTTATGGTGTCGGCCAGTACCATGGGTGAGAGGTGTAGCAGGAAGAGCTGGAGGCTTTCGGGGTGGTTCTTGTCGTATCCCGCTTCTTCGATCAGCTGTTCGAAGTCCACAATGTATTGATCGATGTGAGGCCAGGTCATGCGCAAGGTGATGAGTTTGTTCCTCACCCTGAGTTCCTTTTGGGAGTCCATGAATTGAGCGCGGAATTGGGCGATAAATTGGTCATATGTGTCTTGGTTGTCCGGCTGATTGGCAAGCCACCTGCCCATGTTGTGCCTCCATGTGGCTGTTTGCGGTCCTTTGACATGGGAGAGGGTGTAGGCCACTCTAGTGATGGTGGATTGGAAGGGGATGTGTTGGTGATTGAGGAGGAAGTGGTCAGTGACTTTGTCTATGAATTCCTCGGCTCTGGTGCAGTCTCCTTCAAAATGGATGGGAGGGGCACCCATGAGTCATTCTCCGTGAATGGCGGGGGCTGCTTGTTGTCCTGCGGGTTGTCCTCCTGCAGGTGGTGGGTTTCCGCCTCCTCCTCCTCCTGGGTTTCCTCTGGGGTTTCCTCCTCCTGGGTTTCCTCCAGGATTTCCTCCTCCTGGGTTTCCTCCGGGGTTTCCTTGTTAAGCCCGCAGTGGGGCTTCGTGCACAACTGACTTGTTTAGGAAGGTGTGTGGTCCGAGGCGTGCCGAGACACGCAATCTGACTCCTGAGGTGCGCGTTGATTGTTATAGCACAATCACTAAGCTCTGAAGGTAGAGTCCACCTTTAAGGGCTCTGGAATGTAGATGGAAGAGAGGAGGAGATCCATGCAATTGAACAGGAGTGAACAAGGAGCTGCGATTGCAAAGCAAAGTCGAGCTTAAGGCTCAACTGTCCGTAGAGAGTCCTATATATACAGAGTCAAACTACTTATGACTAATCGGTCCTAAACCGATTGGTAAGTCGGTTTGTCAAGGGATCAGTCATCATATCGTACACAGTCATCAAGATGCATGTATCAGTCAGCCATAAGGGGGTCATCAGTCAGTCGTACAGTAAGCGGAACAATCAGCCAGTCCGAACGAGGAGCCACGTGTGTATCGTAGTGAGTCTTGGGATCACGTGATCCCAGCCAGTCCGTCGGTCCGTAAAACACCTCACCTCTCTCCGTACCAGAGATGGAGCTTATCATTCCTCCTCCAGGGTTGCTTCTGGGGTTTCCTCTGCCACCTCCTCCTTGGGGTGTGGGTTGGGTCATGCCTTGTCCTCCAGTCCCTGAGAGGGCTGTGGTGGTGGTGATGGTGGTTTGTGCCAGTTGTTGTGCAAGTCGTTCGCTATCTGAGAGGGTACGAGTGCCGAAGGTCTGCGTGGCCATTGCTCCTTCCTTGGATTGTTGGGAGGTGAGTGTTGTCCAGGTATGGTTCTTTACGTCTTCTGGGACTTCCTGGGTCCTTGTTGGTTCTTGGGGTTCGTCGATGTCGTCTGTGCTTGTGTCTGATGGTTGTTGTTCAATGGGGAGTGCTATCCTCGATGATTGTTTGCTCGATTGCCTCGATCACAATTGGTGTTTGGCGAGTAGTTGCGACATCGTGAATAAAAGAAGTCGAGTCTAATGTCACCGGCATAGGGTGCGACACTTAGACTCTTGAGTGTACTAGTTTGGATAGACGAAAGGACACAGTGATGCATTCACTCCGGTCAAACAAGAGGATAGCAGATAGTCGATTGAGACGAGGAGACTTGACTTAGCGTCTTAGAGATGAAGACGAGTCCTACTTATAGAAGTACAGGAGAGGCAGTGCTATGAATCCAGAACCAACAGCTAGAGGTATGGGGATGACGTCAGGGCGCGTCATCCTACTACGACAATACTCGGATCGACATCATAGAGATGTCACCTGTACTACAGTGCCTGCGATAAGTCCATACACAAGGGGAAGGTCGAGACAATGATATCACAAACGTGTCAGAGATACTATGAGTCATGGGGGGTAGGTAGCATCCAGAACGTGCTACAGGAAAGGAGGCGAACGAGACATGCAATCACACGGACCATTATCATGACGTAGAGCCGGGTTCAGTTCCTGACAGAACCTGTAGCTCACCTGGGGCCGGTTCACCCTCTGCTTACACTGCCCCTTGACCTCCCACTGGCCAAGTGCAGCTGCCGGTGGTAACACTAGTAGTAGTGGCATTACTTTTACTATACAACATGTCTAGTAGTGTAACTGTGTAACAAGCACATTAAATAAGATCTTTTGATTTCTTGTGAGTGCCCTTGGAGGAAGTCTTATAGGCTCTTGTGCAAGAAAACAAGCCTCATTGCATAAGAACTTTACTTGGAGTGCTCTTTTATGCTCTTGCACAAGAAAACGAGCCTCATTGGGTAAGAGCTTTTCTTGCACCTTAGAATGTCTTAATTTGTCTTGGCCAAGATCTCTAAGACCGTCTAAGACAATTTGAGTTTTACTGATGTCAGGGAGGTTCAGGTTTGAACCGAAGTTCTGAACTGAACTTCCACAACACTGACTGTAACAGAGGGGTCCATGATCTGAGAGTACCTGTGACATGATGACATCCCGTTATTCGAACACATCACCATCTGTATTTTCTCTCTTTTGTAGCAACCTCCATGCCTGTGCCGAAAATTTCTTCTTGGCGTTTCTCAGGCCTAGTCGAGCGGTGAGCGCGCTCAGCGCTCGGCCATCTTCCCCGAATTGCGCCTACCTTTTTGGGCAATTAGCTTGCGCTGATCGATAAGCGAGGCAGTGCACTCTCCGTTTCGACCCCTACCACCAATCCATTCTCACCCCATCATTTCTTCTCCACTTCTGACATGGGTGACCAGCCTCATTTCCAGGCGCTCTTTGAGACCGCCTTGCAGGACTACGAAAAGCAGACGGGCATATCATTGCCTAGTCATCCACTCGCCCATCAGTTCCTGAACTGTGACTCCGCCGAGTCCGTTACCACCATTCTTGATGAACAAACACAAGCCTTCAGTGAATTCCGGGGAAAGGACAAAGTCAAGAAACTCATACAGGTTGATGTATTGGTTCTGTATAAACTTTCTGCCATCGCCGGCCTTGGTCAGTCTATCAGCTCGGTAGCACAGGTGCGTCCGTAGGCGCTGATAGGATGTTCAATGTCTCTGACCCTCATCCTATAGCCATTCCCGCCTGTGGATGCAATATACACAGGCCTAGCTGTCCTACTCGCTGTATGTACCTTCCTTTTGTCCCTTAACACGAATCTTCGTGACATCCAAGCCTATCAGGCGGTCAAGGGTATCACTGGCAGTTATGATTCACTGATCGATTTGCTCGAGTCGATCGATCACTTTCTGAAGCGCCTCGATATCTATACCAAGATCCCCCCTACAGTCGCTTTGACTGAGATAATTGTCAAGATACTTGGGGAGCTGCTTTCCACCCTTGCGTTGGCGACAAAAAAAATAAGGCAGGGAAAACCAAGTTAGTTTGTCTTCGGCAATGTATTATATAACCTAACTCGACGCAACGCAGAAAAAAATCTCAACAAGCTCCTTGGAGAGAAGGACGTCGAGGCGGTAGTCCAAAGGCTAGACCGACTCACCCAGGACGAGGCTCGGATAACCGCAGCGCAGACCTTCGAGGTCATCTATGGCCTTATCCAGAATATGAGAAAGGTGATGGACGGTGAGCAATTCTCTAGGCTTGCCGCTCGTCGGATGTTGAGGGTCCTTCCCTCTAGACGGCGAGGCATCGGTCGACCATCTAAGGCATGTCCTCGGTATGTTTTTCAGGCCACAATCAAGTGACTTTGTGTCTGACTGGGTATAAGAAACTATGCAGCAACTCGCGAGCGATCTGAACAAGTCGAAGCGTCAGTCAAATTTTAATGTTGTGATAGCTGACTGGGATCATCACCGAGATTATTTTGCAGGCGACGGTTTACAGCAAGATATTTTCAGATGGCTATCACCTCCCGATCCTTCGAAGAGCCACCATATCGTCTGCAAATCACGCCACCCCGGGTCTGCAAAGTGGTTCATTTGGGGCAACACGTTCTCAGAATGGAAAACTTCTAAGACTCCGAGTGCTCTTTTATGGATTCATGGAAAACGTCCGTTAATTCTAAGCTCTTACGCTTTTTTAGAGACTGAATATACTTTTCGTAGCGGGTGCAGGAAAAAGCGTTTTTTGGTATGTCAGACCTCTGGTATTCTCCTCTTGGGAGCTTATCATGTTGGCTAGCTCCACAATCATTGAGGACGTCAATGCCATGCGGAAAGCTGGGCTCGCGTCATTAGCATTTTTTTACTGTGATTTTAGGGAGGACCGAAGGAAGGGCCTGCGCGGACTGCTCTCGTCCCTCCTGGTCCAACTTTGTCATCAATCCGACACCTACTGTAAT
Organism: Russula ochroleuca; assembly: GCA_015178965.1. Classification (NCBI taxonomy): domain Eukaryota; kingdom Fungi; phylum Basidiomycota; class Agaricomycetes; order Russulales; family Russulaceae; genus Russula; species Russula ochroleuca. The sequence continues at coordinate 185,799 of WHVB01000015.1, forward strand.
GTGCTTTACGAATTCTACTCAGAACACGCCGAGGGTTTGCATTTTCCCAGCGACGATGCACTTGTGGAATGTTTAAAGGACCTACTTAAACTCCCTGGACTAGCCCCCGTGTACCTCATCGTGGATGCTTTGGATGAATGTCCGAACACACCTACCATCCTATCGCCCCGTGCCGAAGTTCTAAACCTCTTAGAGGAGCTTATCAACTCGCAATTCCCAAATCTGCGTATATGTGTCACAAGTCGTCCCGAGACTGACATCAAGGATGTCCTGGATCCCTTAATTTCCCGCTGTATTTCCCTTCATGACGAGGGAGGACAAAAGAGAGACATTGAGGACTACATCAAGTCAGTCATTAACAGACATCCAAAAAACAGAAAGTGGAAAGCGGAGTACAAGCAACTGGTCATCGACGTCCTGACGGAAAAAGCTGACGGGAGGTGAGACGTGTATCCAGAATTCTTGACGATTCTTGCTCATTTCCGTGATGTAGCTTCCGATGGGTGTATTGTCAAGTGAATTACATTTGCGGCCTCGTCCCGGCCCTTATCCGACATGTACTAGCCGAACTACCAGTGACGCTGGACGAGACATTTCAGCGTACCTTGCGAGGGATTAACGAGGGAAATTGGGAATTCACCCATCGCTTGTTTCAGTTCGTTGCAGTGGCTTCCCGTCCGCTTCGTGTCCAGGAGCTCGCCGAATTGTTCGCATTCGATTTCAAGGCCGGACCAATTCCAAAATTTCATGAGGATTGGCGCTTGGAAGATCCAGTAGACGCGGTGCTGTCCACATGTTCCAGTTTGCTTACCGTTATCGAAGTCGAAGGTTCCTCCATTATACAATTCTCTCACTTTTCCGTGAGAGAGATCTTGACTTCTGCCCGCCTTGCTGAAGCAAGCGACATTACTCTCCGCCGATATCATATTTCTATGACACCCGCTCATACCGTCGTGGCACAAGCTTGTTTGGGCATTCTGCTCCACCTTGATAAGGACGTCGTCACCAGCGACAGTCTAGAGAAATGGCCTCTCGCCGAATACGCTGCGGAGCACTGGGCTGACCATGCCCGGTTCGAGGGCGTGTCAAGTAATGTGGAGGGTGGGATGAAGCAACTATTTGACCCGAGCAAATCACATCTTGCGGTCTGTATCTGGATACAGGACCCGGATGTTCCTCTGTGGGAACGAAGCTCACGAACTGAAAGGCCGTTGACACCTGACCGAACCCCTTTGCACTACGCCGCTCTTTGGGGCTTACATTCCATAGTGGAACTCCTCGTTAATGAGCAGCCACAGGATGTGCACTCTCGAGGTTTCACCGACAATGCGACACCATTGCATCTAGCATTAGAAAAGGGACATGTGAAGGTCGCTAGCTTCCTTCTCGGGCGCGATGCGGATGTGACAGTCCAGAACGGGGACGGGGATACTCCATTACACCTGGCGTCGCTCGATGGACGAGTGGAAGTCGCTGACATGCTTATCGAGCGCGGCGCGGATGTGACAGTCCAGAACCGAGACGGGGAGACACCTTTACATCTGGCGTCGCGGAAGGGACAACTAGAAGTTGCTGGCATGCTTATTGAGCGCGGCGCGGATGTGACAGCCCAAAACGAGCACGGGTCGACTCCCTTACATCTGGCGTTGCAAGAGGGACAAGTGGAAGTCGCTAGTATGCTTGTCGAGCGCGGCGCGGATGTGACAGCCCAGAACAACAGCGGAGCGACTCCGTTACATCTGGCGTCGCTTAATGGACAAGTACAAGTCGTTCGCATGCTTATCGAGCGCGGCGTGGATGTGACCGCCCACAACAAGTACAGAGAGACACCATTGCATCTGGCGTCGTGGAGAGGACAACAGGAAATCGCTCACATACTTACTGAGCGCGGTGCGGATGTGACAGCTGGGAACGGGGACGGGGAGACACCATTACATCTGGCGACGCTTAATGGACAAGTAGAAGTCGCTCGCATGCTTGTCGAGCGCGGTGCGGATGTGACAGCCCAGAACGAGGACGAAGAGACACCATTACAACTAGCGTCGCAAAAGGGACAAGTGGAAGTTGCTCGCATGCTTGTCGAGTGCGGCGCCGATGTGGTGGCGCCGAACAAGTACGGAGAGACTCCATTACATTTGGCGTCGCAAGAGGGACATGTAGACGTTGTTCGCATGCTTGTCGAGTGCGGCGCGGATGTGGCAGCCCGGGACAAGAACGGGGAGACTCCCTTACATTTGGCATCGCAAGAGGGACAAATGGAAGTCGCTCGCATGCTTGTCAAGTACGGCGCGGATATGGCAGCCCAGAACAAGGACGGAGAGACTCTGTTACATTTGGCGTCGCAAAATGGACAAGTGGAGGTCGCTCGCATGCTTATTGAGCTCGGTGCGGATGTCGCAGCCCGGAACATGGACGGGGAGACTCTATTACACCTGGCGTTGCTCAATGGACAAGTGGAAGTTGCTCGCATGCTTATTGAGCGCGGTGCGGATGTCGCAGCCCAGAACAAGGACGGGGTGACTCCATTACATTTGGCGTCGCAAGAGGGACATGTAGAAGTTGTTCTCATGCTTGTCGAGTGCGGTGCGGATATCGCAGCCCAGAACAAGGATGGGGTGACTCCGTTACATTTGGCGTCGCAAGAGGGACAAGTAGAAGTCGCTCGCATACTTCTTGAGTATGGCGCGGATGCGTCGGCCGGGAACAAGGACGGGGAGACTCCATTACACCTAGCGTTGCTCAGTGGACAAGAGGAAGTCGTTCGCATGCTTATTGAGCGCGGTGCGGATGTCACAGCCCAGAACAAGGACGGGGTGAGTCCATTACATTTGGCATCGCAGGTGGGACATGTGGGAGTCGCTCGCATGCTTCTTGAGTATGGCGGGGATGAGACAGAGGTTTGGGAAACACCATTATATCCACTAGCAGCGACTCAATCACATTCGACCCAGATGTCGCCAGAGTGATTTGGTGAAGTCACTCACATACTTTTCGAACACGGCACAAATGTAACAGCCCAGGACAAGGACGGGTGGACGCGATTTTGATCTGGTGCCGTGGGGTTGGGGGCATGCAGAAGTTGTACATGTCCTTCTCTATTATGGAGCAGATCCTGGCACCCACAACTTGAAGAACATGAATTGAATTCATTCTGGGAAGTATGAATAAGGGGACGTCATCTAATGTATGATTTTCCTTTCGCGGCATTCGCGCACTCCTTCAGGCCTTCAGGTTTCTTCAACTTGTTGTAATTTAACCTTGAATATAGCACTCGTCCTTGAGACGTGTATACTATGATATATGATTCAAGCGCGACGTCTCATGGACACATGCGTAGAATCATAATGACGCGTGCAAAGCGTCATCATTTTGCTGCCTTTCTTGGCTGGCAAGGTGAACAAAATATATGAGGTCCGCCGCGTCTCCAGTGCCCTCCGGCATACTCGCCACGTCAGCCTCTACCCGAACTGTCCAAGTCGCGCTGTTAATCCAACCTCGTTTCATGCAGGATGGCGATCGTGTAAGCCGTCTAGGGGCGGGTGTCACATTTGGTGACTCCCTATTCTTCATCACGATGGCAAATTTTGTCGTTCGTCGAAGCAACCAAGGCAGCGAAAAATGTTGCATAGCCGTAGGATATTTTCCTTGCGTAACATATTGCCCAATTTTCCCCAGGCATCCACTACTTCTTTACTTTTCGTCGCACAGTGCAGTCAATGGCAACTACAGGTGCCGGAGGCGAGTTCGCTTGTGAGTAAACCCTCGCGTTCCACTGTCACTCAGGCGTTCCGGACCTCCTCAAATCCCCTCGCGCCCGGCAAGAGCAGAGGAGCGGGTATGAAAACAATGCCCCCACGCCCCAGAGCTACCGATAGCAAATGGCAGCGCGTTCGTAAACCTCCACGCGCGCTGCACAGGGAGTACAGTGATCAGTAGCAGCAAGATGCCAGCAGTGTGCCCGAAAGCGATGCCAAGTGAGGAAATGCGCGCAGTCGCAGAAAGCGTCACTGTCGCCATGATCCGAGGAGGGTAAGGAACGTACGGCGAGGCGCAGGAGGTATGCATTTAGCACTGCGATAGATACGCCGAGTCCAATACTCGCCAGGATGGCAAGGAAACCAAAAGGCTGCGATATAGCAGAAGGAGAGGAGGGGAGGGGAAAAGAAGAGTGAAGAAAAAGAGACAAGTGCGGCAAATCCGAAGAGCAAGGGCTTGCGATATCAGGCGGCTTATACGGTGTCAAGATCAAGAAAGGGAGCAGAGACGTACCTATCCGCATTTCCATCCATAGAACCAGTCAGAGCTTGAAGGAAATGGAATATACAGACCTATGCACGCGAGAATAAACACCCTCCCGAACATGAGACAAAGAATACATACAAATTTCAACGCGCCTGAAGCTCGCTGTGTCAATCCACGGCTTGTCAATGGCTAACTTAACAACCCATCTTGCTCCATCCTCCTCTGTTGTAACAGCAGGTGGTGCAGGCTAGAGGTACATGAGATTATCTTATCTGGATCTGGAAGTGTTCAGAAAGGGGGGACTGGCTTAGTCAAGCTAGTCCGATCATCTTGTTCCATTTTGGCTGTCACCCTAACCCCACTGTAATTTAATAAAAATAGCCTCATAAATGTCCCAGCAGCGATAATCCAAATCCACTCGATCCCCCCCGCGCATACGTTTCCCCACCTCCCCCTCCCAGCCGTATCTGCACCTACAACCAAAATCTTCTACCTCTCTTGACGGCCATCATGAAAAATAGAAACAAGACGACAAAATTCCCTGTTGTATGCTTCGTAGTGATGGTCATTGATCCTATCTGACACACAGAACGCGTCCTTCCCGATCTTACGTTCCTTTTGAAGGCTCGTATTAAGAAAATCATGCAGAAGGATGAAGAGGTTGGCAAAGTCGCGCAGGCAACACCCATCGTCATCTGTACGTCGTTGCACCCCTTCTCCATAGAACCTCACTAAACTCAACCCAGCGAAAGCACTAGAGCTATTCCTCCAGCTAGTCGTAGATGAGGCTGCTCGCGTCACCACTGGGCGTGGTTCCAAGAAAGTCGAGGCGTATCATTTGTGCGTCCTTTTCTCTGAATCATCTACCATCTATATTATGACCCTGCGCGCCTATACTCTTTACCCCCATCGTCGTCCAGGAAGCACGCAATCGAGACGACGGAAATGCTCGACTTTCTCAAGGAGCTCGTTGAGGGGGTTCCCGACCCATCGGCCGGCGGCACTATTCCACTCGACGTACCAGGCGAGGGCGACCAGTCCGCGTCCTCGCGCCGCAAGGGCAAAAAGGCTGCCGCCAACGCCGCCGATGGTGCCGGTGATGAGGATGGCAGTCGTGCCCCACCGGCGAAGAGGCGGAGACGGAAGAAGAAGGAAGAGGTACGCGAGGCGGATGGCGGCGGTGCCGAAAACGGCGATCGTGACGAGGCGATGCAGGACGTTGCGCCGCCAAACCGACGGGACGAGAACTGGGACGTGGATGACGAGAGTGGGGGTTACTGATGGTTGGTACACATCACCCTTCCTACGCTGCTGTGCATACTCGTGTGTTCGCGTTCCTTTCTTGGTCTGTGCGATGTATGATAGTGACCTGATCGGACTGTGGATTCCTGTTTTTTCCCATTGTTAGGGAGGTCCGAATTGGTGAAGTTGCGAGAGCCAGCTCGAGGCCTAGTCGTTAGGTGAAGCCCCAGCAACAATATCACACTTGGCGAGATGTCGCAAATAAGGCAGGTCAGACACACGCCAACCTATGCCACTGACCCCACCACCAGAGGAGTAGGAACGTGCGCATCATTATATGTCACATGGAAGCGGCTTCTAGGTTGGTGCTCTTCGGTGGTGCCCACTGTGGGGCGCGTTTGTTCGTTGCACTGTAGCCGCATCGGGATGCGGTGGGACCGCTCAGGGGGATCAGACGTATAAAAGATGTGATGGATCCACACAATACACCCCACAATTTCACCATCTTTTCACCAGCATAAGTTACTCTCGTCCAGAGATGGGTATCATCGTCTCCTGCCTCACCGAAATTGTCGTCTGCTTCGGCGAATGTATCATGGGTATATTCGGTGCCATTGCGGATTGTCTAGGATGCATCATCGCAGGTACGCCCTTATCGGCATTATCCATCACCGTCTGGGCACTTCTGACGAGAAGCGCACAGCGGTCATTGGACTAGTCACGGGCATTGTGGATTGCATATGTGACTGCCTCTGTTGTGGGTGAGTTGTCATGTGGTTGTAGTGCCCATGCCATACAGTTGTGCCTGGAAGTCAAATGGATTCTGAAGCACGAGACTGTTTATTTAGGCGCCCTGGACACGCCATTGGATAACAAAACCCTCCTCGATGGACGATGGATCCGATCAGGCCTCCTAGAGGCTAAATCATGCGAGCTACGCATTACACACGACTTTGACGACGATCACATGCGATGTTTATTGATATGTTTCTATGAAGAGTTCGATTGTTGTACATATAGCGCTCGTGACTTCTGTACTTTTTTTGCGCTCCGAGTCTCCCGTCCCGAGGTTACAGTTGGGTCTGGGAGACCAGTGGGAAAGACAGATCCAGCTGTAGGATTGTTTCAGAAAAGGATGCCAATAGAGCACCATCTTTTCCGCCAATTCCTGCTGCACATCATACAAAGAAGCCCCCGTAAGTTCGGGTCCAGGCCTGCCCAGGGACCAGGGGAATAAAAAGCGTGTCTGACACTACAGTCAAAACAAAGGTAAACAAGAGACTGGTGAAAAGAAAATCGACTGGGGGAAATGGTTTCCCTCTCCTCTTCACCCGAACTCGCAGATCCGAGTAGATCGAAGTGCGGGTGAAGAGGAAGACTTGGAGGAAGAAAAGGTGACAGCAGTTTGCAAAACCATGTCCACCGTTGCCCCTGCCAGTTCTAATTCTTCAGTACTGAATTCAAATGTCCCGCCTACCGTCACTCGCACTCAGAGTTATACTCCCAATGGCGTCCCCGCTCCTCCCATCGCTGCCCCCCAGATTCGCGCGAGTGAGACAAATAATGCCCCAGATGCTGTCTTGGAGCTCATCGATGGTACCGCCTTTTGCGGTATCAGCTTCGGCGCACAATGCAAAAGCGTCGCAGGGGAATGTGTATTCCAGACAGGTGCGCGCATAGCGCCCACCCACCTCTGCTTGTGCTGTCCTCAAGAGTGAATCCTTCAACAGGCATGGTCGGCTACACAGAATCACTTACAGATCCCTCTTACGAGGGCCAGATCCTCGTCCTCACCTATCCTCTCGTGGGCAACTACGGCGTGCCCAGCCGCACCCATGACCTTCTTGACGCCCTGCCGATGCACTTCGAGTCATCGCGCATCCACATCGCGGCTCTCGTCATCGGCTACTACTCAGAAGACTTCTCCCACTTCCTCGCGCATTCATCGCTTGGCACGTGGCTTAAGGAGAACGATGTGCCGGCGATATGTGGCGTTGACACGCGCGCGCTCACGAAACGCATTCGTGCTAAAGGCGTTATGCTTGGCCGGCTCCTTGCCCGCAAGCCGGAAGCCCCAATTTGGCGCACACGTGATCTGAGCCCAGAGTCGCGCATCCCGCCACCTTCCCCCAACTTGGGCACCCCGAGCCTTTCATGGCGCGAAGATTACATGGACATCCCATACCATGACCCCAACACAGACAACCTTGTCGCCGCGGTGTCCACCAAGGCGCCACGCATGTACTCGCCGGCATGCACCGCGAGGTTGCACCCCTCGGGGCGGCCACTGCGCGTGCTGGCGGTCGACGTGGGCATGAAGTACAATCAGATTCGCTGCTTCACGTCGCGCGGCGTCGAGCTCAAAGTCGTGCCATGGGACTACGACTTTTCCGCACCTTCCGAGGAACCATACGACGGACTCTTCCTCTCTAATGGGCCCGGTGACCCGACTACGGTGCAGACGACGATCGACCGCGTCGCTCGCGCGATGGAAAAGGGCGATCGTCCGATTTTCGGGATTTGCTTGGGTCACCAATTGCTCTCGCTGGCGGCCGGCGCGCGCACGAGCAAAATGAAGTACGGCAACCGCGGGCAAAATATCCCATGCACGGCCTCGCTTAGCGGTCGGTGCTACATTACTTCGCAAAATCACGGCTATCAGGTCGACACCGCGACCCTGCCTTCGGGATGGAAAGAGCTGTTCAAAAACGCGAACGATGGGAGCAACGAGGGCATTTACTGCGAAGACAAACCGTTTTTTTCGGTTCAGTTCCACCCCGAGTCGACGCCTGGCCCGCGCGATACTGAGTTCCTTTTTGACGTGTTTGTACAAAATATTGCCGACTGCGTCTCTACGGGCTCTCTTGTGCCCATATCCCTCCCCGGCGGCAAGAAAGTTGACAATGACGCCCGGACGCCGCGCGCGGATGTACAAAAAGTACTTATCCTCGGCTCAGGCGGCCTCTCCATCGGTCAGGCTGGCGAATTCGACTATTCTGGTTCGCAGGCGATCAAAGCGCTCAAGGAGGAGGGCATCTACACCATCCTCGTCAATCCGAATATCGCAACGATCGCAACTTCGAAAGGGCTCGCCGACAAGGTCTACTTTCTGCCTGTGACCCCCGAATTTGTACGCAAGATCATCCAGTACGAGAAGCCGGATGGGATCTACGTCACTTTTGGTGGACAAACGGCGCTCAACGTTGGCATCAAGCTTAAGGACGAGTTTGCCGGGCTCGGCGTGCGGGTGCTTGGCACGCCGATAGAGACTATCATCACGACAGAGGACAGGCAGCACTTCGCTGCGGCGATGGAAGAGATAGGTGAAAAGTGCGCGCAGAGCGCGAGCGCGACGACGATAGACGAAGCCATATTGGCCGCGGCGGAGATCGGGTACCCGGTCATTGTGCGGGCGGCGTATGCGCTTGGCGGGCTTGGTTCGGGCTTTGCGCAGAATGAGGCGCAGCTCAAGGCTCTGTGTAGCAAGGCGTTCGCTACGAGCCCGCAGGTACTGGTGGAGAAGAGCATGAAGGGGTGGAAGGAGATAGAGTATGAGGTTGTGAGGGACTGCCGTGACAATTGCATCACCGTTTGCAACATGGAGGTTCGTTGTGTTGTGGTGCTCTCTTTGGTCCGGCGTCGCTGAGAAAGGGGTGTCTTTTTTTGTTGGATGCAGAACTTCGACCCCCTGGGGATCCACACTGGAGACTCGATAGTCGTCGCGCCGTCGCAGACGCTCTCGGACGTCGATTACAACATGTTGCGGACAACGGCTATAAACGTTATCCGACATCTCGGCGTGGTTGGTGAATGCAACATACAGTACGCGCTCAATCCCACCTCGCGCGAGTACTGCATTATCGAGGTACGCAACGACCCCACCTTCTTTCCGTTCGTCCCTGTGAGTATGAGTTTGTCCACTTCAGGTTAACGCGCGTTTGTCCCGGTCTTCGGCACTCGCGTCCAAGGCGACGGGCTACCCGCTCGCCTTCATAGCAGCGAAACTCGGCCTCGGGATCCCGCTCAATGAGATCAAAAACTCGGTTACGAAAGTCACGTCGGCGTGCTTTGAGCCGAGCCTCGACTATGTGATCGTCAAAATCCCGCGCTGGGACCTCAAGAAGTTCAGTCGCGTATCACGGCTGCTCAGTAGCAGCATGAAGAGCGTTGGCGAGGTGATGAGTATCGGGCGCACGTTCGAGGAGACGATTCAGAAGGCCATTCGGGCGATAGATGATCAATTTTCTGGATTTGCGATTGTGCGTTCGGTCTCGTTTGCGTGGCTTGAGTCACATCACGCGTCTAACTTCATTGGGTTTATAGAATGACTTTGTCGAGGATATTGATGAGGAGCTCGTGAACCCCACGGACAAGCGCATCTTCGCAATCTCTACAGCATTCTGTCGCGGTTATTCAGTTGACAAGATCTGGCAGATGACCAACATCGATAAGTGGTTCTTGACAAAACTAGAGAACATCTTTAACATGGAGCAACGACTTTCGTACGCTCTCACGTTATATTTGATCATAGTATAGCATCGTGCTGATGCTTTCTACGTAAGGACTATGAATATCTCGAGCATAAGCCAGGACATGCTCCGTCAGTCAAAGCAGCTCGGCTTCTCAGACCGCCAGCTGTCCGTCTGTCTTGGTACGAACGAGCTCGCGGTGCGCCGCCTGCGCGAAGAACACAGCATCTTCCCCTTCATGAAGCAGATCGATACGGTTGCAGCCGAGTTCCCGGCGTACACAAACTACCTCTACACCACATACAATGGGGTCGAACACGACGTCGACTTCCAAGACCGCGGCGTGATGGTTCTGGGCTCCGGCGTGTACCGAATCGGATCTTCTGTCGAGTTTGACTGGTGTGCTGTGCGCGCGATCCGCACGCTGCACGAACAGGGTTTTCCCACCGTCATGGTGAACTATAACCCTGAAACCGTTAGCACAGACTATGATGAAGCAGATCGTTTGTACTTTGAGACCATCTCGCTGGAGACAATCCTCGACATCTACGACGCCGAGCGAGCGCGTGGTGTCATCCTCTCCATGGGTGGGCAGATGCCAAACAACATCGCGCTGCCGCTGCACAGGCAGAACGTCAAGATCTACGGGACCTCACCCGAGATGATTGACACCGCGGAGAACCGGTACAAGTTCTCGCGTCTGCTGGACGAAATCGGCGTCGATCAACCTAAGTGGAAGGAGCTTACGTCCCTTGAAGACGCCGAGGCCTTTTGCGAGACGGTCGGATACCCAGTCCTCGTGCGCCCGTCATACGTGCTTTCTGGAGCCGCGATGAACGTCGTCTCCACTTCGAGCGACCTGTCGAACTACCTCCAGCAGGCCGCGGAGGTGTCGCATGATCACCCGGTCGTGATCACCAAGTACATCGAGGAGGCAAAGGAAATCGAGATGGACGCGGTCGCGAAGGACGGAAAGATGGTCATGCATTATATTTCAGAGCACGTCGAGAACGCGGGCGTGCACTCGGGCGACGCCACGCTCATCCACCCGCCGCAGGATCTTGACCCGCAAACTGTGCGCCGGATCGAGGAGGCGACGGCGAAGATCGGAAACGCGCTGAACGTGACAGGCCCGTTCAACATCCAGTTTATCGCGAAGAATAACGAGATCAAGGTGATCGAGTGCAATCTCCGGGCGGCACGCTCCTTCCCGTTTGTGTCGAAGGTCACGGGCATCGATGCCATCGAGATGGCGACGAAGGTCATGCTTGGCTTGCCTGTAGAGCCGTATCCGGACCCCGGAATGCCCCCCGATTATGTTGGCGTGAAGGTGCCGCAGTTTAGCTTCAGTCGCTTGTCTGGCGCAGACCCCGTGCTTGGCGTCGAGATGGCGTCGACGGGAGAGGTGGCGTGCTTCGGAAGGGATAAGTACGAAGCTTACCTCAAGGCGCTCATCTCCACTGGCATCGTCCCGCCAAAGAAGAACATACTGTTCTCCGTGGGAGGATTCAAAGAGAAGGTCGAGATTCTTCCTTCCGTGCAGAAACTACAGGCTGCTGGGTACAATATCTTTGCCACGTCTGGAACGGCCGATTTTCTCAGCGAGCACGGCGTTTCCTGCAAGGTTAGCCTGAACCACTTTGATGAGCCAAGCCCTGACCTTCTTGCATTCAGTATTTGGAGACGCTTGGAGAGGGTGGGAGCGAGGACAAATCGGAATACTCATTGACGCAGCATCTAGCAAACAACCTCATTGACATGTACATCAACTTGCCGTCGAAGAACCACTACCGTCGCCCGGCAAGCTACGCCAGCAAAGGATACCGCACCCGTCGTTTGGCTGTCGACTTTGCCGTACCGCTCATCACGAATGTCAAAGTTTCGAAACTGCTCGTGGAGGCGCTGGTTCGCAAGATGCCTCTGAACGTCTCAACGGTAGACTCTAAAACATCGCACGTCACCCACATCTTCCCCGGCCTGGTCAACATCGCTGCCTTTGTGCCGAACCTGACCGTTCCTGGTAGCGACGACATCGTGGAGGCGTCCAAGGCTGCGCTCAGTGCTGGGTTCACAACGTCCCTCATCATCCCACTTGGTCACGGCAACCAGATCTCCGACCTCGCGACGTTGGATCAAGCACGCGCGAACGTTTCCGACGGCTCTGCGTACGGGAATTATGTGTTCAGCGTCGCGGCGTCTCCAACCAATGCCAAGTCTCTGGACGAAAAGGATTTGCAGGCGGACGTCAGGTCACTTTTCATCCCGTTCGTTCCCGGAAAAGTCGTCACGCAAGTTTCGGTTGTGGCAGGCCATTTTGCCTCCTGGCCTGTTGACAAGCCTATCGTCAGCAACGCCAAAGGCGCAGATCTCGCATCCGTCCTGTTGGCCGCTTCACTCAATAGTCGTAGTGTCCACATCAGTGACGTGCAAAACAGGGAAGACCTGTTGTTGATCAAGCTGAGCAAAGCGAAGGGACTCAAGGTCACGTGCGACGTCAGCATCTACGTCCTATTCTTTACGAAAGATCAATTCAGTACCGGCGTGAAAGCACTCCCGACAGCCGATGACCAGGCATTTATCTGGAAGAATCTGGATGTCATTGACGCCTTTACGGTCAATGGACCCCCGTTCTATGTCAGCGTGGAGCAGGGGGAGAAGGGATCGCCCTGGTCTGGCGTCGAAGAGTCGCTGCCACTACTCCTTACAGCTGTCGCCGACGGGCGCCTCACCTTGAAAGATATCCAGGAACGCCTCCACGACAACCCCATCCGCATTTTCGGACTCCCGGAGCAGGCTCATACACAAGTTGAAGTGGTTGTCAACCGATCGTTCGTATTCCCGAAGCGTGGGGACTATTGGTCACCTCTCTCAGGCAAGCCAATCAAGGGAGCGGTGCATCGTGTCATCGTTCACGGTCAGACAGTCTTCCTGGATGGCGCATTTGTTGCACCTCCGTCTGGGAAAGATGTCTCGGCGGCCATTATCAGCCATACGACCGAGAAACCGGCGGTGGCTCATCCTGTACCCAGCCTCTCCATTTCCCAGCTGTCCGCACTCTCTACGTCCACCCGGCATATGCAGGCAGATGCCTCGGTGGGAGTTGGAACTGTCCCAGCGCTGTTGCAGCAAACGCTTACGCATTTTGGTTCTCACCCCGCCTTCCATCGTCGCCACATCCTCTCGGTCAAGCAGTTCACGCAGCGCGACATTTATGATCTATTCTCGCTTGCGCATGAGATGCGTCTTCAGGTTGAGCGTTCTGGGGCTATAGACATCCTCCGTGGGAAGGTCCTTTGCACGCTCTTCTATGAGCCGTCGACGCGCACGAGCGCCTCGTTCGAGGCGGCGATGAAGCGCTGTGGTGGAGACGTCGTGTCTGTTGCTGCAGAGCGGAGCAGCGTCCAGAAAGGCGAGACGCTACAGGACACAATCCGGACCCTTGCCTGTTACGGAGACGCGGTCGTGCTGCGCCATCCTGACGTTGGCAGCTCACAGCTTGCTGCGAAGTACTCCCCCGTCCCTATTTTGAATGCGGGGGACGGCACAGGCGAGCATCCGACCCAGGCGCTCCTGGACGTGTACACGATACGCTCTGAGCTAGGCACGGTGAACGGGCGCACGATCACGCTGCTAGGAGACTTGAAGAACGGTCGGACGGTGCACTCCCTGGTGACGCTGCTCTGCCTGTACTCAGTTCGGCTGAATTTTGTCTCTCCCGCGTCTCTTGCCATGCCGACGTACGTCGTTTCTGCCGCCCGTAAAGCTGGCGTGCATGTCCACGAATGTGAGAGTCTGGAAGAGGTGCTTGGAGAGACGGATGTGCTTTATGTCACGCGTGTGCAAAAGGAGAGGTTTGAAGACGAAAAGGAATGGGAGCAGGTGAAAGATGCGTATCGGGTGGATCATGCCGTCCTCTCGCGGGCGAAGGAGGATATGATCGTCATGCATCCCCTTCCACGTATCAACGGTAGGCGCGCTCGGCTGCTCTCTTTTTCATCCGCCTTGTTTCGCTTGACTGATCGATCGTGTGTCGCAGAAATCGACCCAGAGGTCGACTTTGACTCCCGCCGAGCGGTGTACTTCCGTCAGATGAGATATGGACTATTCGTGAGTTCCTCCTTTGAGCCTTAGCTTTTGTCTAATGGCGCTGCGTGCTTGCCTTTTTCCAGATTCGCATGGCGCTTCTCGTCAGTGTGCTTGGCTAAATGGGGACGGTGGCCGATCAGTATTTCTTCTCATGCGGGGATCTGTCTCCGATGATCTATGACTATTGATCAGAGAGTTAAGAACGGAAAATGCATCGTTTCTCTGGCGTCCCATGTCCTCCTGCCATGACATCTCGATCGTCGCTAATTCCTCACGCAATTATTGCTCGATTACCACAAATTTTACATAGACTATTTCTTGTTGCATCCGGTACCCGGCCTATGCCGTGTCGGAGTTTCTATCTTGACAAAAATGGGAAGTTGCCAGTTGAGGGCGTTCGACTCGGAGGCCGGTCGAGAGCGTCTAACCTTGTAGAGATTCGAAATTGGCCGTGACATCGCTGTGCCGTGGCATCGCGTGAATGATGGTGGTGCTCGTTCAGTTTGAAGGAAAAGGAATATCAGGAGTAACGGGCCAACGGCTACGACACGAGGGCAACAATTTGATCTCGGGAATGAACTCATGCCGATCCGTGTCGATCGATCGAGGATAGCTTATCATACTAGGTCCATCTCGTTGAGTTGCTGCGGATCATCCAATACACTTCTCCTCTCCATGCGCACAACGCATACGGCGGCCATACTGTACTGTACCACTTTGACTTCCACTAATCCGCTTGGAGGGACGCTTTTTTTTAGTGCCTGATACGTAGTAAGTTACAGTATACAGCATACTCAGGCCTCCTACTATGTCGTGCTCCACGTGCTGGGCCTGCTCTGATTAAACTACCTTCCACCAACGAAAAATCTGCCCTTGTTCACCTTTGTTATTCGTTTCTCGGTGGCCATCTCCTTCCGACTGTTGAAACCTTGAAGTATTGAGTCTGAGGCGTGGACCTTCCCCTGCTTTCCTCGAACTGCGGCCCTGAGTCCCTGACGACACATTTCTTGACTATGTTGCCTATGTTTCACTGACTTGTTACATTGGCTTGCATTTTACACCTATGGTGATCTACCCTACCTTTTCTAGTCTCGTGTCATTTGTTCAGGGTCATGTGTGGTGCATTCCCGGCAATTTCCCGCTATGGAGACTGAACAGTTGTTACAGTTGAGGCACAGACTAGCACTGGGCACCGTCTTTGGACAGCTGAAGCCTTGAAGCTGAGCTCGCTGGGCCTCGCCCGACTCTCTTGTATCACACGTGAATTGACATATATCAGATTTTTCTGACAAGTCTTACTGTAGTACGCATCTCAAGATTCTCAAGGACGTACTGTATCCCCCTATGATTTGATTGATTTCCATATCTCCGAGTAGTATAAATTGTTGCATTTACGAACTGGGCACCCTCCGAGTCGCCCGTTTGCCCAATAATACCCCTTGTACTGTATTGCTATTCCGGCCCTACGGTATACGCATGACACAGAACACCCTTACGATGCGTTTTCCCGGCGGAGCGTCGTCCACGGAAATCTCCGCTCCGGTAAACAGAATTCACTCTTTGATCGCCGGAAAATTACTTTTCTGCCGTGTCGGCCGCCAGAACTCCAACTCCAGGGCCCAGGCTTGATGAGGCCGAATTTGAATACTCTCTCAGGCTCAATCTTCTGCGTATGCAACAGAACGTCAGGAAGCCTCTTCCCTGTCGCCTCTCTTGATGGCGGAGGGCTCCGTTGGCCGCTCTGTACCATGATCACCATTTGATCTCTGTGAGTTCCTTGGCGTCGTTGGCGATCAGTGGCCGATCAACCATCTCAAACGACTCTCCTTTATTTCACGCAGGCTTCATTCGCTGACTACACGGTTGGTCTGGCAGGCTTCAAATCGCCCTGCCGCGTCGGGTCCTTGCAGATTGCGCGAGAGACACAGACACTGCGTAACCTTGGATCAACTCACAATTGAAGCCCCCCATCGACTATGATATCTTGGTGAAGCCCAAAGGAGATACGCATCCCTCACGATACGGATCTACCCCGCAAAGGACTGCCATAGGCATAGTTAACTCTAATGTGGTGAGGAGTTGATCCGACTTCGTCGAGACTCGAGTGGTACTGTATTTACTGGGAACCTGGTTAATTAGTCGAAGATCAGCTGCCTTGTAGGGAATAACAGGCCTCGGGAGGGAGCCTATCGTTGCACCAGCTGCATGGCAAAGGTTTCATGCGTGGCTCGCATGGTGGCTCGCTATGGTGTCTTGATAAGAAAGGTTCTGAGCTTGGTTGGGCCATTTGATACTTCCGCACATCGATCTCGTATGGACTATCCACAAACTACAACCCAATGCACTCGGCAAGATGGGCGCGTGGTTAGCGCAACTACTAGATAGATCGTCGGGGGAGTGAAGGCTACGCGGGACACCCGCTTGAGCATCGACGATACTCATTTGACTAAGGTATACTGACTGATACACAGGGCGTTCCCAGGCATATGCCGGGCGAGCCCATCAGACTGTAACCACATGGCGTACCAAGGGAGATGTTGGAGAGTTAGACGCGGGGCTCAGAACGTGCCTTGCCTGTTTCACCATCAGCGCTTCAGCAGTACACAAAATAAGTCAAAATTTTCTGGGGTAGAAAAAGGTCCGTTATCATGACGAAAAACTTCAAAGCCACAGGGTTCGACGGCACATCGATGGATATTCAATCTGTTACTGTAATGCCGGGGTATAAGAATGTAACCCCCGTCATCCTTAAATCGCACATAGGATACAGTAAAGTGACGGTGTAAAGCCTGAGGGAGGGCTGTGGACTGTGGACAGGCCAACATGTCTGCCAAGATTTGCAACGCAGCTGGAAATATCGGGAAGGAGAATATGACACACCTTCGCCCTTTTCACTTTCGACTAAGGCCCCGTCATTGCCGTCGAACAATAACAGGTGCCGCGCAAGGTGCCGCGAGTGCCGCCGAGAGCTGGCGTCGAGAAAATTTCCCCCTGCTCTAAGAAAGGCAGGCTAACGACTATCGGAACAAGTATCGGAAAGTGTTTGGGTTCGATGCTCATTACAGTAACGAGCGCTCATAATGCTCTCATTTTGATGTAACGTTTTGATGTAACTCTGTTTGCCAGGGCGGTACCCCGATCACTAGCGATTCCTAAATTTGGACCACATAATGGTAAGCAGCCACAGGTACTGAGTACTATGCGACCCTCTTGGTCAAAACAATCTGTAAACTTAACTAAGAGTGCTGCGCGGGTACGACGCAGCGCTCAAAGTGGTGCCCAAAAATTCATTAGTTCATGATGCTGTGGGTGCTTACGCAATCCAACAATGTTTTGGATCGCTGGTGATTGGGGTCCCTTCAGGTGGCAGCAAAATGATCATCTACAGTAATCATGATGAGCAGGGCGTGCCGTCATATTTCCTTCTGTTGCGAATACTTGGGCTAGGCTGGTAATGTTCACTTGTGGAGTTGGTCATCCCCCGATCTTCGTGAACTTTATTTATGCAAAATCATCGCATGTGCCGTCTGGCCCTCCAAATGGCAAGGTACCTGGAGACGAATGTTTGGCGGCTTCGGCCTTCGCTGGGGCAACACCGCGACCTCGTATATAACCGAGGATACTAAGATCTGGAGGAGTAAGCTTTACATACTCCCCACTATTGCTTCACCCCTACCATGTCGTCGTCGTCGCCACCACCATCTGGTAGTAACCAAAGGAATCAAGGTGATGATGCTTCGCGACTTGCTCTCACATAGTCAAAGTAACACTGACGTGTCCATAGCCATAATTTTATCTTCAACGCTTGGTAAGCACTGCAATGCGCTTGGATATGAAGTGTCGCTGATTTATTGGACAGTGGATATGTCGCTTGTTGGTTTGGTGACCCATCAGTTTTACATATATTGGACTAGCGGTACGTTAGTTGTTGTTTCTGCATCCTGACGATGTTGACCATGTCTCTAGGTTTTAAGGATCCACTCCGTCTAAAGTATGCAACACCACACCGTGCTGTCTTACTACTCACAATTTCACAGGCTCTTTGTTATCGCAGAATTTGTTCTCGTTATATTCCAAAGTATAATGTTCGTTCTCATTCCTGTTAATAAAGACCAAATTTACGTAGCTACTAGCTGACTGGAATGTCTTCCAGGATGTGCCACCTCGTGTTCGAAATATTGTAAATTTCTTATATACTCATTCGGCGACAGCGTGCTCATTGGTCTTCTAGCATCCGTTTCCAAGATCAACCTCCGACACTCGGTCCGTGCCTTTTTGCATACATGTACAGTTACCGACTCCCATTCAAGGGGCGTTATGGAGTGGCCCTGCCAATTCGCTGTCTCAAATATGTATCATTCTACTGGCAAACATATTTCTCGCATATCGGTTGGTTAATTTAATTGACCTCTTGTTCACGCTGACTCGATACCCATTCCCAACAGTATTCATGGCCTGACCAAGAGTTACATCCAGAGTCTTACACCTATCGCCTTTTCTACCATTGCCTTTGTATTCGGTATGGTCACTATTGTGAGCACTACTTGGATCACGAAGTGCGTTTTTTTCGTGCCAACAGCCGAGTTCCAATTGACATTATTTGAAGTTCCCAGTCGTATAGATATGGTTTATCGGTCTCCTGGTACACATCGCAAGCTATGGCGGAGTGCCTCATAACATGTAAGTCGCGTTGTTCTTCCTCAGGAGATGTAGGCGCACTGTCTCACCTTCGTAGTTTTCCTCTCGCGTGCACTCCTAAAATCCCAAAGTGGTGTTCGCAGATCTGACATGTTGGTAAGGGACCTCGCGCGCAACGTCATCCAAACTGGTGGTCTCGCGACTATCTGGGCCGTTGCGGCACTCATTTCATGGTTCTGGTTGGAACGCAACATAATCGTTTATAGATTTTTCGACATAACGTCTGGGACAGTGTACGCGCATGTGAGTGTTTCTTTTGCGGCAGGACTATATCATCTGAAGGATATTACTATTTAGGCAATATTTGATACCCTTATATCGCGCACGAAGCTGCGTGACCGCATGGCCAACACATCAGCCTTCGTCGATTTTGGACATTCTACTCAGGTACCGTGGTATTTGGATTGTCTCGACGTATGAAAAAACTTAATAGTGGACCGGCGCACTTGCAGTCACGATCGTCCACGCGGTTCCCTGGCACTGTTATAGTGTCGAACTTTTCCGGCGCACAACTTAGCAACTCCGACACCAACCCTGAATCAACCGACACGAACAAGAATGACGTTTTGGAGCTGGGAAAACTGCCTGTGGAGAAGCCAGATGACTCGTATGAGTTCTGATACGATGCCTGAGGCTTGCCTCGTCAGGGACAAGGAGGCGCGCAGAGCTTAGCTATGGATGAGGTAGGGGATGTACGTTATTTTAGGGAGAGTAGTCTACCGGTCTACCCAGCTTGCTGGAACACTTTCCACCTACATTATTCTAGATGGATAGTCTTGGAGCATCACATGCATTATGCCTCATCTTCGTGCAATCGACAGTGCGTCACGACCAATGCCAACCGAACTCAGTCGCGAGCCTCCCACCACTAGCACCACATGCTCGACGGCAAAATTGGTCCGCCGGCATCATGATTGTGGAGCGACGCAGACAGCGGGAAGGGTTTTTTCCCTTAGAAACAATGTAGGAAAAGGACCTTTTTGGCCTAGCTGAGCTACTGCCTTTTGCAGCACTGATGCAGGTCAAATTTGTCTATTACTGTATCGACTATGAGATCGTGGCTGTGCAGATCTTGCAGCCCGGTGTCAAACAGCCGAAGTTATGCTCTGTGTAACTTACACTACGGGATCCGGTTCTGGCGGTCCCATTGTCTCCGCCGACACCGACTCGGAGTTGTAAGACGGCTGACCTTAACCGTGTACTGTACATACGGTAATTATTACGGTTTGCGGGTGCCGAGTACACCCGTCCCATACCACTCCCGTACCGCCGGCGTCGAGGTCAGAGAAGCTATCTTGTATGGTATAGTTGATGGGGCGGCCACTGGCAGCACCCGTAAATGCATCGTTTATGGCCGCATGTTGATAAAAGCAAGGCTAAAAGTAACAAGATAAGCTATCGCTTCGATCCGGGAATCAGATCTAATCAGATCTTAATCAGAACCAAATTCAACCAAATTCCTTCTTTTATGTACAGTATAACAGTATTGGATGCGATACTTCGCAGAGCAACCTGCACTTCCAAGTCCCTACCTAGTACGGCCTTTCTCTTAGGATTTGGGACCGACTTCGTTGAAGTTTCAAGTTCGTTCCTGGATAATGAATCACGAAGTCATTTCTCTTTCCTTGCTCCCACAGTCTATCTCCATCTTTGCATTTGTGTCTGTGTCTGCGTCTGTGTCTGCGTCTGTGTCTGTGTCTGCGTCTCCGTCTGCGTCTGCGTCTGCGTCTGCTGGCCGCCTGAAGAGTGCCTATCCCTGGACCCTGGAATGCTTTTAAGACTTCGGCGATTGCGACATCACGGCGGGTGCGTCGAGATTGCCCATGTGTCCGTCAACGATTCACAACGAAAGCGTTTCCATCAAGGGCAATCCTGGATTCCTGGCGCGTACGATGGGCTCGCCCGGTTGGGTTTAGGCGGCCTCCTCGTCTGGGTGAACAGACGAGACGAGTCTCTGCCACAGCAATGAAGCCATTTTTCGGCCCTGGCGGGAACAGACTCGCTTTTCTCAATAAGCTTTTGAGCAAAGACGACTTCGCTTGCCGACAGCTGTGCATTTGGCGGCGTTTGGCGCCTGGGCGAGTATGTGAGTAATGTGACCAATATGCGCTTCCTGTCCTGCAGTACAGAAGGAATGGCGTTCTTGAAGGGTAAGTCATGTCAACTGAATGTGATGAGACTCATGAGAGCACTGCGGCCAGTGCTTGATGACCCTGATGTTTGTGACTTCCGCTTCCGCAATAAGCCAATAACGTAGAGATAACATTAGAGGCGATTACATAGGTTGATAAATGGAAGAGGTACGTCGGAGGTAAGCTTTGATAGCGTACACTTGAAAGATTTTTCTCCCTTTCTCCAAGTAAGCCTTGAGACCAACATCCGACAGTTCGCCGTTTAAGATGCACCAAGAGATGCACTGTCGGCAGAACCAAAACAGGGCATGTGGACCAAGCCGACGCGGCCGCTTCCCTGCAGAACAAATGCTCTTAGAGCAGACAAGGATTTGTTACGCCACGGAAACCTGCTCCTTCAGACTTGAGTTGAACCCGAAGGTCACCGCTGCACATTGTGAAAACAGTGAAATTATATCCCAGCAATGTCAACATCTTCCTCGTCCATTACGCGGGACGCATCTTCAAAAAGGTGCTAGAAGTTGAAAGGCGAAATGAACGGCAACATAAAGACGTTTGCGAGGACGACAGTGTCTTTTGTCCTCTGAGGCCAATGCGCTCCTTGAACATTGAGAGACACGCTCCTTATCCTTTCTGCGAGAGCACGGTGGACATGATGATGGCCTTCCTGCTCTTGAGCTTCCCAGTCATATTCTTACAGTAAGCGAGTGGGGTAAATGCGAGAATCCGGAAAGTTTGCTCCGAGACATCCAGATTGATGACCCCAAAATTGCAGGAAAAAGAATTCACCACGAGATCGGAATCATCTGACGCATGAGAGCGCATTCATCCACCTTTTTCGCGGACGCATCTGGATCCATTTCGCTCGGCAACAGCCGGAACGGGATGACGAGGTTGGGGTGAACAAGCAACATACAGTAGTTGCCCAGCGTCCATGCATCTTGCGACAAAATGCTTCTTAACCACGACAATACAGGGGCCAGGGATACAGGTCACCTTCGTGGATGAAAGCACAGACTGCCCCGGGAGGAAGACAAGCCCGCCCTTGTGCGAGCCAATTACTTGATGTCCTAGCCACGCACTGGCGGCCACCGGTGCTGCACCTGGCTTTCTGTGACGAAAATTAAGTGTCTTATCCCGTTGTACGTAAGTTATGCGACACTGGTACACACCTTCCTTCAAGACGATAAATACCCAGGTCCGTCATGTCCGCTTCCACTAAACCAGCAACTGGACTTCCATGTGATCATGAACCACAGACGAAGACGACCATCCCTGTAGTACAGGGTACCCTGCGGAAAACTGTAGCCGCTCTTATGTCAGTGGTGACAGAATCCGCAAATCGCAGATGGCGCAGCTTTTTCTCAGTGTACACAGTATGGATTTAAGAACGGCGACCCCCGGTCGTCAAGACGGCTTTCAATGCCCGAGCCGGTGGGAATACTGCGCAACCCGCAGTTACCGCCGGGCCGCCACAGGCAGTGCATCGGCACCACCATCGAGAATGGGGCACACACTGGCCATCGTGCGACTGGTCGCTGGCCACAATTATCTTTTCGGGCCTCATCCACATGCGCAAATATCCTCTCCCATGAACAGAATTCAACCAGGAATGACTTTTCCTCCGAGCTTGACTGTTGACCGATTCAAAATGGGTGACAACACGCCGTGGGGAAGCGACAAGTACGTCATTACTGTAAGGCCCAGGTGTCTGAGTTTAGCGAGGAGCAGTCCATCCACCTCGCCGAGATAGACCTGGAGAGCTTCGCCAGCCGAATTGAACCCTATCTGCGGTCTTTGGCGTGTGCAGCAAACCGTGTCGGGAAACCTTGTCCTTCTCGATGGCGGTCTTCGTTGGTTGTTCCGTATCATGAGCCCCATTTAAATTACCTTGCATGCATAAGTTGCCTGTTAGTACAACCGCGTCGGTCCTTGTAAGTTGCGAGAAACACTGGGTGTAATGTTGGATGTTAAGTTCACTGCACAATTGAAGCCTCTCATCGACGCATCAGCTACTGCACTGGATTTTAATATCCTCTTGGCGAAGTCCAAAAGGAATACCGAGTCGGAATACAGAACCGGGTGGATCAGTCGAAGATCGGCTGCATTGAAGTTAATGACAGGTCTCGGGAAGGAACCTGTCGCTGTATCAATTGCATAGCATAGTTCTGTTCATCACTTCGTTATGAAGTTTTGACAAGAAAGAATGTTAGTGTGGTTAGGCCACTTAATCCGCTCATCGACTTTGCGAGAACCAACGACCTAATGCACTCTGTATGACGGACGCGTGGTCAGCGCGACTGGGTAGAGCGTCGGGGGAGAATTGTAGGTATTAAAGGAGCGGGTCTTAGATAGCGGAGACGAAGGTCACAAGACAGCAGAACATTGGCTTGAGCATAGACCACTCATGAGCCTAAGGTTTACTGGTGCGATGTCCGCAAGGGCGTTGCTAGGTATACGATAAGAATGCTGGGTGGTGTTAATGTCGTACTGTAACCACGTGGTACACCGATGAATATTGGACAGCCAGGGCTTCCATACATAGACGCGGAGGTCGGATCGTGCTGGAAAAAGTCCTGCGGATGAGTCGAAAAATTACCCGGGTAGAGGAAGACGGAAGACCTATAAATGACGAGAAACGTTAAAGCCTCGGTATTGGCGGCGCACCATTGGTGAATATTCAAAAAATTTAAGTGCTGGGGCACAAAAATGTGGCCCTGTTTTCTTTAAATAGCACATCAGCTCGGTTATAGTTGATCGAGGGTGGAAAGGGCAGTGGAGACAACATGTTACTGTAGCCAAGACCTTGCAGTGTCGGGGATCCAAATGGGACTGAACATGACATAATCAGACATACCCTTACACTTTTCCATTTCGACAAAACGTAGCATGCATTGGAGGTTCCCACCCTTAGACGATGCCGAGTTAGTTCATCTAATGAGCACGACTTCCGAAGTTTCTCATAATTTCCTGCTGTCGCGAAAACCTGGGTTGGTGATGTCCACTTGTGGAATTTGGACAATCCCCTCGGCACCCTTAAATTTAATTCTGGACTCGGATGCATTTCAAAATAATCGCATCCTGCATAACTCCCTTCGACGAAATACAAAAGTAAGGCACCCGGAGATCATCCGGGAGGTGCGACCAAACGGGTGTTTGGCGAAGGCCCTGGGGCATCACCGTGACCTTGTATAAAACCGAGGATAAGATCGGTGTGGAGAGAAAGCACATACTCCCCCGCCACCGCTTCACTGGCACACCGCAGCATGTCGCCTGCTACCCATTCGAGTAATGGTGATGTGATGCTTCACGTTTTACTCTGATATAATAACACTGACGTGTCGACAGCCATACTTTTATCTGCAACGCTTCGTAAGCACTGCAAACGCGTTCGGATATGGAATGTCGCTGATCTATTGGACAGTGGATATGTCGCTTTTCGGTATGGTGGCCCAACAGTTTTACGCATATTGGACTAGCGGTACGTAAGTTGTTATTTCTACACCCCGGCGATGCTAACCATGTCTCCAGGTTTCAGGGATCCAATTTATCTGAAGTAAACAACACCAGACCGTGCTGCCCTGCCACTCACGTGCCTCACAGGCTCTTTGTTAATGTGCAATTTGTTCTCGTTGCTTTCCAAAGTGTATTGCACGTTCTTGTTCCTGTTTACCAAGACCAAGTTTACATGGCTGACTGATATATCTTGCAGGATGTGCAATCTCATGTTCGATGTCTTGTAAGTTTCTTATCCTCATTCGGAGACGACGTGCTTATCGGTCTTCTAGTGTTAATTTCCCAGGTGAAATGTCGCCACACTGTCCGTGCCTTTTTGCATACGTATGCGGTTGTTGATTCCCACTCAAGCGATCTTGTGGACTGGGCCAGTCAATTCGTTGTGTCAAATATTGATCATTCTACTCGCGAACATGTTTCTCGGATCTCGGTTGGTTAATTTAATTGACCTTTTGTTCCCGCTGACTCGAATCACTCGATACCCACTCCCAACTTTCAGTATTTATGGCCTGACCAAGAGTCGCATCCAGAGCCTCACGCCTGTAGCCCTCTCTATCATCGCATTTGTGTTCGGTATTGTCACCATCGTGACCACTGCTTGGTCCCCACAGTGCGGATTTTCATGCTGAACAACCGAGTCCCAATTGACATTATTTGAAGTTCTCAGTCGTTTAGGTATGCTACATCGGTCGTCTGGTATACATCACAAGCTACGGCGGAGTTCCTTATCACATGTAAGTCCCATCAGGGTAGTAGACGCACTGTCTGACCTTTATAGGTTTTCTTGCGCGTGCACTCCTGAAGTCCCGAAGTGGTGTTTGCAGATCAGACAAGATGTTGAGGTACCTTGCCCGCAACGTCATCCAAACTGGTGTGCTCGCGACTATCTGGGCCATTTCGGCACTCGTGTCGTGGTTCTGGTTGAAACACTTATTCGTTTATAGAGTTTTCGATATAACGTCCGGAACAGTGTACATGCTTGTGAGTGTTTCTCCCGTGGCGTGACTATATCATCTGAAGGAGAGTACTTAGGCGATATTTGAAACCCTCATATCGCGCACTCAACTGCGTGGCTTGCTGCATATTCCCAAGGACCCATCATCCTTCGCCGCTTTGGACTATTCTACTGAGGTACAGTGGTACATGGATTCTCACCAAGTGTGGCCGAACTTAATAGTGGACCGGCACATTCGCAGTCACAAGCGTCCGGGAGGTATCCTGGCGCTGTGGACTTTGCTCCTGCAACACTTAGCAACTCCAACTTCGAGCCTGGAGCTGGAACAAGCCTCACGAACAAGAATGGCATCTTGAAATTTGGCAATGTGCCTATAGAGAAGCCGTATGCCAGTGGGGTCTGATGCCATGCCTCATTAGGGACAAGGAGACGCGCGAGGCTCAGCTACAGATGGCGGAGGGGATGTACGTTATTGTCGTGCGAGTAGTCTGCCCAGCAATTGTTTTTTGTGACACTTTTCATTACAGTACATTATCCTCGGGCCTAGATGGTCCTGTGGCGTTCCATCTTATCTACGTGCATCACCGCCTCGATGGAAAATCCCAGCCGGACTCAGTTGCGAGTCTGGTGAGGACAACCATATGTTTGACAGCAGTTTTTTTGGTCAGCCGTCATCGTGGATAACAGGGGGTTCCTTCCTTAAATTCCCTATAGGTAAGGATCCTCGACTCAGCTACGTTTCAGTAGAATGATGAAATTGAATGAATGCAGTATATGTAATTTAGAGCGTTAGTATTTTGTCAAAGCCAATCAGTCCTGTAAGCCTCTTGTGAGGCCACACAGTACAGTAATTGTGACAAACTCCTCAAGACAGCTCACGGGTTCCCGATACCGAAATTTTGCGAAGATCTGAGAGGCTTGACCTACCTGGCAGTCGAAAGCGCTCTGAGACAACTTGAACAACAGTCTCCCAATGGACTAAAGATGCTTTCCCCCAAAAGGTTCAACGTCAACGACTCTACGAATGTGGCGACCTACCCGACATTGCGTAGGAAAGGAGAGAGCGCAGCACGAGCGCTGCGCTTTGTACTAATTTCGCGGGTCCGCGAGAATCGGGACTGAATCGGGACTTTGTTCGAGCTCCACCCAGAACGAAACTCGGCAATTATCCCCATATTACCTTGCTCACGCTATCACCTGAGTCCCTACTGCAACTGGGTCAGGGCAGGGCATGATTTCGGATTCCCATCGCCAACCTCACTGTCTTTGCTCTCCGCCGTAAGTTACTATAGTAATCAACAGAAGTGCGCGAGTACCACAGAAGTACGCACTTGCAGCTTAGGCACTTTTTCTTCCATCGAGGACATGTTTTGTTGCAGCCGTAGATATTCTTGCATGGTTGTCACCTGAACGAATTCATGGTCGTCCGCAGGAATTCAACCTGCACTGTCGCTTCCTGCCCCCAGTACGCTACTCGTGGTTGAGCCGCTCGTTCAACATTGTCCATGTCTCCTCGCGGCACATAGTCTAGTCGAAGCAGGCAAGCAACGGATAATAAGAACAATGGCTCGTAATACCTGTGTGATGTCAGTGATGAGGATGGCCGCATGGTGTCAGTTTCCACAGCATCGGTTTCTCCCGACCTTCGTTCTCGTTCTTGTTCTCGTTCTCGTGTGCAAAGTGCATGAAGGGATCAGCGCTCAGCGCTCAGCGCCGCTACCTCTGTTGTTCGTTGTCGCTGATATGTACAGTACAGTAAGTGCTACAGTTAGACAGTGTCGACCACGATGACCAGCAAGCGTGGTGATCGTGGTCTTCCAGAGGTCAACTGGTTCACCGGGCCGAGCGCGCGGTCAACTACTGTGTACACCTCTGTCCCTGGGCACCCTGGGGGCCATGTAAACTGGCGCTTGGTCGTGGGGAAAGTGTGTTGGAATTGGGGTCTCACGCCGGCATGGCACCGGCCGGAAACAGTGCACGCCACGGTCGGGTAATGCCGAGGGAACCCTCTTGTGGGTTTCACGGACGGGCAGACCACCTAGCCTTCTTGCACTTTCCTCTACCAACGTCGCACGATGAGCTCTACATACCCAGTCATTGACTCGCGTCCAGTTCACCCCCACATACAAACGTCATGCTCATCTTGTCATTTCCAGCTCGAGTTTCCCGTGCCAAGCCCTGTGCCGAAACCGTCCAGTCTGCTTACCGTGCGTTGTTGTAACTGTAGAAAGACCTTTTCCCATGCGTTTTATCCAAACCAACTTCCCGCAAGCATGGCCATTAACGTGGGGTCATCATCCAAGTTGCACGGACAGGCGCCGATACCTCCACCACGAAAAGGGAGGAAGATTGGCACGCAAGAGCGCCCACTGGAGACAGGGTATTATGATCTGCTCGGTGTACCGGTTGATGCAACTGCAGATGATATCAAGAAAGCGTATCGTGCGTCAATCAAGTATCCATTTCTTCTTGACCAAGTAATCACTGGTCGTGTGTAGGCCGCCTCGCGATCAAATGCCACCCTGACAAGAACCGCAACGATCCAAACGCGGAAGAGCGCTTCAAGTCGATCGCCATTGCCTACCAGACGCTTTCCGACCCCCAGCTCCGGCACAAGTATAATGAATTCGGACCCAAGGAGAGCGCTCCTGAGGGTGGTTTCATCGACCCTGAAGAGGTCTTCGGCGCGATCTTCGGCGGGGAGCGATTCTTGCCATTCATAGGGCAGCTGTCCCTTGCCCGAGACATGAAGACCGCTCTTCAGGAGGCCGATGAGGCGGAGGGTGAAGACGCGGCGCCCGTCCAGCGCGATGCCAAGGGACGTGAAATTATCAGCCCCGAGGAGAAGGCGAAGAGAGATGAGAAGGCGCGGAAGGTGGCTGCGGAGGTGCGCCTGCACAACCGTCGTGGTCCTGTTGCTGTTGACCGGGCTGCGTTATGCAGAAAGCTGCGGCGCGGGAGGAGCGTGTGCAGAAGCTCGTTGAGAATTTGCGCCACAAGCTGGGCATTTTCACTGAGAATGCTACTAGCGTGAACGATCCCGAGGTGGCTGAGTCGTGGCGGACAATATGTGCCCTCGAAGCAGAGTGCGTCTCCTACAAACTCCGTTCCGTATCACATTCGCTGAATTTCTCGTCTCGCTTGGTTCCTGAAGAGAATTGAAGGGCGAATCGTACGGTGTGGAGCTCTTAAATGCCATCGGATTTGTTTATTCCGCCAAAGCCAAGCAGTTTCTTGCGGCTAACCAGAGCTTCCTTGGCGTTGGTGGATGGTTGCACAACGTGCAGGGCAAATACCACGTGTTCTCCGAGACGTGCGTTCCTAACACTGCTTTCGTCTGTCCTCCTTTCTCTCATTGACGTTCTGTAGCGTGTCGACTCTGCGGTCGGCAATTGAGCTCAAGGCCGTGTTCGACCAGATACAACAGGCCGAACAATCTGGCAACCTCAGTGCCGAAGAGAAGAAACGCCTCGAGGAACAGGCCGCGGAAAAGGGCCTTCAAGCCCTCTTCAAGGTACGTCTTTGTCCTTCTCCGCCCCCCTTGCACATCTGCGGTCTTTGTTTGATCGACACGTGCGTGCGTTTTTTGACAGGGTACGAAACTGGAGATCGACTCGGTGTTGCGAGAGACGTGTGACCGGGTGCTGAACGACCCAGCAATATCACGTAATACTGCAGTCCTGCGCGCTGCTGCGTTGCAGATCCTTGGGGATGTGTTCGCCGCCGTACAGAAAGAGCGCGACGAGTCGCGCGAGGATAGCGAGTATGTGAGGATCGAGACGAAAAATAGTCGGCAGCGTGCGTATTCACGCTCTGCCCCCGGGAAGCAATAGGCCCACGCGTTGCATGCTCCTATCCCATCGTCACGCTTTGCATTTTTTCTTGTTGAGCACTATCGCGTTCGGCCTCGCTTGGGTACATTACGGGCGAATACTATACGTAGAAGTGACTTTGTCATTGCATCTGTGTATCATAGGCATCACAGCGTAAATTTGTAATTATTTTCCCACCTCAACACTTTTTTGCGCTACATACGTGCAGGTGCTTGACCAAGACTACCAGTCGACGATATTAAAATCAAATTCGGAGTGGCAGAAATAGTAAGTGACGGGACACTATCTCCTCCCGCGTTTCCTGGCACCGAATCCCTTGAACACAGCAGCGTCATCATCTGAATCATCATCGTCAGCTCCGACCAGCGCCGCCGCCCGTCTCTTTGCGGCCGCCCGCACTGCCTCCCTCCGTAACTGTGTGCCGGCGGTCGAGCGCAAAGTGGCCGACATCCCGGGGGCGTCTACAACTCTTTCGTCATCGCCCGCCGCCGATGCGTGCCCAAACGTGCCCGTGCCCGTGCCCCGAGCATTTTCCTCCGACACGTCCGCTCCAAGCTCAAGGGCAACCACGGCTTCAGACGCGTCCTGATCCACCTGATCCGCCACCTCGTCCTCGTCCTCTATCTCGTCCAATTCATCCTCCTCATCGTCCGAGAGGAACAAAGCCGGGTTCCTCCGCTTCGTGGTGCCCCGCGCTACCAGTGCCTTTTTCGTCCGCGCAGGCGCTTTGCCTTTCCCTTTGGCCGCCGCCGCCTTTGTATTTGGACTCGCCTTTGCTTTTGATGGGGGCTTTGCGGCGGTAGGGGCCTTAGCGTTCGCTCTCCCACCCGTTTTGCTCCTTGTGGAAATAGGCTTATGTGGAGGCACGGGCACATCTATCTCCATCTCGTCAGCTTCCAAGTCCAAGCCTTCCGCCACCCCCTCATCTTCATCGTCGTCCTCAGGCGGCACGCGCGCTCGTCCGCCGCGAGAGTTGGCCGATGCTCGCGATGCCTTTGATAATGGCTTGGGCTTGGGCTTGGATTTGGATTTGGATTTGCTGTACAGAAGGGCCTCCGGCGGGTGCGCGGCCGTGATATCGTGAATGTCCGAGTGGCTCTGTGACCCCGATGCGGCCCCTCGCCAGTACGCTGCGAACAAAGAAACAAAAAAATAAGCCCCACACTAGCCGGAAAATTGGGTCACAGTACCACTTCCGATACCATAGTCGTTCTCCTCGCTGGGAACGAGCTCGATCGTCTGCCTGCGCTCGAGGGCCGCGGTGCGTTTCTGTGCCCATTCGGATATCAGCACAATCTCCCTTTGTCAAATACAGGACACTGACTGTTTTGAATTTTTTAAAGTTCGGTCTGCCCATCCACTCGGGATGAGCGGCATCATTGGTACGCGCAGCAAGTGCGGGTTTCGCACTACCTCGTTGGATGTCCATCTCCACCACGACCATAAAATTCCCCCTGATTCCGACATCACCAAAGTCGTCGATCGCATCCCACGGTGCGACGACAGCCTCGGGGATGCCCTTTGTGGCGGCAGCGAGGGCAGTGCTAGAACCAATGGTGTTGACGTTTCTGGGCTTGGTGATCCGCAGCTGGTTGAACTCGCGATCAAAGTCGTCCTCGTGCTTCTTGCCGCGTTTCGTCGAATTGACTGCCGTCAGGAAATTCTCGTCCGTGTCGAGCTTGTTCGACGATGATAACTTTGATAAGGGGCCTTTGGTGGTGAGTTTTGCTCCTGCGGCCGCTGACGCTGGACCTTTGCCTTGCCCCTGCGTCTGTGCTGATCCGGGCTGAGGTGCGGGAACCGGGGCGGGGGCGCCTGTGGGTGGTGCAGCGGAGTTCGCATCTAACGCACGCCGTTTCGCCCTGTGCATCACTTCCAAGGTGCCCGTGCCCGTGCCCACACCCGCAACATCGGCGGTGCTGTCCGCCATCTCCACGTCCACATCATCGCCACTTTCAGTCCCCCTACTGCGTTTGGTTCCCCTCAAGTCACCGCTTTGAACCCTACTCTCCTGCTGTTCCTCTTCCGGAACCGAACTCAGCGTGCCAGATGCCCCAGTCCCTGATTCTATCTCGCCAGACGCCGGCGCACGATCGGGGTTGCTTGCGTCAAATAGGGCTTTATACTTGTCGAGTTGGGAGAAGTGGGAGTGCGAAGCCTGAGGGTTGGAGGACGACGACGAGGCTAAAGCAGAAGAGGCATCGATGCCCTGATTCGCTCGTCGGCGCGGCGGGAGTTTGCGCGTTTGAGAGACAGGCTATAATCCAAATCGCATAATGCAATCACGTGAGCATCCTAGGCACGGGGAACTGGGTATTTACATACGGTGGGTAGCTGAGTAGCTGTAGGAGCGACATCGCCCAGGCTAAGTGTAGGAGGTGGGGCAGGACTTGGGGATGGCCCCACGATTGCCCCATCATCGCCAGGTCCCGGCGATGGCGCAGTGCGGTTTCGATCCATCGCCCGCCTGGGCGGGAGCTAGGAATCAGTGAGCATTTGGTGGAGGAAAAGCAGGAGAAGTCGACGTACTCGGCGTGGTATCGGCACCTCAGCAGTTTCTGGCTCTGGGGCGGGTGGCTCCGATCGGGATGTAACGGGTGGTAGTGGCCGTTCAGATGTCGAAGGCTCAGGGCTGGTTGCTCTGGGTGGGTGTATAGGAGGGGGAATGGAAGGCTCGTCCGAGAGTGTATTAGGCACAACATCAGGCAGAGGGGTTTCTCGTGAAGCTGTCAGAGCGTTTCAATAGGAACGTGTAACGATGGCAAGAAATTTGCGCACCTGAGCCCTGCGAGTTAGCCGAGTCTACGAAGAACGTGTCGACAGACGCTACGGCTTGTAAAATGTTCTCAGGTTGGATAAACTCCAAGTCCAAGCTATAGATCAGATCATCAGCTCAACATCGGACGTATGGGCTCTGCCTTCACACCTCTTGGCGACAGAAACAATCTCCTTCCACTCCTCCGCACCGACCGTCGATTCCATCGCATCCACATCCGCTACGGGCGACACCTTCCCATTTTTCTCCTCGGCCAATGACTTTGCTCTTTGGAGCGCCTTCCGCAAGCGGACGACACCTGCGCTTAATGTGAACGCTTCGTACTCTGCGCCTCCTCGCTTGACTAGGTCGCGGTACCCTGCAGGGATCTCGAGTCCCTTTTCTCCAACAAACACAAAGCGGTAGCCTTTCAGCATGTTGAGCCTGGCCTCATTTGGCTCCCACGTTTTGAATGTTTTGAATGTGGTGGGAAGTGCGGCGGCGAAGCCAGGGCGGAACTTGCTCTCGGGTGGCAGAGCAAATGTGTGTTCTAACGCGCGTGTGGACTCTCGTGGGTCGAGGATAGAAAGCGCGAGTAGCTCGGAGAGCCATTCGGGTTTGACGAGCTGGGCGGCGGAGAGGAGGGAGGTCATGTGGGCGGGGGTAAGCGCGTAGGAGGGAACTAGGTGATGCGTGACGTCAGCGTGCAGTGTGCGCACGACATGAATGCCTAAAGAGAACAAGTTTTAGAAGGGTAGGTATGGAAGCGATGGGATGGTTGCACGGCACACCAAGAGACGCGCAGCCGTCGATGGGAATTGGGAATCTGACTTTGCCGGGCGTTTCGAAGCAGCATATTGTTTGCCATTGTACGCTGCAAAGCGATAATCAAATGATTTTGCGTTGATGGGGAAAGAAAGGGGCGCTGGCATGGACGTACAGTAATGGCAGGCCACTGACAATGTCAACCTTGTCGTTGTGCTGCAACGATTCCGTTGCACTGGGGTTCACAATTATGCCATTGACGACTCCTTCACGCCATATTCGCATCGTTTTGTTTTTTGAGTTCAGGATCCGTAACGTTGGCGTGTAATTGACGTTGGTCTGTAACTATGGATAAGTGACGCGGGCATGACATAGGAGAAAGAGTGTCCGCACGACGTCATCAGGGGAAAATCCACCAACTTCGAATCGGCCGTGGTCATGAGAAACCTTCTTGTGGTTCACAACAAGATCGCAGGTTGATTTACGACCGATGAGATATGACTTGCCGCTCTTGAGAAGTTTTGATTCTGGAACGTATCTCGGATGAGTTTGACAGGTTGTGAGGGAGGAGAAGGCATTACTTTGAAATCCCACCTCATTCGATACTTCGCCGTCGAACGGGCCAGTGATCACCCACATTCTGTTCAAGTTCAGTCGCGGCGCGAATCGCGCGGGTTCAGAACGTTCAGATCTCCGGCCCCGCGACGCGTGAATCACCGAATCGGTCGTGCGTGACTTATCGGAACGCGTGATCGCACGTGATCAATCAAGTCGGACCACAGCCACTGATACAGTACTTCCTATGTCTGGATGCTGTACTACTATGAACAGGACAACGAAACCGGCTGTCGGTATGGATAGCATATGGAACATTGAAACAATGTCAATTCAGTGTAAATGACAGGCATGCCACTAACTGCATGAGTCTGCATGTCGTCGCGACAGCCACTGGTAACTTCAATGATCAATCAGAGATACTCGTATCTCAAAAGAGCCTGACAGTCATCAAGGCTGTGTCATTCCTTCCGGTTCACTACATGCTCCACACCGCCTGGTGACCGGTGACCACCGGGGGACAGCAAAGGGCGAAAAACTCCGAGAAGCAAGGACACTGATTATCACTGAAGGTTCTATTAGTTGCTTACTCGGCAAGGGAAGGTAAACCAGCAATGTGGAAAGCTAAGGAAATTCCATCCACGATTTTGAGCCAAGTTCTGCGCACTTTCCCAGTGCAGGATAGAGACCACGTCACATCATCCACCTGCCTGAAGTCAATTCGCAACCGGAGAGAGCGGACAAACAAAGACCACAAGAGCGCCTGAAATTTTGACGGCCTGGAAGACATGTGTGGCGAAGCGAGGACACTGCATCACTAACCCAAAGGAGGCGTATTACAATAATCGCGCCCCCCACAGGCGCATGAAGTCCCCATGACCATCGCTACGTAGTTGACAAAGTGAAAGGGCGGCATTGAAAGTTCCCAGAGATGAGTCGAGAATCGTTGAGAATTGTCAAAGGGCACTGTCGTCCCCAGAAACGCGATACATCGACGAGATCAAAAGCAAAAGTAGCTAGCCATGCGCTCCTTGAGCCTGAACTTGGCCAAAAACGCTATTTGACGTAGGCAGGCACCGACACAATTGAGATGGTATGATGATACAAGGACCATCATATACATGTGCCCAAACCTTTGATGACAGCACTGATTCACTGGGGCCTCTTGTCGTTTGGGGAGGACATGATAGGACATCGTAAAAGGTCTCCTACGTTACCTCATCAAATCAAGATACATGCGATACGTTCACTCGCCAATCCTATACTCTGAAACAGACGGGTTGCGGGCGCAAAATACAACCCTATTAGGGAGTGGTGGAGTGGTGCCCATCACAACGCGACCGGTACCGCCAGGCGGGCATCAATCTGCCGGTGGTGTGCCAACAACACATTGGTAGTTCTTAGGATGGACAGAAAGGGATCATCAGGAAGGAAAGCACATAAATACTGTGAGCACAGGAGATGGGGACTGGCAAACGAACAGACAAAGGCAACTGACGCAGAGCGCACAACGCGAGGAGAAGAAGATCAAAATGTCAAAGTTCAGGAACTCACACAAGCAAGCCCGCGTCCCGATTACGGGCCGGAACCACTCCTCTCCAAACCCAGGAGGCTTTCGGGGCATGTTTCGCCTCAATGACCTCGCCTACACCAAACTCGTCGTCCATGCTCTCAAATACCCCCACAAAACCGTCAATGGCCTGCTCCTCGGCCAACACTCTTCCTCTGATGGCTTCGTCGACATCGTCGACGCGGTGCCCCTCCAACATCACTGGACCAATCTTAGTCCTATGATGGAAGTTGGGCTCGGAATGGTGCGTCCTTCTCTTATTATCTCTTTTACTCTCAGTTATATTATACTCAATTTGCCTTTTTGTGTGAGATAGACTGCCAACTACGCCCACAGTCGCCAGCTTCATATAGTTGGTTTCTACGAGGCACCAGAGCGCGTCGGTGACACGACGTTATCCCGAGTTGCCGAGTGCGTCATAGGCAAGATAAAAGAGACCAATTTCCCGACTCCGGTAGCGCTAGTGGTGAGTCTTCGGAAGCTGTGGGTATCCGTGGGCTTCCTACCAACCAGTGACGTGTCCCACAGCTCGATGGATCAAAGTTAGGCGAAGAGGGTAGCACGGCACTTGTCGTAAGTTAACAGTCTTATTCCGGGAAGCCAGTCCCAACTGAAGTTTCGGAACTCCATTTGCAGCCCTACACTTGTGTCGCCAATAACTTTCGTCGAGCGGATGATAAACTCAAGCTAAACAAGACGATCCCCACTCGCGCCTTACACCTCGTTCGCCAGAGCAACATACTGAACGATTTTTGGGACTTCGATAATTATCTAGAGGACAACAGGGCTCCGTTTTTGACAAATGGAGCAGTGGGGACGGCGCTCATCGCGCGCCAGTAGCGTGCTAAAAGTATGGTAGTACTGTAGTCCGTATTTAGGTGGGTATATTTCCCTTCCTACGCCGATTTTACACCATTAGAGGTGATTTTTGTATGCTCTTGGGCCTATACCATTATCTTCTCTTAATGGAGCTTTCACGCGCTGTTTATCTTTTCACTACTCAGTACTCAGCCCTGGAGGCCTTCTTTTTTGGAAGGCTGCACATGCGAAGTCAAGCATCATGCATCATTGCCCACGATTGCCATTGCTCCGATTCGCCACAGTTTCTACAATGGTACAAGGTGCGTCTGGCCACCAGAATCTGGGAATACTGGGATTATAGCCAAATCCTGCGCACGGCTTGTACAGTACGTAATCTCAAATTCTCACTCTAAATAGATGCTTCAGAGAATACCTTCCGTTGCATGATCTCTCCCTCTGTTACTTGACTTACTGTATGAACAAAGTGGCCTAACAGTCGTCGAACCCAATCGAGTCGTGCCATTTGTTCGAGGGCCACGTGTGGTGCATCGCCGCCGCCATCGAGAACTGCTTTACACTGGGCACGTGAACTGTGTAAATTGTTGTATTCGCGAACTGGGCACCCTCCGAGTCGCCCGTTTTCCCAAAAAGACTCCTTGTGTTGCTGTTCCGACCCCATGGGCATGATCGCCCTCAATGCCCTCATGATGCTCTTTCCAGTCGGGCATCGTCCTCCGCTCCGGTGAACAGAATACACTCTTTGATCGCCGGAAATTTACTTTTCCGCCGAGTCGGCGGGACTGACCTCGGTGGCTGACGCGCTGGCCGCTGGCGCTCGGAGCTCGACCTCCAGGGCGAGGCCGAATTTGTCTGTCCAAATCTTCTGGGCGTGCTGCAGAGTCCAGACCATCAAAAAACCTCTTCCCTGTCGCCTCTCTCGGGTCTCTGTTGGCCGCTCTGCTGCCTCTGCACGATGATTACCATTTGATCTCTGCAAGTTCCCCGCCAGTGGGCAGTGGCTGCGCAGTGCACCACCCATCTCCAACGA
Organism: Russula ochroleuca; assembly: GCA_015178965.1. Classification (NCBI taxonomy): domain Eukaryota; kingdom Fungi; phylum Basidiomycota; class Agaricomycetes; order Russulales; family Russulaceae; genus Russula; species Russula ochroleuca. Next base: position 222,466 of record WHVB01000015.1, read on the forward strand.
CTCAAGTTTATTCTGCGCCTTCATTCGCTGAATTAGACCCGCGCTTGATCTGGCATGCTCCAAATTGCCCTGCCGCATCGGGTCGGGTCTTTGCAGATCGCGCGAGAGACACGGACGCTGCGTAACCTTGGATCAACTCACAATTGAACTTTATTGAACCCCCCCCCCCATCGACTATAATGTCTTAGCGAAGCCCAAAGGGGATACGGATCTACCCGGCCAAGAGGGGCGCCAGAGGCCCATAGTTAACTCTAATGTGGTGAGGAGTTGGTCTGACTTCGTCGAGTAGTACTGTATTAAGGAATCTGTCAATCAGTTGAAGATCGGCTACCTTGTAGGTAATGACCTCGGGAGGGGGCTTATCATCGCACGAACTTACCTGGCAAAGGTTCTGTGCATGGCCCGCATGGTACCTCGCTTAGGCTCTCTATGGTCTCATGATAAGAAGATACGTGTGGTTAGGCCATTTAGTCTTCCGCCCATCGACCTCGTACGGGCCACAACCGGTAAGATGAACGCGTGGTCAGCGCGACCAGATAGACTAGATAAACCGTCGGGGGAGCTGTTACAGAGTGAAGATGAAGGCTACGCGGGACACCCGCTCGAGCATTGATGAGACTCATTTGACCAAGGTATACTGACGACTCGGATGCACATACATAGACATACGCCGGGTGAGGCCGGCTCATCAGACAGTAGTAACCACATGATGTATCAAGGGAGATATCGGAGACTTAGACGCGGAACTTGGAACGTGCCTTGGATGTTTCACCTTCAGCGCTTCAGTGGTAGCAGAGTTGGTCAAAAATTTCTGGGGTAGAAAAAGGTCCGCTTTCCTCGCCGCTATCATGACGAAAACCTTTAAAGGCACTAGGTTTGATGGTACCTCAATGGATACTCAACCTGTTACCGTACAAAAAATTCAAGTGGCTGGGTGTAAGAATGTACAGTATCCTTGAATGTATCCCCGTCATCCTTAAACCGTACAGGGTACAGTAAAGTAACGATGGAAAGCCCTGAGGGCAGTGGACAGGCCAACATGTCTGCCAAGACTTGCCGCGCAGTTGGAAATACAATCGGGAAACCCGAATATGACCGCGTACCTTCGCTTTCTTGTCGCTTTCACTTTCGACCAACGTGGGCGTTGTTGTTGCGACTGTCACCGAGAGCTGGCGTAAGTGAAAAATTCCCCTGTTCCTTAAGCTAACGACTATCGGAAAACGTTTGGGTTAGATGCTCATAGGAGTAACCGGGCCCAAGCGCTCAATTTTGCTAGTTTTGATGTAACTAGGAGCGGGACCCCAATCACCGATGATGGATTCCTATTACATGCTACAGTAGTATGCGCAAGAGTATGCGGCCACAGGTATGTGACACTCTTGGTCAAATAATCTGTGGATTTACAGTAACTAGTAACTACTGTAAGAGTGCTGTGTGGTGCAACACAGCACTCAAAGCGGTGCCCAAAATTTATTGGTTACTGTAAATTCATAGTGATGCATCAGTAACTGTAGATGCTTGTTTATACGGTACAATCCAAGGATCGCCAGTGATCGGGGTCCCGTCAGGTGGCAACAAAAATGAGGCATGCCGTGATCCGTCATATTTCCTTCTGTTGCGAAATACTTGCGCTAGGCCTGTACTGTTCAGTGGAGTTGGACATCCCCCGATGGGCCCGATCTTCATGAACTTTAATTATGCAAATCATCTCATGTGTCTTCTGGTTCCACGAATGGCAAGGTCCCCGGCGAATGGCAAGGTAGTACGGTAGTACCCGGAGACGAATGTTTGGCGGCTTTAGGCCTTTGGCCTCGTATATAATGGAGGATACGAAGATCTGGAGGAGTCAGCTTCCTGCTCAGCCTTCACATACTCCCCGCCATTGCTTCACCCCTACCATGCCGATACTCCCATGCCCACCGGATCAAAAATCGAATAAAGGTGATGATGCTTCGCGTCTTGCTCTGACATAGTCAAAGTAACACTGATGTGTCGATACTCGATAGCCATAATTTTATGTGCAACGCTTCGTAAGCACTGCAACGCGCTAGGATATGAAGTGTTGTTGATCTATTGGACAGTGGATATGTTGCTTGTCGGCTTGGTGTCCCAACAGTTTTTCACATATTGGGCTAGCGGTACGTTAAGTTGTTCTTTCTGCGTCCTGATGATGTTGACCATGTCTCTAGGTTTCAAAGACCCACGCCGTCTGAAGTATGCAGCACAAGACCGTGCTGTCTTGCCGCTCACGCTCTTCATCACAGGCTCTTTGTTATTACACAATTTGTTCTTGTTGCATCCCAAAGTATATTGTACGTTTTCATTTTTGTTAACCAAATTTACGTAGCCGACTGGAATGTCTTCCAGGATGTGCCACCTCGTGTTCATAGCATTGTAAGTTTCTCATATACTCTTTCGGCGACGTCGTGCTCATCGGTTTTCTAGCATTCGATACTTTGGTGAAACTCCAACGAGTGGTCCGTGCCTTGTTGGCAAGTTTTTGCATACATTTACAGTTACTGATCCCCATTCAAGCGAGCTTATGGAGCGGGCCTGTCAACTCGCTGGTTCAGTTATTTATCATTCTACTGACAAACATATTTCTCGCATATCGGTTGGTTAATTTAATTGACCTCTTGTTCACGCTGACTCGACACCCATTCCTAACTTTCAGTATTCATGGCGTGACCAAGAGTCGCGTCCAGTGTCTTGCGCCTATCCCCTTTTCTATCATTGCCTTTGCGTTCGGCATGGTCACTAATGTGACCAGTGCTTGGGCCCAGAAGTGCGGTTTTTTCATGCTAACAGCCGAGTCCCAATTGACATTATTTGAAGTTCCGCGTCGTATAGGTATGCTACAACGGTCGTCTGGTACGCATCACAAGCTATAGCAGAGTGCCTCATAACATGTAAGTCGCATTGTTCTTCTTCGGGAGATGTAGGCGCACTGTCTCACCTCCGTAGTTTTCCTCTCGCGTGCACTTCTAAAGGCCCGAAGTGGTGTCCGCACATCAGACATGTTGGTAAAGGACCTCGCGCGCAACGTCATCCAAACTGGCGGGTTGGCGACTATCTGGGCCATTTCGTCACTCGTTGCATGGTTCTGGGTGCAAAACATACTAGTTTATAGAATATTCGATATAACCTCTGGGACAGTGTACGCGCATGTGAGTGTTTCTCTTGCGGCAGGACTATATACGAGTCATCTGAAGGAGAGTACTATTTAGGCAATATTTGATACTCTTATATCGCGTACTCAGCTGCGTGACCGCATGACCAGCCAAGTGGCCAACACATCAGCCTTCATCGATTTCGGATATTCTACTCAGGTACAGTGGTCCTTGGATTCTCCCCTCATGTGGCAAACTCAACAGTGGACCGGTGCATCAGCAGTCGGAAGGGAGGTTCCCTGGCACCATGATAGTGTCGGGGTTTACTCCTGCACCACGTGGCACCGACACCGACCCTGGAACAACCGACACCGACAAGAATGACGTTTTGGATTTGGAAAACCCGCCTGCAGACTGTGCAGAGAAGCCAGACGGCCCGTATAGGTTCTGATAGAATGCCTTATCAGGGACAAGGAGTCGCGAGGCTCATGTGTGGATGGGGTAGGTGATATGTTATTTTCGGGCGAGTAGTCTACCGGTTTACCCAGCTTGCTGGAACACTCTTCACTACGGTACATTATTTCACGGGTACTGGATGTATTTTTTGAAGTCTTACGTTTCATCTTCGTGCAATGGACAGTGCGTCACCACCTCGTTGGGTTGGAGAATGTTAGCCGGACTCAGTTGTGAGCCTGATTAGGATCCGTCACATGCTTAACCACAATTTTTTTTTGGGTCCGCTAGCATCCGGGTCGTGGACAACGGGTTTTTTTCCTTAGATGCGATGCAGGAAAAGGACCCTTTCGGCATAGCTTGGCACTAGCTCTGCCCTTTGCGGCACCGACCCAGGTCATTTTCAACAATGAGATGGTGGCTGTGATCTTGCAACCTAGCGTCAACAGCCGCAATTATGCTCTGCGTAACACTCGCGTAACTTACCGTAGGATCCGGTTTCGGTGGACCCATTGTCTCCGCCGACCCCGACTCATAAGCCGGCTGATCGTCGCACCCCCACAATCTATTTTCTGCGTCTGCGTCTGCCTACTTGTCGGTACCACGGATCCCCACCGAATGACAGCCGCCACTGGCCCACTACAGCCGCATCCGCATCCTCACAGGTGACAGGCCAGCTTTGCATTCCGATGATTATTCGGTTTATGTTTGGACCAAATAAGGAAAACTGAGGTTTCCTGATGCTGAGGCAAGGGTTTGCTCCGCCTGCCTCAGCAGTTTCGACCTGGAGACTTTCGCGCTCGTTTTCTGCCCCATGCATGCCAAGATCCATACCCTTCGGTAGTGCCTTTTTCAACTCGCGGCGGGACCTTGTACCCATCAGGGCCGGGCTCTGGCGGAGATTCCCCTAACGTACGACCCTGTTATGAAAACGACTCGAAAGTGCCCCAACCGCCCTTGAACCCAATTCAACCCATACTACAAGCACGAAGGACCAAGGTCTCTTGGGCTTGCTGCAAGCCTGCAATGCGGAACGTTCAACTGGTTTCGGGCCCGTATGCTTCAAGGCCCGTGCTTGTAATAGTACTGTATGGTCCTACACTTATCAGACATTTAAGGTTTGACAGCAGGGTTACGTAAACGTATCTGGATATTAGTTATCCGGCAATATTTGGGGTTAAGTATTAGAGACGCAACTTAGTGGTAAAGATCATATAATTTTTCTCATTTTAATCGCACTTGGATAATTTTTTTAGTTGCTCAGCCTATGTAAAAATCGAAAAAGGTCGGAAGCCGCTTTTCTCTGTTGCATCTCCCCCCTCTGTTACTATATGAATAAAGTGGCCCAACTGCCCTCGAACCCATACTACAAGCATGAAGGACCAAGCAGTATCTAAATGGCGTAGTTGTTGCATCGGATCACGTTTCGTATTTGCGGACCCTGAGCAAACTGCCATCATGCAAGTGGCGAATGCGGGCTTGTAAGCCAACCCGGAGCGATTATAAACGATTCAACGGGATCGTCTACGTCGACTCTACGAAATTTCGGACAGTCTCCCAGCGCATCAGCCGACAGACCCAAAATGCCAGTCTGAGTCGCTGCCACCACATAGTATACCATTATGGTGGTCTATCGTGACCCAGTGGTCCAGGTCCTGATTTCCCTCTCACCGGAAGCCAACACCCCATGGAAGATAGCAAAACATTCCGTGAAGAGCTCGCTATTCAGTATCCTACTCTCGGACGTCCCCTCTGGGAACCAGATCCAGGGGGGCTATACGATGCTGTACAAGTGGGCGACGTCGGCTTCATTCGCCAAGGCTATTTCTACTGTCTCTTCAATGCTTTACCCCCCAGAGAACGTCCAGCATACCATCCACCTGAATCAGACCCTGATTATCCACATTTTCCTCAGCAACTACAAGTCAGGACATCAAATCATATCCGCACAAGTAGAGATCACGGCAAAGAGTTCTGCTCGAGGCACGTTACAAAAGTGTCCCATGAGCCTAATATCCATGCGTTGGGGTAACAAATTCTCGCCTCCTCGCAAATTCCTGTCACTTACTGTACCCTGTTGAGACCCGACGATGACACACAGGTCACATATTCATGCTCCGGGAAGCAAGGCGCTTTGTTATATCTTCCATTCCCAGTAGAACGAGAAGACACGGTCGCTCTCGGCAATTTCGGCAAATGGATAGTCAAAAATATCTATGATTGTATGAGGCTCGCTGAGGACCGAGGCTTGGGGGTCAACCGCATGGAAGATATTATTCTTGTCACTGGGCGTCATCTCGCAAGGTCGTGGGTCAGAGCCGTTTTCCCTGAAAGCAGGGATGGTGCACAAATATCTTTCTGTGTCAGAGTGTCCGGGGATTCTGTCGTCCATCTCGAGGAGAGGAGCGTGAGTGGAGCACAGTTAAAACTTGGCCCGAACGGCGAGGTGGGTTTTTCCATGTTGAGAAATTATGTGCCTGATAAATGATCGCGTATTAGGATCCACTACTCGAGAACCAATGCATATTTATTCGGGGGTATCACGTCGTCCGCGTCCTGAATATTTGGCCAAGGCTTCGTGGACTGGCAGGACCAGCTGGTCAGCATGAACCTGACCCCGAATCTGACACGCGTCTTCAACTCATTGGTGTCCCTGCCGAAGGCGATGTAAGTCCCGTCATTGTTTTCCAACCTTTGAATTATTGATGACTTGAAGTATCAGGATCCCCTTCACACTCTGTCGGAGTATATTGCCGAAGTGAGTATATCTGTTGGGTCATCGCGCGTGGGTATCCCGCTTTAACTGAGTCACAAAGCACGCCCCTGCCTGCGATATGGTGCTGGTCCATGACAACGACCTGAAGTGCATTGAAGGTGCTATACCGCAACCAGAAACCCTGCAGCCAGATACATTGATGGAATTCTTCCGGGTTCATGCGCCAACAATACGTCAGTTTCAGTGTGGTAAGTATTTCGCAGAGCCATAATCCTATGCCAGTGGGCCCTGTTCTGATAGGATTTGTATAAAGAATATTTCTCCAGAAACGAGAGCGAGTCAGAGGCTGAGGAAGCAATTGCTACCGTAGCGACAATATCCCAGAACGTGTTCGAAGCATCTCTCGACGAGGAGCATGAGTCACCTGACCTTGACAGGCGAACATTCGATGCGGAACTTGACAAGCGCTCTACTCCTGATGACACCGAGGGCCAATTTAAAATGCAAGCCTACACACGGAGACAGTCGCTTCCGAATCCGGCACCCTCAAGCCCAAGCTTTCTAAGGAGTAGACAACCAACTACCGTCAAGGTTTCGACCTTGGACCCTCCTCTTCCCTCTTCAGACCTGCACCTACCAGGTTTTCGCAGCATGTCAAGCCCAATCTTTCGTCTCAAGGACCTCGCCTACACCAAACTCATCATTCATGCTCTCAAATATCCCCGTGAGTCCGTCAATGGTCTGCTCCTCGGTCAACTTGAAGCTTCCAATGCCCCCATCGACATCGTCGACGCGGTGCCTCTCCAGCATCACCGGACCAAACTTAGTCCTGGATACATTAGTGAGACCGAAGTACATACGATGGATGTTGGGCTCCGAATGGTGCGTTCTTCGCCACGTCTTTTACCCTCAGTTACGTTAAACCGAGTCTATATTTTTGGTGCGAGATATACTACCACCTACACAGATAGTTGCCAGCTTCATGTAGTTGGATTCTACGAGGTACCAGAAAGCTTCGGTGACAGGACATTATCCAAAGTCGGCGAGTTAGTTGCAGCCAAGATAAAAGAGTCCGATTTTCCGACTCCGGTCGTGCTAGTGGTGAGTCTTCAGAGGTTGTTAGTATCCCTGAGCTCCTTGATAATCAGTGACGTGTTCAATAGCTCGACCGCTCCATGTTAGACGACGAGAGTGGCGCAGCGCTTGTGGTACGCTCCTTTGACCCTGGGAAACATGGCCAGACGGAGTTGTCTTAATTTCATTTGCAGTCCTACGTTTCTGAGTCTCCGTCATCTACCAGCTTTCATCAAGAGGAAGATATAGTCAGGTTTGATGTGAGAATACCCTTCCAAGCCCAGTTCCTCGCTCGCCGCAGAGACATCCAGGACAGTTTTGGGGACTTTAGCGATTATCTACGTGACAACGAAGTTGACTTTTTAGTAAACGGTGCAATCCTGGAGGCGCTCAACTGAGAGTAGGACTATTGGTGCATGGTTGGCACTTGCGCGTAGGTTCCCCTTACCTCCCTCGCTTATTTCACAGTAACTAAGGGTGTGATCTTTGGCCAGTGAAGCCCTTACAAAAAGCTCAACTCAAGGCAAGCGCTGTGCACACATTGAATTGCTGGGAAATTTTTGGATGTATTCATTAAAAGATTTGGGAGCAGTGATCGAAGCGGGATGTGCACAGCTGGAAATTCTCGTTGTGGGATCTGCACCGTTGAGAAGCATGCTATGACTAGCTCCGGGAATACTAGTATTGTTATGTTATGTGATCATAGTATATGGTGCTCCAACTATCAATCGTTTCCGGTGATAGTAATGTAGGTTTAGGATTAGTTTAGGATTAGTTTAGGATTAGTTTCTCATCTTCGACATATTTCCCTCCCCTTCATAGACTCGTACATACGCGGCGCACAGGGCACAGGTAAGAAGAAAGACAGAGAACGGCTTATCAGCTCTCTGGAGAGATGATAATGTACGTAAAGATGGGATAATCCGCCCACACACCAAACTGCAGAAAGTACTCTATGAGCTGGTGTTGAAGATGACGACGCCGACGCCGACGCAGATTCCAAGGTCGACTCTGGCACCAGTCTAGCTTTATCCACAACATCCTTGAGAACATCAGATGCACGGGGGGAACGACGGTACGGGCGGCTTGGATGGTTCGCCAACCTCGCTTCGGCTGCGCGAGGTCCAAGCTCCCATACACGCGGCGGGCTCGGAGGTGCAGGAGTAGGGACCCATCGCCGTGGTGTAGACATCGGGTCAGCTGTCAAACCTGTCGGTAGAGGAGACGGTGGTGGCAGTGTTGTCAATGTCGGCGGCAGTGGGCACTGCATGTGAACGTGGACGGTGTGAGTGTGTAACTGCGTTCACGAGCATAGCCATGATCATGAGTGTATCATGAGTGCTCATAGCGCTCATATACGGCGTATCCGCGTCCTCCCGGCACAGCTGTCACCATGCCGTCGGGGGAGGTGGAGGAGGCAGGGGCAGCAAGGCATCATAGTGGTCCCGCTCATAGTCATAGCATTGCCGCATCCATAGTCAATGTTACGGTATGGCATACGTCGTTCTCCTCCTCTGGCTAAACGGAAATAGGAAGACGCGCGTGCCAGTGCTCCGTGTGCGGTTCTGGCGGTGGCGGCCTGTGGCGCGCAAGGTGGCGCGTGAAGTGGCGCGAAGTACAAATCCGTAGCATACAAGCGGCAACAAGCCCGGACCGTCGTACCGCGCGTCGCTACTGGTGGCGTCCATGCTCGCGAGTGCCATAAGAATAAGTCAGCCTAGGCTCGCCGCTTCGATTGTGGTGGTGAAAGACGAAGACGGTCGGCGGTGCAACGAGGTGGGTTTTCACGCGTTTAGTTCACTGAAGGAAGGTTGCATGGTTGGCCACCGCGGGTTGTTTGTGGAAAGATGTTCGGGACGTCGGTTTGGTGGTACTTGGTACGTAGGCGGCTCAGCGGGTAGCTCACCAGATTCAGGTTTAGGATCAACATAGCTAGGGCAAGGCAGAAAAATCGGCACAGCCGACGTGGAGGGCCGTACTGTCGGCGGCTCAGAGGAACCTCCAAACCAGACCCAGAGACGTGCGGCTCGACGGAATTGGATGACGAGAATCACAAGATTGAGGCGAGGATTTGCTCAGCCTGGCTCGGCAGTTTCGACTTCTTGGGGACTTCGCTCTCGTTTTCCGCCCCATCCATACCCTTCCGTATTGCCTCTTTCGACCCATGCGGCGGGGACAGCTGGACTTTGCACCCCTCTGGCGGGGATTCTCCTAACGTACAACCCTGTTATGAAACAACTTGAAGTGGCCCAATGACATCGAACCCATACTACAAGCACGAAAGACCAAGGTCTCTCCGACTTGTTGCAAGGTAGAACATCCAGCTGGTTTCCGGTTTGCCAGTAGGTATTGCCCTCGGGAGCTGTCAACGTCTTGTAGTTGTTAACTTGTCACTCAGTAGGTGGCAGTTCGGCGTATTAGCGCCGGTGCGACTCAGCGCCAACAGACACAAAATGCCGACGCCACCACATATACCATTATGGTAGTCCTTTTATGGCAGTTGATTTTGATATCGGAATCCCACCCACTCTATGGATGATAGCAAAACCTTCCGTGAAGAGCTCGCCATTCAGTATCCTACTCTCGGACGTCCCCTCTGGGAACCAGATCCAGGGGGCCTATATAATGCCGTACAAGTGGGCGACGTCGGCTTCATTCGTCATGGCTATTTCTACTGTCTCTTTAATGCTTTACCCACCAGAGATCGTCCATCAGATCATCCGCCCGAATCGGACCCTGATTATCCGCATTATCTTCAGCAAATCCAACTCAGGACATCAAATCATATCCGCACGAGTAGAGATCACGGCAAAGATTTTCGCTCGAGGAATGTTACAGAGGTGTCTCGTGAGCCTAACATTTATGCATCAGGGTAATAGACCCTCGCCTCCTCGCAAATTCCCGTCGCTTACTGTACCCTCTTAAGACCCGATGATGACACGCAGGTCACATATTCATGCTCAGGGAAGCAAGGTGCTTTATTATATCTTCCTTTCCCGGCAGAACGAGAGGACACAATTGCCCTCGGCGATTTCGGCAAATGGATGGTCAAAAATATCTATGATTGTATGAGGCTCGCTGAGGACCGAGGCTTGGGGGTCAACCGCATGGAAGATATTATTCTTGTCACTGGGCGTCATCTCGCCAGATCGTGGGCCAGAGCCGTTTTTTCTGAAAGCCGGGGAGGCGCACGAGTCTCTTTCTGTGTCCAAGTGTCTGGTGATTCCCTCGTTCGACTTGAAGAGAGGAACGTGAGTGGAGCGCAGTTAAAACTTGGCCCGAACGGGGAGGTGGGTTTTTGCATAATTATTAGGCCTCAACCCGTGCTGAGAAATTATGGGCCTCGCTGACTAGGATCCACCTGAGAACCAATGCATATTCGTTCGGGGGTACCACGTCGGACGCGTCCTGAATATTTGGCCAAGACTTCGTGGACTGGCAGGACCAGCTGGTCAGCATGAACCTGACCCCGAATCTGACGCGTATCTCCAACTTATTGGTGTCCCTGCTGATGACGACGTGAGTAACTTCCGTCATCGTTATTCAACCTTTGATTGATGACTTGAAGTATCCGGATCCCCTTCACACTCTGTCGGAGTATATTGCCGAGGTGAGTATATCTGTTGGATAATTGGATTATTGCGCGTGCGTATTCCGCTGTAACTGAGTCACATAGCACGCCCCTGCCTGCGATATGGTGTTGGTCCATGACGACGACCTGAAGTGCATTGAAGGTGCCATACCGCCTCCAGACACCCTGCAACCAGATGCATTGATGGGATTCTTCCGGGCTTATGCGCCAACTATACATCAGTTTCAGTGTGGTGAGTATTTCGCTAAGTCATGGGCGCCGTTCTGATAGTATGTATACCAAGAAATTTCACCCGGAAGCGAGAGTGAGTCAGAAACTGAGGTGGCAATTGCTACCATAGCGACACTATCCCAGAATGTGTTCGAAGTACCACTCGATGAGGGGGACATTTCTCGGTCGACCTTGACATATAAGATGACCTGTAGGGGATACGTGCGTCCTACTGAAGAAATAGACGGACTTGACGAGCATATATCCGCTGCAGAGCAGGGCAAGCATTCTACTCCTGATGACGCAGAAGACCAATTTAAAATGCAAGCGTACACACAGAGACAGTCGCTTCCCTATCCGACACCCTCAGGCTCAAGCCCAAGCTTTCTAGAGAATGCGAAAACACTCCAGGGAAAATGCGTCCCGATTCCGACCCAGAACTACTCCTCTCCAGATCCGCACTCAGGGGGCTTTCCGCGCATGTTTCGCCTCAATGACCTCCCCTACACCAAACTCATCGTTCATGCTCTTAAATACCCTCACGAGACCGTCAACGGTCTGCTCCTCGGTCAATCCAAAGCTCTCGTCGAGATCGTAGATGCGGTGCCTCTACAGCATTACCGGACCTATCTTAGTCCTGGGTCCATTGGTGAGGCCGAAGCAAATACAATGGATGTTGGACTCAGAATGGTGCGTCCTTTGGCACGTCTTTTACTCTCGGTCACGTTAAAACCAAACCGTCTTTTCTGTCCGAGATAGACTACCACCTACGCCCACAGTTGCCAGCTTCATGTAGTTGGATTCTACGAGGTACCAAAGCCCTACGGTGAAACGACGTTATCCAAGGTTGGCGAGTGCTTCGCAGCCATGATAAAAGAGACTGATTTCTCGACTCCGGTCGTGCTAGTGGTGAATCTTCAGAAGTTGTTAGTATCCCTGAACTCCTTGCTAATCAGTGACGCGTCCAATAGCACGATCGCTCAAAATTATATGGCGATCGTAGTGCAGCTTTTGTGGTACGTTCTTTGACCCTAGGGAACCTGTCCCAACGGAATTGTCTCAGTCCCATCTTTGCAGTCCTACGTTTCTCTCTCCCCCTCATCCACCAGCTTTCATCGAAAGGAAAATATTCTTAGGTTGGGGTTCAACTTGAGAGTACCCAGCCGTGCCTGGTACCTCGCTTGCAGCAGACATATACTGGACGAATTTGGGGACTTCAGGGATTATCAACGTGACAACAAAGTTGACTTTTTATTGAACGGCGCAATACTGGCGGCGCTCAACTCGCCAGAGTAGGACTATTGGTGCATGTCACTGGTTAGCACTTACGCGTGGGTTCCCCTTACCTCCCTCTCCTACGCATAAGGGTGATCTTTGGCCAGTAAAGCCTCCTACAAGAAACCCAAACCGATGCAAGCTCTTTGCACAGCATGTGCTCAGCGGAAAATTCTCACCATGGGGTCTACCGCTGGCGAGAAAGTATGCCATGACTAGCTATGCGAATAGTAGTATTGTAGTTATGTTATGTGATCATAGTACGGTGCTCAAACTATCTACAATTTCTGGAAATTTCCAAGTAAATTCCCAGAACAAATAGGAAGTAGATAGCAAACCCATAAAAGGGGGGATGGAGAGAAATATGTCGAAGTAACAGATCCTAAACCAATACCCACTACTCTTGCTGGGCCTCTCCCGTGTCGCGGGAGCGCAAGTGGCGCAGAACCTTCCTCGCCATTTTTTCCTCCCCTTCATAGACTCCGGCATGCGTAGTCGGCAACTCGAAGCGCTCCGAGCCCAGCACGACCCACACTTTGTGTCGCACGGCCGCAGCACCCCCGGAATTATCCAGCGCGTCAAAGAATTGAGGGCGTGGGTGTCCGTGGACTTTACAATACTCTATTTATTTTTTGTACCGTTCAAGGAGACGCACACAGCACAGCACGGAGCACATGTATGGAGAAACAAAAGACAACAGTTTATTAGCTCTTTGGAGAGATGATAATGTACACAAAGAGGGCTAATCCGCCGACGCACCAAACAGTTCTTCCTTGCTGGACGCAGGCACCATATGCGCAATTGTATTCGAGCTAGGCGGTGTCGAAGATGGCGATGCCGACCCAGACGCCGATACAAAGGTCGACTCTGGCACCACCACGTCAGCTGCACGGGGCAACGATGGCTCTGGCGGCTCAGACGGTTCGCCCGACAGCAGACGCGGGTCACGTGCGCCACTGCGTCTCGAATCCACTTCGGCCGCGCGAGGCCCAGGCTCCCATACGCGCGGCGGGCTTGGAGGAGCAAGAACGGGAGGAGCGGGAGGAGCGGGAGCAGGGACCCATCGCCGTGGTGGAGACATAGGGCGAGCTGTCAATTCTGCCGGTTGAGGCGGTGGCGACAGTGGGTATTGCAAGTGAGTATGAGCGATGTGATCGTAACTGCGATCACGAGCATAGCCAGGATCATAATCGTATCCCGAGCGCTCATACTCCGCATATCCGCGTCCTCCCGGCCCAGGTGGCACCGAAGCCGGCGGCGGAGGTGGAGGAGGCCGGGCATAGTGGTCCCGCTCATAGTCATAGTCATAGTCATAGTCATATCCATAGTCATAGCCGCGTCCATAGTCAACATCACGATATGAGCGACGGTATGCGTCGTCCTCCTCCTCTGGGTAAACGGAAATAGGAGGACGCGCGTGCCAGGGCTCCGTGTGCGGTGCTGGCGGCGGCGCGTAGTACGGATCCGAAGCATACAAGCCCGGACCGTCGTACCGCGTGTCGCCGAGCTCGTACTGGTGGCGGCGCCCATGCTCGCGAGTGCCATAAGAATAAGAAGTCAGCCCAGGCTCGCTGCTTCGACTGCGGTGGTGAGTAGACAAAAACGGCGGCTCGGCGGTGCGACGAGGTGGGTATTCATGCGTTGGCTCGCTGAAGGTAGGGTGTGCGCCGGTTGGCCACCGCGGGGTGTTTGTGGGAAGGTGTTCGGGTTGGTACGTAGGCGGCTCAGCGGGTAGCTCACCAGGTTCAGGCTTGGGATCGATATAGCCAGGGCGAGGCAGAAAGATAGGCACGGCCGACGTGGAGGGCCGTACTCTCGACGGCCCAGAGGAACCAGACCCAGAGGCGCGTGGCTCGGTGGGCTTGGATGACAAGGTTGAGGCGAGGAATTGCTCCGCTTGGCTTAGCAGTTTCAACTTCTTGGGGACTTCGCTCTCATTTTCTGCATCCACACCCTTCCGTTTTGCCCTTTTTGGCTCGCGCGGCGGAGGCAACTCGACTTTGTATCCCTCTGGCGGGGACTCTCCCCGGAAGCGGAGGAACTCAATTGCGCCCTGCCCGAACGCGAGGTGCACCACGGCAACTCTTGCATCATTCTTGTTGCGAAAATCGGCCGGAATGGTCCAGCAGCGCTTCTGATTCTCTTCTGGTTGTTCTGTTAGCTTGAGAGTCATGACGCATCCGCATGCTGGGTGTTGCGTACGAGTCGTCAGCTTAACATCACTGTACAGCTCAAAGCTCAAATAGATCACACGTACCATCGCGATCTTTCGTGAACTCAAACATCTCGGGTGGCTTGTTTGGCCAAAACTTCGCGTATTCCGTCGTCAGAAGGGGGAGTATACTGTCATAAACAATCGTCTTCGTCTCGGGGGATATCTTCGTCTCGAGGGCCACACTGACAGCGCGCACGTACGCCCCAACGCCCGCAGCGAGAGCCGCAAGGCACACGGCGTTCTTCGCATCCGCGCGCTTTGGGAATTGTGGGTCGACCATGTACGTATGGACCTCGTCAGGGCGGGTGAGTCGCAGAACGGCGCCGTGAGCTAATCCAAGAGGGTGAATGATGAGCAACACATAGGTCAAGGACGGCTCGAAAGGTGGGGCGAAAGGTTTAAAAAAGGGAACAAACATACTGCCAAGTTTGGTGTCGGTCGTCCAAATGAACTTGTTATCGAGCTTTCCGCCACGCGCAGACTGTATCAGGGTGTTCAGCCAGCCAGGGGCATTGATCTCGGCCACGGTCTTGTCGTCAACGGGCTCCGGGAGTGGGCGTGGGAGCGCCTCGAAGAAACCCTGTAGGGTGAGCGTGACTGGTGGCGAGGCGGACGTGGCGTCGTCTTCATGAGGGTCAAAAAGCCGCTTCTCGGCTGGAGCCGTCTGCCCATTTCCGAACATGATGAAGTCCAGGATGCCCTCGGCAATAGCGTCTGCGGCGCACGCAGCTTTAGCCTCTTCGAAACTGGGGTGAATCACGTCGACAGAGCAGACGCGGAACAGATGCAGCGAGAGCTTGATCTGTAGTGCACATCCATACTCTTTTGTTGATCCGCATCAAGTCAAAGTTGGAAGCCGTTAGAAAGAAAAGCACGCAGAGATAGAGAGGGTGGGAGAGCTCACTGCCTGTCGGTTTGCTATCGATGAGGAATATCCACCGTGGCTTGACACGACCCGCACGCCACTCGACGCAGCACTTCTCGATTTCCTTCACAGCGGGGTCTCCCTCAGCATCCGTTGTCGATGGCTCCTGGACTGAGCCGGGCGCATCGAGCGGCGCGAGCACAAGCCCACGCTTCGCGACAGCTTCGGGAGATCCGTGCTTAATAAAGTCTATCGCGCCCATGTCAACCGCTATGGCGGCGGCGGCGGCGCGGGCCTCTGCCTTGCGCGCAAACTCGGGTTTCGATGTGTATGAGCGTGTTGCGCCATTAGGCCGCGTGATCGTGAGGATGCACCGTTTCCCTACAAATAAAAGGCCCAGAATGGAATGAAAGGAGAGGAGGATAAGTTAGGACGATGAGGCAAAGGGCGATTGGGGAAAAACCACTTGCTTTCTTTTCCCTCTTCTTCGATGATCTCGTAGTTGAGGGCATCGACGCTCCCAAATGTTTGCGAGCAGATCTGGTCCAAAATGAATATCGGGGCAGGGGTCGGCGCGGGTTTACCGTTCTTGGGACCTTGATCGGCGATAGCGAGGGGAGGTACGAGGGGTACACCGTGATAGAGTGGGTTGGAAAGGAAGTTTTCCTGTGGTGCGGGCTCCTGGTATGGGTCGTGCAGAAAGTCCTCGAGGGTAAGGCCCAATTTGACGAGGTTGGATGAGACGGTCTCGAAGTAACTCTGGGATTGGGATTGCGCCGGTGCTGGTGGAGGGGAGGAAGTCGCCTTTGGAGGCCCTACAATGGCAGCCATGGCAGGACTGGGATCGTGATGATACAAACTAGCGATTCAGAGAAACACGAGGCGGCTGGCAGTAGAGCACATGCATGCAGAGTACACAAAGTTGAAATAGACGGCCGCTCTGCCTAGCCAGGCACAACGGGATTCGTCCCTACTTTCCCCTTCCAGGTTGACCATGCCCACCTCCGCTCAGCTCAAAGAACACTACGATACCCACGGCTACGTGATCATCCCAGGACTCCTAACACCCTCCGAGCACGCCGACCTCCTCGCCGCAACCGACCGCGTTGTCGCGCGCACGCGCTCTGGCTCCTGGCCACACGCGCGTGTGGTAGGGAAGCAATTCCCGCCGTACGGCGTCGGCGACGATATCTGGGGCGTGCAGCACGCGATGCACCCGGCGCTCGAGGAGCCCGTCTTTGCTCGATGGTACGCAGGGGACGCAGTGCGCGGGGCGGCGGAGATGCTCCTGGGGTGCCAGGATGAGGACTTGCAGATGGGTGGGTTCTGGTTCCTCCCCGGGTCATCATCTGATCATCTGAGATCCTCTATGTTTGGGGAATTCAGAACTGTTCAATATCCTTGTGAACCCTGTCCGCTCCGAATTCGCATTGTGCTGGCACCGCGATGATATTAAGGGTTCAGCTAGTGAGGATGAAGAGCGCGCTGCGCTCACGGTGCGGCACTATGGGGTATGACAACGAACTTCTTTTCCTCTGAGTCCCACTACAGAAAAACAATAAAAAAGGTCCAGTGGAATACGTGAGTGTGTAGCACCGCATTTGATAGATTCAGTGGCCTCATTTCATGATGCAGCGCCCTCCATGAGGATGTCTCGCTTTACGTTGTCCCTGGCTCTCATCGAGTCCCACGAACGGCGGTGCAGCGAGCCCTGTCCAATGACACTGCCGCACCTGCCGATCCGCTCGCCATGCCAGGCGCGATAGGGGTAAAACTAAGGGGTATGTGGCCAAATGCGCAACCCGCCTATCTAACTTGAAGCTCTAGTGGGCGAAACCGTGTTTTACAACAACAACATCCTTCACTGCGCCTCGTACAGCCCAAACATACCGCGGGCGACGTTGCATGCATGCATGGGGGATACGCGTGGCGGGTCTGCACGTGCACGCAATATATTACAACACGATCTAGGATGGATGAAAGAGGAGGCGTTTCGCGAGTCATTAAATTTGAAGGGGAGGCAGATGCTGGAGAGACTAGTGAGAATGCAAGAAGAGTATCACGGAAAAGATATCGAGTATTCATTGGAGGAATGACGTTCACAAGATAATCAAGAACCACAAACGAGAATAACAATATATTTTTTAGGGCGTGGAACGAGCCTGTACGCAGACGACACAAATAGGACTACGGTCACAAGAGACAAAGTTTTACAAACTCGACAAGGACGGATAAACAAAAAACAATGCAAGACAGATTCCCGTGGTTCAGGGACAGGCCCCAATGGGCATATGGGCGCCTAAGAGGCTTGAATGGTGACGGTTTCAACTGTGGAACTTTCAATGACGACACCGCCCGGCGTATCATTTGGCCCAGTCTGATTGGGAGCTGCTGCAACCCCGAACACGACATCAGCACACGAGATATTCGCGCACACACGGGAATGAAAGGGGGGAAAGAGGAGGAACGCACCCTGGCCAGACGCCGTGGCGCCATTCTCTGCGGGCTCATCAGCGAGCGCATCGACCTCATCCGCCTCCTGTTGTTCCTTGGCCGCATCATCATCACCAGAGGAGCCAACCTTCTTCTCAGCGCCCTTCTTGGCTTTTGATACAGGTGCAGCTGCCGCCCCCGACGACGCCGCAGTGTCAGTCTTGACCTTCTTGCCACGGCTCCTGACGGGCGTTTCAGTGGCGGGCGCAGGAGCAGCCTTGCGTTTGGGCCGACCAGCGCCGCCCTCAGGGGCGGGCTCGGCGGGGGGTGCGGCGCTAGCGCCGGCGGGCTGCTCCTCGGTGTGGCGCGCGCGCTTGGTGGACGGTCGGCGTGGCGATGACTCCTCTTTATCTTCGATGTTGAGTTTCAGGGCCTCATCGACTGTAATAGTCCGATAGTGGTGGTATGGAAAGAGACGGGTTTAGCAGAGAGCTGCGGGAGGGTGGGCAAGACGAGGACGGGACGCACGGCCAGTTGTCTCTACTGCACGAAGGAACTCGAGCATGCCCTCGCGCTTGCGCTTTCCTGGGTTCGCGCCAAAGTCACGGCAAATTGCACGGAGGGTGTCTGCCTTGAGCTTATCCCATGGGATCTTGGACGTGGCCGCCATCGTGAGTTGAGCTTGCGTGCGGAGGCAGATAAGTGGAAGGGCGTGAGAGAAGCAATGAAGAACTGCCTAAACAAACTCGACTCTGAACAGACGCGCTGGCCTAACCGTGTGAGAATATTAGCACGTGATCCTTCCGTTTTTGGCAGACCTAGGCCTTGCCGAGGCGCCCGTACAACCAGTGTGGGATTACATGTGGGGAATCTCAGACCTTTACCAGCTTCACCCCGCACTTGCGCGGAAAGTGCTCTGGCGCTGGAAACAACACGGCCAGCAAATAGCCATGCACCAATAACGATTTGCCTGTTTTTCGGAGTCAGAGAAACTGCTTGGCTCTAAGCAACTGTCTAAACTCTACAGTAGAGCCTTGGTTTTGCGAGTCGTTGCAAGCTCATTTGGTGATGTGTTTAATTTGTTTGGGTAACGGACGAGCAAAATACTGAGGTAGGTGTTTCGTACACTCAAGCATACACTAAACGTCGTTTCTGGCAGTGGAGAAGTTTTTCCAGCAATTCTACATCAGTCAAGGGTAAAACCGAGCATCTTGACTACTAAGAGAATCGACCATCCAGATGACAGCATCAGCGTATTCCTCCTCTTCATAGTCCCCTTTTCCGTAGTTACTTTCCTCCCACAATAGTATTTTTTTTTATCCATTAGTCGCACTCGTCATCTCGCATTCTCATCGTCGCTCAATCTCTCTTCATCACTCTCCTCACCCTCGCTCCCACTCTCATCCAGAGTCATCCAGGCTCTTCAGGCTCTCCTGTGAGTCCTGTCAAGTAAAATTAAGTTGAAAATAAACCCTATTCTGAATAGAAACAGGTCAAGATAAACAAGACTTACATTTCTGTCTCCGCCATGCCCGAGAAGCACCCGAGCAACTTCCCGGTGTTCGCAACTTGACGCCCGCAGAGATTCAAGTTGGCACGAGCATCGCAACGCCAAGTTCAGTGGAGTCAACTTGCCCTCGTCCTGGGCACTTGCATCCGCGCCGTACTTGAGAAGCGCCCGAGTGACTTCTAAATGACCGCCTTGCGACGCCCGATGTAAAGGAGTCGACCAATCCTCATCCCGGGCACTTGCATCCACGCCGTGCTTGAGAAGCAGCAGAGCGGCTTCCAGGTGCCCTCCTTGCGACGCCCAATGTAAAGGAGTCAATTTGTCCTCGTCCTCAGCACTTGCATCCGCACCGTGCTCAAGAAGTAGCAGAGCAACTTTTACGTGTCCTCCTTGCGATGCCCAATGTAAAAGAGTTGACTTGTCCTCGTCCTCGGCATTCACATCCGCGCCATGCGTGAGAAGCACTCGAGCGACTTCCAAGTGTTTGCAACTCGACGTCCGCAGGAGTCCAATATGGCACGAGCATCGCAACGCCAAGTGCAGCGGAGTCAACCTTTTCCTGTCCTGGGTACTTGCATCCGCGCCGTACTTGAGAAGGGCCCGAGCAATTTCCACATGCCCGCCTCGCGATGCTAAATGCAATGGTGTCGACTTGTTCCTGTCCTGGATACTTATATCCGCGCCGTGTTCAAGAAGCACCAAAGCGACTTCCGTGTGTCCGCATACTGACGCCCAGTGTATAGGAGTCCAGTTGTTCATGTCCTGGGCTCCTGCATGGGCGCCATACTCGAGAAGTATCTGGACGAATTCCACATCTCCGTTTCCCGACGCTTCGTGCAACGCGGGGATTTTGCTATTGTTTTGTGAAGTCTCAGCGAGGCTGTACTGTACAAGCACCCGAATGACCGCTACATGTCCGTTGGCAAACGCACAACGCCATGGAGTCCATCCGTATACATCATTTGCATCCACGTCGGCGCCGTGCTCAAGGAGCACCAGAGCGACTCCCACACGTCCGCCTCGTGATGCTAAGTGCAATGGCGTCGACTTGTCCTTGTCCTGGGTACTTATATCCGCGCCATATTTAAGAAGCATTGAAGCGACTTCCATGTGTCCGCCTTCCGACGCCCAATGCAGAGGAGTCCGCTTGTTTATGTCCTGGGCTCTTGCATCCGTGCCATACTTGAGTAGCGCCCGAGCGAATTCCACATCTCCGCTCCCCGACGCTTCGTGCAACGCGGTGCTCTTGTTATTGTTCGGTGAACTCGCAGCGAGGTTGTGCCGGACAAGCACCTGAATGACCTCTACATGTCCCTCGGAAAACGCCCAACGCCATGGAGTCCATCCGTATATGTCCTTTGCATCCACGTCGGCGCCGTGCTCAAGGAGCACCTGAGCGACTCCCACATGTCCGCCTCGCGATGCTAAGTGCAATGGTGTTGACTTGTGCTTGTCCTGGGCACTTATATCCGCGCCGTGTTTAGGAAGCATCGAAGCAACTTCCATGTGTCCGCCTTCTGACGCCCAATGCAGAGGAGTCCACTTGTTTATGTCCTGGGCTCTTGCATCCGCGCCATACTTGAGTAGCGCCCGAACGAATTTCACATCTCCGCAACCCGACGCTTCGTGCAACGCGATGCTCTTGCTATTGGTTTGAGAACTCGAAGCGAGGCTGTGCTGGACAAGCCGCCGAAAGAGTTTTACATGTCCCTTGAAAAACGCCCGATGCAACGGAGTCCATCCGTATATGTCCTTCGCATCCATATAGGCACCGCGCTCTAGAAGCACCAGAGCGACTTCCATGTGTCCGCCTCGCGATGCTAAGTGCAATGGCGTCGACTTGTCCTTGTCCTGGGTACGTATATCCGCGCCGTGTTCAAGAAGCACCAAAGCGACTCCCACGTGTCCGCCTCGCGATGCCAAGTGCAATGGCGTCGACTTGTCCTTGTCCTGGGTACGTGTATCCGCGCCGTGTTCAAGAAGCACCAAAGCGACTTTCATGTGTCCGACTTCCGACGCCATATGTAAAGGAGTCGTGTTGTTCTGATCCTGGACTCTCGCATCCGCGCCATACTTGAGAAGCGTCCGAACAAATTCTACGTCTCCGCCTCCTGCCGCTGCGTGCAACGGGGTGCTCTTGCTCTGTGAACTCGCAGCGATGTTGTGCTGGAAAAGCACCTGGGTCACCTCTACATGTCCCTCGTCCGACGCACGACCCCATGGTGTCCATCCGTATACATCCTTTGCATACATATCCGCGCCGTGCTCAAGAAGCACCCGAACCAGCTCCGCTTGTCCGTGTCGTGTCGCCCAGTGCAATGGCATCCAATCGTCTACGCCCTGGGTACCCACATCTGCTCCGTTCTCGATAAGAACCTGAGCAACTTCTATATGTCCCTTGTCCAACGCGTGACGTAATGGAGTCCACTTGGATATGTCCCTGACATTCACCTTCGCACCATGTTCAAGGAGAACCCGAGCAACTCCTACATGTCCGTCTCGCGATGCCAAATGCAAGGGTGTCACGTCATCGAAGAAACCCCGAGCGTTCAGGTCAAGCGAGAATTCGGTCACGAGGAACTTGACCAAATCGGGAAACCCAGACAGAGTAGCATAATGCAGGCAAGTTCCTCTGGGTTGCGACAGTCGTTCGGATCGAATCCACCACGGGATTTCAGGATCGTATATCCAAACCAAGATCCTAAGATGTGGCCTTCTCGGGTCAAACAAATGTTTCATGGCAGCTTGCGTGTTTCTCGACCCACTATCGAATCTGGCGTGGTCTACCCAGTTCTTGGCAGCATATTCGGCCAGAGGGAAGCTTTTCAAGCTGTCGTTGGTGACCTCTTCATCAAGGTGTAGCAGAATTCCCAGGCAGGCTCGTGTAATGATAGTATGAGCCGGTGTCATAGAAACATGGTAGCGGGAAATATTGTCGTTTGCCCCGGCAAGGCGAGTGGATGTCAGGAATTCCCTCACCGAAAAGTGAGAGAATTGTATAAATGTGAGATCTTGGACATCGACAACTGCAAGCAAACTGGAGCACGTTGAAAGCACCGCGCCTATTGGGTCTTCTGGTCGCCAACCCGCCAAAAATGTTGGAGCTGGTCCTGCGTCGAAATCAAATGCGAGGAACTCGGCGAGCTCATCGACACGAAGCGGACGAGACGCTACAGCAACACATTGGAAGAGACGCAGGGCAAATTTCCAGTTTTCCTCATTGATATCTTGCAAAATGCGTTCATATGTCCCATCAAGGCTCTTTGGCAGTTCTCCCAAAACATGCCGGACACGCTGGGGAAGGCAATGACGGAGGACCTCGAACTGACAGAAAACCCAACGAAACCTGAATTGCGCTTATAAGCAAACACGGTACGTGCATCGTGGTATTAATGTCTCACATGCCATCACCTTTATTCGTGAGCACTTCAACCACCTGTCCCTTGTCCGCCGCAGTCCATCTTTTCATCTTCTGAACGACAAATTTGATATAGTTGACGATATCCTGCACTTGTCCGTTCTCCGTGTGTAGAGAAATTTGTTTGAAAGGCAAAGGATCAAGGCAATCTCTAATATCAGCCTCGGGTCGGCTTGTGACGCAAATGTGAAGATTTGCTAGGTGTAAGTCGACAAGCCCCTCCACTAACTCCAGAACCTCTTCACGTGGGGTGGGTAGGCCGAATGTGTTTGGACATTCGTCCAAGGCATCTATGATTATATAAACTGGCGCTTGTCCTGGGTGTTCGAGCATGAGCTTCAGACATCCGATGAGTGCATTTTCACAAGGTTGTCGCGATCCATTATCATGTTCCGAGTAGAAATCGGAAAGAATCGCGGAGTAGGTGTCGGACGAATGACAAAACTGGACTAGCAGAGATGACAACAACCCACGGAGGTTCTTCTTGTCATCATCCCTGAAATCACAGTAAAAAAACGCCAACGAGGCCAGTCCGCGTTTGCGCATGTGGTCAATATCCTCGATGATCGTGGAACTAATCAATTTCATAAGTTCTCGCACCGGAAATTCGAAAGATTAAATTACCAAAGAACACTCTTCCCTCCACCAGCTACAAAAGTGAAATCGTTATCCTTAGCAAAAATGGAACGTTGCGAGAGTCAAGGTTCCTACGTTTTCCATGAATCCATAAAAGGGAATTTGGACCGGACAGTTTCCATTCTGAAAAACTATTGCCTTGAACGAACCACGTCGAAGTTCCCTTGTGGTGTAATTTCCGAGCATAATTGTGATTTATCCATGGATCCGGAGGGCCCAGCCACTTTCGAGCGTCTCGAAGCAGTTTCTCGCCTACAACAGTCTCGGTTTAGTCAGTTCTCGCTTCGTGATCTCCGTGATAGGGAATCTCACGTTCTGATTTGTTTATTTTGCTTGCGATGTCTTGCATGATTTCTATCACCCAGTCACACACACTGATACCTTATTCTCGCTAACTAAACGTACCTAGGGCATCCCGGATACCATCTGCAGATACCTTGCCGTCTAGAACGCAGAATGAGTGATTGATAAAGCCAGAGATTGTTGCCTCACCATCCATGACCACCCTCATATTCTGGACGAGTCCGTAGACAACCTCGAGGGTCTGTGCTGCGGTCGTACGAGCCTCATCCTGCGTCAGTCGGTCTAACCTCTGCAACACAGCCTCGACCTCTTTCCCTCCCCAAAGCTTCTTTATCAATTTAACTGCAATCCGTTGAGTCAAATGACGAATAGCTAAGGACGAACTCACGTGGTCGTTTCTGCTTTATCTGTTTGGTCACAAGAGCGATGGTGGAAAGTAATTCCACCATTATCTTGACAATGATCTCTCCCATTGCTGCTGTAGGGGACGCAGGAGGGAATTTGACATAGATATCAAGGCGGCTCAAGAAGTGCTTGATTGACTCGAGGATGTCAACGAGCGCATCATAGCTCGCGCCTACATCCTTAATCGACTGATACACTTGGAAGTCAGAAGGATTACACACTTATAAACTGAAAAAGACGTACGCGGAGCAGGATAGCAAATGCTGCGGATATTGTCTTCGCATGGGGGAATGACTATAAAAGTAACATCAGGAGAACTGGATACATATAAGCGCAACCCGACGTACCAGATTGGTGGAAATCGCATGCAAGACATGGACTACATGCTTAAGTGGTTTCATCACTTTGTCGTCGTCTCGCCGAAATTCAGTGAAGGCCCGTGCTTGCTCTTGAAGGATGGCGGTGATGGACTCGACGGAATTGCAATTTTCGAGTCGCCTAGCGAGAGGGTGTTCGATCAATTTCATCCCCGTCTGCTTTTCATAATCACGCAAGGCAGCATCGAAGAGCGACTGAAGCATAGAGCCAGATAGGTCACTCATATCACGGACCGAAGGGGCGACGAGGGAATAGTGTGGAAATAATAAAGGAATCTGTCCGGTATGAGAAAATGCGAGACACAGGGATTAGGGCATAGGGCAGAGGGTCATGCTGTGTACAGCCCCACATCGATATCGATGAGTTTCCCAGGGTCACAGTCACTGGTCAGACCGGTCTGTACCGGTCATATCAAATTCAACTCCAAACTCGGAGACGAGACTGGGTTTATTGGTGACACTTGAACGACTGACGGATAAGTTCAACAGTGATCCAATGCTCACTTAAGGACCGCTTTCAGGAATTCAGGCTCTGGGCTGTTCTTCAAAGCGATCCGACTCCCGGGCCGGTTTCTGGGCGGACCGTTCGAGCCGAGTTACCCCCTACATTATGATCACATGCGCTTGTGCCTGCCACAGCAAACGCGTGTTACGCTTGTAGCTGCGCCTTTCATCATCGGCGGTGAGTAGAGATTGAATACGTATTACAGTACGGGTTGTATGACACTGTAACCGTAAAACGACTGGTAAGGTGGGTTCAACAACATTACGTGCATCATGTATAGTAAGGTAGGTACTTCGGACACCGTGCAAGACACCGTGACTAAACGAAGCCTGAGGCCAACACGAGGGTGGTAGTAGAATGTTGGATTTTGCGCTCTATCACGTAGATAAGCATCAGACGAGATCGAATAGAGGTATAGGCGTCAGCGTATCCCTCCTCTTCATAGTCGCCTTCTTTCGTAGTTACTTTCCGGACAACTTGAATAGTATTTTTTCTGCAATTAGTCGCACTTCTCATCTCGCACTCTCATCGTCGCACTCCTCCTCATCACCCCCAATCACTCATCATCGCTCCCCTTACCCTCGCCCCCTCTCTCATCCAGAGTCATCCTCGCTCTCTTCCTGGTGCGCTGTCGAGAAAAAGAAACCCTAGTCTAGTAAATGGAAACAAATCATGATATCAAAGCAAGACGTACTTAGATCTGTCACTCAAAGGTAACTGCGTAATACGAGGAAGGCTCGCTCTGCTTCCTGGAGTGGTTCCGACCCGAGAATGTCCTGAAAATTCGCGTCCGCGCCATGCTCGAGAAGCACTAGAGCGACTTCCAAGTGTTTGCAAATCGATGCCAGTGTCCACCGAAATCCAATGTAACACGCGCATCGCAACGCCAAGTTCAGTGGAGTCAACTTGTCCTCGTCTTGGGCACTTGCATCCGCGCCGTACTTGAGAAGCACCTGGGTGACTGCCACATGTCCGCCTCGCGCCGCCCAATGTAAAGGAGTCGATTTGTTCTTATTTTGGACATTTACATCCACGCCGTGCTCGAGAAACATTCGAGCAACTTCCACATGTCCGCGTCGCGATGCCCAATGTAAAGGCGTTGACTTATCCTCGTCCTGGGCACTTGCGTCCGCGCCGTGCTCGAGAAGCAGAAGAGGGACTTCCAAACGCCCTCCTTGCGACGCCCAATGTAAAGGAGTCAACATGTTCTTGTCCTGGGTGCTCGCATCCCCGCTGTACTTGAGAAGCGCCCGAGAGACTTCCACGTGTCCTCCTCGCGACGCCCAATGTAAAGGAGTTGATTTGTCCTCGTCCTGAGCACTTGCATCCGCGCCGTGTTCGAGAAGTAGCAAAGCGACTTCCACACGTCCACGTAGCAATACCAAGTGTAATGGTGTCCACTTGTTCTTGTCCCGGGCACTTGCATCCGCCCCATGCTCGAGAAGCACCCGAGCGACATCCAAGTGTTTGCAACCCGACACCCGCGGGAATCTAATATGACACGAACATCGTAACGCCAAGTGTAGTGGAGTCGTGTTGTTCTTGTTCTGGGCACTTGCATCCGCGCCGTGCTTGAGAAGCGCCCGAGCTAATTTCGCATGTCCGCCTTCCGACGCCATATGTAAAGGAGTTGACTTGTCTTCGTCCTGGATATTTGCATCTGCGCCATGCTCAAGAAGCAGCAGAGCGACTTTCATGTGTCCCCCTAGCAATGCCAAGTGTAATGGTGTAAACTTGTTCTTGTTCTGGGCATTCGCATCTGCGCCGTAGTTAAGAAGCGTCCGAGCAAATTCCACATCTCCGCTTCCCGACGCTTCGTGCAACAGGGTGCTCTTGCTCTTGCTCTGTAAACTCACAGCGGGGTTGTGCTGGAAAAGCACCTGAACGACCTCTACATGTCCCTCGTCCAACGCCCGACGCCATGGAGTCCATTCGTATATGTCCTTTGCATCCCGATCCGCGCCGTGCTCAAGAAGCACCCGAACCAGCTCCACTTGTCCATGTCGCGACGCCCAGTGCAATGGCATCCAATCGTCCACGCCCTGGGCACCCACATTCGCTCCGTTCTCGATAAGCACCCGAGCGACTTCTACATGTCCCTCGTCCAACGCGTGACGTAATGGCGTCCATTTGGATACGTCCCGGGCATTCACGTCTGCGCTGTGTTCGAGGAGCATCCGAGCGACTTCCACATGCCCGTCTCTGGATGCCAGATGCAAGGGTGTCACGTCGTCGAAAAATCCACGAGCGTTCAGGTTGAGTTTGAATTCGGTAACGAGGAACTTTACCAAGTCGGGTAAGCCGGACAGTGTAGCATAATGCAGGTATGTTCCTCTGGGTTGTGATGGTCGTTCGGATCGAATCCACCAGGGGATTTCAGGATCGTATATCCAGACCATGATCCTAAGATGTGGCCTTCTCGGGTCAAACAAACGTTTCACACCGTCTTGTGTGTTAGTCGACACATTATCAAATCGGGCGTGGTCCACCCAGCTCTTGGCAGCATATTCGACGAGAGGGAAGCTCTTCAGGCTGTCGTTGGTGACATTTTCATCAAGGTGTAGCAGGATTCCCAAGCAGGCTTGCGCCATGATCGTATGAGCCGAGTTCATGGAAACATGATACCGTGAAATAATGTCTTCTGTTTCGGCGAGGCGATTCGACGTCAAGTATTCCTTGACCGAAAAGTGTGAAAATTGTATAACGGCGGAATCCTCGACTTTGACGATGGAAAGAAAATTGGGACACGTAGACAACACAGCGCTTATTGGATCTTCTGGTCGCCAATCCGCCCGAAATGCCGGAGTTGGTCCTGCATCGAAATCAAACGCGAGGAACTCAGCCAGTTCTTCTACACGGAACGGACGAGACGCTACAGCGACACATTGGAAGAGACGTCGAGTAAATTTCCAGTTTGCCTTATCAATGGCTCGTAGGAAGCGTTCATATGTCCCATCAAGGCTCTCCGGTAATTCTTCTAAAGCCTGCCGGATACGCGCTGGAAGGCAACGGCGGAGGACCTCGAACTGACAGAACGCCCAACGAAACCTGAATTCGGATATGAGCGAGCGCACCGACGCATCGTGGCATTAATGTCTCACATTCCGTCAACTTTATTTGTGAGCACTTCAATCACTAGTTCCTTGTCCGCCGCTCTCCATCTTTTCATCTTCGGATCTGCGTGAACGACGAAATTGATATATTCAACGATGTCCTGCACTTGTCCGCTCTCTGTGTGTAAAGAAATTTGATTGAAAGGCAAAGGGTCGAGGGAGATTGTGATATCAGCCTCGGGTCGGCTTGTGATGCAGATGCGGAGATTTGTTAGCTGTAGGTCGACGAGCTCCTCCACAAATTTCAGGACCTTTTCACGTGGGGTGGGCATGCCAAATGTGTTTGGACATTCATCCAGGGCATCAATGATTATGTAAATTGGCGCTTGTCCAGGGTGTTTGAACATGCGCTTCAGACAATCGGAAAGTGCGTTGTCACTAGGTTGTCGCGATCCTTTGTCATGTTCCGAATAGAAATCAGAAAGAATCGCCGAGTAGGTGTCGGAAGAATGACAAAACTGGACTAGCAGAGATGACAACAAGCCACGGAGGTTCTTCTTCGCGTCATCTCTGAAGTCACAGTAAAAAAAGGCTAACGAGGCTAGTCCGCTCTTGCACATGTCTCCGACGTCCTCGATAATCGTAGAGCTAGTCCATGTCATGAGTCTCGGGACAGAAATTCTGAAAAGATTAATGTACCAAAGAATGCTCTTTCCTGCACCGGCTACGAACGCAAAATCTCGTCTCAGCAAAATGTAGTAAACGTGAAACACTCAGACACCCACGTTTTCCGCGAATCCATAAATGACAATTTGACTCAGACAATATCCATTCCCCATAAGTATTTCCTTCGACGAACCATAACGATGTTCCTTCATAGTGTGATTCTCGAGCACTGTTGTGATTCTCCCAAGGATCTGGAGGGGAAAGCCACTTTCGAGTGCTTCGCAGCAATTTCTCACCTACAACGCAACCTCACCTCAGTTCTCGCTTAGTGATCTCTATAATAGGGAACGACTCGCGTTTTGATTTGTTTATTTTGCTTGCGATGTCTTGCATGATTTCTGTAACCCAATCAGACATAGTGATGGCTTATTCTCGCCAATAAACGTACCTAGAGCATCCCGGATACCGTTTGCAGATACCTTACCGTCTGGAGGGCAGGGTGATCAACGAGTAAGTGACAAGCTGGAGTGTGGTTGCCTCACCATCCATAACCACCCTCATATTCTGGACGAGTCCGTAGACAACCTCGAGGGTCTGTGCCGCAGTTGTACGAGCCTCATCCCGGGTCAGTCTATCTAACCTCTCCAGCACAGCCTCGACCTCTTTCCCTCCCCAAAGCTTCTTTATCAATTTTACTGCAATGCGTTGAGTCAAATGACCAATAGCTAAGGACGGACTCACGTGGTCGTTTCTGATTTATCTGTTTGGTCACGAGAGCGATGGTGGAAAGCAATTCCACCATTATTTTTACAATGATCTCTCCCATCACTGCTGTCTGGGACATCGGAGGAAATTTGATGTAGATATCAAGGCGACCCATGAAGTGTTCGATGGAGTCAAGGAGGTCGACAAGTGCATCATAGCTCGCGCCAACCTCTTTGATCGCCTACACTTGGACGTCAGAAGGATACACGTACATAACCCGAGAATGCCGTACGCGGAGCAGGATAGCAAAAGCTGCAGATATTGCCTTCGCATTGGGGAATGACTGTAGAGATAGCGTCAGGGGAAATAAGTAGCCACAAGCGCGACCCGACGTACCAGACTGGTGGAAAGCAAATGCAAGACGTGAACTACACACTTGAGCGGCTTCATCACTTTGTCGTCGTCTCGTCGAAATTCAGAGAAGGCCCGTGCTTGCTCTTGAAGGACTGCGGTGATGGACTCGACGGAATTACAATTTTCAAGTTGCCTAGCAAGAGGATGTTCGATCAATTTCATGCCTGTCTGCTTTTCATAGTCACGCAAGGCGGCCTCGAAGAGCGACTGAAGCATAGAGCCAGAAGGGTCACTCATATCACGGGTGGCAAGGGTCGAAGGAATATGGCTACCAGTAGAGGACTCCACCCGGTGTCTGCGGGTGTGAGCAAATGAGAGACAGAGGGAGATAGGGTAGAGGGCACACCGAGCAGTGTTGCCCCACACATCGATATCGATGAGAGTTTCCCAGGGTCACCGGCCGGGTCAGATCATCCTCGAATTCCAAACTCGGAGACGACCTTGGACGAGACTGGGTTTGTTGGTGGCGCCTGGTGCCTTCAAGTTTGTCTGACTGATGGATAAGTGTCCAGTAGTGATCCAATGCTCGCTTCACCTAGCCCAAGGGCCGCTGGCAGGCTCTTCCACAACTACGTACTGGCTGGCACAACATGGGACGGGCCGGTCTCTGCGGACCGTCCGAGCCGGGCTACCCGCATCGCACGCGCTGCCACACGTGATCTTGCAGGTGATTGTGTAAAGGTCGAATTCGAGGTTTCCCAGTCGCAGCACTCACAGCCCGCCTGACGCGTCACGCGTCATGACCTAGTCCAAGACTGTTCAAGTGCAGATCGAGTCCACGAGGAGTTCAAGGAGAGATGTCAAAACTGGAGCATGCCCGAGGCCTGAAGACTTGCGAGAAGAGCTGAACTGGGATGACGCAACTCAGTGCTAGGGTGAAACTCAATTATTTCTTTTGGTTCAACAGGCGACATCACTAGCACGTACTTAGATGAGAAGTACAATAGTGCTGGAAAAAACACCACCAGAATACTGTATAACCTTGCATTCCTACTTACGCTCTGCCTGCGTCTCTGGTACTGAGCACCTTGTTGAGCACCTGCCTCTTTTTATCTCTAGTTGCAAGACCGCTTGTGGCAGTTGCCCTGTGTACCCCGCTGTTCCCAAAACCCCCGCCGCGCACTGCTTCCCTGCCGAAATTTCCCAGAGGCATCCAGCCAGAGCCGTATCCAGGAAGGCACCGTCCTCCTCTCCGTGTACGTCCTAAGTAATGTGTTCACTGTTTCCCCCTGGCCAAGGTCGTGGGGGCCTGCGGTGGTCAACGCATTTGTGGATAAGTGGGAGGAGTGCCGGTTAACTGCGGAGCAAGGCAGGCGAGTCTGGCCCATTTTGGAGGAGCGTTGTACGACTCAGGCCTTTACATCGTGATACAGAAAATGCGACCGGCGCCGATTTTTAGCTTTCCGAAACTGATTTCACCGGTTATCCTTCCAGGTGCCAGTGTGTCGTCGCTGTATCGGCCATTACCGGATTACCTCTCAGACGGCAATATCATCAACGAGTTCTACTGTATGCTGCTACGCAGACGCGTCGCACACCCCCGCCCGCAACCCCACTCCCCTACCGAGCCGGTCGTAGCAATGACAGGATCCAGGGGGCCGCTTGCCACTTGCCACCCCCACCCTAAATTAGAAGGCGGACTATCTCCGCGCGCTGCTTCGCAGGGGCAACTCGATGGACGACGATGGCTTGGAGCGCCTCGACTAGAGTTTTTTTTTCCTTTTTTTTTTTGGTGTCGCTACCTGCTCCCAGGTAGCGGTGGTACAAGATCGATTTACCTAGGCCACACCACGGACGAGCAGGGCAACTGAGATCGCCGTGGAGAGCACGTACTCCAACACGACTACTGTACCTGTTGTTTATAGCCGATCTTGAGTCGGCGTATTTACACCCCAAGAGCTTTCGATCTGCACTTGGACATTTGAGGCGTCCACTTCGTGACTAATTGAAAGTTTTTGACGGTGATTCCACACCGGTCTCATCAAGGGTCTCATGATTAATGCATGATTCCTGTTATGCTGTTCCATGGGTCGAACACGTAATAGATAACTTATCAATGACTGGGAAGTTGAATTCAGTGAGAACGACGGTACAGTACTGACGCTGTGCTGTTTGGCTGCCTGGAGGCTTGTACTATTTGACACATCCCATTCCGACCTCAGGTCGAACGGAGGGCTACCTTACCTCTAGCACCAGTTATCTAAGAGCAATAACCGCAAGTGGCTTTAACGTGAACTCAAATGGTCCCCCGATGAACCTCATATTAATCATGAAAGGCATTCTTATACTTCAACTGTGGCCAGAGATCAAAGATCATAGTGAGAGACGGCGGAGATGGAAATGACGGCAAACACAATGCTGAATAGGGTAAACGTGGGGTAACTGAACAGGCCAGGAAGACCAATATAAGGATGGTACCGTGTAGAATTTTGGATATCACGCAGACAAGCATCGGACGAAATCGGATAAAGGTACGACGGTGTAGGCTTATTCCACCTCCTCCGGAACTTCCTCCTCATACTCGCCTTCTTCCTCCGCGCTGTCAAGAAATTTGAATCACACTCTATACAAATTGGATCAGATAAGACTTACGTCGCATCCTGATACTGCTGGTACTCTGCAACTAGATCCTGCATGTTTGACTCCGCCTCCGTGAACTGTCATACAGTGTTAACGGCGCCAAAAAGAAGTATGTCAGTTAGTAACGCACCTCCATCTCATCCATGCCCTCCTGGGTGTACCAATGCAAGAACGCCTTCCTCTTGAACATGGCTGTGAATTGCTCGCTCACACGGCGGAACAATTCTTGAATGGCGGTTGAGTTTCCGAGGAACGTAACAGCCATCTTGAGACCGCGCGGTGGAATGTCACACTGTGCCGTGAGCACGTTGTTCGGAATCCATTCAACAAAGTACGCGGAGTTCTTGTTTTGGACATTCTGCATCTGCTCTTCGACTTCCTTCATTGACACCTTGCCGCGGAAGACAGCCGCAACTGTGAGGTACCGGCCATGACGAGGATCGCAAGCGGCCATCATGTTCTTAGCATCGAACATTTGCTGAGTAAGTTCAGGTACTGTGACAGCACGGTACTGTTGACTGCCGCGCGCCGTAAGGGGAGCAAAGCCAGTCAGGAAGAAATGTAGACGCGGGAAGGGCACTATAATACCAATGAGCGACAAGGAATCAGCTATAAAAATGACACAGTACAAACCCATGTTGACTGCGAGTTTCCGGAGATCAGAGTTGAGCTGACCAGGGAAGCGCAAGCAGGTCGTGATGCCAGACATAACAACGGAAACAAGGTGGTTAAGATCGCCATAAGTCGGGGTGGCAAGCTTTAGGGTGCGGAAGTGGATATCATAAAGTGCCTCGTTATCAATGCAGAACGTTTCGTCAGAGTTTTCTACGAGTTGGTGGACGGAAAGGGTGGCGTTATAAGGCTTAACATAGCTGTTAAGAAGACACATGACTGGGAAATAAAATTACCCACCTCAACGACTGTGTCAGAAACCTTAGGACTTGGGACAACGGAATATGTGCACATCATCCGATCGGGGTACTCCTCGCGAATTTTCGAGATGAGGAGGGTACCCATACCGGCACCAGTGCCACCTCCGAGGGAGTGGGTGATTTGGAAA
Source organism: Russula ochroleuca (assembly GCA_015178965.1). Classification (NCBI taxonomy): domain Eukaryota; kingdom Fungi; phylum Basidiomycota; class Agaricomycetes; order Russulales; family Russulaceae; genus Russula; species Russula ochroleuca. Next base: position 256,041 of record WHVB01000015.1, read on the forward strand.
CCTAACACCGCACGTCAATATTGGAACCAACACGTGACTCCGAAGACGCGACGCGTCTCAACTCACCCTGAAGGGCGTCTGTACCTTCAGCCTCCTTCCGAACGACATCAAGAACAGCATCGACTAGTTCGGCACCTTCCGTGTAGTCTACAGGTACGTGTCAGAAAAACACGTGTTAGAAAAATGGACGGCTGCCACTGAAAATTTGTTCACTCACGTCCCTTCGCCCAGTTGTTACCCGCTCCGCTCTGGCCAAATACGAAGTTGTCCGGGCGGAAAAGCCCACCGAGGGGACCCGAGCGAACGGCATCCATGGTTCCAGGTTCAAGATCAACCAAGATCGCCCGAGGAACATACTTGTTAGCGCCAATCTCATTATAGTAGACCGAGATGCGTTCTAGTTGAAGGTCATTGTTGCCCTTGTAAAGGCCGTCGCGTTCGATCCCGTGCTCATCTGAAACGACCTCCCAGAACTTGACACCTAAGAGTGGAGATAAGCGGTGTTAACAAATCAACGGTGAAGAGACCGCCGTACCGATTTGGTTACCACACTGATGACCACGTGGAGAAGTTTTTCAGGGAGGATAAACAAAAGAGATGAGGAAAGTACGCACCTGGCCAGTTTGGAGGTGAACAATTTCGCGCATTCTACGGTATGATGGTTAGCAAGCATAATGGCGACACGAAATGATACGATTAGAGAGAGGGATACGGGCCAAACGGGCGCGCTAAAACTCGCGACATCCGGGCCAAATAAGGGAGGGGGAAAATAAGAATCGAGACGTACTTGACGGGATTGGGAGAGGATGGGCAAGGGGGAGACCGAAGAGGTAGAGGGAGGAAGTCAGAGGCAAAGGGAATCGACAAAAACGACGGGGCGACACAGTTCGGGTCTAGGGCTTATTTTGAGCGGAGTCCGAATCCCCTGCCAAATCCTAGCCACCTTTTTTTTGCCGACCTCATCATACGTCCCAGACGGCCGCTTTATTACTTGTTAGACAGTTTCACAAACATTCGAAGACGTTCTGCCGTGTTGTACGTCTAAGTACACGGGGGAGGACCCTTTTGGAACTTATGCAGCGAAGTTCAGAACCTCAAATTGACGTGTCCGTTGGCCCGGTTCTTGATCTCCGACTGGCGTTATCAAGCCTTACTGCCTAGCATATATTCATAGACAACGATGCAGGACTGGCCACATAGGTGCGTGCGGAGCCGCAAGCATGAACATTAGTAACGTATGATTGGTCCCGATATGGCATGATAGGCCTACTTACTGCCCTAGTTCTTATGTATCGGTTATCGGTTAGTGCTCCTGTGTTCGAGTCTATCTCGTTCTCGAATGCAGGAGCGCGCAAATACCTAATGCATGAACAGGTTCCCCACTGACATCATTTAATGGAATGTGCGTATATCGTGCCTTTCCTGACCATTCACATGCCCAACGCCCAGCGGATCACTGCTCGGCCCACCATCCATTATCACATAATCACACAGTGAGAGAGAAGTAGGGTGTACAGTGGCCCTAGAATTCATTCTTCCCACCCTCATGGTTCAGTGACTCCTTCCATCACCGCGTAGTCTTTATGTTATCTGACAAATGTGCCGAGAAAGATAGAATTGCTAGATATACAAGTCCTCGAATATCATCTAAAGTATTACACGTAACGAAACCGTCCTCCCACTACCATACTCTCAGTCGGGGGATTGAACTAGCCATGGAGTCTCGGCCACAGAGCTAGTTTTTCGTCCAGCTGGTTGGTCCTTCCCGATAAGTGTCATCATCGTCTCGTCCCTGACAGACCTCATCAGTGAGGCCGGCAATCCCCCAGCATACGCGATGGAATTATCATCCACAACGATCGCGCCCGTACGACGGTCGAGGCAGAACCGGAGCGGAGCGAGCGCACGGGAAAATGCCTCCATATTATCGTATGGCAATAACAACTCGCCAAAGCCAGAATGCGCCGTCAATGCCATGGCCGAACCAATCGAGCCGGGCGGATGCGTGAGGTTAACGTCACGCCGTTGTCGGAAGTGCATGTAGTGGAGGACGAGGACCACGCTGGCCACTCCCATACAAATCGTGGCGAGAACATGCGCGGCGAGGGATCTGGACAAGCGGAGGCCACTTTAGGTGCTGGGAGGTGTAAAAGTAGAGGGAAATTTGACATACTGGACGCAGAGGCGTGGGACAAGCTCTGTGAGTACGGCATTGGCGGTGTTGTTCTGTGGTATGAAGTAATTCGACTTTGCCGCGAGGGCGAGGTGCTGGGTCTATTAGAGTCCGACGTCAAGAGCGATATCATCCAAGAAGAGGCGATGCGTAACACACATAAATCTGTTCGGTAAGCCCCAGAAAGCCGCTCGAGTTCTGGAAAACGGATTGTAAGCCACCGGGTGCCTGCTGGGCCTGGCGAAAGATCGCAGTGGGAATGCCGCTCCGGATAGAATTTGCGCGCGACTGTACATTGACGTCGGTGGAAGCATCAAAGATGAGGCTACACAGACCATCATAATGAGACAGGCAAATAATAGAAAGTACAGAAAAACGTGCCCATTGTATGTAACACCGTTCAAGGGCGGTCCAGAGACGTTGTTCGCTTTCGGGTAGTTATCAATTATCGTGACATTCGTGAGGGAGTTGTTGTTGAGAGCCGCAAACGCGGTCACGTCGAAAAGCTCCATGGCCGGTTGGCAGAAAACAGCGGACGTGCTGTTCGAGCTCTTTTGCCAAAACCAGAAGAAAACCTAGGCAGAAGTACGGGATAAACCTCCCATGTACACACTTGCAACTAGAGAGGGATTTGCGCACGGATTGAAAAGCCACATCCGACGTATTTGTGCCACAACGAGGCACATTCACCACCCCATACTGTTGTTCTGCGTCATTCGGATTGAGGCTGAGTCGCAGAGAACAGCCATTAACAGAAGTCGCAGAGATGGTAGAGCTGTTCGCATTGGACGAAGTCACCGAGAGTTGATTTGGAATTGCACAATTGGGAAGTATTTTGATGCCAGTGGTATTAATTCCCATGGTACCATTCAGATACAAATTAGTAGGGAACTGCGATTAGAAAGCGTCAAACGAAAGTCCCAAACATCGGCTTATCATAAGCAACTCTTACCACAAACTCTGCAATCGCCCAGCAGTTATGGATAAAAGAAGGATCCGCGATATTGTTGAATACTAAAACGCTGATAAGCGCGATGTGTACCTAGCATACTCACATGGCGCACCTGCAGCTTCTGCGTACTTGAGAGGAATGAATGTCAGAGTTGACGGCAAACACACAAGTACGGCCTACTCACACCAGCGGACGCAGCGAAGGAGGTCAAGTCAGTGACCTCCGGAGAGAGCCCAATGGTTCTGATGCTCTGAGCGGTGGCAGCTATGTTGTACTCAAATTAAGATCTTTTAAAGACGAAATGTCGTAACCAGTTACCAGACGATCTCGGAAGCTGCTTGACAGAAAAGACGGCACCTGCCATGGGCTGAAATAGCAGTGATGTCAATGCAGTGAGACCCGATATAATGATGAATCGATGCTTGAACTTCAGCGCATTGTAGATGCCGTATGGTCGACTAGAATCAAAGGTCTGTTAGTGCGGACTTCGGAGCTTCTGGTTGGTACCCATTCACCTATCCCCAATCTACATTGGAATTCAGCCGCGAAACCCGGAGGCATGTTTGATCAAATCAACTTACGTAGTTCAACAGGATGGTCTCATCTGCCGAGGCATTTCCTCGCGACAAAAGGAGATACGGCTGCGATATATTGTAAGATGCGAGGCTCATCAGAACGCCCAAGGTTAGATTTTTGCGTACATGCCACATTCGGATGGACCCGTCGAAAGCTCTGAACATGATCGCGAGCGGGACAAAGAGCAGAGAAGGGATGAATGACTTGGGATCGCACCATCAAATCAGCGATGCCCCGAATGGGAGGTGTTGCACGCTCACCGTTAAGAACTGAATCGAGGCGAAGGAAAACACATTTTTCTGAGGGAGGTGGAAGCCTTTGGATAGTAGATCAAATCAGCACATCGCCTTGAACAAGAGGCCCAGTATGCACCGCCATTGTCTTTCGAAATTACCCGTGCGATCTCGAGACCGACCCCTATGGCGCCAAGCAACAAGCAACCCAGGGTTACAAACCAAAAGCGCAATAGGAGCGGTTCCTGCGCAAACCATGAATGAGTGAGCGCTCGTGGAACTTCATTGGTAAACGATGACAAACATATGTCGGATGTCGTGTGGATACTGCTCCAGGGGTGGGTATGAGAGAGACAGAACTGCGAAAGCTGAAGGACGCTGGTCGAGCCGCATCCAAGCCATGGATGTCCGGAGAATTGAGAATTGAGGACCTGGTCTCGTAACCCTCGTTGTATTGTGCCGATGCCATGGCGGGGTCACGGTAGTAGTGGTATAATTCAATTCCAGCCTCGCTTGTGGGGAGCGACGGGTGATTGCGGGAGTCAGACATGGCTGGGACAGAGGAAACGTAGCGACAAGGGGTCTTTAAGGAGTCAAGTTGGTCAAGGGCGGTGGACACGCTGTGCAGGGGCGCAGCGCGCACCTCGTGCTACTTGATAGACGCGAGGTTTAACCTATACTCCGTTATCATTACGCTCTCTTGAACATCAGAACATCACCAGCATGGAAGCCAACACCGCCCATTTCTGTCATCTGGGTTATCCAGTGGAGCTCGAGTGGAGTTTACAGTAATAAAGCCTCGGAGGACCGAGTCGGGTACCACGGCAAGTCGTGATCTTCACACATCGTATTTCCCACGGATCGGCGGTTACGGCGTTCTACCTGATTCTACCGGGTCCGCCACCTCTTTCAAAATCACTACCGACGCGCTCACTTCCTTCCTCCGGCCCGTTCCCACTTCCTTTTCAGCTCCCATCACCACCCATGTCGCAGCTTGAGTCGAGCCTTACCGGGTTCTCACAGAACCGCCAGCTGCCTGTCCCAACAGCAGCTAACCTAGGCCCTGTACGAATGGGCGGCACAGCAAGAGGCACAGTCTACTACTGTAGGCTGATGACAGACCAGTTTGTCAACGTTGACCAGTGACTGGTGAATGCCTATCTGTACGGGGCCACAGTAAGTACTAGACATATTACTGTACAGTACACTCAGCAGTCAGCTCAGACTACTCAGTCGGGACAGCCTCACAAAATATTGGCTTTTCTCATCGTCCACACAAGTATATTACATCTAAGGTGTATCTAGAACTACTACAAACTTAAACAAACGAAATTGGACAAGAAATGACCAAGATAACCAAATGCCAGTCATCACTGCATCACCCCGAAATCTGTCATTGGGTTTTGTACAATACTGTGCCATCTTACGGGTGCGGCCGTAAATTAATCCAGGGGAAGTGACGACGGGACCGAGCAGCCCACAGATCAAAGTTGCGTTAAGGCCTAGCCTCTAATCAAATGTATGATGTGTCTGTGCACTTCATCGTTTCAAGTCATCGTCGACAGATGATCCGAGCAAGGATTCGGGATGTTGCTTGAGAGTTGTAAATTAAGAGATGTTGATGGCCATTTACAGTACTATGAAACAGAGCATCTGGTAAACGATTCTGGTGTTTTCTTTTTATCAGGGAGGGCGAGCAACAGCAACGGCATCTTGCTCTCCATCGCCTTGCAGCACAGCTTGCAGTACAGTATCGTGATATCGGCCCACCATCACCGTTGAACCAAACAAATGCCTACAGTAAACAAAAAGATTTGGATACTGTAGGTCTACGTATCGTTATGCAATGCAACTGACAAGCGAGCTGTGAAAGATCAAAAATTAGATATATTGGCCAAATCCATAGTCCGAACCCCTCTAAAGTACTGCCCGTAACGAAATCGCCCTCCTCCTCCTACTACCACCATCCTCTCAGTCGGGCGATTGAACCAGCTTCGGAGACTCAGCCCCAGAGCTAGCTTTTAATCCAGTTGGCTGGTCCTTCGTAATAAGCGTCATCATCGTCTCGTCCCTAACCGGCGCCACCGGCAGCTCCCCAGCATAAGCGATGGAATTATCATCCACAACGATCGCGCCCGTCCGACGGTCGAGGCAAAAGCGGAACGGAGCGAGCGCGCGGGAGAACGCCTCCATATTATCGTATGGCAGCATCAACTCGCCAAAGCCGGAATGCGCTGTTAGTGCCAGGGATGAACCGATGGAGCCGGGCGGATGCGCGAGGTAAATGTCTCGTCGTTCTCGGAAGTGCAAGTAGTGGAGGACGAGGACCGCGCCGGCCACTCCTATACATATCGAGGCGAGAACATGCGCGGCGAGGGGTCTGGACGGGCGTAGGCCACGTTAGGTGGTGAGAGGTGCAAAAGTAGAGGGAAAAATGACATACTCGACGTAGAGGCGTGGGACAAGTTGTGTGAGTACGGCATTAGCGGTCTTGTTCTGTGGTATAAAGTAGTTTGACTTGGTCGCGAGGGAGAGATGCTGGGTCTATCAGAATCCGACGTCAAGGGCGATGTCAACTTAGAAGAAGTGACGATGAACACACATAGATTTGTTCGGTATACCCCAAAAAACCGTTCGGGTTCTGGAACACGGATTGTAAGCCAGCGGGTGCCTGCTCGGCCTGGCGAAAGATGGCATTGGGAATGCCACTCCGGATAGAATTTGCGCGCGACTGCACATTGACATCGGGGGAAGCGTCAAAGATGAGTCTACACAAACCATCATGAGACAGGTAAATAGAAAGTACAGAAAAAACTTGCCCATTGTACGGAACACCGTTCAAGGGGGGTCCAGAGACGTTGTTCGCTTTCGGGTAATTATCAATTGTCGTGACATTCGTGAGGGAGTTGTTGTTGAGAGCCGCAAAGGCCATCACGTCGAAAAGCTGTATGGTCGGTTGGCAGAAAACAGCGGCCGTACTGTTCGTGCTCAGTTGCAAAAACCAGAAGAAAACCTAGACAGTAGTACGGGATAAACCTCTCATGTACACACTGCAACTAGAGAGGGATTTGCGCACAGGCTGAAAAGCCACATCCGACGACGCATTCGTGCCACAACCAGGCACATTCACCACGCCGTACAATTGTTCTGAATCATTAGGATTGATGCTGACTTGCAGAGAACAGCCTTGAACAGAAGTCGCAGAGATGATAGAGGCGTTCGCATTGGACGAAGTCACCGAGAGTTGATTTGGACGTGCACAATTTGGAGTGGTTTTGATGCCAGTGGTGTTGATTCCCATGGTACCATTTAGATACGAATTTGTAGGGAACTGCGATTAGAACCGTCAAACAAAAGACCCAAACGTCAGTTCATCATAAGCAACTCTTACCACAAACTCAGCAATCGCCCACCCGCCTTCAATGAAAGAAGGATCCCCAATACTGTTGAAGACTAAAACGTTGATAAGTACGATATGTACCTCACATACTCACATGACATACCTGCAGCCTCTGCGAACTTGAGAGGGATGAATGTCAGAGTTGACGGCAACCACAATAAGTACGGTCTACTCACTCCAGCAGATGCGGCGAAGGAGGTCAAGTCACCGATGGTCGGAGAGAGCCCAATGGCTCTGATGCTCTGAGCGGTGGCAGCTATGTTGTACTCAAATTAAGATCGTTTAAAGACGAAATGTCGTAACCAGTTACCTGACGATCTCGGAAGCTGCTTGACGGAAAAGATGGCACCTGCCAGAGGCTGAAATAGCAGTGATGCCAATGCAGTGGCGGCCGATATGGTGATGAATCGATGTTTAAACTTCAGCGAATTGTAGATGATGTATGGTCGACTAGAATCAAAGGTTTATTAGTGCGGACTTCGGAGCCTCTGGCTGCCACCCACTCACCTATCCCCGACCTGCATTGACATTCAGCGACGAAAAATCGGAGGCAGGCTGATCAACTCACGTAGTCCAACAGGAGGGTCTCATCTGCCGAGGCATGTCCTCGCGACAAAAGGAGATACGGCTGCGATTCATCGTAAGACGCGAGGCGCATCACAACGCCCGAGTTAAGACTTTGCGTACATTCCACACTCGGATGGACCCATCGAAAGCTCGGACCATGACCGCAAGCGGGACAAAGAGCAGAGCAGGAAAGAATGACTTTGGGATCGCAGGATCAAATCAGCGATGCCCCGAATGGCAGCAGGTGTTGGTGTTGCACACTCACAGTTAAGAACTGGACCGAAGCGAAGGAAAACACATTTTTCTGTTTGACGTGGAAGCCTTTGGATAGTAAGTAGATCAGATCAACACAACGCCTTGAAGATCCGGAGACTCGGGACCGTGACGCACCACCGTTGTCACTCGAAATGACACGTGCGACCTCGAGAGCTACCCCTATGCCGCCGAGCAACACGCAACCCAGGGTTACAAACCAAAAGCGCAATAAAAGCGGTTCCTGCACAAAAAAACACGAACAAATGAGCGCTCCTGGATTTTCATCAGAAGAAAAAGGCGATGACAAACATAAGTTGGATGTCGTTTGGATACAGTTCCAGGGGTGGGTATGAGGGGAACAGAACTGCGAATGCTGAGGAACGGTGGCCGCGCTGGGTCTGAGTCACGGCCATGGACGCCCGGAGAATTGAGCGCTGGGGACCTGTTGGTGGACTCGATGAACGGTGCCGATGATGCCATGGCAGGCTCGTCGTGGTAGGGTTCAAGGCCAGATTCGGTTGTAGGGTACGATGGGTGATTGCGGGAGTTGGACATGGAACGGGAGACTGGAAGAGAGGACGCGTGGCGACCAGGTCAAGGGCGGTTGGTTGGCTTGGCTTGGGACACGCTGTGCAGCGCCCGTGGAAACGTTGGCAGCGCCGGCCGAGCAGCCCGTGCTACAGTACATGGGAACAACGATGAAACATCGCGTCTGTTCCACTTTCAATACAGCACATTACATTACAATCACTCTTGGCCCGAGATTTGACCGACTTTCCTATGCTTAAGCGTAATGAAGGTACAGTACCCTATCGTTACGCCCATCCCAAACGATAGCATGGGAACCCACGCCACTTATTATGGTAATCTCCACTGTAATTGGGTAAGCTCACTGTAATGAAGCCTCGGGGAACCACAGCAAGTCATGATTCATGAACTGCGCGTCTTATTGTACTTCCCGGGCATTAGCGCCCCAGCCAGCTAGGGTAGCGGTTCCCCGTGGGGATTTACAGTGCTTATTGTACAGTATCAGTACCGGATAAACACTTGATGCCGCCTCACGGAAGCGATGGCGGTGCTCCGAAACCCCCGAACGCACGGGTACAGTACAGTGCGATTCACGTACGCTGCATATCCGCGGATCTTCGCTCACCTCCGATCTCCGGTCGACCTCCCCACTTCCATTCCACCTCTGATGTCGATTGCAACAGAGTAGCCCGAGTCGGGTTCTCACGGAACCAGCCAGCCAGCCGCCCACCTGTCACTCAGCTAACTTGGTAACCCATCATGATTACATGTGAACAGACTCCAGAGCCGCCTCGCCCCTCCGCACCTAGCGGCTCGACCACCCCGCCCATATGTTATTCCAACTGCCGTTCCATCTCACTCACCGATGCGTCCAGTTCGCTCTATGACAAAGCAGAGATCACGGAGTCCAGTGGGGCCCATCGAAGGACGATCAGTTTTTGGTATTGGCAATTTACCTCAGACCCCGCACGATCCACCCATTTACCTACAACAAACAAAAATCAGTTTGTTACTCTTATGTGCGCGCCCCACGCACGTAACAACCCCCGCGGCCGCGGCAAGGAACGTGCAATCGCAGCCATTGCACGGGTACAGTGCACGACTCAGTTCTAGTGCCAGGGGTCACCAACTTGGTTCGGTGGCGCGCAGGCAGCTCGTCCAAGGCCACTAGTCTCGACTCGCACCGTATTTCCGTTTTGGAACAACATCATATAATTTCCGTGCAATCAAATTCGTAGGTTAGAGACGAAAGAGCGCATTTATGAGTTGACCGTTAGGACATGTGATAAGTAATGACAACTCCTGGCCGCGCCTGGTACCAAAAGCCAGGATCAGCCAAGGGATCAGCGAAGCTCACGAGTCCGAGGGCAGGCTAGTGGCTAAGTGCACATACAAACACCATGTCGTGTGGCAGGCCTTTCTTGTCTTAGATAGTCCCGCTTCAAGTCTGCAATTTTGCCCCGATAATTCGATCTTTCCGTCGTCGTCGTCGTCGGAAGCAAAGCGTCATCACCGTGCTTCACGGCCATCATCGCCCACAGGAGTGGCCAGTGATCGACGCTCTGAGACAGGATCAGCAACTGCGCTTGTAGTCGCTGTTTTGGTCAGCTGTCAGGGCCATGAGCATGAATCATCTCGAGATGAGGAGCGATAGTACCGATGTATAGATCGCCGCGCTCATGATAATGATCGCCCCTGAGATCGAGAGCAAGGTGGGCGTCGTATGGAAAACGAAGAACTCGAGCACAACGGCAAAGACAACCTAAAAACAGATCAGACATTTCTCACGTGAAAAACAAATACAGTAACGAGGAGACACACCGAGGTATACATAGCGAGGGTACCACGTGATGCCGTCTCCCTCTGAAAACCCATGGCCAGCAGTGTCTTTCGCGGGCGATTTAGGATACTGGTATGACCGGGCACCGAACGGAGTTGAACCGAAGAACACACACCTGCGCAATCAAGCCGAATATGCCGATGAGAAACATCATGAGAAGCCACAACGCGCGCGTGGGGATCACCGGGGGTATTTTGAATGCGATCATGCTGCATGATGAGCGCCCCCAAGTGGTGGAGCCCCCATCAGAGAAACGAAGAAGCAAAGCCAAGGCGCAGAACGCGGAACGCACCCAATTGTGGAAACCAGTATGCATTGCGAAGAGAAGGTCGCGAGAACGTGGAGTGCGTGCGCTCGCTTTCCGATCGCACGGAGCAGCGTGTCTGTGGAAATACGATAGATAAGCCGTGTGGGACTGCAACAGGGCGTACACCGGACTCACAGCTAGCGGTTGCTCCCAGAACGCCAATCAGACCAGCCCTATGAAACCAAAATAAGCACAACATCTTCAAGGGAGACGAAGTGCCCTTGCTGACGTTACAGAGATCATTCTTTCCCTTGACGTGACGACGACCGTCGGATTCACCTGCGGGCCACCAAAAAGAACCTGAGGCCTGGCAATCAAAATAACTCCGAAAAAACTGCATACTAACACCACGTAAATGCACAACCGAAGCCAGTTAGTTCATTGCTCACTGCCTGCGATGATCCCCTTGAGCGAGAGGGACTCTTTCAGGAATATTGCCCCCGAAAACGCCGTAAGAATTGGCGCGATGAACTTCAACACCACCGCATCGGACAAAGACAGATATTGCAGAGAGAAATACATTCCGGAAAGGGAGGTGAACCTGCGATGACGATGAAGCCCATTCACAAGAACACAGAGTGGTATTTTAAGTTACCCTGTGTAGCCTCGGAGGAATAGCAATGGCCGGACACCTTTGGGACCCAGAAATGGGTCTGGGATATTCCGCCAATACCTGAAGCAGTGACGTTTTGGCGACAAGACTCGGACAACGACCCTAAAAGGCATACATGTACGCAACCGAACAGATATACGTCATAGCCTAACAACTTTCAGCGTCCCACCACAGTGTAAGGAGCAAGTCGAAGTTACTCACCATCCGGACCCATATCAACTGTTACAAATTACAGTTGGAGTTCGTCGACCAAGTGTCAGCTCAGAGTCTCAATTGAACCCCAGCTCCACCCCCACTGTCATCCACGCACCTCCAGAATGGGTACACGCTCATCCAAACCGTTAAGATACTTTACGCAAACATTCGAAGCAGCAAAGAAGAACTGAGATGCTGCGACAAATAGCAACCCGGCATTCCTGTCAAAAAATGCGGACACAGCGGAATGGCAGCGCTCCAAGAGGCTCCGCGGAGATGCAACTTGAGACTCGCGTTCAGCTGGCAGCAGCGGCGATTCTTCATTCGGAACAGACAAGGCCTCCTCGAGGCTGGGTGAGGACAATGGAGCAGGGGTCTCTCGGGTATCGGTATAACGTTCGATGGCCATGATGATGGAGTAAGGGAAATCACTACAGCTCCGATTACGTGGAGAGGGATACAAATACACATTTACGTACAAGGAAAGACGGATGAGTCACGTAGAACAGTACCAGAGCCATGCCATCAGGTTTGGGAAACCGTGATGCTCCCGCCAGATTTACTTCCTGATCGATTTCCAGAAAATACTGAGATTAGTAATCCGTGTCTCTACTACAGCGCATCTTCTCATCTATGTATCTGTACATACATTCACAGCATGGGATCAAATAGAATCAAATTACTTTGGGATATCCGACAACGTAAAAGCTCTGCCAGCGATCGAGCCTGCCCCAGACCTTCAGGGACATCATAAAGACAAACAGGAGCTCAACTCATTGACACTGGGCAATCATGGCTGCGGATCGTTAAGACTGGTAGGCCGTGGCTGCACGACGGTGGGGCTAGTGGGTGGTTTGATGGGGGGTTTCTTTTTGGTCAGCTGAGGGAGTGTGAGCAGATGTCGATGCGAGAGGAATGAGAGGATAGTACAGAGATAGAGATAGCTGCGCTGATGATTATGGCCGCTCCCGCAATTGACAGCGCAGTAGGTGTCGTACGAAAAACGATAAAGTCAAACATAGCCGCAAAGATAACCTAGAATAGTTGAGACGCTTCAAAAGAGCTGTGGTGAACGGACAAACCGAGGTATAGCAAGCAAGAACGCCACGAGAAGCTGTCTCCCGCTGGAAACCCATGACCAAAAGCATCTTCACAGTTATAAATCGTCGGGATCAGCCACCCACGAAGAGGAAGGTATGAACGAACACACCTGGGAGATCAAGTCAAGTATACCAAGTAGAAACAGCATAGCAAGCCACAAAGGGCGCGTAGGTAATATTGGGGAAGTCTTGAATAGTACCATGCTGAAGCGAGTGTCAAGAAGTTCATTCAGGGAGTAAGGGTGTCAAGGCCAGAGGCATACCCTATGGTGGAACCTAACACACAACTAGAAGAGAAAAACACGAGAGAATGAAGTGTATGCGCCCGTCTTCCGATGGCACGGAGGCTTGTGTCTGTTAGAATAAAAGATGAAAACATGCAGGAAAGCGAAGGGAAGCACACCCACACGCAGCGGTCGCTCCCAAGACACCAATTAGACCAAAACTGCGCAACAATATGGGATGAGCGTCTACACATGAGATGAGATACCCCCTTACGCGACAGATTGCATTCTTTGCCCGTGCGTCACTGAGTCAGATAGATCTCCCTTGGGACTACCGAAAAGAAACTGTGGCCTGGCGATCAAAATTACGCCAAAGAAACTGCAAACTAAACATTTTGTGAATAATGACCACGGCAAGTGTAACCGAGGATGCCTACATCCCGAAAATGATTCCCTGAAGGAAATGGTCTCCTTGAGAAACATAGCCCCCGAGAAGCCAGTGAGGATCGGGGCGACGAATGTCAACATGGTTGCATCAGATAACGATAGATGAACCAGGGAGGCATACATCCCGGCAAGTCCGATGAAACTGAAAAGACTCTGAGGGGGGTTCGTCGGGCCATGAGAGATACCCTACCCTGTAAAACCTCTAAGTACTAATAATCCCCGGACACCCTTTGGACCAAGCAGTGGGTCTGGAATCTTCCGCCAAAACCTGATCACAATTGGGAATTTTGATTAGGTCACATCATCGAAAAAGATGCGCACATGTATGCAACAGAGCAGATAGATGTTATGGCCTTGTCACCGCCTTCAGTGTCAACACACAAAACGATACATCTAGTAACTTGCCATTCTGACCCATATCAACTATGTAGAGTCATTGGCAGCTCAGAAAACGACCACCGCTGTAACCAACACGCACTTCAAGCATCGGTACTGGTTCATCCAGGCTGTTGAGCCACTTGACGCATATGTGCATTCCAGAGAAAAAGAACTGAGAGGCTGCGACGAGTGACAGCCCGGCATTTTCGTCAAAGAAAGTGGATACAGATGATCGCCATGTTTCAGAGTGGCTGTACTTTGCGCTGTTGGTTGGGAGGAGTGGCGATGTCTCATCCGAGTCAATCAGGCCATCTCTATTGGTAGGTAACTCGGGACGAGTGGGGGATTGCGGGGTACGAGCAGAATACGTCGTGGTCATGAGAAAAGAGGGGTGAATACAGTACACGCGGGAAAGTGCGGACTGCCTCAAGTCCGAGGTTACGGTATTTGTCAGCAAGTCGTTGTGCTGGTTGGGGCACACAAGGCTACAACAACCTTTCTACCGTACAATACTGTATGAGGATATGGAGCTATGAAGTCGGGCTGCAAGTGTCTAAATCACCGGTAGTGCTCGGTATTCAGTAATCGAGGGGCCCAGTCTGCGGACCGGAAGTAAATTGTGCCTAGTTAACTGACTGACAGCCTCCGAAAGCAGTTGGTCTTCCTTGGATGATTCTCCAGGTGTTTCCAGGTCAATCTGTATGCTTGTTCTCATCCGCTGGTGCCTAGAGGGCGCCAGGTGACGTGATCTGGTCCCCATGGATTAGACAGCTGGTGGAGCAACAGGTGTCGTGCTGCTCTATTTAGTACTTCCAATGTTCTTCTGATGGAAAGCCCCTTGCGACGAACACGGTCTCTCTCCAACGTCGGCGTTCATCGACCGAGATGTCTCCGAATGCACCCCCACCTGGTTGTCGCTGCCGTGAAGTAATTGGAGTAGCGGTGCACGTATAGTAGCCGACGAATTGATTTACACCAGGTGCAATCACCACGCACTTGGAGCCCACGACGAACCGGACCAGTCAACACGGCATACATTTAGACAAATCTAGTGCGTCTCTCAAGGCGTCTCTTTTGAAATTCTACACATACGACAATGAATCTCATTTGGACGATCCAGCCTTCTAGACAAGACAACACGCCTATGTGCGCTTGTTCTCTCGCCCTTCAGAGGGTTTTGGAGTGCTTTTGGAGCCCTCCGAGCGCTGGTTCAATACCGGAATGGCGGACGGAGGGTTCGGGTTCGACGGTGGGAATGCTAGCCATACTAGGCAAGTACGCTCAGCAACTCAGGTTTGCGCTAAAGGTTCTTGAAATTTTTTCATCAACATTTTTCGGCCTTTATGAACCCACCTCGGACTAGTTGAAACCCTCCTCTTCTTTCTAAACGACCACCATCCCTGCTTGTCGAGGTCTACGAGGTGCAACCGTGTCGCTGCTCAGGATGGGCTTCTACATGCGCGCCTTTCTATCACGCATCGTGGTCACTCTTGGTCTACGAAGCGCGCGGCTAAGCCCCATCTTTATTCCAGGATCCTCTGGGCTTCCATTGGGAATCCATCTCAGTCCAAACAACTCTCTGTCGCCGTCACCGGATCCAGCGTAAAACAGATGCCCTTGCATGCTGCACAGGGGTGACTCCTATTACTGGAACCTCAGGGTCCTACTTTGCTAGGCTTTCACGAACGGGCTTCACGGGAACACTCATTCTTTGATGTGAGTCTGACGGTCTCCGAGTCCAAGTCTGAGTCATCTGGGGATGTGCTCTGCTCCCATTGTGTGTACAGTATGTTCCGTGCCGCGCCGGGTCCAACATATCCTCGCCTCCACCTCTTCATTTCCGCAGTCACCTGTCCACTTGTCGCAGGCTGGAGCGGTGAAATGTGAACTGTAAGGAGACAACACTACGACGTCTGCGTCTCACGTGCGCCTATACAAAGGACCCCAGGAAACCGCTGCCGTTCGAGTCTGTCCGAACCAATCAGCTGAGCTGCCTCACGAAGCACGTAATAACGTACTAGTTCTCACTCAAACGCCCCTGGGCTATCTCGGCATGTCGATTACGGCTTGGCCTGCATGCTCTCATGCGTGCGGCGTAGCTTCTCTTGCTGTACAGGGCCACCCGAGGCTGTGCCGTCACTGCTGATCATTCCCCTTTCATCCCGCGTCTCCCCGGTGCTGTGCATGGAGCCACACGTTTGCGCGACAACTGTGAGCCGTCCTATTTGCACTGCCACGAGCAAGGCCCACATCCGCGACTGCGCGTGACGTATGGCACATGGATATACGTGGCAGAATGCGTTTACACTCATCATCGATTCATCATCATCATCATCAATCAACTCTCTCGTCACCGGGATCTGGCGGGATGTGACAGAGACCGTGTATCAGGCTCCATGCCATACATGGCCTGCCATGCCGCTTCATGTCGCCGCACCATCGCCCCTCATCTCCGTCTTCCCTGCCCCGTGCGCCCCATTAGGCACGTCCTCTCCTACTTCCTATGCAGGGCTTCTCAATCACTCCATTGTCCTGCTCGTCTTGCCTTTCCCTAGAATTCTGCAGGACGGGACGCTAGTGTTCCGTCCCGCTCCGTTGTGCGCTTAGCGTTTTGTGCTCTCCACTTCTCCCCGTCTATCGGCCGTGGCACCCGACGAGTGCGCTGAAGAGGGATAATTGAGGGCGTCTTCAGCCCTTCATTCATTCTCCCCCTCCATTCTACGCCTCATTTCTCTCCCCGAACTTCACATGAAGGCGCATATCAGAAGCAAGAACTGTATAAGCGGCGTGGCAGAACGCTTTAAGAATGTAAAGGGGCGCCGCCGAACCACCAGGATGGATGAACTGTTGAACCAGCTTGGCGGGGAGGGAGGCGCCGAACTACAGTCGGGGAGATAGGAACGGAACGGGGATGAACGCTCCCTCGGTGTCTGTCTGTTTCGCAATGATCCCAGACACGGACAGTCCAGACGTAATCTCCCTGCATTTCATCCCAACAGACACCGACGAAGGAGCCTACTACCACTAAAGTTCTAGCTATCTATATTCTTACCCACGGACTCACACACCCCGCTTGCCGCTCCTCGCCTCAGCGCGCGTGCCTGGGCTTCTCTTTCGAAAATTGCCAATCCCTTTTGCAATGTGACGATGTCCAAGTGACAAAAACGTACATACACACGAAACGCGAGGCAGCGGCGGCGGCTCCGCAGGGCGCCACCGCCCATCAAGATACGCACTACACATGCGTATGGTTTGGTCACGGTGGAGCGTGGGGGTGTCAATACCGTATACCATATGAGGCGCGTGTTGTTGCGTTGTGCGTTGCCTAGTGCGGTGCGTGTAACTTAACTTATGCGTTGCGTGCGTTTTGCGTGCCTTTCGGCCCTCCGTCGGCTTTATGTTATGTCCACGTGGTCTGCCACGCCCTGCGCTGCTGCGCAGCAGCGGACATTTCCCTCCTCTTGTGAGATCCCAGAAAAGGAAGCCGCGGGTACACGAGCCGGAGCGCCCGCATCTCCTCTCCATGGACGGACGGACGGGAGGAACGTTTCGGAACGACACATTTTTGCGCCCCTATCTATCTATGTTCGTCGTCGCCTGTGCCGAAATGTGTACTGTGGACGACACGCAGGATCGACACGGAACGGAGCACACATTGTGGTTGAGGTATATATATAAAGTAAACTCGTTCCAACACAGTGTACTGCACCAAGAAGAGAAGGGAAGAGAAGGGAAGGGAAATGCGAGTTTATCGCGTTGGCACGCGCTCATCATCATGCACCCGCGGGTTTTGGGAGGTTGAGGCGGCGTGGGGGGCGTGGCGTGGCGTGGTGTTTGGACACCACGCCGCCGCCGCCGTCCTCCTCGCCCCCACCTTCCTTCACCCACCTCTTTTTAATACTGTATCACGGTAGCAATAGACGCAAAGGACTGAATTGAATTGATCTTATTATCTGTGTGTGTTGTGTGTGTGCTTGTGTGTCTGATGGGGGCCAGCCTTCGTGTCCCAGCCTCATCCATCAGTGTCCCAGGATCCTGCTTCGTCTTCGTCGTACACGAAGAACCACAAAATCCACACCGAGGCGAGGCGAGATCCAGATACTATACTCATACCATACTATATCACCCATCCATCCATTATTATCCATGTTTCCTCCGTTCTTTAGCCAAGCGTAGCGAACCTACTAGCCGCCACGCCAACCCCGGTCCTTCCTTCCGTCCGACGATCTACGCGCACGCGCATCGCAATTCGGGACGTAGCAGCGTAGCATAGCGTAAGCGTAAGCGTAAACGTGGCTCCTCCGAGTCGTTCGGCTATCATCAGGCCGCATATCATCATGCATGCATGCATCAAAAGCAAGGCAAGACCTAGAACTTCGCCCCCGAAATAGGGGAAGGTTCAGTTTCGGATACTGTAGAACGAGTCCAGACGAGACGAGACGAGATGTCGACGCTGTGTTACGCTTGCTGGGTCGGACGTACTAGATCGTTAAAGGCCGTGGGTCCCGTGCGGGTTCGGGCCTCGAGATCGCGTAGTATGCTGTTCCGCGCTGTGAGCTGTGTACGTACGCCATCCCGCCCGGGACACGTATTACTCCCTCCGCCAGGGTGAGGTGACTCGGGAAGGAAATGGGCTAGGTTGGGTGTGTTCGATAGATAGGTCGCGGGGAAGCCAGCCACGTTACAAGGATTGATCTATCCATGGACTGACCTACTGACCTAACTACTACCACTAGCAGCTGCAGTACGTATGATATGATGATGATACTTTCCTCATATTTTCTTTCCCTTCTTTCCTACAAACGCGCACGTTTAGTCAAAGGACATAGGGGGGGGGACAATTAGCCTTCTAGGTTTTTCTTTACTCAACTTGGCAGGACGGGTGCGTGGGGAAAGGAAGGAAGGAAGGGGGGGATGCGATTACGCTATTGATACACAAAACCTCGCTCCTCTACGCTACGCTTATCATAAAAACCGTCCGACCGGTAGCATGGCAAAGCATGGCACGGCATGGCACGGTACGATAAAGGCAGGAGCGTGTCGTGTACGTGGTACTATCGGACGGGTACCGAGTTACCAAAGGTAGTCGTGTACTATACAAAGACAGACATGGCAGGCAGGCGATGCGATGGCGGTGAGATCGATCTACAATGTAAGCAGCGCACTTAAAAGTATAGTTACACCACACACACATACACACAACAGCAGCAGCAGCAGCACCGCCCCACTCGTTCGTGGACACGTTTTTTTTCCACTCCATCGCCTCACCACACCTCACCTCACCACCCATCGTCCTCGTCATCTCCTCGCATTGAACGCTGTGTGCGCGGACATCGGCCTTCAAGTTCCGCCCGCCAGAACCCCGCCTAACCTACCCATCCACCCACCCACCCAACCAACCAACCCCAACACACACACGCAACATGAGGCAAAGGAAAGGAAGAACTTCGTCCTCGGCTCTCTCCGGACGAACAGCGCGATATCCCGCACTCGCTACGTCCCCTGCCCCCCATTCTTGGTCTCAGGCTGTCTACCGCGCTATGCGCACAATCTCCCCCCATCCATGTCAGATCTTTATCGTCATTATCATCATCGCCATCATCGCGCCACTATCATAGAGATCCAATACAAAGCAAACAAGGAAAGACGATTGACTTTTGATAACAGACTCGAGGCGACTGAGAGTAGCAGAGCGATGAGAGAGATGCACCGATCGAGATAGAGTTACAGTTATGCGCGCACTCCGGAAAAACCACGCGTATATCTCGGTGGATCCGAGTCGATCGCAGGAGGAGCAGCAGCGTGTAGCATGAGGAGCAGCAGCACGAGGAGGAGCAGCAACAGTGCGCAGCTCTGTCGAAGAAGAACGGTGGCAATGACGATGCACAGAATAACGTTTATTACCCAAGAGTCCCCCAAAGAAGAAAAGAAGTATTCTTACTTTTTTCACACGAGAAGGGAAGACAGTTACACGTATGGGTTAAGTTACACAAAAACAGAAACATTATCACCCAAGGGAATCCAATGGTCCAAAAACGGTGGGAAAAGATAATATCAATAGATATAGATCAAAATGACCATAAACGGACGTCGAGGGAGTAGGAAGGCACGATGCCTTAAACCCAACAAGGCATCGAGCCGATTGGACGGCGCAACGGGGGGACGGGGATATAATAAAGAGCCGAAGAATCGTTTGACCAAGTCAAAAGTCCGGGATGCGCGGGGGGCGTGGTAAGCCAGTGATGGTTATACACTCTTTGGATGTCAAAGTTCGAGTTTGCACACACCCCACGAGGTAACGAGCACTACTAGTAATCGCGTCACCCTGCCCGTCAGTTATCCGGGGTGAATATAACCACGGGGAGACGATCTGTATGTACAAGTAATTTTGCCGCAGTCATAGACGGCAGACAACACAATACACAAGTAGCAGAGACTACCAAGGAAAAAGAAGAAAGAAAAAGAGAAGAAAGAGTCAGAAGAAAAAGAAGAGGGTGAGAGGTAGCATCAGACGTAGAAGTAGAAAATGGGGTAGATGATGAGCATGCATGCGCGTAATATGGGATTAATGCGAATTAAGCCAGTCAACTACTTTTTTCGCCTGGATCGCTTCAGAATTGCGCTTGCTGCACGGGCACCTGTTGCCGTGTGTATTGTTGCTGCTGCGAGAAAGATCTCGCTGAAAACGCCTGAGGCGAGTACTGCGACTGGCCGTAGCTCTGAGGATACTGCCATGACTGAGACCCAGCGGGTGACTTGCTCGGCGATGGTGACGTAGGAGACGTCGCAGCACTGTGCGCAGGCGTCGACTGACGAGTCGCCGCGGCCGACTTGGAATGCTGCAAGCATTCGTGCTGCCCTGACGCGAGTAATTGAAGCCCAATTGCGCCATGGTCGCCTGAATGTTGATAGTGATATCCTACAGATCCATGAGATTAGCCCAAATGGGGACGATTTCTCGGAGGGGGTAAGCACGTACGAAGACCGTTCATGTTCTTGTATCGCCGCTGACAATCGCCGACGCCACATGCGAACGGCCGCAGTCGACGTTCTGCCTCACGCTCCACCTCGCGTAGTTCGCCTTCCGTGATCTGCACTCCCGAACGATCGTTCCCATTTACGACGACTCCCTTCTCTGCGAGAAGGGCTTGCAGTGCCTCCAAATCCTTGGGTGGGGCAAAATTACAAGAGCCGTGTGTCATATGGTACTTGAGTCCGTTCGCTTGCTTGTATGACTTGTTGCAGTTTGCCTTTGGGCAACGGAATGGCTTGGAAAGGAGAAGTGACGAGGCGGGACGTGAGAGGGTCGTGCTGGCGCGCGGGGTGGATGTAGGCGAGGGAGAAGATGAAGCAGATGCGGAGGTAGATGCTTGTGCAGAGAGTGGGTGGTATGACGCCTGCGTCTGACCCTGCGCAGCCACGGGAGACGCGACGCGTGAGCTTGATGGAGTATTGGCAGGCGTGATGGAACTCGGGCTGTACAGGAGGGTGGGAGGGACACAACTGTATGGACTGCCTGGTTGGCTGCTCGACGCGCTGGTGATCTCTTGGGAAGCCTGTAGAGGCGAGGTCATAGCACCGTAATCCGAGTAAGAGTAGCTGCTGAAGGAGTCGTGTTGTGTCTGAGAGAAAGGGGACATGGTGGAAGTCGAAGCCCGCGACGGGAGAACGGTGGCGGTATCAAAGGCGGAGACAGGCGAAGGACATTCTGAAGATGGCTGGGACAGAGACAGAGGAGTAAACGACGACGCGTTGGCAAACGCTCGTTGGGTAGTGTAAGGTACCAAGGGGGTTGTCACCGGGGTGAGGGGGGGAGACGAGGCAGATGAGGAAGCGGGAGATGAATCCATGTCGAGTTCCATGTCATCTGGGTCGAATGGACCCTGCTGGAGCTGTTGTTGTGGGTGTTGGTGGTGGTGTGGTTGGAGCTGGGCCTGAAGTTGCTGGTGCTGCTCTTGTGGCCGAGGAAGCTGAGCAGAATGGGGGATGTACGAGTCATATTTGGGGTTCGCAGGAGGGGCTGAATAATTGGGGGGAAAAGGTTGGCCGGGCCCCAACTGAGAGCAAGGGTCGACAACGACGACATGGCACTCTTCGAAGTGCTCCACCAGGGCATGGAGGTCCTGGAGGTTGAGACCACAGCAAGAGTAGTTGCGGCACTATGGGATGGGGGGGGAATGGCAAATCGATCGCTTAGCAACGAGAAGGCAAAAGGCCTGGGGTGAAGAGACTCACGAGCTCGTCTTCGCGTTCCATAGCGGAAAGCGCGTTCATGATGGAGCCTCTGTCCGACTCTATGGAGGAGGATATCTTTCCCGCATCCCGAATGTCGGTGGGACTATGAGGGGAAAAGAAGAGGAGCGAGGCGTAAGAGAGAGGGGGTGAGTAGAGAAAGATATAGGACGCACTCTAGTGGGCTGAGGAGTTGGTTGGGGGATGAACCGGGGAAGTAACGATTGCCGTTACCGAAGGAGCCAGGGCGCCATGAGATGGGGGAGCCAAAGAAAGTGCGTGTGTATGAGGCGGGGTTGAAGGAGGAGTAGGCAGGAGAAGGCATTGGGTGGTCGTCTTGGACTGGGGGGTGGATGATAGGTTGTGGTTGAGCCATGGGAGGAGGAGATTATAAGGAGAGAGAGCGAGTGTCAAGTCACTGCCACTTCCGCGCTGGAGATTTGGTTCAGAGTTGCCCCCCGAACCTGACCCGTATTTGTATTTGGTCATTCAATCACCGTGGGAATCGACACTCCTCTTCCGGACCGATCATCCCCCTCACCTCGCTCCTGCACTGCTCTCCCTCGAATCCTCCTCGACTGCCCTGCCACTCATTTCCACCCCTGCAAGCCGGTTTCTCTCCCTTCCCGGTTCCCGATAATTCGTATTATCGTCCCCTGCCCCTCCCACCTACGATTCCCCCCCCTCCATCCGCAGCGATCTCCAGATCTCTAGGGAATCCAAATGGAACAGACCCCTGTCACCGCAATCCATTCCTCGCGGGCGAACCGAACCGCTCCTGCAGTTTGGCTCCCTGCTTCCCACGTAGGCAACGGTCTCCCCCTCTAGATCTCAGATCGCGTCTCAATCAAGGACTCTCTCATCTGTTCTTCCTATAGCTTCCCCCTTCCAGCTCCACGAGTTCCCAAAGACCGTGTCCGCGCCAACTCCCCCCTCTCCTAACAAAGCCCGCTTCGTAGCATCCCCCAATCTCGTCTACGGGCCCGCATTTCTGGTAAATATCACGTCGATCACCCACGCACTCGTCCTCGGCCCGGGTTTGTCCCCTCCCTTCGCCCTGCTGTGGGTTCGGTCTCTTCCCGACCGCATCCCCGGCGGCGGCAACCAATCTTTCATTCCACCTTGGGTGGGCCCTAGATCTGGGACCTGATACGGAATTGCCTTTGGTCACCCTACCCTGTCCTTCCGCTTGATTGTGATGTGGGTCTCTTCGCGCTAGCATATGTATAGATCCCTCAACTCGTAACCTATCATCATATTATCTCGTTGTATAGCACCCCCTGAGAGCCGCAAAACAAGTCTTTGCGCGTTGCTCCTTCGATCCAGAGCGCCTAATCACCCTCCCATGGATAACGTCCACCCGTATGTAGTGTGCCCCCACGGCCCGTCCAAGTGAGCGCGCAAGGCACATCCTTCCGTTGTCATCGGCTGGCCTCTGCTACCAGATAGTGACCGAGGGTGAGGGTCGAGACGGGGGCGCGAACACGTGCTGTGTTGCGCCGTCAGCCGTCATGCTAACCTCTGATAAACAGCGGCGTATCAGCAAAGAAAAACGTGAGCTTCTGAGTTTACTCTATCACAGCCAGAAGCTGAGAAAACTCCCGACGACCACGCACGAGTAAACGCCATTCATATATTGTCTTTACGAATATCACTACGTTACATGCACCCCCTTCACAAACCACAGCAAATCCCATGGTTTTAAACCGGTTTACAGCACTGGTAAAGGGCATGGTGCGTTGTGTAATTGTAGTATATGGAATCCTTTGTTCTTTTACATTCTTGTCCTTGACTTCTACAAGAA
Source organism: Russula ochroleuca (assembly GCA_015178965.1). Taxonomy (NCBI): domain Eukaryota; kingdom Fungi; phylum Basidiomycota; class Agaricomycetes; order Russulales; family Russulaceae; genus Russula; species Russula ochroleuca. The sequence goes on from WHVB01000015.1 coordinate 279,865, forward strand.
CACGTGCGCGCCCCATTACATGCCATGACAGTAATAACGACAGACAGCATAACATACCAACTTGCCAAGTTAACCCTATTTCGGTTGTTTGTCCTTCTTTACAATGGAGCCATAATCGCGATATGTCAATGTGTGGGGAGAATGAGAGAGACACACCCTGGGCGCAATCCAGGTGTCGCCGCCGGCGCTGGCTCAGTCGCGTTTCAGCGCACACTTTACGTTGTGTGTTGATAGTGGTGGTGGTGTAGTGTCACAGTCAAGTGGCCCAGGGCACGGGTCGGTCCATCGGTTACTCTCCCCGCCTAAGTGGCACATAGCACAGCCCAGCCCATTTACATATATTACCATGTTATGAGGTCCCCTCATCTGATCTCACTGCGCAGCACGGGCGTGGCTCTCCGAACCGAGTCGCGGATTCACACTGTAACTTGGCGTGGCGTCGGACGGACGGACGGACGGACGTGTGTAATTTGCCAGGTCGTTTATGGTGCCCAGCCTCCCAGGGATGCAGCTCACATGCCCTGTGCCAGTACAGTACCAGTGCCAATTAGTTCCATGCAGATCCATAACCGACGGCAAAATATGGACTGCCTACTTGCCTGCCTGCCTGCCTGCCTGCCACACAGGCCATGCCATGATAGCCACACTATCCAGCCTAGAACGGATAGCCGAGGAACCTCGGTTCTCGCGGGCAGCCGGAGCCGGTCATGATCTGCCGTGTACGTACCGCACCGACACGGGGAAGAGGGATAGTGCGTGTGGCCAGTGTCCGAGTCGTGGATGCGTGCGTGTGTACACAGCAGCCCCGTTGCGGTATCGCTTGGCCGCGGAACGGGCGTGTGAAAAATCGCGTGTCGCTGTGCCCCGGCCGGCTGGTGGTTGATAGGCGTGATTGGCTATCTGGTTGGTGTGATAGCATTTCATTTTCCCACGGGCCAGAGTTTTGTTTGGCACTGTTGTGCAGCGTCGGAGTGCCAGTGCCAGCGAGCCAGAGCAGCCCAGAGCCACTTTGCGCCGTGGTCCTGTCGGGCAGGCACGGGCAGGCGGGCAGGCAAGATAGGTTAACTATACTCTGAGGCAGTGCTCCGTTTCGGGCTCCACCTTCGTGCACACCGTAACTTACCATCCCGTCCCCGGCACCGTCGGCACCGTCGTCGCCGTAGGCCGTAGCCGCCCCTTGTGCCCCTTTGGAACCTGATCGCCGTACCTTTCTCCCCCACCCACCCCACCCACCTACCTCCGCGTAGTGCAACACGAGTACCACTAATCCCATTCTTACCGAGCGAGCGCTGTAGTACTGTAGTACTGTAAACGTCCGAAGCGGCGGAATTGAAATGCATTCTCATCTCCCGATCGACCTTTATGGTCGAAGTCTCTTCTATCTGTCGCCTACAACATTACAGTACTATGCGAGCGAGCCGCGACGCGACTTCCATGATCCAACGGGTTGAATCCTTCTTCCACACTACTGAACAATCAAAAGCGATCTGGGTCGTGCGAGGGCAACGGACGCGCAAGCAAGGTGAGGGCAGCCCGCCCGTGCCCCACACTCGCACCGACCGGCGGAGATAGGTGTAGCGATGGTGGATGTGGATGTCAGATGTCAGAAACAACCTATGATAAGTTGAAGAGAGTTACGAACGGGTCCTTCGATCTGAATCAAATACAAAAAAGGACGGCTATGACCATAGCCAGCTCTAGTACTACCAGGTTCATTGAGAGAGTGACCCACCTTCAAGCCAACCCCGACGCCGCCACCAGCCCAGCCAGGTATAGCAGTAACCCTGATCTCGGTTGTTCTCCCATCAAAGACAGACAGCACCAACGACCGCCCGCCCGCCACCGCTCGCCGCCGCCCTCTTGGTCGTCATTAAGAAGTGAATTGATATAGTGTAGTACCATATGCGATTGAGTCGGATTGACCCACATCCACATAAACCCGATTTTTTCAGGGCGCACGCACGCATGGTCGACGGCGTGGCACGGTCTGCTTGTGTGTTTCTCTGTAAAATCACAATGATATATGTACCACTATGTACACACACACGGTTAAATTGTGATGATCTGTCGTGTCTGCGGGGCGCACAGGGCTTCTGGGCTTACTTGTCAAACCGAGTTCGTCGGCAAGTCAACGGCAAGTCAAACGTCGTATTTGCTTACTGTATTGTGTAGTACACAGTACCTACAGTACCTATGATATGTTTTCTTAGCGGCGGTCGCCAAGAGTTTCTGGTTACAGTAATTGATCTGCTCTGACTCTTTCGGCTGCTGCGGTAGGTACTGTACCTTCACTTGCACCCTCGCTTAGCACAGGGTTAGCAGCACCGATCAGTAGATGACTTGTACGTCGCTTGTGGCAGCTGGAGCGAGGCAATGCCTCAATTCCTCTCAATCCGGGCTTTCCTCGCTCCGAGTCTTCTGCCGCGGCGCGGGAAGTTTGGCGGGTCAATATACAACCTCAATTATAGTCACATATGATGCCCATATTTCCTGTCATTCCGTTGGACTGTAGTTAGTGTCAATATACATTAGTGTTCTCGCACAGTTGTCATTGCATATTACAATCGATTATTGGACCCGCATCATCATGATTCGTGTCGAAAGGGGCAACTTGAAGTTAGAGCTGGCTTCTCTACAATAAGTCACAATCTTCCATTTTCGCGAGCCATCAAGGAGTCCATTGCGCCCCTCCAATTTACTGACAGTTACAGTTAGACTGAACGATATGATATGTACACGCCGGCTTGCACATCCCATGAGAGAAGTTGTTCTTTCTCGAATGTCTGGACACCGTAATTGATGCACGATGCATATGATCTTATCCCATCAATGCTTTTTGTGCATGTTGATACAGTTTGTCGGTATAAGATCTCCGACCGGTTCTCGCCGCTCGCCGCTCATATGATGGGGACCATATTCTGTACTTACTGTACTTACTCTACCACTATCATCACCCTCCCCCGGACACCACACACATAGAGCCCGGGTCCGATTCTAGAACTTCCGAAGCCAGTTTTCCAGAGCTGAGCTGTGTGGGCTGGCTTCTCGAACCCCCCGACCCGTGCAATCTCCTCCGGTTGTGGCGTGGCATGGTTCGACTTCTACTCACGTGGCTGCGGGGTGAGCAGACCGTCAGAGAAGAGAGATCCTATCGCATCTGGGATCATGTCGCACCTTGAACGCTTATAATTAGCTGTGCGCGGCCAACCGTCCGTCGGATCGTAGGGGATGTGCTGGACTGGGCTTGGCTTGGCTTGGCTGTGCGTGCGTGCGTCGCGGGTCGCGGGTCGCGGCCTGGTGTCAGTGGTGTGGCTATGCGCTGCGATCTTAGGAAGCTCCATGCCAAGACTCTCACTCACATCTTTGTCCCCAACGCTCGCGCGCCTCGGCGCATCATGTTTTTTTTTTCCGTTCTGTTTCTCTCTTTCTGTTTTCTCTTTCATTTCGGCCCTGCATCACTCGAAACTATCACATGGGGAGAAAGCCAAATTTCAAACTCTATCTTTATCGTATAGTAAAGCCAAATTATATGCGCGTTGCAAGGGCGTGCAGCGCCGCTGCCCGATTCAAAAGGAACATTATTGGGGTAGACACCCTTGCCCCCTGCCCTACCCTGCCCCTGCCCTCCCACTGACAGCAAGTGGCGCCGATCTGATTCGGAAGGGGGTACAGGTAGCGCGCGCCAAACTGTGCAAGGTTCAAAACAACAAACTGCGCGGCCACGGCCATGGGGAGGGGATGGCTGTTTGCACGGACATTTTCCAATTTGTTACAGCGAGATTCATAATAGATGGCCCCTGCCATCCGACCTGCACTAGACGGACTTTCAAACTGAGTCATAGTTAAGTAGACATAGAAATTTCAAAAATATTAGTTACCTGACAAATTTGGGGTTATTAACTAACCCCTCCCTACATGTTTAATTACGACAATACTTTTAGTGTGAGAAAAAGGATCGGCGTGAGCAGCCGAACCTCATTTAATCTCAGCCGATGTGTCATCTATTTTTTTCAGGGGCCATCTATTATGAATCTCGCTGTAGAGTCGTTTTTGCAACGCAACAGCCAGAGGGATCAGCTAGCGATGATCGCTCTCTCGCCATCAATATGAACAAGGGGGAAATTGCAATTGCAATTGCAATGGATCGACCCGCGCTCTATGAGCCGACCGAGTTTGGGCTGTTACAGTAATGCGGACTTTTCTTTCAGATACGCAGGCTAAGAATACGGTGCGTTGATCTTACTGTGGCTATTCAAATTCTTCCTCTTGCTCATAGTGCGTTTTCTTCGGTTGGGGCGTTGGCTGCAAAAAGCCAAAGGATGCCATTTCAGGCCCGACTTTCGATCAACTGGCGCTGGTGTGTACCTTTTTAAGGGGACAAAACGTGCACAATTTAGTTCCTGTCATGACAAACGCTTAAAAAGGTGAAATCGGGAGCTGTTGGATGTCCGAGGTAGCTTGGATCATGGAGTAGACTTCAAGCACGCAGAGTATTCCAACGTCGTCTCATAACTTGGAAGTTCTCCGTGGATGCCGATCGGCGGCGATTCTCGGAGGCATTAAGAACGTCACCTCGGGACCATCCGGTAATCACGTGTTTCCCACCGTTTCTCAAGATGGTATCATATCAGAACAGACGATTCAATCAAGGTTGACACTACGATGGTCCTCAGTGAAGCAGCCCTCCCTTGCTTGATTCGATGATCCGCATTGTCTCCAACCTTCTACTACTTCCGGTGGACAACCCGTTCACCTCATATGCACACCCTTTTTGTTTTCGGTGTCGACAGCCCACCGTGGCACCGACCATGACGGATCAGTACGATCAGTTATTATGCAAGTGCGTCTTTTAAGATTCTGATGTGGGTCCTATGCACGTTCAGGTCCCCCCCTCCTCCCCCACCACCTACTAGAAAAGACAACATTTCGCAACATATCAGCGGCGCCACTGGTACGCCGCATGTACAGGCCCCCCCATCTTTGTCCTAGTGGAATTCGCCGAAACACTCATAAGATGCTTGAATGTCGGGGGCACGCGACCGGAGGTCGGACACGGCGTGTTCTGGCCGGTGGGTTTTGAGTTTGCTTCGTTTCAACATCTGTACGTTCTTGTTCCTTGTTGTAACGATTCCGCAGCCGAATATGTGTGGGGCGTTCATGCCATTTAAAGATATGGCTCAAGCCACGTGGCACGCATATGACGCTTGGTATGTTATGCGACTGTGCAGGTCCGGTTGTTGCAACCTTTGTGAATGCCAACGCTGCTATGCCTACCACTGTAAGTTATAGGTGTTCTTGACGTGCGGGTTACGTGGCATGGGGCCCCTTCCAACGAACCACCCAAACAGTGCGGCCAGAGCGTGTTGCGGGGGTTTTATGAAGACACACACGACAGCGTCTCTGGTGAGATGAGATGGCATTGACAGGTTTGAATAATTGTGTGCATATAGGATGGAAGGACGGTCCTAATGACAAGCCAATACAGCGCGGAAATCATATATTCCCCCCGCAGCACCCCTCCAACCGGCATGGAATCAGTACACCGTGCTCAAGTGATATTGCATGTCACGAAAAGCTAATGTCTGGGACCATTTGGAGATCGGAAACCGATTCTCTGGCTCGCTTTTCTTCGAACGAGAGACAGCAGGAATGGGTCTAAGTTGGCTGTTATTTCCGAGCCAGAACAAGGAGCGTTCCCGCATTGAGTGAGTACGGCGAGTGCCTCTTGCGAACGAACGAGCGACTGCACCGCCAGCTAGCACATGCGAGCGAGCGAGGTGGCCCATCCATAATTTTGATTCATTCATGATCACATTCAATAACAATGATGATGATCGCGAAGCCCGATCCGATCCAGGATCAAAGGATCATCGGGCTCGACGTGGACCGTGATCCACATCCGCGGATACGAATGAACGAACGAACCCGACCCACTTCACTCCAGGCAGGCAAGGCACCGACGAACGGAACTAAACGGAGTCGTCGAGATCTGGCCTGGGAAGGAGGGGGCGATAAGGGGATGATTCAACCAACAGGCGAGCTAAACCACCGCCTCGAACGCAGCGCAATGTGCGCGCGGTAGTCGTCGATCTTATCCGAAGAAAACCCACGACGGGGGGTCTCCGAACGTAAGTACCGTTGTGCTTTTTTGGGACCCGTGATGGCGCGTGCGGTCGAGGGAGGCCGCGGGAGGGCGGGGGGCCACTGGCTGGGTACATGGGGAAGCTTCCATAAAAAGAAGTTATGATACCAGACAGCGTTCCGAACTGGCTTCCGAGGCGTTCGAACGCCACGTAAGGCATGAACGAGCCTCTGGCGGGGCACTCGTCCGTCTCCTTGGGCAACAGCCTCTACTGTTTTTCGCTTGCTTTCCTATGCTAGCAGTAGATCACGGTTGCCATCTCATGTGTGGTGTGTTCTATGGATGGACCCGACCGACGCCTCAGCGTCTAGGCGCTCTCCGGCGAACAGGTGATATTTACTCTCTCTGGAAACAAGGTGTGCTGCGCTGGGAAAAACGGTGTATGCAGGTGGCGCGCGGCGCGGGATATCTGTCGGCTTCTCTTCTTCCCATCCAAACGCTGTGCACGCGTCCTGCATTTCCCAAAGGTGTGATGGGGGCTCTGCCGGGTGGGTCCGATATGAAGCGGATGGGTCCGATGAAGCCTGATGGCAGCAGAAATGAGTGGTGCTGGCAAGCAAGGTTCATCATCGGGCGTAATACTCACTCCAAAGGTGTTCCGTTTACAACACAAAGGCGGTATGACATCACCGTGTTGTTTACTCAAGCCAGCGAAGACACTAGAACGAATGATAAATAACTGTTGCAGAGCCTTCCGCAGCGCATAATGAAAAGGAAAAATCGACCGCACTTCCCGGTTGTCATGCCCGTTTCCTTCGCGAAACGAAGCCCACATCTCGCGCTTGCGCTTTGCACATGCACATGATGTTGTTGGTTGCGCACAATTATGGGTTGGGAGGACGGCCGCACACGCAAGCAGGTAACCGTGACGTACTCGCTCTGGTTGGAAAAGGTTTTGCCCCCGAAAAAGCCAAATAGAGTCTCAGATACAGACTCCGCCATAAGTGGTGCGATGGGTGTTTGCGATTGATTGATCGATCATATTGTCCTCGGCTGTCGATCACCGCTACTGAGGCCCCTGAACCCATCTCTCCTCCGTCAGTCAGTTGTTCCCCCCCATCGTTCGTTTAGTTTGGGTCGAGATGATCGTCATGTCATGTCATGTCCCACGTGAGACTCAAGTTGCTATCACCCTGATCGCCAGGCCCTGATATCATCTTCGGAACAGTGCTCTAGTGCTATGATACTATGATAGACGATCAGACGGAAGTTGTCAGGCAGGTGATCTCGATGCAGTAACCGCTGCCCTAATGGCCCGCCAGCCAGAACTCGTGGACAGGCACAAGGGATGGTGGATGATGGCGCGTGCTCTGGACACAAGACTAAACACCACCACCAGAAATGTACGGCTCTTTTTTTTTTTTGCTAAGTTATGTAGCTTTGCTAGGCTAGATCAATAACAGCAGCAGCACGTAATGTCGCGCGGTTTACGGATCGCGAGGTGTGGGTATATCGGGAAATAGGCTGCCATGATCATTGATCGCCTTTCATGACCGCGATGCCGATCATGGGGACAGATGTCCAGGACGGAAAGACAGACCGCCGCCGCCCTCCCCTTAGCCTTGCCTTGTTTCGTGTTCCTGCGGTTCCGATGGCAGAGCGCCACATTTGATGGCGGGTTCTTGGGTGAACCGAAAGCCTGAATGACCGACCGACCGCAGTCGGTCACCGCCTTGATGTCGCACGCATGTGCCATGTGGGAGGGGAGGATAAGGGATAAGGACGCGGCCGTTAGAAAGGCATAGAGTGAAACGTGGCGGGGGGGCCGAGCGCGCGCTTAAGTTACTACATACAGAAAACATACTTATGGGGATGCCGAAGCTTACTGTTGAAGTCATACATGCTGTATGGCGCTAAGTCGCACACACGTCGTCGCCTTCGAAGACTGAGAACGAGCGCGCGGCTTACTTCACAAATCACAACTACAACAACTATTTGTCCTCGCGGTCGGCGTTGCAATGTCGCCGACGCCATGATACATGTACAGAAAGCTTACTGTGCTGTGATAGAATGGTGGCCCCCTTGCTATCGCGCGCTCCCTTCCCACGGATGCATACACCTGTCAGGAGGTGTGTTACATACGTACTATATGTACCCACAGTCTTGGGTGAGACACCGGGAATACAGTAAGGGTCCTAAGGGACCACACACACATGTGGTGGCTGGCTGGCGCCAGGTAGTAGTAGTTTATGGTTCGTACGATGTTCGGCATTCATGATGTGTGAACACCACACATCGTGACACACGCGCCTCATACCCCTACGACATGCGCCCCAATCCCTACAGTACAAGTCGAGGTCGAGGATTGGCGCGGACGTGTGCATACATTCGAAGGTGGAGAGAGGGCCAGGCCCGCCTAAACGCGGGGCGCGCATGCGGCGTGCACACTGACTAACGCGCGTGTGCATTTGAACGCGTGGGCGACTCGGACGTGTGAGATGATTCCGGAGGAACACTGTAAGGAGCACTGTAGTACGTATGTTGTACGCGCGTGTGCGCAACGCATGTATGTAAAAGAGCGAGCCAGAACCCTACAGCCTACTCTGCCATTCCATCTCATCCCATCCCATCCCATTCCCCATCACACTTCCGAGAGGTCCTTTCGGCGGCGGCCATGTAAGTCTCGAGCGTTTGCGCCACTTACTAACTTTACTGTATCATGTTACATGTGTGTACTCTATTCTCCCTTCGGATCCAATTCGGAATTGTTTTGACAAAGAGCTCAGGGCCCGGATCAACGGCCATCATCAGACTGTACCGTACCGTAACCTGGCACCGTCCTTTCAGCGCGAAGGGGAAGGGGGGTTACTGACTGTCCTGGAGGGGGTCGACGCAAGATTCGATGATGCAGCGAGATGGTACAGGTAAAACGCGTGGGTCCGAACGTACGGCCCAGGTGGCTCCGGGTAGTTCAATTCACTTTGGAATTCAGAATTCAGATGTTATTTGATGATGAGGCGAACGGAACAACGGGCGAGGTGCCGTCGGTGCGACTCGGGGTCCGAGTCCGAGTCCGAGTCCGAGTCCGAGTCCGAGTCCGAGTCCGAGTCGTGGATCATCAGTTCCACTGGCATGGGAGGTCTCGTATCAGTATGCGGTCACAATCGTTGACGTCAGGCGAGAGCAGCAAAAGGTAGGTTGCCCGTGATCCGATGATGACGATGGATGATGACGACAATCCCTCGGAACTCTGGTGGAGGGGTCCGAGCCCAAGCCCGAGCCCGAGTCCGAGAGTCCGAGTCGCCCCGCGTGAAGAAAGTTGCGACATTAATTCGCTCACTCGCTCGCTCGTTCGCACCGAACGTCGATGGATTGATTAGCGGTCACGGCCGCTCAGCCTGAGCGAGCCACGACGCATGCACGGCGGTACAATATTGTTCCGTCAAGGAGTCGGCCCTCCGATAGCATACCGAGTTTACGGAAATATGGCAAGCAGCGATCGGTGTTGTGGTTGTGTACTAAATCCGTGTGTCCATGATTCCATGAATGACGAGACGCCTAGCCAGCTCTGGATTGGATCGCCCGGCACATTAATTGTCCACCGTTGGGGTGGGCGTGCATGCATGCATGCGTGTGTCTGTCTGTCGAGGTGTCATGTCTGTCCAAAGGTAAGTTTACTGTAATGCCATGTAATTGGTCCAATCCAGAGAAAGAAAGCCACGGAAATGATACCGTGATACCCCCTACAAGGTAGCAGCATGTGTCCTGTTGCGCCATATGACACGCAACGCGGCCCCATTCACATCGAGGATAACGACGACTCGGACACTTCTTGTCTTGCGCCCAGAATAAGGAGGAGATGGGGAGATAGATGAGATGGATGATGGATGACTGCGCAGGCCTCAGGGTTATCCCAAAAACAAAACAAAGGACTAACCGACTGACCTGACTGACTCCTGACCGCGGTCTCCGAGTTGCTTTACATCACTGCCTCACCGCAAGGCAGACAGTTCAGGTTCGATCCATGGTTCAGAAACAGAAACAGCGTCGCTAGCTTCTGGGGGGCCGTCGTCCGTCCATCAACGTCTTGCGCCGTTGTCTGAGCAACAAGGATCAAAGGGCCCCAAGGAGTGTTCCTTCTTTGCGGTGGTCGCACACAAACAAAAACGCGCTGGACCCGGGTGCAATCGACTGCGCAACAGCGCCACGCCATAACAAGCCTACTTCGCAACATCTCTCGGTGCCATGCCGTTTGGGCCCGCGGAATGGTTGGTGTTGGGAAAGGGACGCCGTAAGTAAAAGAAGACCCGCGCTGGGTCCGTCGGGGTTGTCAGCACACTCAGGCCTGCTGCGACATACAATGAACATGTCTATAAAAGTACACGGATACGAAGAAGATCATACTTGTATGTATGCATGTATGTGTATGTAGCGTACTGGGCGGGGGCGGTGTAGCGCGCGGCTACCTCCAAGCGGGAAAACAAATGAATCGACATCACGAGCGAGAAGCGCGAGGAGCACGGTACTGTAAGAAACCTCTGTGCGTTGCCAACGTGTTGATGTACAATAGTTCGGCTTTAGCGGACAGATGCGCAATTCAGTTTTTTTCTAACAGCAGCTTGCAATGTCCGCGACGGAGAGTGGTTGGGTGAACGTACGTGCTTATCGCGTGAAGAGCCTCTTCCCGCGTAATGGCCGTGCGGCGCCAACGCGTCCCGTCTCTTCCTGGTACATGCGGTACGCCTCGCGTAGATGGTCCGGAGACAGGGGTCCACTTTCACCGCGACGCTCCTGGACGGCACGAGCTGGGGAGGCCAATGGCGATTAGATCTGGGTGCAGGCAGAGCCGGTCATTATTACTTACCTTTCTCTACGATTTCTCCGACGAAGACCTTGGTGAACCCAGCCACGATCTGGGCGACGGGCATGGAGACTTGTTGGCCGAGGCTCTGTTGAATTACCTGCCAAGACACCGAGTTCGGATATGGGCGTTAAGGGAGTGGATTAGAAGTTGTGTCTCCTACCTTTCGAACGGCCTGCTTCGGGAGGGCATGACGGCGATAAGCCTCGAAACGCTCGTACTGCTCTGGCGTGAAGTTGTCCATAAGCACCCTAAAAAAGCGTCGGATCGGTGACTTCGTAGTAGGAAATAGGAAGAAATGGAACGCACTTGAGGTTGTCTTTGGACTGGCTCTGCCAAGAGAGTTGAGCAGAGTAGTCGTCGTCGGCCATGGCAGGAAGCAGTTCATCTTCGCCTTCGACCTCCTCTTCCATTGCACCTATGGGCCGCTGTTGACCCGGGGGCCCGGATGTAGCAGGACTTGGACCAGCGATTGGCACGTCAACAGCAGGGGTGACGGGTGCTGGGGCGACGACAGGGGCGACGGGGGTTGTAGCCAGCGGCTGTGTCCACTGTATTGGGGTGGTGGTGGCAGGGCTTGCAGTAGCACTTGGGGCTGCGGAGGGGTTGGAAGGGACATCTGGGGACGTCGGGAGGGGGGAATCGAGGGTGGCAGAACGGGGTTTCCTGCCACGTTTACCGGTAGAGGATGAAGCGGGGCGTTGTCTGCCGCGAGCGTTGGAGGGATTTGCAGGAATGAAGGTGCGCTCCATGGTGGGAAGAGAGCGACTTGCCTTGTTTGGATCTCTCATGGCTCGCAGTTTATCGACCATTTCACCTTCACCCGGCCCTCGCTCTCCTTCCTTCTCAGACGACTCTTCATCTCAGGACGGCCTTCCCTCTTCCTTCCCTGACCCCCACGACCCAGCCAATTCGCGTCCCGGTTCTCCCACACGCCAACCAGCCAACGCCCGTCCTCCACTCGATGTCGTCACCTGTCAATGGGAAGACTGCGGCGACGCCTTCGACGACTTGAGCACGTTCATACGCCACCTCCATGAAGGTGCAGCGGACTTTTTTCTCCTCCAGCTTGGCTGGCTTCCTCGTTTTCCGCCGCCGGAGCGCCCTGACATTTATCTTATGACCTCCGCAGATCACATTGGCGTGCACAAATCCAACTACACCTGTGAATGGGCCACGTGCACTCGTCGTGGTCTCCCCCAGACTTCTCGTTTCGCACTTATCTCTCACCTCCGATCCCACACGGGCGAGAAACCATTCACCTGCGAGCTTCCTGGTATGTGCTTTTCGTTTCTTCCATCTTGTGCTTTGATCACGCGCCTGCTCTTTTGCAGAGTGTGACAAGTCATTCACGCGCTCGGACGCTCTTGCCAAACACATGCGTCTCCAACACAACGTCGAAGCTGGCGCACCAGGCCGAGGTGGCAACCGCAAGCGGAAGCGAGACCGCGAAGAGCCCTCTCGCCCCTCCGTCTCCACCGCAACAGATCCAACCGGCTTCAGCATCTTCAAAGTCGAGCCGCACACCCCGTCCGAGATGCACATGCCCTCCGAGCCCGGCGGCACCACCCCCGCAGCGGACGATTATTCCAACGGCGGACGGTCGCCCAGTCCAGCCGACGAGGGTATCCCTTCGTATCTCATGCAGGACCGCGACCCTGCGACGGGTCTTATCCGTGGGCGCGCCCCGGACATGGTCAAGTACCTCGTGATGAAGGCCAAGTTCTCCTTCGCCCTCGAGGAACATTCCACTCTCCTGGAAGAGCTTCGCGTGTTACGTGCGGAGGAGTGTGCGCTGCGCCAGGGAAAGGATGAAGCACTTGACTCCGTCATGCGTATGGAGTTTGGGTGGGTCCTGTCATTGGTTTTTTGTCGTTCGTTGGGGGTTGACGTAGCTCGCCTGGACACGCCCAGACCGGCGGTTGACCAGCTGTTATCAAAGGCTGGTGATCCATCTCCACAGGCCGGATCCTACACCCCAGAAGGTCACGCGCCGCCTGAATCGTTTTTATGAAAGGCCTATTTTGGCACATGGGCCATCCTTTTCTGTGCAAACCCTGTATTCATCTTAAGTCGCCGTCCGCTATGATTTTTTGGGGGGCGGCTATATCTTATATGTCTGGAACAAAAAGCTGCGTGAAGGCGGTTCTGTGTCAGGCATCATTAGCACGGCCTCAAAACAGCCCACCGCTGCCTGCATTTCTTGATGCCCGCTGTTTGGTTATCTGTTACCTCGATTCGATTACTCGATCACACCTGTAGCGAAAAGTTCAATTGTCTTTGCCGGATGTCAATCCAACTAGTTCTCTTCCTCTTTCCGTGACCAGACCCAAATAATGGAAACATCCTTTCCTCATCGCCGCGCCGCAAACGTACGACTTCTCGGGAACCCACATGCGAATGACAAATTGTAAGTTTGTTGTCGTGCTGAGATATCATGGCCTACAAATGCGGTTTGCTTGCCCTCCTCCATCATCACCTACTACTGCAACGTGGTGCGTGTTTCTTTTTTTAATTATAGGTTCTCATGGCCGGTATCTGCAGAGAAAACAATTTGCTTATTGACTTCTGCTGCGTTCAGTCTACAACGCGTATTCTCCATGCCTCCGAACGGAGTTTCTGGACTCCACAATCACGCCGCAATGCCTCGTGTCAAGGCGTGATATATGACGAACATGCGGCCATGCCAGCCAGTGTCCACTCCCCCCTCCCCCCCTTCTTCCTCCAGCTTCTGAACCTTCTGAACCAAGAGAGAACCCTGTCTCTTACACCGCGCGTACGCTTGCTCACTTATCAGCCCCTTCTTGACTGCGAACAACCCTAGCGGTGCGGTGTTATCAGGGCAAAAAAAGCGCTGGTGAGTCCGAATCTAGGTCCACCACCAATCGACTCGACTCTCTTTCGAGTCCTACATGCCGCAATTATGACAGGACAACTAAAGATAGAACAATCGCCCACCCCCGTGGGACCCTCTATCAGGACTTAGTCCAGAGATGGACTGTTGTTTCTCAAGGCATTGACGTGAGGCTAACATGCACGATGCAATGTCTGGCTAGTCCTAAATAGGAAGGGGTGGGTTCTCCCCCGCATTGCCGTGGTCTGCCTCCCACAACGAAGCAAGGGGGTTTTAATTGACCAAGACGCAGCTGCAAAGCCACGCCGTCGCGTGTTATGGCCCCAGGCGGCATGCCTTATTCCCTTCCAAACTAACACCCCATAAACTGCATTACTTGTATGTACTGTGAATACATTTGATCAGGTGTACGCTCATCATCATGTAGTGACGTGACTAGGTACAATCCTCATGTCAAGCGGCAAGACACGCCATGTGAACATTCCGACGATCAACCATCCTCGCCGATGGACAAGCCCGAGCCACTGGCGTACCGGAACCGCAACCAGAAGCCTAGTACCAGTGTCTAGTAGTAACTGTGTCGTAAAAAATCTACTACTACAAGTTTGGTCCCAACACTCCCACTCTGCGGCTTACGCGGCGAAACAGAAAGAGGGGATCGAAGGGAGGAGCGATCACTGTGTCAGTCAGTGAGCGAGAACGAGATGCTGAACCCACGCCCGGCATTGTCCAAAGAAGCAAAGGTGATGATGATGCTCCGTGCTACCTAGACCTGGACGAGCAGGCCCAGTAGCCCCGCAGGTATAACTGTTCGTTCTCTACAGTGCGGACATCATGGAACGCCGTGCAAGAAATCACCGGGTAGCGACCGCTTACTGGAGCGCAGCGCAGCGCCTCGTCGTCTTCTCCCCCTCCCTTTCCCCGTACTCGCCCCCCGCCCCCTGCAGTTGCTATCAGACAAGGAGCGTTTCTCCAGTTAAAGGCCCAACCATCGTCTCGAAGGCAGCGCCTGCGCGCTCTATAGCCTATTTCTTCTTCAAGGCGGTCTTCTTTTCGTCACCCCCTTCCCCCTGGCCCCCCTACTCTCTGTCCCCGTCACCTCCTCTGAGATAACGTTCGCAGTTAGGACTTATTCTTCCCCCACCCATGCCTCAACTAGGATGTCCTTGCAAGGTTGCACCCAAGGACCACAGGTGGAACTGGCGCGCGGTTAGAAAATCCAAGGAAGAAAAGGTGTAGTTGTGACCGCGAGGAAGTGGAGCCCGATTCGAGAACAGGTCAACCGCACACTTGTTGTGTATTTTGTGATGGCGAAGCGTTTACTGCTGCACTGATGGACAACAATTTGAAGGGTGAGTCGGCTGTCTGTCTGGACGAGTCTTCCCGCGGTACGGACTGTGTCTCTGGCTGTCTACCAAGCAAATATTCATGCTAAAATATGGCTCCTAGCAAGACAGGTACGGGATCCGTCGCAGGAAAAGCCGAGTTTGTGGAATACAATCCATCCCCCCTCCCTTGCCGCACGCCCCATCGCCCAACCGGTTGTGATGAAGCAAATCACTGCCGCTGAAATCGACGCACGCAAAACCCGACGGAAAGAACCGAAGACAATTTATTTTTTCCTTCCAGGAGTTAATGTTCATTGACATCGACCACCTAACGCACGCGAAAAGTATGTCGTCGAGATTTTGAACCCCAAGATCTCAATGACATACTTCTCTCCGCGCGCTGTCTTTCAAGGCTCGAAGAAGACAGCAAACCCCGTACAGTGCGGCGCCATGCATCGGGTCCAGCTCCTGTGAAGAGATTGCGGTCTCGGACGTCGGTCATGGGGGGGATGGTTCACGATTACTTGTGGGCCAGGTCGGAAAGGAAACGTGTACGTGAGTCTACTGAGCCCGAGCCCACCCGTCCCTCTCATATGCTAATCTAAACGTGCAGTAGAAACAGAGATAGGGCGCACCTGAACAAAACGCGAAAAATGAGGGGAAGGGTTTACTCTGGCCCGCCTTACGATGATGTCCGCACAACTAAAGCCAAGCGCCACTCCCGCGGATTCCGAGATTTGCGCAATGAAGAAAAGGCGCAAGACGCGCGCGACAGATACCTATTTACATAGCACCAGCACCAGAAGAAAACTGGGATACTGTCTCACGACCCCTCGCACAATAAACAAACGCAGTCCCGCGCATCCTCACAACGCGCCCACCCCACCCAATCTACCCTAAACCTCGCAGCCCGATGCCCGACTCGGACGTTGGCCTTGACCATTCTCGTGCCCCCAAATCACCTCTATGTTTTTGAAATCTGCATCGATCAAAGCTTTTCCAGGTCTCTGGGGAGCGCCACCCACCACAAGCCGCAGCCAGAGCGACAAGAAACCAGGAACGAACTTACAGGAGGGCTGGGGACAGTGCAGGCAGGCAGCCTGTGCGCTTCAAATTAAAGACGCACACTGTCTCAGTTTCATCTAGCACCAATTGCCTTCAGTCGCCGTACCAAGTTCAACGAGGCCGGCGACCCGCGGAGGAGTGAAAATACAGATATAGAAAGAAAGTGAGCCAACTTATTATTACACTACAGTAAATGGCCTTCTAGCGCCCAGGCGCACAATCGCAGGCAGGGAACTACAGTATGCTCGCGCTCACAGAGGGCAGGCCACGCCGCGTTTTTTGGGGGGGTGGGTACCATAAACGGTCTGGCAGGTAGAGGTTGGACGCTATGTAAGGAGCTCATGAACAGTTGTGGTTCTGCCCTACTGTAAGCTACTGTAAACGGCCCGCCCCCACTGCCAATGGAACGGTCCCTGGCGTTTGACTCTGGCTTGTTGTTCAGAAGCTCGGCGCGGCGGCGCGGGCGGGGCGCAGCAACTCGCACACGAAGACCGCACTCAGGCTGGCAGTCCTATGGGTGGTTCTGGCTGGCTGGCTGGCTGGCTGGCTGGGCAAGTCGCGCACCCGAAGCGTCGAGGTCCCAGCCTGACTGATGACCCCATGGATGCTACTGGCTTTGTCTTCCCCCTCTGGCTCTGGTTCGTCTGAAGCTGGCATGGCGCTTACTGTATGTACCTGAAGGACCCGGGCAGTTCCCAAACAGCCCCTATAGACGGCTCTGGCTCGTCTTATTATTATGATAACGAGTTAGCAGGGTGAAAAAAGCTTCTGGTGCGCTTCTGGAGGAGAAGAGAAGGCCAACTTCTGCCACTAACGGGTATCACACCGTTGTTGCGTGCGTGCGTGCGGCGAGCACGGGGCCGAGCGCCTTGGTCAAGACGTAACGCCCCTCTCTCCCTCTCCCTCTCGACATGGTTCAGTAGATGTGGGACAAGGAAACCGAGTTTTTTTTTACTGGTCTTGTGAAATCGATTCCGAGTAACAGTGGCTGTAGGAGCGGCAACCGTCGTCTGCTGAGACCTGAGACTGCAGTGCTAGCGGAGTGGCCATCGAGGACGGTCACGGTATAACTAGACGGGCAAGGGAGCCCGCGCCCCCTCGTCGGGCCCTTGACATGGAGGCCGAGGCTCAGGGCTGTGGGATGACGATGACGAAGCCTGGTTCTGGTTTTTAATTCGTAGAAGAATTTGGGACGCGCAAGAGAGGGAGGACCAGCTCCGACGATTTTGATCCCTTTTTTACGACGGAGCGCGTGTCCGCAGTGTCCACACATCTCTCTGACATCGCGATGTGTACGATACTGCACGCCACCTCCCCCCCCCGCGCAAGTCCGAGTCATATAGCAGAACAGGCAATCGCACTGCCCCAATTGGGACATCTAGTCTCATTTATCGGGCTCGGCAGATCTTTCATTGAAAGTCCCAAAGACAAGGACATGAACTCTTCTCGGACGCGAAACGCGAAAAACGCAGGATCCGCCATCGCAGAAACAGAAACCCGCCATATACAGTTGTACTGTACTGATACCCGTTGCAAGCTCAGATAACTAACCCCCCGATGTTCTAGGACCTACTAGGATAGGAGCATCGCGTCGAGGCCCCCGTTTGCTAGACGTCGTGTGTGTGTGCCGTGCGCGGCATCGTCAAGGTAACCTTGGACTTCTAATTCACCACCATCCAAACGATTACTGTGAGGGCTCGATTCTGATGCTCGCGTATGATGCACCGAAAAAGACCGAATCTTCTGCGAGGGCGTTCATGACGTTTTTCTTTTCTCGCGACAACCCGCCGTTGGAGATGATGAACTATCAAACGTCACTGTATGTATTGGTGATGGATGCTCGCCCGGGTGTCAGTAGAAAACTCCGCACGGACATCTGTACTGCTGTTAGAACCCCATGACCGCTTCCGCTTCCCGTCCAAGCGAACTGAAGGCGGAGGTGTCTCGTCTCCGAGTGTTCATGACTGACGAATGACAGATATGCTGTATATAAAAGGGCGAAAGGTGGAGCGCACGCCAGCGAATGAATTACTACTGTAATGAATGGCTGACATTTTCAGTTTCTGACTGCGGAGATGAAGAACCAACCGCGGTGCAAAGGAGATAATCAAATTGAAAAAGTCGGCGTAGCGTCCGTCGGACGAATCCCGAACGACGTTTGCCGTGCATCGAGGATCCCTTTTTGCCACCGCTGTTTCAGCCGAGTTCAAGTTCGGGACCCCGAGTCGGCGTTCGACGCGAATCTCCCTTCTCGACATCCATCCATCTTAGATACCTCTCCACTGCCATTTTCCTCTCCGTTCGAAAGTAAAATAAATAAATAAAAATCGAGCAATCCGGGACTACTACGTGAATTGCTGTTCCTTCCCACACGCAGTCACTATCTCTTCCTATTCCTAGTTTTGGCCTGACAACTGACTGACTGACTGACGTTCCTCTCATCTGTCCGTCCGTTGATCCGACCCCCCTCCGAGCCACGAAGAATAGAAGTATGCGAGCTGCTCTTGCCAAACCTTCGCTTATCGTAAAACTTACAGGCTGCTCGGTTTTTACTGTAATTCCAATCTTCGCTAATCGCATGCTGTAACTGCCAGTTTTTGGTTCCAATCTTCGCTTACTGCAAAGACTATTTATTTTTTTCACTGGCGTCGAATCGAGTCGAGTCGTCACTGCATCAAGTTCGTTGGCCGTACATACATACAGTATGCCCTTGATGGGTACGACCGACCGTAGAAGGAGGGCGGGGCAGGGTGGATGCTCGTCAACAGTGCAAAGTCCGCGGTCGGATCGGACATTTTTGGTTTTGAGGCCACAGTATTGAGCAAGAGGATTTCTACTTCGGGTGCTTGGCATCCCCGTCTTCGTTACGTTCAATCTGAATACGTAGGAGACGTCAAATGTATTCCGTGCTTCTCTTCTCCCACCGACCGTGTTTCGTTTCGTTCCTTACCTTCTACCTTGGGTCATGTCCGTATAGGGTCAATTTGCATCTGTGAAATCCTTTTTATCTATCGGCCCAGTCTCTTTGAACCTCTCCGGGGGGCACATTCAACACTACACTGTGAACCGCGCTGTGCCGATGCCGTAAATCTAATCTCTTCCGAGTCGCTTTGTAAGGAACAGACAGCGCAGGCGCCCGTCATTTACACTATGCGCGGTCGTCCCTTGTGACGGGATCTTGTTGGGAATTCCGCCCTCCCTGAATGGCTCCGACTATAAGATAGCGCCAATTTTCATTCTTGTAGGCTCCCCATCCTCGTCAACCCTCATTCCTTTGTGTTGCGTGGAAAATAAAATACCCTCCTCTCCTCTCCTACGTGTACGGTAATGCGTCTCTTCCGTGTCCTCCCCGCTCTCAGTCTGCTCTTCGGAGCGCGTGCGTCCTCCCTCGACTCGCGCGCGCCAGCACCCCATCGCAACGATGTGCGTGACCTCCTCGACGTGTGCGCGTCCCTCGACACCGAGGTCGTCGTACCCGACCAACTGGGAATCCTGACCGCCGTCGGGGTAATTGGTGCGTCAAACATCTATCGTTGCATTTTTTTTAATGTTCCTGCGTTCCTGAGAAACTTGACAGACATGTGCCTCTGTCTCTCGGCCCTCCCGGTTTTCCTCGAGACCAACATCGTTGCAATCCTGGCCGTCACCATCGCAGGAGACCAAGTGGTCACCGCCATATTGACGAGTCTGGTCCGTGGTCGATGGTTTTTCAACCGACACGCGTGTCTGTGCGCTGACCATGATCTATCTCTTTTTCAGCTCAACGAGGCCGCCCCCCAAAACTGCAACTACCCCACGCACAGTACCCCCGCCTGCGTCAACGAAAACCCCTGCGGCTTCTCCTGCACAGACGGCTTCACCGCGTCCCCGCCCACCAACCCAACCACTTGCGTATGCAGCCCGCCCTCGGTCGTCTGCAACGGCGTGTGCCAGGCCATAGGGGCGTGCCCCTCGAGCCAGCCGCCAAGCAAGAAGAAGCGGAGCTGGGTCGGCAGCGGCTCGTGCTCGGACATGGGACCCGGCTGGGCAGCCTGTGGCGTCTTTGGCGGTGGTCCCCGTGCGTGGGAGTGCGTCGACACTGCGCGTGATCTCGAGAGCTGTAAGTGTGCCCTGTGGCCCCGCGTTTGTTCCGCAGCTGACGGATCTGTCTGTTTTTCTGTCTCAAGGTGGTGGTTGCATGTTCCCCCTTACGGCTTACTCCCCCGAGGGCAAGGACTGCTCGACCCTCCCTGGCGTTGCGGACGTCTCTTGCATGGCGGGCGAATGCGTCGTCCACCGCTGCTTACCCGGATACAAGCCCGCTCCGTCGGGCTGCGTCCGCAAGCATTACCACCACACCATTTCACAAACTGAATATGCGGACGACGCGGACGTGCCCGCAAGGGTCTATGGACTCGAACACGTTCCCCTCGGGAGGGACTGAGTTTTCTGCGGATTTTTTCTGCCTCACCAGACTCTTACACCCAGATACCACTTCGACGGACTTGTCTCAGACTATCTTTCGGGCAACTACTTTCCTTTTTAAGTACCTGTCCTTGTTATCAGTCAGTCACCACCCCTTGGGCTTGTGTTGTGTTGTCGATAGGCCGCGAACGTTTACTTCGTTACAGTACTGTATACCATCTGTGACGTTGCCGCAAATGAACAGAAACAGTGCCGCGTGCCTCTGCCGCTGTTAATTTTACCTTACCCGAATAAATCTGTATCTAGGACTTAGATCTCATAAAACCCGAGGGCTCGTACTAAATTACAGTGGTACGCGGGGAAGCTTGGCTCGGTGGTAAACACGTGTCATGCTTACTTGCTTGGAACGATCAGGGCAATCACCACAAAGTCGAGAAAGATACAGTAAGAAAGCCTGTCTGACAGCCGTGCGTGCGTGCAACGCGTCTCATAGTGTCAAAAAAGAATATATGGTGGATTTGGACCCGCTTCCATGAGAACGTTGCTTTGCATAAATGCAAATGATGTATGTAGTAATCATTCGCATCTCATTGTACGTTGATGACCTGTGCCCCGCGCTTTCTCAATGTGCACACGCACACGAGGCGCTAGGCAAAGACGATCTACCTCATCATTCCCCAAGTTGAACGGCGCGATGGACCCCTGGCAAGCAGCGAGCAGCGTTGCGCTGGAAAACTTGACCTTCCCAATCCATCCATGATCCATCCATCTGCCACGCTGTCTGTCCAGGTAGTAGGCCTCGAATCTTAGCATCGTGCTAGATGAAGTGTGCAGTGGTGTGAAGTTGAATATAACGGGACAGGAGCAAGTAGCGAACGCAGCCGCTTGGGGGTGTAGGGATGGCCTGTGCGCCCCAGGCAAGATCAGAGGCAGGGGTGGGGCACATTGAGGGGGGTGAGCTTGTTGGGGCTGAGGAGCGCAGCGGCGGGGCGGGGCAGGGCGTGTTGAAGGGAGGAGGAGGTGCATTGAAGGGGGGGGGGGGGGGGAGCGCATTGGAGAAGCGCGTCGGAGGGGAGTGCGCCAGAGGGCATTGGGGCTGCGCGCGCACTGGCATTTGCTGCTGGGGACAGCGCATCTGGTTTGGCGCGCTTACCCCTGATTGCTCTCCCCCAGCGTACGGATCAGTATGTATGCGCATACATTTCCCCTTTGAAACGCCGATGCTGCGCTCGGTTACTAGTCTGTGTTCTCCGGGGAGACTCGGATGTTTCTTCAAGGTGCGTTTCACCTCATGGGAAGGCACTTCAAGGCAGGCGAAGCGGAACAAGACTTGGAGCGAAAGAAGGTGCAGACTGTATCACCTTAGGTTGACCTTCCGAGGTGGATGGCATAGAGTAGCATATTGACGCATACATACTGTACCGACCCCTACACCTACACCAGTAGTCTCGGCTCCAGACGTTCAATAATCTAATCATCTGGGATTAAATCTGAGATTACATCGGAGTGTGAAAAGGTTTTGCGTTGTAGATTAACGTCTGGTGAGTGTAGGTCATCCATCACGTGCTCTAATAAGGATCTATACCACTTTTCCCCTCACTGGCGCTACACTGCGTACAGTTCAACCCCATCGACGTGCTCGCATAAAACCTCTTCCATGCCTCTATCTTAGCCCCTGGGTTTGAATGCGACATGACATGACATCACCATACCCCTTTCGCGCAACACCCTCGCCTTGGGCCAGTCGCCACGCAGCTGCATCACCGCGCCAGCATCAATGGCGCCTTTCTCTCTATCGTAGTCGAGGGACACCCCCTCAGGACGCTCCTCCCGCTCTCCACGGGCCACTTTCCCTCGGTGCGTGCGCCCTTCGGCACCTCCCTTCCTATTTCTACAAGACTACAACTTGGATTGAAATCTGCAGGCTGGGGGATGTTTGGTGGGCTGCCGTGTGCATAAGGGGTTGCGCATTGCTCGAAAATGCGACCTCAACATCTGCAGCACGCTTGGCAGCGTGTGCAAGCTTACGCGCAGGTGGGAACGGCCACATGCTTGTGCGTTTTGAACTGAGTTGACATCCGGTCTGATATCATGCACCTCTCCTGGAATTGCGTTTGTGCTTGAGCTGCACCTGCACCTGTGCAGCAATGATCCTGAGGTGGAGGCTCATGGAGCGACGGGCTCTGAGCTGCGCGTGAACGCATGAGCTGCACACGTTTCACATTTGTGTCGAAGTGGCGGGGACTCGCTTGATTTTGAAATTCTGCTGACACGTTCCCCAGATCTCGACCTCAACCTCGCACGCAATAGCAAACTTCAAAGCAGAATCTCATGAATGGGTTCAATTTCAACGGCTTGTGCCTGATATCATGTCAGTTCGTTGATGTCCTCGACTGCATGCATATGCGTGGCGTCACCCGAGGGTTCAATCTCCTTCGCTCCCACTTACCAACCCCTTCTGTCGTCTCAAACATGAGGAGAGGGTTCTATATCCTTTCTAGTGGCTTTGCACCACCCACCAACCTCCTCTCTCGCCTCAAATGCAAGTAGAGGATTGCATCCCTTTCAGGTCGTGTTGGACTCATTCCCGACTTTTATTCTCACTCGTAGGGTACAGGTTTGGTAGGTTTTAAGCGAAATAATACTGTTTTACAAACTGTACGCCGTATAAGTATTATGGCTGCATCTTACCGGTGTACCATGACACATTCAGCGCTATATTCAGCTATGGTAGGGTACGGTTGGCGCGTCTGCATCACATGACAGATGATCTACACCCGCCCAATCAAAACTCACCAGACATTCCTATTTTTCTGATACAGATGTTTTTCACACTCCGATTCCGATTCCG
This sequence comes from Russula ochroleuca, assembly GCA_015178965.1. Lineage (NCBI taxonomy): Eukaryota > Fungi > Basidiomycota > Agaricomycetes > Russulales > Russulaceae > Russula > Russula ochroleuca. The sequence continues at coordinate 303,310 of WHVB01000015.1, forward strand.
AAAAGAGAAATAGAATGTCTTTTCGAGACTAGATGGGGACCGAGACTAACGTTCAATCTGAATACGGAGACGTCAAATGTATCCCGTGCTTCTCTTCTCCCACCGACCGTGTTTCGTTTCGTTCCTTACCTTCTACCTTGGGTCATGTCCGTACTGGGTCAATGGTGTCTCAATCAACAACTGTCACGACCGTACCGGCCCAAGTACCGGCCCCGTCGCACGCGCCATTGCATTTGCATCTGAAATCCTTTTTATCTCTTTCTCCCCAAATTCTCGTCGATCGGCCGACCCAGTGATCGTTCTGTTCTCTCTTTGAACGCCTCCGGGGGACTGATTGATTGATTGATTGATGAAGGGACGGGCAACACTGTATGAAACTTGCGCTTGAATCTCTTCCTAGTCGCTTTGTAAGGAACAGACTGCGGTCGTCCCTTGTTCGGACGGACGGGATCTTGTTGGGAATTCCGCCCGCCCTGTATGGCTCCGACTATAAGATAGCGCCAATTTTCATTCTTGTAGGCTCCCCATCCTCGTCAACCCTCATTCCTTTGCGTTGCGTGGATAAAAAAAAACCCCCTCTCCTCTCCTACTCGTACGGTAATGCGTCTCTTCCGTGTCCTCCCCGCTCTCAGTCTGCTCTTCGGAGCGCGTGCGTCCTCCTCCCTCGACTCGCGCGCACCAGCACCCCATCGCAACGATGCGCGTGACCTCCTCGACGTGTGCGCGTCCGTCGACACCAACCTCGTCGTACCCGACATCCTGAACATCCTGACTGCCGTCGGGGTAATTGGTGCGTCAAAAGTTTATCATCGCATGTTTTTAATGTTCCTGTGTTCCTGAGAAAATTTGACAGACGTGTGCCTCTGTCTCTCGGCCCTCCCACTTTTCCTCGAGACCAACATCGTCGCAATCCTCGGCATCGACATCGCAGGAGAACCAGAAGTCACTAAGATTTTGACGAATCTGGTCAGTGGTCGAACGGTTCAACCAATCCGATACATCGCATTCTCGCTGACCCGACATCTCTTTCTTTCTCAGATCAACAAGGGCGCGCCCCAAAACTGCAACTACCCCACGCACAGCACCCCCGCCTGCATCAACGGAAACCCCTGCGGCTTCACCTGCACAGACAGCTTCACCGCGTCCCCGCCCACCAACCCGACCGACTGCGTATGCAACCCGCCCTCGGTCGTCTGCAACGGCGTGTGCAAGGCAGGGGCGTGCCCCTCAAGCCAGCCGCCAAGCAAGAAGAAGCGGAGCTGGGTCGGCAGCGGCTCGTGCTCGGACATGGGACCCGGCTGGGCAGCCTGTGGCGTCTTTGGTGGCAGCCCGCGCGCATGGGAGTGCGTCGACACTGCGCATGATCTCGAGAGCTGTAAGTGCATCTGTGCCGTTTACATCTCATACCGGCCCGACTGACTTGGATGGATTCTGTCTGTTTTAAGGTGGTGGCTGCATGTTCCCCCTTACGGCATACTCCCCCGAGGGCAAGGACTGCTCGATCCTCCCCGGCGTTGCAGATGTCTCTTGCATGGCGGGCGAATGCGTCGTCCACCGCTGCTTACCCGGATACAAGCCCGCTCCGTCAGGCTGCGTCCGCAAGCACTACCACCACGCCATTTCACAAACCGAATATGCGGACGAGGAGGACGTGCCCGCGAGGGTCTATGGACTCGAACACGTTCCCCTCGGGAGGGACTGAATTTTCTGCTGATTGTTTCTGCCTCACCGGACTCTTACACCCAGATACCACTTCGACGACGGACTTTCAGACTATCTTTCGGACAACTACTTTCCTTTTTAAGTACCTGTCCTTGTTATCAGTCAGTCACCACCCCTTGGGCTTGTGTTGTGTTGTCGATAGGCCGCGAACGTTTACTTCGTTACAGTACTGTATACCATCTGTGACGTTGCCGCAAATGAACAGAAACAGTGCCGCGTGCCTCTGCCACTGTTAATTTTACCTTATCCGAATAAATCTGTATCTAGGACTTAGATCCCAGGGCTCGTACTAAATTACAGTGGTACGCGGGGAAGCTTGGCTCGGTGGTAAACACGTGTCATGCGGAAAGATCAGGGCAATCACCACCAAGTCGAGAAAGATACAGTAAGAAGAAAGCCTGTCTGACAGCCGTGCGTGCGTGCGTGTAAGCGTCTCATGGTGTCAAAAATGAATATATGGTGGATTTGGACCCACTTCCATGAGAACGCTGCTTTGCATAAATGCAAATGATGTACTGTATGTAGTAGATCGGACGGAACAAATGACTGCGGATTCCCCAACTGCCGCCCCAATTCTGTCATGTGCCAATCGAGAATTATACGATGATTTGATTGACACTGCTGCACCGACAATACTCGTGAAAAACGGGCCGACGATGGTGCTTTTCGGTCTCAATCGATTGGTTCGGTGCGCAGAGGCACAAAAAGAAAAGAATACAGTTAACGGGCGTGGGTTGCGCCAGGGGCGCTTACACTGACTTACTGACACTGCTACGGTGCAATGCAACCGTGGGATCGAGCAAGGCCCGCCCATTGAATGGCTCACCCCCAAACGTGATTGTGACTTCCCAAGGCCCATGGTCCAATTCCTCAGACGACATTACCAGGAACGCACTATCCCGGACAACGCGGCAAAAGTATCTCTGTGCATGTGTTCTTCGAATTCCCGAATAAATCATTGCTACAACACACGAATTGAATCAGTAGCAAAAAGCTAGAAAAAAGTAACAACGTCCACATAACACACGAACGTAAAAAGAATATAGGAGTGAGGTGGGATTGGATATCGTGTAAGTGTCCCCTCTGCCTAGTAGCCCGTCCCGTTTACCATCTGCTGTTGATGTAACGAAGGCGATGAGGTCGGTGTCTGGCCACCACGAGTGGGGGACACCTGGGGTGTCGGACTGTGAGCATGCATATGCGGGGAGAGTGATTGAGCGATTGCTACGGCCGGTGAACTACGTTGCGTTGCCCAAGGAATTGCCCGCGAAGGTCCAAGTTTCAGGTTGGCTAAATTCGTGACGCCAACAGCTGGGAGGTTGAAATTAGCCCCATTGCTAACGACATGCCCGATGTACGCAGCCCGGCCATTGACGGGCATATCTGGTTGGCCATTGGTAAACGCACCCTTCAACGGGATTTGCTGCACCGTGAGCCCGTTCGGCTGTGCGCCTGGGTGAAGGTATGTTCCATTAGGCGCATAGGCATTTTGCATGTGATAATTCGGGATCGAAATTGCAGCGTGGGGTTGGGTCGACTTCATCGGCATAGGGGATGTAGCGGTCACGCCAGCGGGTGTTGCTTCAGCAGACGGTGTGGCAGAGTCTCTCTGCGGAGCAGGGGTGCAAGATGACTGTGATTCCTCCGATCCATCCAATGACGGGATAGGGGTGGGGCTAGTTCGACCATTGGTCGCTGTCGGCGTTGGGGACGACTGCGGAGAAGTCAGAGGGGCGGTTAAAACGGGGGTCGCAACTGGGCGCGAATTGCCGTTAGACGAAATGCGCATTGGCGGTATGTTGAGCACCGAGGGCAGCTTCTTCAACTGTTGATGCATTGAGATCGGCGTCCCCGTTGTCTGTGGCATCCCAAGTCCACTCTGCTGTTGCTGCTGTTGTTGCTGCTGGGCCACCTGTTGCTGGTGTTGCTGCGTAGCTGTGGCCTGAGAAGGTGTCTGAGGGACATGGGGACGGGGACCGACGATGATGGCGTCGCGACGGAAGGCGGGTGCGATGCCCGTCCTGTAAGGAAGAAACCCAAACAGACGTCCATCTGATGAAGGTGTGTAAATGGTGGGATCAGTGGTTAGACGCTGGTGATCGTCCTCCTGGTACAAGGACATCCCCTTAAGCAAATATCTAGCACGACAGTCAGCGATAGATGATCTTGATTATCAAGGAACGCATACCTGGGATGGAATTCGTCCACAAGAACCCTGTCTTTCTCATCAGGGCCGTCGGGACCAACGGAGGGTTCATCATCTGTATCGAATAGCCAACGATCACGAATGCGCCACGAAGCCTCTTTTTCAGCAGTTGATTCATTATCGGGCATCTCTGAATCCACAGTTGCGGAGCTTGTTGAGCGCCGAGGGTAACTCAACAACTCGTCACGTGGTGGAGACCAACGCGTGGTTCGACGGTCGATACGTAACACACCTCCGCGGCCACGACGAACCCGGAACGCACGCCACTCTGGAACCGAAGAGCCCTCGTCCGGGTTGGACCTCGGAGATGATGACCGGGACGCCTCAGGCTGGGGAAACCACTTGAAATGTCGTTGAGCCTGAGTAATAGGCTGGGGCTGATATGCATTCTACTTGGCGGTCAGTAGAAACGCGGGTGATAAAATGCAAACAGCTCACCTCCATTCCATCTTCCCAATGATGATCACGTTCTTTGATCCGGGCCATCTCCCGATCGACTTGTGCCAGGATCGCTGCAGCGCGCTCCTTGGGACGCACAACGGTGTCATGGTGCGATACCGGAGACATAAGGTCATTGTCGCGTGTCTTGATCTTGACTCCCCCAATGCGACTACATAATCCGTTTTAAGTTAAAATGCTGTTAGGGAACAGTAATGGGCGTACACTTCTGGTTTGGCTTTCTTGACCACCCTCTCCTTATCGTAGAACAACTCCTCGTCCTCCTTTGCATTGAGTAACGAGGGGAACTTGCGCTTGAGATTTGCAAAGTCTTCGCGCTTCTCCCATACTGCTTTTGCTTGTTGCGACGCCTCGCGCTTCAGTTGTTCACGCTTGAGGACACCGCTGACAAGTTCGGCCGTGGTGGCGAGCTCTTGCTTCAGGCGCATGAGTTTCTCTGAAGAAGATGCTTGTGAGGCGCGGGTCTTGCGCATCGCCTTGACATCACGCCGCCTGAAACAGATGTAGGATTCATTTTTGACATCTGACTCGTCATACTAAAGCGGAGAAGCGTAAGTAATACAAGGGCCACGCGATTTAATCAGACTTACGTTGAGAGTAGGAATTATTCGGTGGCCTCCTCGCTCGACTCGACGCTCCTTCCAGTAAGGGTAGATCGCCTTTGCAAAACGAAGTAACAGTGGTGGTTGCGGAATCCATGATGGAATATTGAATGCAGCAAACGTGTCAGGTGTTAGCCTGCCGGAGAATGTTTCTTGGTAGTCAGAAAATGGTGGGAAAGGAGAGCCTTGTTCAAGGCCCTACGACCGGACGTTAGTTTCGCACGTGCAACGTGTAAAGAAAGCAGCGCACATGATGCAGAAACTCGGTCTTCTCGTGGGTCACCTTTTCAAAAAGCCCCATCACAAGTTCGAACTCGTCTTCTGAAATGACAATGGGTTGGGCAACATCTGGCTCTTTGCCCTTCGCTTTTGCGCTGCGCTGGGAGGTCCTCGTTGCTGTGCCGGGTGTTGAAACGGCCCCTTGAGCGGAAGTTCCCTCGCCACGAGCTTCCTCATTGTTCTTGTCGAGCCACTCTTTGTCGCGCTCATCCATGAAATAGGAAAATCCATGAGCGAGTGCGTCCTGTGTGGTCTCCTCAATCGTCTCGGACGTCTTGAGGTATGAGACAGGATCACGCCACCGGCTAGGTGGGTAAAGGGACTCATAGTCATCCACAAGTCCGGCATTGTCCGGGGTTGGGATGTAGGCATCTGGTTGTTTGATGGGAGGCTTATCGCCCGGGCCACGGGCGGTGCGGGAAGTCGAGTGGCGTTGCGAGGCAGCTGACAAGACAGCTTGAAGGTGGTGTTCCTATAAAAGGGCGATGAGTCAGCATTCCGCGGGATGAAAGTCTCACGGTGGCAACCAATCAGAAAACGCCACCAGGCGCCTCTCAACATGAGGGGTGCCAAGGCATGATGAAGCAGAAAATGCAGGCTCACATTGGCATCTTCTGCATCAACACCGGCAGTTGACACAATCCTGGCCTTCTCCTCGTCCTCGTCGAAAGCCAGAGGGTCCGCATCGAGGCTACCATGAACGATATGGAGTCGGGTCTTGTTTGTGACACGGTTACGGTTGCGAAGGGTAGAGGGGCCGGGGTTGTGTGCACGGGGCATATCATGGAGAAAAAGAATGGGGACGATGCAGGATAAATTAGGGCGGGGGGTTGTCTACGCAGGATGAGTCGGCTTTCGTTCACTTTGGCGGGCCACGGCGCTGCGGGGAAAGAACCGAGCGTGGGAAGTTGCTCCGATTTTCCGGCCCGAAAAAGCAAAAAGCTGGCCGCCCATTGTTGTTTGGTCGTGTGGATGCCGACATTGTGGCGCTTACCTTGGAAATCCACGTAAAACCTGTGCCGTTTTCCTGTAACTATTCTACCGTCAAAATTACTCTGCGTTCCGCATTCCAATTTCAACACAACTTGCGGGCTTGATCAAAACTTATCAAATGAAATCAGCCACAAGTAGATGTCTACTCGCGTAAACGACGAACCCACAAAGACCTGGCAGGGTGACGGGTGGGGGATCAGAGGGAAATGGACAGAAGACCACAAGACAGAAAACAGTGGACGAGCATTACTGTCGATAGTCACATCATCCAAGGCTCCACAGTCATCTAGTATAATCACGAACCTGTGTCATTTCCTTGTAAATCATCAATTTCGATGATAACTGGGAACACAGCCCTTGCAATCGGCTAATGGTCGCCAACCATCACACTAGTTATTGCGGAGGTAAATGCAAGGGCTGAAAGTGAAGTACGATCGGAGAAGTCGAGCTAGGTCAAAGAAATGTGAATTATATGCGTCTGATTTACAATCGAGGCTACTCAGAACGTACCTCTTTCGTTTTCCTTCTCCGTCATTCGAATCGATAGCCCATTCAGAGATAGTTATGACTCGTGAGATACGTGATGACTCATATATCGTGAACCCGTGCCTCGTTGAAGGGGAAAGTATGCCATGCGAGCACAAGCAATCTACTGGGCATACTTCAGACCGGGATACAAAGTGGCCACAGGAAATCGCGGGGGATCGCAATGAGGTCGATTACAGATGTTCAAGTTATTGTATGCCGGTTTGTGCATTGTGGTTGACCCAACCCACGAGGCCAATGCGAACACAAGGTGAAGGGTCATGAAGAAGTCGTTCTGGGGTCGTCTCCATCTACGCAAAATATTAGCACATACTCGGGCTCCCGTCTTCCACAAAGGGAGTAGGAACAAAAGTGGAGGAGAGCACCAACGCTGGGAGGCAAGGGGAGGAGAGGGAAAGAAGAGGGAGGAGTATATGCTTGATACCCACGTTACTATTGCCGTTTTCAAAAATAAAAATATTGGGGATGACAGCATTAGGAGAAGAAGGGCGGATTCAGAGAGGCTAAGCTCCGCACTGTGCCCTCATGTTCCCCGACCGGATTCCCCCCATCCAGCACCCATCTGGACTCCAGACTTCGCCAACCATTGGTCTACACGTGAATGCATTAAGGCATATAGGATGTTAGAGTCACGATGGAGCATGGATGCTGTCGCGCGGGTTTTGAGAGGGAGGAGAAGATTGGGACAGTGTGGGATGGTGAAACGGGACAAAGGCGAGGAGGGCGGGGTGGTCCTGTCGCACGGTACGGCTCGGCTATTAGCGCTCGTGTACCCTATTGGGCGATGGAACAGAGAATCTTATCTTATCAGTTCATCATAAATATTGATATTGATTTGTTTCGACAAAAACGGTCTCATCTAATTTACTTTACAGATCTCCACAAGCACATCGATATTCATCGGGAACCCAAGCGCGACCCGTGTTTACTTTCAAGCGAGAGACGATGGTACCATCCCACCATCGCACGTTACGATCTGTAAATCATATAACGAGCAAGAAAGTTGATAATACAGGCCCACGAACCTTGTCTGTCATGTACGAGTTCGTAATCAACAGCTCTACTATTTGAGCGACCTCCTCTGGTTGGCCAAAGCGGCCCACAGGAACAAGATCCTGTCATGGCATTAAAACGTCAAATGAGCTGAAGAGATCGGCTCTACACACGCGATGCGCAGGAGTGGGGTCCTTGAACATGACCGTGTTGGCGATTAGGGCTGGGGCAACGGCATTGCAGGTCTGCCATGGCGAATCAGCTCAACATGACATGTCGGACTGATACTATAATGGCGCTTACAATTCCCTTTTTACTGTATTGTCTGGCGATCCAGTGCATGAGGCCGTGTAATGCAGATTTTGAAGAGGAGTAGTGAGGTCCAAGAACCCCTCCAGTGGCTACGCGCATATCATCTCTCGAGTCTGTGCAGATAGCGAAAAAGAAGGCTTACCAGCAGCAATACTAGAGCAGAAGACGACTCTCCCATAGCCTTGCTTTTCCATGTGCGGGATGCACAGCTGGGTCAGCTGGGCTCGGCGATCATACTGTCAGCACGCCCGTGTCATGGAAGCGTGCCACTGACCAGGAATGGGCCACCCGTATTTGCCCGCCAACACCTTTCAAATTCATCCAGACTGGCGTCTTCTATCTTGGCCTTGATTCCAAGCATAGTCCCTGCTTTGGCGGCATTGTTGTATAAGATGTCCGGATTCCCGAGCTCCTCGACAACCTTCGCGTGTAGGGCGCGCACCGCGTCAAAGTCGGCGAGGTCTGCCTTGAACGCGGCAACGCGCACGCCGGAAGCGCGCAGTTCCTCGACCAGCGCAGTTGCCACGTCATGCTGCGTGAAATAATGCAGCGCGAGGTGTACGCCGCGCGTAGCGAGGAGGCGTGCTGTCGCCTTCCCAATACCGCCACTGTCACGGTTGCGACGATGGGGTGGTACAGTAGCAGTTTTTTTTGAGCGCGCGATCATGAAATCGTGAGACTGAAGCTCACGTTGCACCAGTTATGAGGGCTAGTTTGCCCTTAAGGGGTATTGGAACGTATGTGCCAGACAAGGACTCAGACATGAGGGGGCTAGGTGTGTTATCCGTAGCGATCGGGGGGACGACTTGGGTCCTGGTGATGGCGATCGATTATCAAGGGCGAGGAAGAGCGCTGGCCAGTTTGACGGTCAGTCATATTATGGACATGGGTGAGGAAAGATTTAAGTTCTGTAGAATAGCCGAGACCAGCGAATCACAAAGCATAGTTGGATGACATCGTTTACGGTCCCGCGGCTGGCGCCCAGAGTCGACTTGGTTCGGGTCCAAAGAGGCGCCCATAACCCCGACAAAAGGCGCAAGTGAGCCTGAGGGGCCCTTCCAGAACCCCCCGACAGCAACTCTCATCCTCCGAGTCTTCTCACATCATGCTCCACTACGACTTCCCCCTCGTCCCCTTCCTCTTCGCCACCGCCCTCTCCGTCAATGGCCTCCGCAAACGCTCTCTCTCTCCCTCCGGTGCCGCCGCGGCCTTCCTCACAGGCATATCCATGCTCTCCCTGCCCCTCCGTACCCCGGGCATAGTCCTCATCACATTCTACCTCCTGGGCTCGAGTGCCACGCGCGCGGGCCAGCCACGTAAGGCCGCGCTCGAGGACGGGCACGATCATGCCCTCGCCGGTTATCGGACTGCTGCGCAGGTGTTCTCCAACTCGGCTAGCGCACTAGTCGCAACTCTTGCCTGGGGGGCACTGCACGCCCCAGGGTTCCCTGGAGTCAGAGTTGCAGAAGCGCTCTTTGGCGTACGTAGCGTGCCATACGCGAACGAAACATGGTGTCCGCTCGACGCGGGCATCACGAAGGGATGGAGTCGGGCGCTACTATTCATTGTCCTCGGGTGCGGTTTCATCTCTCCCACCCCCCTTTTTCGTCGACTTCCCCGTTGATCGGTTCCTACAGGCACTTTGCATGTTGCATGGGTGATACGCTCGCATCAGAACTTGGTATTCTATCGAGCTCGCCGCCCATCCTTCTCACGACACTCAAAACTGTGCCACCGGGCACGAATGGTGCGCTTTCATTACTAGGGACCGCGGCCTCCGTTGGCGGCGGGATGGCCATGGGCTGGACAATGTGGGCCGCGCTTTCTGTGGAAAACGCCTCATGTCGTGATCAGACCGGCGATCTGTTCTTGCTGCTGCTTGGATGGGGTGCGATCGCTGGCGGTCTGGGATCCCTCGTGCGTATTCAGTTTTATTTGTCATCTCAACTCGGGTAAGCCCTAACCGATGGCTTTTCGGCATAGCTTGATTCGCTTCTCGGCGCTACGCTGCAACGGACGCAGTATTCCAACACGAGCAAACGGATATTGACTGACACATCGACCCCACAAGACGATTCCGATATTAAAGTCGTGAGCGGTCTGGATGTGCTCACGAATAATCATGTACGCATATCAGTATCAATTCATTTGCCAACACCGTGCTCAGTCCAATTGCCTAGGTCAACCTCATTTCTTCGACACTGACTGCATTGGCGCTAGGATATCTTGCCTAGCTAAAAAAAAAGGAAGCCGTTTTGGTATCTACTTATTTCTTCCCTCCTCTTTCTATCTCTGAGCGCGGACAATTTGACACCCGCTTGAGCATTGTTACGCTATTTGTGTATTCTCAGCACGATGACCTACTTGTATGACTAGGGCTTACTCGCATCCACTCATCAAAATTGAGCTGTTATTTGCTCGATATGGCTTTTCTCGCATATGAACCGACCCGCATGTCAACCCAACCCTAACCCTAGTTGACTATTGCCCGATGCCGACGACGCGGGGATCGGCGAAGTTGCCTCAGTTCACGCGTCTGGCTCGGCTCGTTGGGCCTGTCGTCGTGCCAACGATATAGTCATCAGCCGTGCAAAATCACATGAAAACCAAACAAACAATAGTCCAACCACCCGACTATATTCATGAATCGTGTGACTAGTGACTGGTTGGCTGGGCAGCGTTCAAAGTTGTCCAAGTGCGTGATGTCCAAGAACCTACCACCTATAGGAGAAAATGTATCGCGAGCATCTGCTCGTAAACTCGACGGGCCAGGAGTAAGGAAGATCCTTGACGAGACGAGCAGAGGCAGAGGCGTGTCTGGAGACGCACGAAGTATTTCAATCCATCTTGTCCTCGGAGACGTACGGAAGACTTGACCGGGTGACCAGTTGACCCCGCAGTAAGCGTGCACGAAGCTTCCATGCAGGTGTCGACCTAATATTACTGCTGCTTCTTATCGTACATACGCGACCTACTTGTTGCTGGTTAATTAAATACCGTGTAATTATCACGATCAGGTCATGGGTGTTTGGCACGGATTCAAGAGTCCCCCATTTCGCTTCTTCGTTCGCTTCGCGAGAACCCAACACACTGTACTTTGCATCGCTAAGCGGACTGAAGTTTGTCGCAGACACCGGTACCGGCCTGGCGGAGCACCACAGCAGCGGACTAGGATCAACACCAGAAGCTCGTACGGTTTTCCGAGCTTCGTGTTCGTAGCACAGGGTTTCGGATATCTGACGAAGGCAGCTGTACACCATGTCCTTCACCCTGTCGATTCTCACGGGCCAACGGATGATAAAGCTCTTGGGGAGAGGGCTGGGCTGTGACTGGCCCTGTGGCGGCGGGTTGTTCTGGGGAGTGTTGCGATTTGGGAGGATAGAGTCCAGGCTGTGCCTGATATTCACGTCCCTTCTCCAGATAAGATGGTGCGTTTAACATTGCCGGTGCTGGCGGCACCATAGGTGATACAAATAAAGACATAGTGTCAGCAGTCAATCTAAAGGTGGTAAGAAACGATAGATAACTTACACGTATTAGAGGATGTTGCATGGGTTTGTGGGTCGCCCGCGGGCAGTGGCAAAGGAGTACTGGGGACAGTTGAATTAATATTCTTGACTCCGACAACATGTTTGCGCTGATTTTGAGTACGTAGCAACGCAGAAGGAGGTGTGGTGGGGGTTTCCCTTTCATCCAAGGGTTGCGCTGAGTTTGAAGACGGACCCTCTTCTCCTCGAGAGTCGCCCATGTCAGGGAGACGCGGCGCGCTGGAGTCATGCTTGTGGCTGCGGAAAGAGGAGTACATCCGTTGAACGAAGCTGTCTGGGGATGCCTTTGGGTACTGCGTGACATCCGGAGCATAACTGGTTGTGGGCTTGGGTTCGACATTGGTCAGGCGGTTCTCGCTCGGACGTGCGTCTTCTTTCTTTTTCTTCGAGAGCCCGCTTCGTAGTCCAGGCGGTGGCGGTCCATGTTCTAGTGGCGGCCCAACCCTAAACTCTCCCTGTGGTTGAGGTTCTTCGTAGCTGTATGGGTAGCTGTATGGGAAATCATAACGTTCTGGGTGAAAGAGAGGCAGGAACGGAAGGCCATTCGTAGCTGTGGATACATAAGACGGTCTCACTTGCAGTGTCGGTCCACTGGTTGCTTGGGTTCCCAAATCCGTCAATTTGGTCTCGCTTTGGGATATATTCGTAGATTTTGACATGATTTCGGGCGGTGAGGGAGAGTCATCGTATGGCCCTCTGCCAGTGGTGCCATCCATGGAAGGGAGATATTGGGATCACGTTGGCTGAATAGTAATACCGTTGGAGCCACCGTCGGTGATGCACGTGATGGCTACAGTAACCTAAAAAGGTGATCAGGTGATCTTGTCTCATCAGACCGTGAAGGTGGGAGATGTTGGTATCGTATCTCCTGCTTGACTTTGCGCTTGAAAAACTCACAAACATGTATGGCAGATCGTCCCCGCAACCAGCCTGTTTCAGTACCGCCTCAGCAATTGCAGCCATCGAATCGAAAGGAGACTTCATCTTCGGGGACAGTTCTGAGCCGCTCTTTCCGTGTACTTCAAGGCTGCGAGGAAGAAGACAACAAGATGGCCGATCGCTGGCAAAAAGATGCCGATGGCATCTTCGTTTTTGTGAGTCCTCGTGTCGGCGTGCATAATCTAGAACACTGTAGACCGGTTCTCCGCTTCCATTGCTCTGCTACTTTCAGTGTCAGTCCAGAGCCTGATCGAGGCCTGATCGGCCTGATCCCTAGGAGTCAAGATACCTCTTCATTCTATCTCGGAAACGTCTGAGCTACTCGCCGACCCGAATGCAACGCGCGCATCTATCCCTCCCTCTGTCGCTAAACCACTCCGTTTTCTCCTTCGACATATGCCATCTGGGTTGATTCGCTCTGGTTCTTGAGCTTGGTCATCAGCCTCGCATGCGCACTATTTGCAATACCGTCGCATCAATTGGCTCGTCGATATATCAGGGTCACTGGCACGATGCAGTCTAGAGAACCAAGCTCGGAAGCGTGCATTCTTTTTTAATGGCGCGGAGAAGATGCATATTGCTTGGGTCGTTGAGGAATCGCTAACCCTGCTAACTTTTTCTTTTTTTGGTGGAGTTCTCGCTTTACTGTTCAATATCAACCACGCGGCCTTCAACTCTGTGGTCTGGTGGATCGCGCTTTTTTCAATCATTTGTGGCCCGATCACAGTTATGCCAATTGTTCGGTACGGCAGCCCATACTATTCATTACCGTCTCGTTCAGCCTGGTTCAGAGTCAAAAGACTCTCATCCTCACTCTGCTTTCGCCCGCGTTTCGTCCAGGCCACAGCTTCATCACCAATACGATTACTTGCTTTCTTGTATCCGCTGGACCCTGATTTATCAAAATGGGGCTGTTATTTAGCTCGATACGGCTTTCCCCGCATGTAAATATCATACCGAAATCCTTAGACCCAAGAGTACGGTCTGAGATCTGAGTACCCAGCCCTTAGCCCTAGGTGTCTACCACCCACCGAAGCCGGGATCAGTGAAGTTGCCTCAGTTTGCGCGTCTCGGGCTTGATGCATTGATGAGTCAGGTTGGTCAGGCCGTCGTCACTCTGTCGTCGTGTCAACGATATAGCCATCAGCCGTGCAAAATCACACGATAACCAAACAAACAATAGTCCAACCACCCTACTGTATCATGAGTCGTGCGAAGCATTAGTGACTGGGCCGACTGGCCAGTGACCAAAGTTGTCCAAGTGCGTGATGTCCGAGAACCTACCACCTGTAGGAGAAATGTATTGCGAGCATCAGCTCGTAAACACCACCGGCCAGGAGTAAGGAAGATTCTTGACGAGGATGAAACAAGGGGGCAGAAGCGTGTCTGAAGACGTACGGAAGACTTGACTATGCTTGACGTGCTTGACTCCGCTGTAAGCGCATGTACGCGTGCACGCACACGTGCACAAAGCTTCTATGCAAATGTCGCCTTAATATTACTTCTTATCGTACACATACTGTGCGACAACATGTTGCTAGTTACTCAAACACCGTGTAATTATTGCGCTCAGGTCGTGGGTGTTTGGCACGGATTCGGGGGTTCCCCACTTCGCCTCTTCGTTGGCTTCGCGAGAACCCAACACAATGTACTTTGCATTGTTAAGCGGACTGAAGTTTGTCGCAGCCACCGGTACCGGCCTGGCAGTGCACCACAGCAGCGGATTAGGAACAACACCAGAAGCTCGGACGGTTTTCCGAGCTTTGTGTTCGTAGCCCAGGGTTTCGGATATCTGACGAAGTCAGCTGTACACCAAGTCCTTCGCCTTGTCGATTCTCACGGGCCAACGGATGATAAAGCTCTCGGGGAGCGGGCTGGACTGTGACTGGCCCTGTGGCGGCGGGTTGTTCTAGGGAGTGTTGCGGTTTGGGAGGGTAGAGTCTAGGCTGTGCCTGAGATTCACGTCCCTTCTCCAGATAAGATGGTGCGTTTAACATTGCCGGCGCTGGCTGTACTATAGGTGATACAAACAAAGACATAGCGTCAGCAGTCAACCCAAAGGTGGTAAGAAACGATAGATAACTTACACGTATTAGAGGGTGTTGCATGGGTCTCTGGGTCGCCCGCAGGCAGCGGCCAAGGGCTACTGGGGACCGTCAAATTGACATTCTGGACTCCGATAACATGTTTGCGCTGGTTTTGAGTAGGTAGCAACGCAGAAGGAGGTGTGGTGGGGGTTTCCCTTCCATCCGAGGGTTGCGCTGAGTTTGAAGACGGACCCTCGTCTCCTCGAAAGTCGCCCATGTCAGGGAGACGCGGCGCGCTGGAGTCATGCTTGTGGCTGCGGAAAGAGGAGTACACCCGTTGAACGAAGCTGTCTGGGGATGCTTTTGGGTACTGCGTGACATCCGGAGCATAACTGGTTGTGGGTTTGGGTTCGACATTGGTCAGGCGGTTCTCGTTCGGACGTGCGTCTTCTATGTCTTTCTTCGAGAGCCCGCTTCGTAGTCCAGGCGGTGGCGGTCCGTGTTCTAGTGGCGGTCCAATCCTAAACTCTGCACATGGTACCGTTCCTTGTACATAGCGGCCGTATGGCAAATCAGAATGCTCTAGGTGAAAGAGAGGCAGGAACAGAGGGCCATTCCATGATGCCGTGGATGAATAAGACGATCTCGCTTGCAGTGTCGGTCCACTAGTTGCTTGAGATCCCGAATCCGTCAATTTGGTCTCGCTTTGGGATATATTCGTAGATTTTGACATGCCGAGAGGAGTGTCATCGTATGGTCCTCTGCCAGTGGTGCTATCCATGGAAGGGAGATATTGGGATCACGAATAGGGTCGCTCCTAAGAGGGCAATAATAGGATGCTGTACTGTACTTGTGTGGGGGTATCGTGTGATAGCATAACCTAAAAAGGTGATATTTCGAACACGCTCTATATCACGCAACAGCTCTTCGGTGTCTCAAAATGGTGACAGAGACCGGGCCTGAGGTGGGGGAAGATGTTGGTATCGTATCTCCTGCTTGACCTTGCACTTGAAAAACTCACAAACATGTATGGCAGATCGTCCCCGCAACCAGCCTGTTTCAGTACCGCCTCAGCAATTGCAGCCATCGAAAGGAGAATCCATCTTCGGGGACAGTTCTGAACCGCTCTTTCCGTGTACTTCAAGGCTTCGAGGAAGAAGACAACAAGATGGCCGATCGCTGGCAAAAGGATGCCGATGGCATCTTCGTTTTTGTAAGTCCTCGTGTCGGCTTGCATAATCTAGAACACTGTAGACCGGTTCTCCGCTTCCATTGCTCTGCTACTTTCAGTGTCAGTCCAGAGCCTGATCGAGGCCTGATCGGCCTAATCCAAGAGTCAAGATACCCCTTCATTCTATCTCGGAAACATCCATTAGCTACTCGCCGATCCAAATGCAACACGCACATCTATCCCTCCCTCTGTCGCTGAACCACTCCGTTCTCTCCTTCGACATATGCCGTCTGGGTTGATTCACTCTGGTTCTTGAGCTTGGTCTTCAGCCTCACATGTGCACTGCTGCAACATCGTCATATCAATGGGCTCGTCGATATATCAGGGTCACTGGCACGATGCAGTCCAGAGAACTGAGCTCAAAAGCGTGCATTATTTTCTAATGTCGCAGAGAAGATGCTTATTGCTTGGGTCGTTGAAGAATCGCTAACCCTGCTACATGTCTCCTTTTTTCTTTTTTTTGGCGGTGTTAAATTCCAACCACGTGACCTTCAACTCTGTGGTCTGGTGGATCGCGCTTTTTTCAATCGTTTGGGGCCCGATCACAGTTATGCCAATTGTTCGGTACGACAGCCCATACTATTCGCCACCGTCTCGTTCAGCCTGGTTCGGAGAAAAAGGCTCTCATCCTCACTCCGCTTTCGCCCGCGTTTCGCCTTAATATTACTGCCACTTCTTATCGTACACATACTGTGCGACAACATGTTGCTAGTTACTCAAATACCGTGTAATTATTGCGCTCAGGCCGTGGGTGTTTGGCACGGATTCGGGGGTTCCCCATTTCGCCTCTTCGTTGGCTTCGCGAGAACCCAACACAATGTACTTTGCATCGTTAAGCGGACTGAAGTTTGTCGCAGTCACCGGTACCGGCCTGGCAGCGCACCACAGCAGCGGACTAGGAACAACACCAGAAGCTCGGACGGTTTTCCGAGCTTTGTGTTACGTAGCCCAGGGTTTCGGATATCTGACGTAGTCAGCTGTACACCAAGTCCTTCACCCTGTCGATTATCCCGGACCAACGGATGATAAAGCACTCGGGGAGCGGGGCTGGGCTGTGACTGGCCCTGTGGCGGCGGGTTGTTCTGGGGAGTGTTGCGATTCGGGAGGAAAGAGTCCAGGCTGTGCCTCGGATTCACATCCCTTCCCCAGATAAGACGGCGCGCTTAGTATTGCCAGTGCTGGCTGCGCTATAGGTGATACAAACAAAGACATAGTCTTAGCAGTCAATCTAAAAGTGGTAAGAAACGATAGATAACTTACACACGTATTAGAGGATATTGCAAGGATTCGTAGGTCGCGGCCAAGGGTTCGTACTGGACAGTCGAATCGATTTTCTTGATCGACGTACTCCGATAACATGTTTGGGCTGATTTTGAGTGGGTAGCAACGCAGAAGGTGTGATGGGGGTTTCCCTTTATTCAAAGGGTGGCGCTGAGTTTGAAGACAGTACCGCCTTTCCTCGAGGATTGCTCGAGTCAGGGAAATGTGGCGCACTGGAATCATACTCGCGGCTGCGGAGAGAGGTGTACGTCCGTTGAACGAAGCCTTTTAGGGATGCTTTTAGATACTGTATGGCATTTGGAGTATAACTGGTTGTGGAATTGGGTTCAGCATTGGCAGAGAGTTTCAGGCGGTTCCCGCGACGTGCGTCTACTTTCTCTTTCTTCAAAAGCCCACGTCGTAGTCCAGGCGGCGGCGGTCCACCTTCTAGTGGCGGCCCAACTCTTCCTAGCCCCAGTCGCCGTAGGCCGACGTGTCGCGATTTGGCAGGAAAGAGACCAGGTTGTGCCTGGGGTTCACGTCCCTTCTCCAAATTGGATGGTGCTCTTACTATTTCCAGCGCCGGCAGTGCTATAGGTAATACAAACAAGAACATAGTATCAGCAGTCAATCTAAAGGTGGTGGGAAATGACAGATGACTTACTAGAGGATGTTGCAAGGGTTTGTGAGCCGCCCGGGAGACTCGGAGGTAACGGAAGAGGGTTCGTACCGGAGACAGTCGAATTGCCATTGTTGATCAATCGTACTCTGAGTTTGGGCTGATTTTGAGTAGATACCGATGCAGAAAGAGGTGTGATGGGGTTTTCCCTTCTTCCCAAGGATGGTGCTGAGTTTGAAGACGGCCCCACCTTCCCTCGAGAGTCGCTGATATCAGGGGGATGCGGCGTACTGAAACCATGCTCGCGGTTGTGGAACGAGGACGTCCGTTGAACGAAGCTTTCTGAGGACGATTTTGGGTACTGCATGACATCCGGAGCATAACAAGTCGTGGGATTTTTTTCAGCATTTCCGGGGTCTTTCAGGCGGTTCTCTCGACAGGTATTTTCTCTTTTGTTTCCGTGCCTTGTGCGTCTTCTTTCTCTTTCTTCGAGAGCACTCTTCGTAGTCCAGGTGGTGGCAGTCCAACCCTATACAATGCTTCCTCTACTACTGTAAGTCCGTCATGGTCGGGCGGCAAGTGATAATGCTCTAGGTGAAAGGGTCATTCCTAGCCACGGATACGGTCTCCTTTGCAGTGTCGGTCCACTAGTTGCTCGAGATTCCGAATCCAGAAATTTGGTCTCGCTTTGGGATATATTTGACATGACTTCAGGTGGTGAGCTGGTGAAGTCATCGTCTGGTCGTTTGGTCGTCTAGTCCTATGACTCCTATCCATGGAAGAGAGATACTATAGTATTGAGATCACGTTGGGTGAATAGGGTCGCTCCTAAGAGGGCTATAATAGTATGTAACCCAAAAGGGTCGGGCTCCAAATTCTGCATACAGTACATGCAATAGTGCTTCAATCCATCCTACCGTCGGAGACGTACAGAATCTTGTACAGAATACTTGGCCGGTTGACCCCGCTGTGCAGTGTGCACGCACACGTGCACGAAGTTTCTATGCAAGTATCGACCAAATACTATTCCTGCTGTTTTCTTGTTGTACATATTTGTGCGGCTACTTTGCTTAAATGCTGTGTAATTATTGCGGTCAGGGTATGTGCGTTTGGCACGGACCCAAGGGTCCCTCCATTCGCTCTTTCGTCGACTTCACGAGAATCCAACATTACTGTACGTACTTTACACCGCCATGCGAATTAAAGCTTGTTGTGGCACTGGTACTGGCTTGGCAGCGCACCACAGCAACTTGAACAACGGACTTGGAACGCCTACAGGGATGCCTAGCAACAGCACCAGAACCTCGCACTTTTTTCCGAAACTTGTGCTTCTTCCTCTTCCTTCGAGAGCCCTCTTCGCAGTCCAGGAGTTGGCGGTCCGAGTCCTGATTGAGGTCCAGCCATTGCTCGCGCAAATCGACGCAGACGGTGGAGTGAGAAACGATTAGGCTCTAGGGGAGCTGGATCGACTGTGACTGGCCGATCGCCGACATCACTAGAGGTTCTCGTGGTTGGTCTTGATGATCTCTCTTCGGAGTCCAAGACCCCTGGATGTAGATAGGGCTGCGAGGAGAAGCCGGGATAGGGACCACTTCCCTCAGGCTGCTGAAGCCTTGATGGAGAGTCAATACCTTCCTTCATATCGCCTGTGGGTGATTGAAGAAGGTATTGTGAAAACGACCCTGTGGCGGCGGGCTGTCCTGGGGAGTGTTGCGATTCGGGAGGAAAGAGTCCAGGCAGTGCCTGGGATTCACTTTCCTTCTCCAGATTCGACGGTGCACTTACTATTGCCCGTGCCGGTTGTGCTATAGGTGATACAAACAAGACATAGTGTCAGCTGTCAACCTAAAGGTGGTGAGAACGATCGATGACTTATCAGAGGACGTTGCGAGGGATTGAGAGTCGCCCGGAAGACTTGGAGGCCGCGGCAGAGGGATCGTACTGGAGATAGTCGAATTGCCATCGTTGATCGAACGTACTCCGACAACATGTTTGGGCTGATTTTGGGTAGATATCGACGCAGAAGAAGGTGTAATGGGTGTTTCCCTTCTATCCAAGGGCGGCGCTGAGTCTGAAGACGGTCCCACCTTTCCTCGAGAGTCGCTCGTATCAGGGAGACGCGGCGCGCTGGAATCTCGCTCGTGGTCGTGGAAGGAGGAGTGCGTCCGTTGAACGGAGCTTTCTGGGGATGCTTTTGGCTGCATGACATCCGGAGCATAGCTGGTTGTGGGATTAGGTTCAGTATCGGCAGAGTCTTTCAGGCGGTTCCTGCGACGTTCGACTTCTTTCTCTTTCGTTTCCCGGCCTTGTGCCCCTTCTTTCTCTTTCTTCGAGAGCTCACTTCGTAGTCCAGGCGGTGGCAGTCCATCTTCTAGTGGCCGTCCACGCCTTGGTGGCGCAAGCTTGGGACGAGAACGCGCGTCACGATAGTGATCGAAAAAAGACATTCTGGTGGTGGCGGGCTGTCTAGGAAATGCTGGACCTGTGTGGTACAGAAGGGCGGTTACGTTCCTGCAGAGAAGGCACTGTAGGGGTCATCATCGTCATCATCAGGCGCCATCATTATATATATTTCATCTTATATATAATGGGATAGTTGGTTTGAGAACGAGGCGGCACCGTACTGAGTAAGTTTGAAATTTGCCATATTTGATCAGGCTACAATAAATAACTTACAACTGCAATAATACACGGTAGTGGCGGCTTCTGATTGATCTTTCTGATAGGTATTCGCGTCTGTGTATGGTATAACCACCAAATCTTTGACTCATTTTGTCGCCTTTTGTTCCATCAACGTCCATGGCACTCCCACTGCAATGCATGACTCATGATGCATGAGGCCCAACGAGGAATCCGTTGATGTCAGATGACCCAATTCGATGTGAACCGATTGGATCATAAAAAACTGACTTCTATTGATCCCTATTGATTAAACGCTGATCAGTCGGCTCGGTTTTCTACGCAGGGTAAGTCACATGATTCAATGCTGTATCGCTCTGTGCGGCATCGAAGGCCACGCCGCCACAACCACCAACGAGACTGCCGCCGCGCCGCCACATTAATATATTCAATGGCAAAGACGAAACTATGCACTTGTCAGAAATTCTGTCAAGCACCACCTGAGGGCAGAGCGATCCCGATGCGCACCTGGTACAACCATGCAGCCCAGCGTGCTTTAGAAGCAGAAATGACTCAAGAACAGCACGATGCTCAAAAGTCTCGGACTCGAAAGGCTAAACGGCATCGGGTATGAAATTCCTGATACTTGTGAGAAGTCTGAGGATACCTATGCATGACTTTAGAGTGAAGATTATGAAGATAGCTCCGTTGTTGATGAGTATGACAACGACATAGAAATCATGCCCAGTGGGCAAGCTCAGGCTGACGATGGGAATAACACCGATTCCGAGCCCAACGACCCAATGGAGTCCGAAGTCAATAATCTGTTCAACTTGGATCACAAAGACTCTTATTTGGCTCACAAGCAAGATGGCCCAGGAGCGGTGCAGCCGGTGCTAGAAGATCTTGTGTGTATGGAGTCTATGATCTCACAGATCCGAGACTATTCATTCAGTCACGAAAAATCCCAATGGACCGAGGACGAATTCAACTCATTTTTAGATCCCCTGCAGGAGCTGTGGAATTTGGACGATCCACAGCTTCGCCTCTCTTTCCAAATTTATCTTTCACTCTCTGCCCATTCATCTGAAGCGACCTACAAAGCAATTCGTTCAAGCATCAAGGGATGCTATTCTGAGAGCACCATGCTCTTGCTTGACCAGGTCCGAAATCGGCTGAAACGGATCACAGGCGTCCTTCCATTACACTTTGATATGTGTGTCAATACATGTCTCGCATTCACTGGTCCCTTTGCTCCCCTCACCAAATGCCTGTTCTGTGGAGAACATCGATATGAACAACACCATGACATAGTCCCGCAAATCCCTTGTCACCAATTTGTTACTCTCCCTATAGGGCCACAATTACAAGCATTGTGGCGGCATCCTGACTCTGTCACAAAGATTCGAGATTGCCTCCGACACACTACAATTCTG
This sequence comes from Russula ochroleuca, assembly GCA_015178965.1. NCBI lineage: Eukaryota > Fungi > Basidiomycota > Agaricomycetes > Russulales > Russulaceae > Russula > Russula ochroleuca. Next base: position 325,101 of record WHVB01000015.1, read on the forward strand.
TTGGCTCAGCACAATGCCAATGGTGTCCATGATTACAATGATGTGTGCTGTGGTTCAGAATACCTTAACCACGTCGAATCTGGCCAAATATCTGACAGTGATATGCTCATCGTCCTTTCTATGGATGGTGCACAACTTTACTGCAACAAGGTGTCGGATACATGGTTTGGTGTTGCTACACTCATCGATTTGGACCCAGAAATCCGCCATACAAAGGAGATGGTCCTTCCAGCATTTGTGATTGGAGGTCCCAATGCTCCTAAACATTACAACTCCTTTCTTTTTCCGACATTTGCCCATCTCTCAGCTTGCCAAAAACTCGGTCTACAGATCTGGGACTCTTCGGCACACACATCTTTCAACACATGTCCTTGGTTTTGTTTCGGAACAGCAGACACAGTAGGAATGGCCGAATTGAGCAGATGGGTCGGTCATCATGGGAGAAATGGATGCCAGATACTCTGTCCTATGCTGGGGTGTCACAAACCCAGTGTTGGAACTTATTATCCTGCTATGTTGAAACCACATGGCTCCATACTACCCCCAGGCTCCAGTCATCCTGATATTGATATCAATTCGATCACCACACCATTGCTGGATGAGTACAGTCAGAGGCTTGATCATATCCTCGGCTCTAGATCTACTTGTGAATACAAGTGTCGTCGTCAAGAAACTGGAATTTGCAAACCATCTATTGTTTCAGCACTTCTGAAGTCAATCCCTGTTCCAAAATGTTTTCCTGTGGACACCATGCATCTGTTTGGCCTTAATCTAAGTCAACTTCTTGTTGTCCTATGGCGTGGCAGCATCGAACATGCTCAAGATGATAACCCAACTACATGGCCATTCACTGTTCTCCATGACAATGTGGTCTGGCAGACACATGGTGCATCCATTGCAGGTGCTGGTCTGTATCTCCCTGTCTGTCTGGAGTCAAGAGTACCATGTAATCCTGCCGAGAAAATATCCAGTGGATACAAGGCGGTAGAGTATCTAGTATACATCTTTGGTCTATGCCCTGCCCTCCTCTACGGCCTCCTTCCTCAAAACTTCTACTACCACTTCTGCAAGCTCGTCTTCGCCACACGAGTGGTCCATCAGCACCACAAATTCAAAGACAATCTTCTTGCAGCTCATCAGGCTTTCCTTGAGTTTGTCCATGAATTCGAGATTCTATATTATGAGTGCAAACTCACATGCTTACATTTTGTACGACCATGCATCCATGCATTAACTCACATCGTCCCAGAACATTTCTGTCTTGGTTCTCTCACTGAGCTGTCTCAATGGACCATGGAACAAACAATTGGAAATCTTGGTGAAGAAATCCAGCTTCATTCAGACCTGTATGCAAACCTTAGTCAAAGGGCTATCGAACATGCCCGAGCAAATGCCCTCTATGCTATTGCTCCAGACCTTTTCCCTGTCACAAGAAAGCAACCCTCTGGTGCCTGTGATGCTGGGGATAAATATGTTCTGTTGGGTCCCTGCAAGCGTCATGAAATGAGCACATCAACTTCAGACACTTTTAAAAGATTTTCGGACTTGCATCACTGGAGAATGAAGAATGGAGACTCCCTCAGTGTTGATAGATTTGCGAGGCTTCTTCTACCAAATGGGCAAATCGCACAATCTTGGTGGCAGGAGAGGAAACGACCTGCAGAAGAGGTTTGAATAGTGAGAAATGTGAAAGTATGTCAACAGCTTGTACAGATGGGATTACAGTAAACTGATGAATTGCTTAGTTGGCGCTCCAAGGAACCTCACATTTTGCTGAGGTCCTGTATTTCTTCCTTGTCATAAAGGACGACTTGCAATACACTCTTGCAGCTGTCAAGATGTTTGGAGCTGCCGATCCTCAGATGTCTGAAGAGTCATATGGAACGCTTCACGTGTGCAAATACCTTGGCAGAAATGGTGTCGAGGTCATTGATGCCAAATGGATCATGGGTGTCGTTGGGATGGTCCCATTCAAGAACGTTTGTGGAGAGGCCAACATGCTGAGGGTCTGCAGTACTTTGCAGTTGAAAAAATGAGTGCTGTGTCGGTTGGAAGGTGCGACGAAGATGATACTGATCAGGAGGAATGAGCTCTGTTTCAATTTGTAGCATACATTGTAGTGGTATCTACATTGCCGTTTGTTGTGTCTTGGCAGTTTCTGTTTGTGCAATGTGCACGTGATTTGCAAACCCTTTCTGATAGTCCCCCATGGACATTCACAACGATGATGAGCAATACTCAACAAACACTCACTTCCAGTCTTCTGGGGACTATACACCACAAGATATTTTTGGTGTCTCACAATCGGACCATTCTGTAGCCCACAGTTTCCAGTGGAACGATGCCACATATCAGCCCGGCCACAAAACCAGGTTTTCAACACATTCCTCTCAGGCTCTCTCTGTAAGGTGTTCGAGACATGACTCGACAACTATATTCTGATTGAAGTGTCTCACAGGCTCGAACTCAACAAGCATCTTTCGACCAGATGAATGCACCAGCACCACATAAGGTATGTACACATTTACCTTGCATATATCTGACTGGAAATCACTTTCCAGCAAAAATATTCTTTTCCGGACACAAACCACTTTTCTCCACAACAACTTACCTTTGTGCACTCGTTATCTGAGGAAGACTTGTGTGCGGCCACCAATCGGGCTTATTTGAAGTTGGAGAAGGAAATTCTCGCCTTGCACAATTGAGTTGATAACTTACAGTGGGTGTTTCCTGATTATCATGCCTATATCTTATTTAAATTTTACACTCAAAACACAGTTAATTACTGCTCTGAGTGCCAGGGCAGCCATATGAAGACAATCCAGTAATTTCAGTACCATTCATTGAACTCCGAGTCGACCAACCTCCAACCTGAAGCCCTTGCAAATTGCTCCCAGAAAGCAAGACTATCTGAATGTAAAACACTGGGAGAGGCAACAAAATGATGCCACTCAACTTGCTGTAATCAAGGTTTACGATACTGATCATTCCAGTGATTGCAATGACAGTTCCAATGAAAATGATGGTACTACAAACCGAGAAACAAGAGTTCTGGCGTTCCTTGAAGACAAAAATGGTAGGGTTATCACTCATCACAAAAGGAGGCGGCTGTATTCCGAGCTCCGAGGATTCTGGAATGACAACATCGACCCGACCCACCCTCCCAATAACTGGTCATCTGCAGGCACAACTCTTCAGGACAGGTTTCGGGATATACTAGAAGACAAATTCCTGATCCTACACTTCTGTGCTGGACGATGGAAGGTCGAGGCTTTGTGGAAGAAGAATTACCACAGTTGGAAGCAATTGTTGTTGGCTAGGCAGGCTAGGAAGAGACCGCTCAATAATCTTGGCCCTAATGATGGCAGCAAGTGCAGGCATTCAGAGCCTGTGGGTTCTGACAGTGAAACAGAGATGATAGTAGACGCGCCTCAGCCAAAGAAAAGGAAGACAACAACGGCCTCTATTCCCACTGCAAGCAGGTCACAATGGGTATGTTATCCATTGTAGCCTACAGAGTCGTATGACCACTATGGAAGGTTGGTCTAAACAGTGGGGAGAAGCAAGGTATATGTGCACCAGATGTGAGCGATACTCTTCCTGCCAGCTTTCTTCGTTGCTGATTACCTGCCTTTTCAGCACTCAAAGCAACTGAAAAATGCCACGCTTAGCTCAAAGGTATGTTTGTATTATTTTTGTGATGCTATACTAATTGTGATATAGACAAAGGATCCCTTGTATGGCTCACCGACTCCTGGAGGTCGATCTGACGGCATTTCTAGGCACAGGTTTTCTATTAACACAGTGCAGATAAATGTTGGTCACAGGAAAGACAGTAAGATACTATTGCCTTGCATCAAACCTCCTATTAACAGCCTTAACAGACTCTGTATTCCGCACCCAATCCGATGCTTGCCCCTCCGGTAACACCAACATCTCACTGACACTGTCCACACCCGACATTCGCCCCTCTGGTAATGCCAATACCTCACCAACTCTATCGAGTCTATCCACACCTGACATTCACCCCTCTGGTAACACCAATACCTCACTGACTCTATCCACCCTCGACATTCGCCCCTCTGGTAACACCAATACCTCACCAACTCTATCCACACCCGACACCTGCCTCTCCAACAATACCAATACCCCAGCAACTCTGTCCATACCCAAGGCTCACCCCTTGTGATAAGCTCCGCCTTTGGTAAGGAGAGAGGCGAGGTGTTCTGTGGACCGATGGACTGGCTGGGGTCACGCAACCCCATGACTCCCTACGATTACATTTCTGACTCATACTCCGGACTGATGACTGATGACTGGCTTACTGACACGCACATCATGCTGACTGTACGATAGTAGGATGACCGATGATGACTGAGTACTTACAAACCGGCTTAGCAACTGGTTCTAGGACTATTTGTCATATCAAGCTCGAACCTGTATATATAGGACTCCATACGGATAGTTGAGCCTTAAGCTCGACTTTGCTTTGCAATCACAGCCTCTTGTTCACTCCTGTTCACTGCACAGCTCCCCTCTACTCTTCCATCTACATTCTAAGGTCCTTAAAGGCGGACCTTGCCTTCGAAGCTTAGTGATTGTGCTATAACAATCAATGTGCATCTCAGGAGTCTGAATCACGTGTCTCGGCACGCCTCGGACCACACACCTTCCCAAACCGTCAAGTGTGCACGAAGCCCCGCTGCAGGCTTAACACAAGTCGAGCTTCTCTTAAAGCCAACCTGGCTGACATACTACTCGACCTTGGAAGAAAACAAAAGTTCTCAAAGAGCCCAGATATCAAGTTCCGAAATAGAACCTCTGACAACCTCCCTTCGGAAATACAAGGGAAAGCCTTCTGGCTAGAATCATGAACTGAAGGACGATCAGCATACCACCTCAGAGACGGGCTCTACACATACCCCGTGGAATACATCAACGGCACCTGGTACAGAATCAGCTGGACCATCGACCAGTGCTACGAAGTTAGCAGAGAAGACGAGATCAAAGACCCTCAAGGAGCAGGACTAGGAATTAAAAACCAACTGTTCCTACTCGCCCCAGATCTTGAATGTATCCATATGGAAGCTACTCAAGGAAGTGACAAAACCCCCGAAGCAGAAGTAGCTTCGCCAACATCCGACCCGGACGTCCCCACGACAGACCAAGCTAATGCACCGGTCATCGAACAACTCACACAAGCAATGGCACAAGCAGCAATCGCCGTAGCCCATGTACAACCTGCACCAGTAGCAGGACCAGCACAACCACAACAACCTCCCGCCGGAGGACAACCTGGCGGAGGAGGAGGCGGACAACCACAACAACCTCCCGCTGGAGGACAACCTGGCGGTGGAGGAGGAGGAGGCGGTGGAGGAGGCGGCAGAGGCCAACCTGCAGCAGGACAACAAGCCGCAGGACAAGCAGCAGCCGCACCACCTCGGTCAGAACCCCTCAAAGGAATGATACCCCAAATCTTCACTGGCAATCGAAAAGACACCGAACGATTCATGCAGCAATTCAGAGCCTACCAATTCCTCAACTGACACAACTCTACATTCATAAATAAGGCAGAAATGGTAGCATATGCCCTCACCTTTATCAAAGGCCCACAAGTAGACGACTGGGCTTATGATATGGCAGACCAACTGTCTATCAAGGTAGAAGGAAATCCGGTCACAGGAGATCCCCTGACTCATGCCAAAGGAGACCAAGCCCTTTGGGATTGGTTCGCAAGATCCTTCAGGGATGCTTTTACCGATTCAACTAGAAAACAAGATGCTTACTCCCGCCTCACCAAAATGGAGTTAAACATGGACAAGGTTGACACGTCCATCACCCTCTTCAAACGCCTTATCAGAGAAGCAGGATGGGGACCCGACACAGAAGGGACAATTAAACTGTTCCAAGACATCCTACCTGTCGGACTCCACCGCACCATACGACAACGAGAAACACTACCTGCCACTCTTGAAGAATGGTATGATGCTACTAGAAAAACGGTCCAAAGATGGCAGGACCTCAACGACAACATAGGACCTAAAGGAGGACCAGGACACATCTCCACTAGGGCCAACAGAATGCGTGGATATCAAAAGGCACCACCACCAAAGAAACAAAGAGACCCCGACGCTATGGATGTCGACACAATCTGCACAACAGGAAAGTTGTCCGACGAGGAATGCACCCGCCTCATGAAGGAAGGAAGATGTTTCCGCTGCCACAAATTAGGACACATGTCACAAGCATGCCCCGAAAAGGGCAAGGACAAAGGAAAGAGCTCCGACTGACCCCGCAGCTCCCAAGGGCAATATGTCAAAGACAAGCCCAAGGTCAGAGTGGCGGTGATCAACGAAGACAAAGAAGAAGAACAACCCAGTGAAGCTGAAACATCAACCACGGCACCACCTTCCTACACAAAAAAGGATGTCCTTCAATACATCAGAGGGATGTCCATTGAAGACCACGAAACCCTCTACAAGGAGATGTCCGCCCAAGCGGATTTTTAGGCAGCTCAAAGCCGACGGCCTGGCTTAGAGCGATTGGATTGCAAGATACAATGTACATTAGGAAACTATCGACTCTGAATATGAATGTTTCTTTTTGCACCTCGCAATCCAAGGCCGACGAATTAGCTCTCATTGACAGTGGAGCCACAGACAACTTCATCGACGAAAATACATGGAAACAACTGGGAATCGGAAGAAAAGAACTATCCCGACCAGTCACAGTCCACAATGTCGATGGAACCGAGAACAAACAAGGAAAGATCACACACTATTGCTGGCTCTGCATAGTAAAAGGAGAAAAACACATGCTTCAATGCTTCTACATCACAGCACTAGGAAAGGACCACATCATCCTTGGCTACCCCTTCCTCTATGATTTCAACCCAAAAATCAACTGGAAGTCAGGGAAGGTCCTGGGAGAAACTGTCCAACTCCAAAGCAGTCGTTACATGCATGTCGCCAAAAGAATCTTCTTTATGCAACGAGAAGCAGTTAAACAAGTGAAGCAGTTAAACAAGTAGGGAAACCAAAGGAAGGGGAAGCCATCTATGTGCGATGCACCAATATCGCACAAGAATGGGCCCAGAAGGCGGATCAAAATAAAATTCACCTTACCCTCGACACCATTCCCAAAGAATACCGCCAACACCAAAAGGTGTTCTCAGAAGAAGAAGCACACCACTTCCCACCTGCATGATCAGAAGATATGACAATCAAACTAACCCCTGACACACCAAGGGAGTTAAATTGCAAAGTATATCCTCTGTCAAAAGACAAATGCAAACTCCTCCAAAAGTGGATCTTAGAAGAAGAAGAATTAGGAAGAATTTACGAAGGCCCCTCACCATACACGGCACCTGTCTACTTCATTAACAAGAAAGACAGTTCAGAAAAGCGAATCATCATGGACTACCGACAACTCAACAAGCACACGGTATGAGACAACAACCCCTTACCGAACATCCAATCGGCATTGGAAAGGTTACATGGGAAATTACTCTTCTCAAAGTTTGATATCTGCTGGGGCTATAACAACATCTGCATTGTGGAGGAAGACCAGCAAAAGGCAGCGTTTAAAACCCCACAAGGCACCTACATCCCAAGAGTTATGTACTTCGGTCTTACCAATGTGCCACCCTTCTTCCAACGAACCATGCACAGGGACTTCCGCCCCTTGCTCCAAAAGTACCCCAAGAACCTAGGGAACTACATGGACGACTGGTGGATCGCCACAGCCAAGGACGAGGAAGGGAAAGAACTCCACAAACAGATCGTCCATGAATTCCTCGACAAAATGGAAGAATGCTCCTACTTCCTTAAACCTAAGAAATGCCAGTTTGAAAAGGAAGAAATGGAAATTCTCGGGTGGCTGGTAGGAGGAGGACGAGTACACATCGACCCAGCCAAGGTAAAAGGCATATCAGAATGGCCCAGAACCCTCAAATCAGTGGAAGAAGTCAGAAAGACGTTGGGTGTACTAGGTTACCAATGCCCGTTCATCCAAGGCTTTGCCTCCATTGCACGACCCCTCCATGACCTCACAAAAAAGGGGACCCAATTTGTCTGGACCCAAAAATGCACAGACATGCTGGATGAATTAATCAAACGGGTCACCACAGAACCTGTCCTCTGGCACCCAGACCCCTCCAAACTGTATGAGCTCGAAGTAGATGCTTCCGCCTTTGCCTTGGGAAGCATATTGTACCAAAGGGACAACAACAATAAACATCGTGCGGTTGCCTACCATTCAAAGGCGCTAAATCAAGCCGAAAGGAATTACTCCATTGGAGACCGAGAATTCCTGGCCATCATCGAAGGCCTCAAACACGTGCAACACCTGGTCATGGGAACGCCCCATAAGCTCACCATCTACACGGATCATGACAACCTCTGCTATTATCGACATCCACAAAAATTGAACTGCCATGTGGCTTGCTACATCGTGTTCCTGGCAGATTTCGATTTCAAACTAGTGCACCTCCCGGGAAAAAGAAATCAAGCAGACCCATTATCTAGACGCCCCGATCACGATGATGGGTCAACAGATAACGAGGAGACCACAGCACTCCCAAACGAATTATTTGCAAGGGCAATTGAGATCACCATCCTAGAACACCAGGTCCACCAATTACAAAAGGAGAACAGTGAACTTTGCCTAGTGTGGAAAAGGAAGTACGGAATCTACCAAGACGAATGGAAAATCTGGTGGAAAGTGGGATCCCTAGTTGTCCTAGACGATAGACAACTACAATGTACCTTCCTCCAAGAGTACCATGACACACCTACATCCGTGTTAAGCCCGCAGCGGGGCTTCGTGCACACTTGACGGTTTAGGAAAGTGTGCGGTCCGAAGCGTGCCGGGGCACGTGTTCAGACTCCTGAGATGCGCGTTGATTGGTATAGCCCAATCACTAAGCTTCGAAGGCAAAGGTCCGCCTTTAAGGACCTTCAAAGGTAGATGAAAGAGGAGAAGAGAGCCGCGCAATGGACAGGAGTGTACAAGGAGCTGCGATTGCAAAGCAAAGTCGAGCTTAAGGCTCAACTGTTCGTACAGAGTCGTATATATACAGGTTCGAACTATGTATGACTAATAGTCCTATAACCGATTGGTAAGTCAGTTTGTCAGTCCATCAGTCATGCTCAGTCATCGTATCATACACTGTCAGCATGATGCGCGTATCAGTCAGCCAATTCAGAGTCATCAGTCATCGGTACAGTAAGGAATCTCAGTCATCCAGTCCAGTCGGTGAGCCACGCGTGTATCGTACAGGAGTCATGAGATCACGTGATCTCGGCCAGTCCGTCGGTCCGTCAAACACCTCACCTCTCGCCGTACCAGAGGCGGAGCTTATCACCACCCTCCCCTCAAAGAAGCGCTTCCACGCGCTTAGTCTGACCCTTCGTTGTCGCCGGGGACATAATCGTAAGAGGGAGGCGAAGGGGAGCGAGGGGCATAAGAGGGGCCCGCGTTTTCGAACTCGTCGAGGACGACTTGGGTAATCGCCTGGCGCATGGCGATTCCCGCGCTGCTGAGTTCCCCTTTGCAGAGGTCATCGCAGCCTGCATTCACGTGGTCGTACTCGATCTCGCGTTCCTCCAGGGTGAGGTAGCGAGCGTGGCGCTGTCGGGTGAGATAGTGGCCGTTCGCATGACGGCGGCGTCCTCCATAGGGACATGTGGTCGGCATCTGGTTGGTGAAGAAGCGGTGGTGGCGGGGGACTCGGCACCAGCCCGATGTGGAGATGGAGCAAAGATGGTGGGGCGTTTCGCAGTGAGTGGAGAGGTGGTCAAACCACGGGCAGTAGGAGCAGCGCTTGCGCTCCTCGAATTCGTCCCGGGCCAAGGCGTCGTCGGTGGCGTTCTCACTATTCCAGGATACCCTGCTGCCTGCGCCTCCTCTCAATCTGGAGTCGGGCCTGGTCGTGCGGCTGTAAGGCGCCACGTCGTGTCTGTCCCGTCGGTGTCGCCGTGCCAGTTCCCCCCTCTCGTGATCTTCATCCACCAGCTCTAGAAGTCGTCCCCGTGCATTGGCTCGGATGAGCCTCTGTCGTACCGCCTTAGTCCGGCCGACGTGGGCGAGCTGGTGGATCCCGAATTCAGCCCTCCTCTTCTGCGCGTAAGCTTCGAGAGCCTGAATTTCTTTGAGGCAAAAGGCCAGTTTGCGTTTGTCGGCCTCGAGATTGCGGAGGCGGATGATGTCCGCTTTTACCCCGTAATCTCCTAAGTCCTCTATCGCCCTCTCCAGCGGTCCTCCCATCATTCTTTCTTCTGCTAGCAAAGTGAAATGTCTGTCGTCACGGTAGTCGGCAGGTGCTGCCCAAGATGCCGGGGCGGCCTCCAAGATGTCTGCATACACAGGTCGTCCCGCTCCCATAGTCCCATAGATGGTGGGCTCCCCCGTAATGGTGTCGAGGCGGAAGCGTATGAACCTCGCATCCACCTTTACCATGGGTTCTGCCTCGGTTGCCGGGATCTTGATGGAGGTGCGGTGGATTTCTGGCTGGAATCTTATCCAGTCGTCTCCCGGGTGTGTTTGCACTAGGTCATCTACGTCGACCTCAATAGTGTAGTGTGAAGGGAAGCTGTGCATAGACGTGGCCGGGGAAGAGCTCGGTGTCGTGCTTGCCACTGAGGACAATGGAGTGGCGGCGCGGTGGATCTCGTTAGTCTCCGGATCCAGTACCAGGGGGTGGTCTGCTTCTTCCTGTCGCTCTAACATGAGTTGTGCCGCCGCTAGGCCACTTGGGGAGTAAAAGAGCCGGTCCCTCGCGAAACTACTAAGACCGCGGATGAGGTTTCGTGGGTCTTCAGGGTTGTCTTGGGGGAGTGTGTTGGTGCGTGGGGGAATGGGAAGTGGTTCGGGGCTGGGGACTCGACTGGGTCCGTGAACGCTATATAGTGATGGCGACAGTCGGAGATATTCTTCCAGCTCGAAGCTGGGTGGCGTGTCGGTTGGCGGTGCATAGGCGGGTTCTTCGGGGAAGGGTGGTGGTGGTTCTGTGGTCGGGTGAAGGGAGGCTTCCAATATCGCTACTTCCTCGGTATCGACCGCTAGCATGGCATTGCGAGTGGCGGGAGAAGGAGAGCTGTACTGCGAGGACATCAAGGATAGGTTTTCGAATTGTGAACACAATGTAGTGATGTCGGGGAGTGGTGAAGACTCCATGGTCGATTCCAGGGGGTTTATAACCATTCTGCAGATGGCCTTAGGGTTCTTATCGTGGAACTCCTTCACCTTCGCGGAGGCGTTGTCCAGATTCCGCTTTGGCTCCCAAGAGTCGTGGGCTTCGGAGAACCCTTTCCACCGGACAAGGTATTGCAACGTCCTTGCCTTTCCCGTTCGCCTTGAGGCTAACACGTTGTCTACTTCCCACTCCTCGTGTCCTTCGATCAGGTCAGGAGGTGTCTCCAGGAAATTGGGTCCATGTAGTTCCGTCTCCTTATATGGGTGGAGAACAGCCGCGTGGAATGCGTTGTGGATTCTCCATGCGGCTGGGAGGTCCAATCTATACGTTACGGCGCTGAGTACTTCCGTTATCTTGAAGGGTCCAAAGCGTTTGGCTCTTAACTTCATCGTGGGATGTGTTGTTCGCAGATGGGTCCCTTCCAGCCAGACCTTCTGATCCACTCGGTATCTTTGGAAATGTGGGTTTTTGGTCCAAAGGGATTGCGCCTTGCTAATGGCTTCTTGGGCGCTGTTCCTGGCTTCTAGGAGTTGGGACTTTCTCTCCTCGATCGCTGGTACATTCCCGACGCGCGTGGGTTGATGAGTGCGGGGAACGAATCCCATCCACAACTCGTATGGGGGTTTCTTTGTGGTCGACAAAGGACGGGAATTGATCATGTACTGGGCGACCTTGAGCCAGTCTGCCCAGTTGTCTTGTTGGTGGTTACAGAAGATTCTTAGTATTGTTTCCACCGTTTGATTCGTTCTTTCGGATTGCCCGTCTGTTTGAGGGTGGTACGCGGAGCTCATGTTTTGTTTGATATCCAGTTGGGCGCAAAGTTCCTTGAAGAACTGAGAGGTGAACCGCGTGTCTCTGTCTGATATGATCCTTTTGGGGATACCCGTGTAGGGAAACGCGTGATCTCTGAAGAGTCTTGCGACTTCCTCGCTTCCCATGTCTTCTCGGCACGGGATCAGAATTACGGCTTTCGTGCAGTCGTGATCGGTGATGGTAAGGATTGTATCACAGCCGCGTGAGTCAGGTAATTTTGTGACGAAATCGACTGTGATAGTGGCGAAGGGCGTTGTATCTTCGCCAGGACCGATCGGCGCAATGGGGGGCACGTTGCGGTGGGTAATTGTCTTTACTGCTTGACAGGTGGCGCATCCCTTGACGTAGTCTTCTACATCCTTATGGATCGTGGGCCACCAGTAATCTCGTTTCAGCATTAGGTAGGTCTTCCAGACTCCGGGGTGTCCCGACGTCGGAGTGTCATGATATTCTTGGAGGAACGTGCGTCGGAGTTGCACATCTTCAGGGATCACTAGTGATCCCGCCTTCCACCAGACCTTCCATTCATCTTGGTAGATGCCGTGCTTCTTTTTCCAAGTTTGGCACAATTCTTCGTTTGCCTTTTGTAGTTGGTGAACTTGTTGCTCCAAGATGGAGATTTCAATAGCTCGGGCGAATAGTTCGTTAGGAAGGGCGGTGGTTTCCTCATTATCTGCTGATCCGTCGTTATGGTCTGGGCGTCGAGAGAGAGGGTCTGCTTGATTTCTCTTTCCAGGTAGGTGGACCAACTCGAAGTCGAAGTCTGCTAGGAACGCGATGTAGCGGGCCACTCGCCTGTTCAGTTTTTGGGGGTGCCGGTAGTAGCGCAGATTATCATGGTCGGTGTAGATCGTCAGTTTATGGGGTGATCCCATTACTAGGTGTCGGACGCGTTTAAGTCCTTCGATGATGGCGAGGAATTCTCGATCCCCAATGGAGTAATTCCTTTCCGCGGCGTTCAGTGCCTTTGAGTGGTAGGCCACCGCTCTTCTTTTATTATCGTCATCTCTTTGGTACAAGATGCTGCCGAGTGCGAAGGCTGAGGCATCGACTTCTAGCTCGTATGGTTTTGCCGGGTTTGGGTGCCAGAGGACAGGTTCGGTGGTTACTCGTGTGATGAGTTCGTCCAGTGCCTTTGTGCATTTCTCAGTCCAGACGAAGGGGGTTTCCTTTTTTGTGAGGTCGTGTAATGGTCGGGCTATAGATGCGAATCCTTGGATGAAGGGTCTTTGATAGCCTAATACGCCTAGGGTCTTCCTAACCTCTTCTACCGATTTGAGGGTTCTGGGCCACTCCGATATTCCTTTTACTTTGGCGGGGTCGATGCGAACTCGTCCTCCTCCTACGAGCCATCCGAGGATTTCCATTTCGTCCTTTTCGAATTGGCATTTCTTCGGTTTCAGGAAGTACGAACATTCTTCCATTTTGTCGAGGAAATCGTGGACGATTTGTTTATGTAGTCGGCGTCCTTCGTCATCATTGGCCGTGGCTATCCACCAATCGTCCATATAGTTCCCTAAGTTCTCGGGGTACTTCTGGAGGAGGGGGCGGAAATCTCGGTGCATCGTTCGTTGAAAGAAAGGGGGTGCATTGGTGAGGCCGAAGTACATCACTCGAGGAACGTAAGTGCCTTGGGGTGTTTTGAACGCCGCCTTTTCTTGATCTTCCTCGGCGATACGGATATTGTTGTAACCCCAGCGGATGTCGAACTTTGAGAACAACAGTTTGCCGTGTAGCCTTTCCAACGCGGACTGGATATTGGGTAGCGGGTTGTTGTCTCGGACGGTGTATTTGTTCAATTGTCGGTAGTCCATAATGATCCTTTTTTCTGAGCTGTCTTTCTTGTTAATGAAGTAGACCGGTGCCGTGTAGGGCGATGGTCCTTCGTAGATTCGTCCCAGCTCTTCTTCCTCGAGGATCCACTTTTGTAGGAGTTCGCGTTCATCTTTTGATAGGGGGTACACCTTGCAATTTAACTCCTTTGGTGCGTCCGGAGTTAACCTGATCGTCATGTCTTCCGACCTTGCTGGAGGGAAGCGTCGTGCTTCCTCTTCAGAGAATACCTTTTGGTGTCTTCGGTATTCCTTTGGAATGGTGTCGATAGTAAGGTGGATTTTATTTTTATCCGCCTTCTGGGCCCATTCTTGTGCGATATTGGTTCTTCGCACATAGATTGCCTCTCCTTCCTTGGGTGTTCCTAGCTGTTTGATTGCTTCTCGTTGCATAAAGAAGATGCGTTTGGCGCTGTGCATATATCGGCTGCTTTGGAGTTGTACTGGTTCTCCAGAGACTTTTCCTGTCTTCCAGTTGATCTTTGGATTGAAGTCATATAGGAAGGGGTATCCCAGGATTATGCGATCCTTCCCTAAGCTCGTGATGTAGAATCGTTGCAAGGTATGTTTGTCACCTTTGACGATACGGAGCCAGCAGTAGTGGGTAATCTTTCCTTGTTTATTCTCCGTTCCGTCGACGTTGTGGACCGTTACTGGCCTGGCCAGTTCCTTGCGTCCGATCCCGAGTCGTTTCCATGTGTCTTCATCAATGAAGTTGTCGGTAGCACCGCTGTCTATGAGAGCGGATTCGTCGGCCTTGGATTGCGAAGTGCGAAAGGAAATATTCATATTCAGAGTCGAGAGTTTCCTAATGTACATCGTATCTTGCAATCCCGTTGCTCTAAGCCAGACCGTCGGCTTTGAGCTCCCTAAAAATCCGCCTTAGCCGATAGTTCCTCATAGAGGTTTTCTCGGTCTTCGATGGTCATTCCCCGGATGTGTTGGAGTATGTCCTTTTTGGTGTAAGAGGGGGGTGCGGTGGTCGAGGTTTCCGCTTCGCTGTGCTGTTCCTCTTCTTCGTCTTCATTGATTACTGCAGCTCGCACCTTGGGCTTTTCTTTGACGTATTGCCCTTGGGAGCTGCGGGGTCGATCGGGGGTTTTTCCTTTGCCTTTGTCAGGGCAGGCTTGGGACATGTGTCCCAGTTTGCGGCAGCGGAAGCACCTTCCTTCTTTCATTAGTTTGGTGCGTTCTTCGTCCGTCAGCCTTCCGGTGGTACGGATGGTGTCGATGTCCATTGCGTTTGGATCTTTCTGTCGTTTTGGCGGGGAAGGTTTTTGATAGCTACGCATCCTATTGGCTCGGGTGGAGATGTGGCCAGGTCCTCCTTTAGGTCCGATGTTGTCGTTTAAGTCTTGCCACCTCTGAACCGTTTTTCGGGTTGCGTCGTACCATTCTTCCATGGTTGCTGGCAAGGTTTCTCGTTGGCGGATGACGCGATGGAGTCCGACGGGTAGGGTGTCTTGGAACAGTTTAATTGTTCCTTCTGCGTCCGGTCCCCATCCTGCTTCTCGGATGAGACGTTTGAAGAGTGTGATAGAGGAGTCGACCTTGTCCACATCTAGTTCCATTTTTGTGAGACGGGAGTATGCGTCCTGTTTCTTGGTAGAGTCGGTGAAGGCGTCTCTGAACGCTCTGGCGAACCATTCCCAGAGGGCTGGGTCGTTTTCCGCGTGTGTCGGGGGGTCTCCTGTGTTTGGGTTTCCTTCTACCTTGATAGATAGTTGGTCTGCCATATAGTACGCCCAATCGTCGACCAGTGGTCCTTTGACGAAGGTGATCGCATAAGCGACTTGTTCTGCTTTGTTTGTGAAGGTGGAGTTGTGTCGGTTAAGGAATCGGTACGCTCCGAATTGTTGCATGAAGCGTTCTGCGTCCTTTCTGTCTCCTTGGAAGATTTGAGGAATCATTCCTTTGAGAGCTTCACTGCGCGGTGGCGCGGCTGCTGCCTGTCCTGCGGCTGGTTGTCCAGCTGCTGGTTGGCCTCCGCCGCCTCCTCCTCCACCTCCTCCACCTCCTCCGCCGCCTGGTTGTCCTCCGGCGGGTGGTTGTCCTCCTACTGGTGGTTGTCCTCCAGCGGGTGGTTGTTGGGGTTGTCCTCCTACAGGTTGTTGGGCCTGGGCCGGTCCAGCCACCTGTGCTGGTTGTACATGGGCTACGGCTATTGCTGCCATTGCTGCTGTGAGTCGTTCGATGACCGGTGCGTGAGCTTGGTCGGTTGTAGGGATGTCCGGGTCTGAGGCTGGTGAAGTAGTTCTTTCTTCGGGTACTTCGTCACTTCCTTGTGTGACTTCTGTGTGGATTCGTTCGAGGTCTGGGGCGAGTAGGAACGGTTGGCTTTTAGTTCCTAGTCCTGATTCGTGAGGGTCTTGGATCTCGTCGTCTCTGCTAACTTCGTAGCACTCGTCGATAGTCCAACTGATGCGGTACCAGGTTCCGTTGATGTATTCAACAGGGTATGTGTATAACCCTTCTTTGAGGTGATATGCCGATCGTCCCTCGGTCCGTGATTCTTGCCAGAAGGCTTTTCCCTGTATTTCTGTAGGGAGGTCGTCGGTGGTTCTATTTCTGAACCGGATGTCGGGGCTCTTTAAGAGCTTTCGTCTCCTTCCAAGGTCGAGTAGTATATCAGCCAGGTTGGCTAAGAAGAAGCTCGACTTGTGTTAAGCCCGCAGCGGGGCTTCGTGCACACTTGACGGTTTAGGAAAGTGTGCGGTCCGAAGCGTGCCGGGGCACGTGTTCAGACTCCTGAGATGCGCGTTGATTGGTATAGCCCAATCACTAAGCTTCGAAGGCAAAGGTCCGCCTTTAAGGACCTTCAAAGGTAGATGAAAGAGGAGAAGAGAGCCGCGCAATGGACAGGAGTGTACAAGGAGCTGCGATTGCAAAGCAAAGTCGAGCTTAAGGCTCAACTGTTCGTACAGAGTCGTATATATACAGGTTCGAACTATGTATGACTAATAGTCCTATAACCGATTGGTAAGTCGGTTTGTCAGTCCATCAGTCATGCTCAGTCATCGTATCATACACTGTCAGCATGATGCGC
This sequence comes from Russula ochroleuca, assembly GCA_015178965.1. Lineage (NCBI taxonomy): Eukaryota > Fungi > Basidiomycota > Agaricomycetes > Russulales > Russulaceae > Russula > Russula ochroleuca. The sequence goes on from WHVB01000015.1 coordinate 341,986, forward strand.
GTATCAGTCAGCCAATTCAGAGTCATCAGTCATCGGTACAGTAAGGAATCTCAGTCATCCAGTCCAGTCGGTGAGCCACGCGTGTATCGTACAGGAGTCATGAGATCACGTGATCTCGGCCAGTCCGTCGGTCCGTCAAACACCTCACCTCTCGCCATACCAGAGGCGGAGCTTATCAATCCGGGCATCCGGGAGTCTGGAAGACTTATCAAGTGCTAAGACGAGATTACTGGTGGCCAAACTTACACAAAGATGTAGAAGACTACGTAAAGGGGTGCGCAACCTGCCAAGTGGTGAAGACCATCACACACTGCAACGTACCCCCTATTGCACCAATTGGGCCAGGGGAAGACACAACCCCTTTTGCCACCATCACGATCGACTTTATTACAAAGCTGCCTGAATCACACGGCTGTGATACAATTCTCACTATCACCGATCATGACAGCACCAAAGCGGTGATTCTGATCCCATGCCGAGAAGATATGGGAAGCGAGGAAGTTGCAAGACTCTTCAGAGATCACGCCTTCCCTTACACAGGGATTCCCAAAAGAATCATCTCCGACAGAGACATGCAGTTCACGTCACAGTTCTTCAAAGAGCTCTGTGCCCAGCTGGAGATCAAACAAAACATGAGTTCGGCATATCACCCCCAGACAGACGGACAATCCGAGAGAACAAACCAAACTGTGGAAACAATCCTACGAATCTTCTGCAACCACCAACAAGATAACTGGGCAGATTGGCTTAAAATTGCCCAGTATATGATCAACTCCCGTCCCTCGTCCACCACTAAGAAACCCCCTTACAAACTATGGATGGGATTCATTCCCCGCACCCATCAACCCACGCGTGTCAGAAACGTACCGGCAATTGAAGAACAAAAGGCCCAGCTTCTAGAAGCCAGAAAAAGCGCCCAAGAAGCTATCAGCAAGGTGCAATCTCTCTGGACAAAAGATCCACATTTCCAGAAGTACTGCATGGATCAGAAGGTCTGGTTAGAAGGGACCCATCTCCGGACAACGCATCCAACAACCAAGCTAAGAGCCAAGTGCTTCGGACCCTTCAAAATTACGGAAGTACTCAGCACTGTCACATACAGACTGGACCTCCCACCCACATGGAAGATCCACAATGCATTCCATGTGGCTGTCCTCCATCCATACAAGGAGACGGAGCTCCACAGACCCAACTTCATTGAAACACCACCTGACCTAATAGAAGGACACGAGGAATGGGAAGTAAACAGCGTGTTGGCCTCAAGGCGCACCGGCAAGAAGAAAACGTTGCAATACCTGGTCAGCTGGAAAGGATTCTCGGAAGCGCATGACTCTTGGGAGCCAAAAGGGAATCTAACTAATGCCTCCCTCAAAATGAAGGAATTCCACGATAAGAACCCCAAGGCCATCTGCCGAATGGTTATAAACCCCCGAGAAATTGCAATGGAGTCTTCACCACTCCCAGACATCTCTTCACTCTGCACACAATTTGAGAATCTATCCCTCATGTCTTCACGCTACAGTTCACCATCCCCTGCTACTTGCAACGCAATGTTAGCAGTCGACACCGAAGAAGTGGCAGTCCTGGAAGCCTTGCTCCACCCCACGACGGAAGCACCCCCAGCATTCCCCGAAGAACCAGCATACGCCCCTCCAGCAGAAAACCCCCCTAATGCCGATCAAGGCGGATACCTGTGCCTCTCACCCTCGGGCTACAGCCTCCACACATCTGATCGCTCCACTAGCCCCGAACCACTTCCTGTTCCCCCCCCCTCGCGTTCACCCACTTCCCCAAGATAACCCTAATGACCCCCGCAACCGTGTCCACGGGCTCAGTGATTTTGCGAGGGAGTGCCTTTTCTATTCAACAACGGGACTAGCAGCTGCTGAACTGATGCTGGCGAGACAGGAGGAAACAGAGCACCCTTTGGCGTTGGATCCCGACACTAATGAGATCCACTGCATAGCCACCCCACTTTCTACGCCTTCTAACACCAATACCCATTCCACCCCAGCAACTTCAGTCAACAGCCTCCCTTCTCACTACACCATCGAAGTCGACGTCGACAACATAATACAGGAACACCCCCTGGAAGACTGGATCCGGTTCGACCCGGATCTACATCACACCTCCATTCAAATCCTGGTCACCGAGGCAGACCCCCATGTAAAAGCGCCCGCCTGCTTCATCCGCTTTAGGGTAGAACCTATTACAGGCAAACCCACCGTGTATGGAACCATGGGAGTGGGACGGCCGATCTATGCCAAAAGCCTGGAAGCTGCCCCGGCTAGTTGGGCGGCGCCGGCTGATTACCGAGATGACGATTATTTCAAAATGATGGCCGAGGAGAGGATGATTGGAGGGCCCCTCGAAAGGGCCATAGAAGACCTGGGAGACTACGGGGTTAAGGCCGATGTAATGCACCTTCACAACCTGGAATCGGACCGACACAAGCTCGCCCTCCGTCTACAGGAGGTACAGGCCCTCGAGGCCTACACCCAGAAGAGGTGAGCCGAGTTCGGGATGTACCAGTTGGTGCACATCGGACACACCAAAGCGGTGCAACAGTGCCTCATACGAGCAAATGCCTACGAACACCTCCTGCAATTGGTCGACGAAGATAGCGAGAGAGGGGAATTGGCATGGCGACACCAGACTCATCGTCGACGAGAAAGCCCTTATCACAAGCATGGGACTCTCCACTTGAGAGGGGGGGCACAAAGTGCCATCTCGTGGAACAGCGAGAACACGCAGGACAACAAATTGGCGCAAGACAAATACAAGGAACATTGCCGCTGTTCCTACTGCCCCTGGTTCGACCATCTCTCCACCCATTGTGAGACACCTCACCATCTCTGCTCGACTCGAACTTCCGGGTGGTGCTGTGTGCCCTGCCACCACCGATACTTCACCAACCAAATGCCGAACACCTGTCCTTATGGAGGATGGCGCAAACATGCCAATGGCCACTATCTCACACACCAGTGAACAGCCTGGCAACTTTTGCTTGAAGATCAACAGGTCGAGTACGATCATCTCGAAGCAGGGTGCGACGACCTCTGCAAGGGAGAGATGAGCCGGGCAGGCGTCGCTATGAGGCAGGCTATCACCCAGGTTGTCCTGGATGAGTTTGAAGGCGCAGGCCCCTCTTATGCTCCTCCCTCCCCCTCTCCTGACTACGACCATGTCCCCGGCGATAACAAGGGATCAGATTAGTGCGTGGAAGTGCTACTTTGAGGGGAGGGTGGTGATAAGCTCTGCCTCTGGCATGGAGAGGGGCGAGGTGTTTTGCGGACTGATGGACTGGCTGGGGTCATGTGACCCCATGACTCATCGATCTGGACTGGATGACTGAGACTCTTACTTATTGCTGACTGATGGCCCCAGGCTGATTACTGATATGTGCATCATGCTGACAGGGTACGATAGGTAGATGACTGATCACTTACAAACCGGCTTAGCAACCGGTTTTAGGACTATTAGTCATACGAGGTTTGAACCTGTATATATACAGTCTTGTACAAACAGTTGAGCCTTAAGCTCGACTTTGCTTTGCAATCGCAGCCTCTTGTTCACTCCTGTTCACTGCACGGCTCCCCTCTACTCTTTCCTCTACTTTCTAAGGTCCTTAAAGGCGGACCTTGCCTTTGAAGCTTAGTGATTGTGCTATAACAATCAATGCACATCTCAGGAGTCTGAATCACATGTCTCGGCACACCTCGGACTGCACACCTTCCTAAACTGTCAGGAGTGCACAAAGCCCCGCTGCGGGCTTAACACTGGACCATTGACCAGTGCTACAAAGTCAGCAGAGAAGACAAGATTAAAGATCCCCAAGAACTAGGACTAGGAATCAAAAATCAACCATTCCTACTCGCTCCAGACCTTGAGCGAATCCACACAGAAGTCACTCAAGGAAGCGACGAAGTCCCTGAAGCAGAAGTCGCTTCACCAGTATCCGATCCAGATATCCCCACGACAGACCAAGCTAACGCACCGGTCATCGAATAACTCACACAAGCAATGGCACAAGCAGCAATTGCCATAGCTCACGTCCAACCCGTGCAAGCAGCAGGACCAGCACAACCAGCACAACCTCCCGCCGGAGGACAACCAGGCGGTGGAGGACCACAACAACCTCCTACTGGGGGACAACCAGGCGGTGGAGGAGGCAGAGGCGGTGGAGGCAGAGGAGGCCAACCTGCAGCAGGACAACAAGCTGCGGGGCAAGCAGCCGCTGTGCCACCTCGCTCAGAACCTCTCAAAGGAATGATACCCCAAATCTTTGCAGGTGACAGAAAAGACGCCGAATGATTCATGCAACAGTTCGGAGCCTACCGATTCCTCAATTGGCACAACTCCACCTTCACGAACAAGGCAGAAATGGTGGCATATGCCCTCACCTTCATCAAAGGACCACAGGTCGACAACTGGGCTTATGATATGGCAGACCAATTGTCCATCAAAGTAGAAGGAAACCCAGTCACAGGAGATCCCCTGACACATGTCAAAGGAGACCAAGCCCTTTGGGATTGGTTCACACAATCCTTCAGAGATGCCTTCACAGATTCAACTAGGAAGCAAGATGCCTACTCCTGCCTCACCAAAATGGAATTGAATATGGACAAAGTCGACACATCCATCACCCTCTTCAAACGCCTTATCAGAGAAGCAGGATGGGGACCCGACACAGAAGGAACAATTAAATTGTTCCAGGACATCTTACCTGTCGGACTCCACTGCACCATACACCAGCGAGAGATACTACCCGCCACTCTCAACGAATGGTATGATGCCACCAGAAAAACGGTCCAAAGATGGCAGGACCTCAATGACAACATAGGACCGAAAGGAGGACCGGGACACATCTCCACCAGAGCCAACAGAATGCGAGGATATCAGAAGGCGCCTCCCCCAAAAAGGCATAGGGACCCTGACACTATGGACGTGGACACAATCCACACAACAGGGAAACTCTCCGACAACGAGCGTACCCGCCTCATGAAAGAAGGAAGATGTTTCTGCTGCCGCAAATTAGGACACATGTTGCAAACATGCCCCGAAAAAGGCAAAGACAAAGGAAAAGGCCCCGACCGACCCCGCAGTTCCCAAGGGCAGTACATCAAAGACAAGCCCAAGGTCAGAGTGGCGGTGATCAATGAAGACAAAGAAGAAGAACAACCTAGTGAAGCCGAGACTTCAGTCACGGCACCACCTTCCTACACCAAAAAGGATGTTCTTCAGTATATCAGAGGAATGTCTATTGAAGATCGCAAAACCCTCTACAAGGAGATGTCCGCCCAAGCGGATTTTTAGGCAGCTCGAAGCCGACGGCCTTGTTACGAACCCAAGTTGTGGAAACCAAAAACCTGGACCACGTGACCGTGGGAAAGCTCATGTGACCGAAAAGTGTTACCATGAGTCACATAACTGGTCACACGATTGGTCATGTCACTTGTCACACTCTAACATGTGACTTGTCACAGTCACGGTCACCTCAACCGTCACGATATCAGTCACATGACTGTCACGCTGTACCCTATAAGGTTCTATACCTAATAGGGTCGTATGACCCATCGCCCAGGCGCTTAGGCCTCTAGACCAATCGGAGTGCTCAGAATGCACTGCCACGCTCCCGGAAAGGATAAATGCTCATCCATATATGGTGTGGGTCATATGCCTATGACCCGCCCCAAATGGGGATAAGGGATTTCTGCCATTGGCTGGAGAACTCAGAGATGCTTCTAGCCCTTCCCCTGCTGCGGACACACGGACCAGTGACGTCACCGATGACGCCATTAATGCATGGACCACCCACGCGGGTTATTGCCATTGGATGGCTATTAATAGCCCTGCTAGAATGTTCTATGCACACATGTACTTTAGGTATATAAGGACTGCGAAATACTATGGACAATCCCCAGATTGTCCACTTGTGATTCTCTCTCCACAGGTGCCTACTAAGAGACTGTTCGCACATCCCCTCCCTGTACACTCTAGCAGTGCGTTGGTCGTCATCATTGACTTCTTTCGCCCCTTCCTCATTGTCACCATCTTCCATGTCATCGCCGTGGTCAACAACCTCATCCTCTTATACTGCCTTCAGATGTATCAGTGTCCTCCACCCCCTCCTTGCTAAAGAACATACCACTGCTGTTGAACAAGCAGTGAGTTCGTTACAGGCCTGGCTTAGAGCGATTGGATTGCAGAACACAATGTACATTAGGAAACTCTCGACTCTGAATATGAATGTTTCTTTCTGCACTTTGCAATCCAAGGCCGACAAATCAGCTCTCATCAACAGTGGAGCCACAGACAACTTCATCGATGAGGAAGCATGGAAACGACTAGGAATCGGGAGGAAGGAACTTGCCCGACCAGTCACGGTCCACAATGTTGATGGGACCGAAAACAAACAAGGAAAAATCACACACTACTGCTGGCTCCGCATCGTCAAAGGAGAAAAACATATGCTCCAACGATTCTACATCACGGCTCTAGGAAAGGACCACATTATTCTAGGATACCCCTTCCTTTACGACTTCAACCCCAAAATCAATTGGAAAACAGGAAAGGTCCTAGGAGAACCAGTACAACTCCAAAGTAGCTGCTATATGCATGTCGCCAAAAGAATCTTCTTCATGCAACAAGAGGTGGTTAAACAAGTAGGGAAACCAAAAGAAGGAGAAGCCATCTACGTGCAACACACCAATATCGTGCAAGAATGGGCCCAGAAAGTGGACCAAAACAAAATCCACCTCACCCTCAACACCATCCCCAAAGAATACCGTAGACACCAAAAGGTGTTCTCAGAAGAAGAATCACATCGCTTCCCACCTGCACGATCGGAAGACATGATGATCAAACTAACCCCTGATGCACCAAGGGAGTTAAACTGCAAGGTATACCCGCTGTCAAAAGACGAACAAGAACTTCTCCAGAAGTGGATCCTTGAAGAAGAAGAATTGGGGCAAATCTACGAAGGCCCCTCACTGTACATGGCACCAGTCTATTTCATCAACAAAAAGGACAGCTCGGAGAAGTGAATCATCATGGATTACCAACAACTCAACAAACACACTGTACGCGACAATAACCCCCTGCCAAACATCCAATCGGCATTGGAAAGGTTACACAGAAAACTACTCTTCTCGAAATTTGATATATGCTGGGGCTATAACAACATTTGCATAGCAGAGGAAGACCAACATAAGGCAGTGTTCAAAACCCCACAAGGCACCTATGTCCCACACGTTATGTACTTTGGCCTTACCAATGCCCCACCCTTCTTCCAACGAACCATGCACCGAGATTTCCACCCCCTGCTCCAGAAATACCCCGAGAACCTAGGGAATTACATGGACGACTGGTGGATAGCCACGGCCAACGATGAAGAAGGAAAGGAACTCCACAAACAAATCGTTCATGAATTCCTTGATAAAATGGAAGAATGTTCTTACTTCCTAAAACCAAAGAAGTGCCAATTTGAGAAGGACGAAATGGAAATCCTCGGATGGCTAGTAGGAGGCAGTCGAGTGCATATCGACCCGGCCAAGGTAAAAGGCATATCGGAATGGCCCAGAACTCTCAAATCGGTGGAAGAAGTCAGAAAAATGTTAGGCATGCTAGGTTACCAATGCCCGTTCATCCAAGGCTTCGCCTCCATCGCGCGACCCCTACATGACCTCACAAAAAAAGGGACCCAATTTGTCTAGACCCAAAGGTGCACAGACACACTAGACGAGTTAATCAAACGAGTCACTACAGAACCCGTCCTCTGGCACCCAGACCCCTCTAAACCATATGAACTCGAAGTGGACGCTTCAGCCTTCGCCCTAGGAAGCATATTGTACCAAAGAGACGACAACAACAAACGCCACATGGTTGCCTATCACTCGAAGGCGCTAAACCAAGCCGAGAGGAATTATTCTATCGGAGATCGAGAATTCCTGGCCATCATCGAAGGCCTCAAACGCATGCGACACCTGGTCATGGGATCACCCCACAAACTCACGATTTACACGGATCACAATAATCTCTGCTACTATTGGCACCCGCAGAAGTTGAACCGCTGCATGGCTCGCTACATCGCGTTCCTAGCAGACTTTGATTTCGAACTTGTGCATCTTCCAGGAAAAAGAAACCAAGCAGACCCATTATCTAGACGCCCCGATCACAATGATGGGTCAACAGATAACAAAGAAACCACGGCACTCCCAAATGAGTTGTTCGCAAGGGCAATCGAGATCACCATCTTAGAACGCCAAGTCCATCAACTACAAAAGGAAAATAACAAACTTTGCCTAGCATGGAAAAGAAAGTATGGGATCTATCAAGACGAGTGAAAGGTCTGGTGGAAAGCAGGATCCTTAGTTGTCCTGGATAACAGACAACTATGGCGCACATTCCTGCAGGAATACCACGACACACCCACATCTGGACACCCAGGAGTCTGGAAGACTTACCAGGCGATAAGACATGACTACTGGTGGCCAAACCTGCACAAAGATGTAGAAGACTATGTAAAAGGATGCACAACCTGTTAAGCGGTGAAGACCATCACACATCGAAACATACCCCCGATCGCACCGATTGGACCAGGGGAGGACACAACCCCTTTTGCCACCATGATAAGCTCCATCTCTAGCATGGAGAGAGGTGAGGTGTTTTATGGACCGACGGACTGGCTGAGATCACGAGATCCCCTGACTCCTATACGATATGCACGCGGTTCATCGTTCGGACTGGATGACTGAGACTCTTACTGTACTGATGACTGATGACTCGGGTTTGGCTGACTGATAAGTGCATTATGCTTACTGTACGATAGGTTAGATGACTGATGACTTACAAACCGGCTTAGCAACCGGTTCTAAGACTATTAGTCATACTAGGTTCGATCCTGTATATATACGACTCTGTACAAACAGTTGAGCCTTAAGCTCGACTTTGCTTTGCAATCACAGCCTCTTGTATACTCCTGTTCACTGCGCGGCCCCTCTTCATTCTTCCATCCACCCTTCAAAGGTCCTTAAAGGCGGACCTTTGCCTTCGAAGCTTAGTGATTGGGCTATACCAATCAACGCGCATCTCAGGAGTCTGAACACGTGCTCCGGCACACCTCGGACCGCACACCTTCCTAAACCGTCAAGCGTGCACGAAGCCCCGCTGCGGGCTTAACACAAGTCGAGCTTCTCTTAAAGCCAACCTGGCTGACATACTACTCGACCTCGGAAGAAAGCGAAAGCTTGCAAAGAGCCCCGACATCAGGTTCAGAAATAGAACCACCGACGACCTCCCCATAGAAATACAGGGAAAAGCCTTCTGGCTAGAATCACGGACCGAGGGACGATCGGCATATCACCTCAAAGAAGGGTTATACACATACCCTGTTGAATACATCAACGGAACTTGGTACAAAATTAGTTGGACCATCGACGAGTGCTACGAAGTTAGCAGAGAAGACGAGATCAAAGACCCTCACGAGTCAGGATTAGGAACTAAAGGACAACCGTTCCTACTCGCCCCGGATCTCGAACGAATCCACACAGAGATCACACAAGGAAGTGACGAAGCACCCGAAGTAAAAACCACTTCACCAGCCTCAGATCCAGACATCCCCACGACCGACCAAGCTCACGCACCGGTCATTGAACAACTCACAGCAGCAATGGCAGCAATCACCGTAGCTCATGTACAGCCGGCACAGGTGGCCGGACCAGCACAGGCTCCACAACCAGCTGGAGGACAACCAGCAGGAGGAGGACAACCCCAACAACCACCCGCCAGAGGACAACCAGGAGGAGGTGGCGGAGGTGGCAGAGGCCAACCAGCAGCCGGACAAGCAGCAGCCGGACAAGCAGCAGCCGCACCACCCCGTAACAAAGCCCTCAAAGGAATGATCCCCCAGATCTTCCAAGGAGACAGAAAAGACGCGGAACGCTTCATGCAACAATTTGGAGCATATTGCTTCCTTAACCGACATAACTCCACCTTCACCAACAAGGCAGAACAAGTGGCTTATGCCATCACCTTCATCAAAGGACCACTGGTCGACGATTGGTCATACGACATGGCGGACCAACTATCCATCAAAGTAGAAGGAAACCCGGCCACAGGAGATCCCCCGACACACACAGAAAACGACCCAGCCCTCTGGGAATGGTTTGCGAGAGCATTCAGAGATGCTTTCACCGACTCCACCAAGAAACAAGACGCATATTCCCGTCTCACAAAAATGGAACTGGACGTGGACAAAGTCGACTCCTCTATCACACTCTTCAAACGTCTCATCAGGGAAGCAGGGTGGGGACCAGACGCAGAAGGAACAATTAAACTGTTCCAAGACATTCTGCCGGTCGGACTCCATCGCGTTATCCGCCAACGAGAAACCCTACCAGCAACCATGGAAGAATGGTATGATGCGACCCAAAAGACAGTCCAGAGGTGGCAAGACCTAAATGACAACATCAGACCCAAAGGAGGGCCTGGTCACATCTTGACCAGAGCCAACAGGATGTGCAGCTATCAAAAGCCCTCTCTGCCAAAGCGACAAAAAGATCCCAACACAATGGACATCGACGCCATCCGTACCATTGGGAAATTAATGGATGAAGAACAAACCAAGCTCATGAAAGAAGGAAGATGCTTCCGATGCCGCAAATTGGGACATATGTCCAGAGCCTGCCCTGACAAAGGCAAAGGAAAAACCCCAGATAGACCCCGCAGCTCCCAAGGGCAATACACCAAAGAAAAGCCCAAAGTCCGAGCCGCAGTAATCAATGAAGACAAGGAAGAGGAACCGCCTAGCGAAGCGGAAACCTCGACCACAGTGCCTCCCTCCTACACCAAAAAGGACGTCCTCCAGTACATTAGGGGGATGACTATTGAAGACCAAGAGAACCTCTACGAAGAGCTATTGGCCAAGGCGGATTTTTAGGAAGCTCGAAGCCGACGGTCTGGCTTAGAGCAACTGGATTGCAAGATACGATGTACATTAGGAAACTATCAACCCTGAATATGAATGTTTCTTTCCGCACCTCGCAATCCAAGGCTGACGAATCTGCCCTCATAGATAGTGGCGCAACCGACAACTTCATAGACGAAGATGCCTGGAAACGACTCGGGATAGGACGCAAGGAACTGGCTAGACCAGTTACCGTCCACAACGTCGATGGCACAGAAAACAAACAAGGAAAGATCACCCATTACTGCTGGCTACACATCGTCAAAGGGGACAAACATATGCTCCAGAGATTCTACATCACAAGCCTAGGAAAAGATCGCATCATCCTAGGATATCCCTTCCTTTACGATTTCAACCCAAAAATCAACTGGAAAACAGGAAAGGTCTCAGGGGACTCGGTACAGCTTCAAAGCAGCCGATACATGCATGTTGCCAAGAACATCTTCTTTATGCAGAGAGAGGCGATCAAACAACTAGGGAAACCCAAGGAAGACGAAGCCATCTACGTGCGACGGACCAACATCGCACAAGAATGGGCCCAAAAGGCGGATAAAGATAAAATCCACCTCACCATCGACACCATCCCAAAGGAATACCGAAGACATCAAAAGGTCTTCTCAGAAGAAGAAGCACAACGCTTCCCACCTGCACGATCCGAAGATATGACCATCAAACTGACCACCGACACACCAAAGGAGCTAAACTGCAAGGTATACCCCTTATCCAAAGACGAATGAGAGCTCTTGGAGAAATGGATCCTTGAAGAAGAAGAACTTGGACGAATCTACGAAGGACCTTCCCCTTACACGGCACCCGTCTACTTCATTAACAAAAAGGACAGCTCGGAGAAGAGGATTATTATGGACTACCGACAACTAAACAAGTATACGGTCCGAGATAACAATCCCCTACCCAACATCCAGTCTGCACTAGAAAGGCTTCACGGCAAACTGCTGTTCTCAAAGTTCGACATTCGTTGGGGATATAACAACATATGCATTGCTGAGGAAGACCAAACCAAGGCAGCATTCAAAACTCCCCAAGGCACCTACATTCCTCGAGTCATGTACTTTGGGCTCACAAATGCACCCCCTTTCTTCCAACAAACCATGCATCGAGATTTCCGCCCGCTACTCCAAAAGTATCCCGAAAACCTAGGAAACTATATGGACGATTGGTGGGTAGCCACAGCCAACGACGAAGAGGGCCGCCAATTACATAAACAAATCGTCCATGACTTTCTCGACAAAATGGAAGAATGTTCTTACTTCCTGAAGCCGAAGAAATGTCAATTCGAAAAAGACAAAATGGAAATCCTCGGATGGCTTGTAGGAGGCGGACGAGTATGTATCGACCCCGCCAAGGTAAAAGGAATATCAGAATGGCCCAGGACTCTCAAATCCGTAGAAGAAGTAAGGAAGACCCTAGGCGTACTAGGCTACCAGCGACCCTTCATCCAAGGGTTTGCATCTATAGCCCGACCTCTACACAACCTCACAAAAAAGGAGACCCCCTTCATCTGGACCGAGAAATGCACAGAAGTGTTGAATGAACTCATCACATGAGTAACCACCGAGCCGGTCCTCTGGCACCCGAACCCAGCAAAACCGTACAAACTAGAAGTCGATGCCTCGGCATTCGCACTCAGCAGCATCCTCTATCAAAGAGATGACAATGACAAAAGACAAGCAGTGGCCTATCATTCGAAGGCACTAAATGCGGCAGAAAGAAACTACTCTATCGGAGACCGAGAATTTCTAGCCATCATCGAAGGTCTCAAACGCGTCCGACATCTGGTGATGGGATCACCTCACAAATTAACAATCTACACGGACCACGACAACCTCCGCTACTACCGACACCTGCAAAAACTAAATAGACGAGTGGCCCGTTACATTGCATTCCTGGCAGATTTCGACTTCGAATTAGTCCACCTCCCGGGCAAGCGGAACCAAGCAGACACCCTATCTCGACGACCAGACCATGATAACGGATCAGCAGACAACGAGGAGACTACAGCCCTTCCGGATGAACTCTTCGCCAGAGCAATAGAGATCTCCATCCTGGAACAACAAGTCCATCGTCTACAGAAGGCAAACAACGACCTATGCCAAATTTGGAAAAAGAAACACAGCATCTACCAAGACGAATGGAAGGTCTGGTGGAAGGCAGGATCGCTAGTGATCCCTGAAGACACACAACTCCGACGCATGTTCCTCCAGGAGTATCATGACACTCTGATGTCGGGACATCCTGGAATTTGGAAAACCTACCTAATGCTAAAACGAGATTACTGGTGGCCCACGATCCATAAAGATGTGGAAGATTACGTCAAAGGATGTGCCACCTGCCAGGCGGTGAAAACAATCACCCACCGCAACGTGCCCCCCATTGCGCCGATCGGTCCTGGTGAAGACACAACACCCTTCGCCACTATCACAGTCGATTTCATCACGAAATTACCCGACTCATGCGGCTGTGATACGATTCTCACCATCACCGATCACGACTGCACGAAGGCCGTAATTCTGATTCCATGTCAAGAAGATATGGGGAGTGAGGAAGTCGCAAGGCTCTTCAGAGACCACGCCTTCCCCTACACTGGCCTCCCCAAAAGGATCATATCAGACAGAGACACGCAGTTCACGTCACAGTTCTTTAAGGAGCTCTGCGCCCAACTGGACATCAAACAAAATATGAGCTCTGCGTACCACCCCCAAACCGATGGACAGTCAGAACGGACAAATCAAACAGTAGAAACCATCCTGAGAATCTTCTGTAACCACCAGCAGGATAACTGGGCAGATTGGCTCAAAGTCGCCCAGTACATGATCAATTCCCGTCCCTCCTCAACCACAAAGAAACCCCCGTACGAACTATGGATGGAATTCATTCCCCGTACCCACCAACCCACGCGTGTCGGAAATGTACCGGCAATAGAAGAATGAAAGTCCCAACTTCTGGAAGCCAGGAAGAGCGCCCAGGAAGCCATTAGCAAGGCGCAATCCCTCTGGACAAAAGACCCCCATTTCCAACGGTACCGCGTGGATCAGAAGGTCTGGCTAGAAGGGACCCATCTACAAACAACGCACCCCACAATGAAATTAAGGGCCAAGCACTTTGGACCCTTCAAAGTAACGGAGGTACTCAGCACCGTAACATACAGACTAGACCTCCCAGCTGTGTGGAGGATCCACAACGCGTTCCATGCGGCTGTCCTCCACCCATACAAGGAGATGGAGCTCCATGGACCTAACTTCCCTGAAGCACCTCCTGACTTGATCGAGGGACACGAGGAGTGGGAAGTGAACAACGTGTTAGCCTCGAGGCGAACAGGAAAGGCAAGGACGTTACAATATCTCGTCCGGTGGAAAGGATTCTCCAAAGCACATGATTCCTGGGAACCAAAACGGAATCTAGGTAACGCCTCTGCAAGAGTGAAAGAGTTTCACGATAAGAACCCCAAGGCCATTCGAAGAATGGTTATAAACCCCCAAGAATCAACTATGAGTTCTTCATCACTCCCCGACATCTCACTCCTCTGCACCCACTTCGAAAACCTATCCCTGATGTCGTCAAACTACAGTTCGCCGTCCCCTGCCACTCGCAATGCCATGCTAGCCGTCGACACAGAAGAAGTCGCCGTGCTAGAAGCCTCGCTACACCCCACCAACGAACCACCACCGGCCTTCCCGGAAGAACCAGAGTACGCTCCACCAACAGACACACCCCCCAGTTTCGGACTCGAAGAATACCTACGCCTCTCGCCCTCGTTATACAGCGTACATGGACCAAGCCGAGTCCCCAGTCCCGAACCACTGCCCATTCCCCCATGCACTGACACACTCCCCCAACATAACCCAGAAGACCCGCGAAACCTCGTCCGCGGTCTTAGCAGTTTCGCGAGGGAAAGACTCTTTTACTCCCCGAGTGGCCTGGCGGCTGCTCAACTCATGCTGGAGCGGCAGGACGAGGCTGACCACCCTCTGGTACTGGACCCTGAGACTAACGAGGTCCACCGCGCCGCCACTCCCCTATCTTCGGTATCGAGTACGACACCGAGCTCCTCCCCGGCCACGTCCATGCACAGCTTTCCCTCACACTATACCATTGAAGTTGATGTAGACAACCTTGTGCAGACACACCCAGGAGATGATTGGGTGAGGTTCCAACCAGAAATCCATCACACCTCCATCAAGGTCCCGGCGACCGAGGCAGAACCAACGGTCAAGGTGGATGCAAGGTTCGTGCGTTTCTGAGTCAACAACATCACGGGGGAGCCCACCATCTACGGGACCATGGGAGCTGGACGACCTGTGTACGCGGAGACCCTAGAAGCCGCCCCTGCATCTTGGGCGGCACCAGCCGACTACCGCGATGACAGATATTTCACATTGCTGACAGAAGAAAGGATGATCGGAGGCCTGATGGAAAGGGCAATCGAGGATCTGGGAGATTACGGGGTAAAAGCGGACATCATCCGCCTTCACAATCTCGAGGCCGACAAGCGCAAGCTGGCCCTCTGCCTTGGAGAAGTCCAGGCCCTAGAGGCCTACACACAGAAGAGGAGGGCCGAGTTCGGCATCTACCAACTCGCCCATGTCGGCCGAACCAAGGCAGTTTGCCAAAGACTCGTCCGAGCCAATGTACGGGAGCGACTTCTGGAACTGGTGGATGAAGATCACAAGAGAGGGGAATTGGCATGGCGACACCGACGAGACAGGCACAGCATCGCGCCATACAACACCAACACAGCGACCAGGCCCGACTCCAGATTGAGAGGAGGAGCAGGCAGCAGAGTTTCCTGGAATAGTGAGAACGCTACTGACGACGCACTAGCCAGAGAGGAGTTCGAGGAGCGAAGGCAATGCTCCTATTGCCTGTGGTATGACCACCTCTCCACTCACTGCGAAACACCTCACCACCTCTGCTCCATCTCGACATCTGGCTGGTGCCGAGTCCCCCGCCACCACCGCTTCTTCTGCAACCAAATGCCTGCCACCTGCCCTTACGGAGGTCGCTGCCGCCATGCTAACGGCCACTACCTCACTCGCCAATGCCACGCCCGATATCTCACATTGGAAGAACGAGAGATAGAATACGACCACAACAATGTGGGATGCGACGACCTCTGCAAGGGGGAACTCAGCAGCGTGGGGATTGCCATGCGCCAGGCAATCACCCAGGTCGTCCTAGACGAGTTCGAGAACGCAGGCCCCTCTTACGCCCCTCGTTCCCCTTCCCCCGACTATGACTATGTCCCCGGTGACAACGAGGGATCAGACTAGCGCATGGAAGCGCTTCTTTGAGGGGAGGGTGGTGATAAGCTCCATCTCTAGCACGGAGAGAGGTGAGGTGTTTTACGGACCGACGGACTGGCTGAGATCACGAGATCCCCTGACTCCTATACAATATGCACACGGTTCATCGTTCGGACTGGATGACTGAGACTCTTACTGTACTGATGACTGATGACTTACAAACCAGCTTAGCAACCAGTTCTAAGACTATTAGTCATACTAGGTTCGATCCTGTATATATACGACTCTGTACAAACGGTTGAGCCTTAAGCTCGACTTTGCTTTGCAATCGCAGCCTCTTGTATACTCCTGTTCACTGCGCGGCCCCTCTTCATTCTTCCATCCACCCTTCAAAGGTCCTTAAAGGTGGACCTTTGCCTTCGAAGCTTAGTGATTGGGCTATACCAATCAACGCGCATCTCAGGAGTCTGAACACGTGCTCCGGCACACCTCGGACTGCATGCCTTCCTAAACCGTCAAGCGTGCACGAAGCCCCACTGCGGGCTTAACACACCATTACGGTCGACTTTATTACAAAGCTGCCTGAATCACGCGGCTGTGATACAATTCTCACCATCACCGATCATGACAGCACAAAAGCAGTGATTCTGATTCCATGCCGAGAAGATATGGGAAGCGAAGAAGTCACAAGGCTCTTCAGAGACCACGTCTTTCCCTACACAGGAATTCCCAAAAGAATCATCTCTGACAGAGACACACGATTCACATTGCAATTCTTCAAAGAACTCTGCGCCCAACTAGAAATCAAGCAAAACATGAGTTCGGTGTATCATCCCCAAACTGACAGACAATCCGAAAGAACAAATCAAACGGTGGAGACAATCCTGCGGATCTTCTGCAATCACCAACAAGATAACTGGGCGGATTGGCTCAAGATTGCCCAGTACATGATCAATTCCCGTCCTTCTTCTACTACAAAGAAACCCCCTTACGAATTGTGGATGGGATTCATTCCCCGCACCCATCAACCCACACATGTTGGAAATGTACCAGCAATCGAAGAACGGAAGGCCCAGCTTCTAGAAGCCAGAAAGAGCGCCCAAGAAGCTATCAGTAAGGTGCAATCTCTCTGGACAAAAGACCCACACTTCCAAAGGTACTGCGTGGATCAGAAGGTCTGGCTAGAAGGGACCCATCTCCGGACAACACATCCCATGACCAAATTAAGAGCCAAGTGCTTCGGACCCTTCAAGGTTATGGAAGTACTCAGCGCCGTCACGTACAGATTGAACCTCCCACCCGCGTGGAAGATCCACAATGCATTCCATGCAGCTGTCCTCCACCCATACAAGGAAACGGAGCTCCATGGACCCAACTTCACCGAGGTACCACCTGACCTAATAGAAGGACACGAAGAATGGGAAGTAGATGATGTGCTAACCTCGAGGCACACCGGCAAGAGAAAAACGTTGCAATACCTGGTCAGGTGGAAGGGATTCTCAGAAGTGCACGACTCTTGGGAACCAAAAAGGAATCTGGATAATGCCTCCCTCAAAATAAAGGAATTCCATGATAAGAACCCCAAGGCCATTCGACAAATGGTTATAAACCCCCAAGAAGTCACAATGGAATCTTCACCACTCCCCGACCTCTCTTCACTCTGCACACAGTTTGAAAACTTATCTCTCATGTCTTTACACTACAGTTCACCTTCCCCTGCCACTTGTAACACAATGCTGGCAGTTGACACTGAAGAAGTCGCAGTACTGGAAGCCTTGCTCCACCCCATGACAGAGATGCCCCCAACCTTTCCTGAAGAACCAGCATATGCCCCACCGACAGAGAACCCCCTGATATCAACCAAGGCAAATACCTCTGCCTCTCACCTTCGGGCTATAGCCTTCACACGACCAGTCGCCCCCTTAGCCCTGAACCACTGCCCGTTCCTCCCCCTTGCGTCCACCCACTCCCCCAGGACAACCCTGACGACCCCTGCAACTGTGTTCACGGACTGAGCGATTTTGCAAGGGAACAACTTTTCTACTCCTCGACAGGGCTGGCCGCCGCACAGTTGATGCTAGCCAGACAGGAGGAAACAGAACACCCTCTAGTCATAGACCCCGACACCCGCATAGTCCATAGGGTCGCCACTCCGCTCTCCACACCCTCTAACACCAATACCCATTCCACCCCAGCGACCTCAGTCGACAGCCTCCCTTCCCACTACACCATCGAAGTCGACATCAATGACATAATACAGGAACACCCCCTGGAAGACTGGATCCGGTTCGACCCAGATTTGCACCGCACTTCCATTCAAATCCCAGCCACCGAAGCAGACCCCCTTGTAAAGGTACCGGCCCGCTTCATCCGCTTTAGGGTAGAGCCTATTACAGGTGAACCCACTGTTTATGGAACCATGGGGGTGGGTCGGCCGATCTACACCGAAAGCCTGGAAGCCGCCCCGGCTAGTTGGGCAGCACCTGCTGATTACCGTGATGACGATTACTTCAAGCTGTTGACCAAGGAGAGGATGATTGGCAGACCTCTCGAAAGAGCCATGGAAGATTTGGGAGACTACGGGGTCAAGGCCGACGTCATGTGCCTTCGCAACCTAGAGTCGGACCGATGTAAGCTCGCCCTCCGCCTGCAGGAAGTACAGGCCCTTGAGGCCTACACTCAGAAAAGGCGAGCCGAATTCAGGATGTACCAACTGGCTCACATCAGGCGCACCAAAGTGGTACGACAGCGCCTCATACAAGCAAACACCCGGGAATGCCTCCTGCAGTTGGTAGATGAGGATAGCAAGAGAGGAGAATTGGCATGGCAACACCGAACTCACTGCAGACGAGAGAGCCCTTATCACGAACACGGGACTCTATGCCTGAGAGGTGGAGCACGAAGTGCCATCTCTTGGAATAGTGAGAACACACAGGACAACACTTTGGCGCAAGACGAATACGAGGAACGCTGCCGCTGCTCCTACTGCCCCTGGTTCAACCATATCTCCACCCATTGCGAAACGCCTCACCACCTCTGCTCGGCTCGAACTTCTGGGTGGTGCTGCATGCCCTGCCACCACTGATACTTCACCAACCAAATGCTGAACACCTGTCCCTACGGGGGACAATGCAAGCACGCCAACAGACATTATCTTACATGCCAACGAACTGCTTGGCAACTCTCCCTCAAGGATCGACAAATCGAGTACGATCACCTCGAAGCAGGGTGCGACGACTTCTGCAAGGGAGAACTGAGTCGCACAGGCGTCATCCTGCGGCAGGCCATCGAACAGGTCGTGCAGGACAAGTTCAACAACGAAGGCCCATCTTATGTCCCTTGTTCCCCTTCACCCAACTATGATTATGTCCCCGGCAACAATGAGGGATCCGATTAAGCGTGTGGAAGCACTCCTTTGAGGGGAGGGTGGTGATAAGCTCCGCCTTTGGTAAGGAGAGAGGCGAGGTGTTCTGTGGACCAACAGACTGGCTGGGGTCATGTGACCCCATGACTCCCTACAATTACATTTCTGACTCATACTCCGGACTGATGACTGATGACTGGCTTACTGACACGCACATCATGCTGACTGTACGATAGTAGGATGACCGATGATGACTGAGTACTTACAAACCAGCTTAGCAACCGGTTCTAGGACTATTTGTCATATCAAGCTCGAACCTGTATATATAGGACTCCATACAGATAGTTGAGCCTTAAGCTCAACTTTGCTTTGCAATCGCAGCCTCTTGTTCACTCCTGTTCACTGTGCGGCTCCCCTCTACTCTTCCATCTACATTCTAAGGTCCTTAAAGGTGGACCTTGCCTTCGAAGCTTAGTGATTGTGCTATAACAATCAACACACATCTCAGGAGTCTGAATCACGTGTCTCGGCACGCCTCGGACCGCACACCTTCCCAAACTGTCAAGTGTGCACGAAGCCCCGCTGTGGGCTTAACACCTTGCACAATACCAACACCCTTTTGACACTAGCCACAGCAGCATCCAAGATTGTGCCCAATTCTTCCCCAGCTTCATCCAGCATGCCTGTTGTGAGTAACACGTCCTTCAGTATCTTGAAGACGCTCCACGAGAAGGTCGAAAATCTGCCAAGATCAGTTCCTGAAGCAAAGAGAACTAGTCCCCTTGCAGGATACTGTTGCGATCCCATGGAGCTCACAAAGGACATCTCATTGGATGTGGATGTCTGGGAAACATGGGACCAGAAACTCAATGTTCTTATATCACACAGCATTCCTGATATCTGTCCTTTCATTGGACGGGGTAAATATGGTCTAATTGGGTTAGTTTTGTTCCTGGAACACCTTGTTCGTGATCGCAAAGTCGACGAGGGTCTTCTCAATGGGAAGGTTGGACGCATCATAGAAGCCATTGATAGGTATCCACCATTAACTCTTCTGCCCATTCTTCACTCACAATTTCGATTTTTATCTAGTGTCTGCAAGCAGCAAGATGTTGGAGATGTATCCAAGGATCCCCCCCCTGTCCAGAAGCCACCTGATAATGTACTATCCGAACCTGCCCTGAAAATACAGATACCTGTTGGAAAAGCTTCGAAGGGAGGGAGGGGTT
Source organism: Russula ochroleuca (assembly GCA_015178965.1). Classification (NCBI taxonomy): domain Eukaryota; kingdom Fungi; phylum Basidiomycota; class Agaricomycetes; order Russulales; family Russulaceae; genus Russula; species Russula ochroleuca. Next base: position 362,806 of record WHVB01000015.1, read on the forward strand.
CATGGAAACCTCCGGACATCATATCACCCAAGTAAGTCCTAGATCATCTAAGAGTGAATGTTGCTATTTATCACCCTGTTCAGGTGGGATGCAGCGTGTGACTGAAAAGACGCAAATCCAAAAGGAACAATGAAAGAGTTCCATCAATTCTGGAATGTGGTTCAAAAGGCAGTTCAAAAGGATGGTCAAAGTCAGAAAGGAGGCAAACATGGGTAAAGGTTATACTGTACTAGTAGATGTCGCATAGTGTCGAAAAATGTCAGCTTTTTCTGATGCAAACAGGTGTGATCAGGTGTGAAACCAATAATTGGATGACATCAGATGATGATGACTAACGACAAGATTTGTGCAACTGGTTGACTTGAACCAACACTATCCAATGAGATTTGGCATAGTGTCATCACATCAGATTACATCACCTGGCATCAACACGATTCTCACTGGGCATGAGGGCTCAGTGGGTCTGTCCTTATGGCTAAATTATGCTATCATTGTAAGGTTCATTGGCATCACCACCAGTCGGCTGCCTTCTTGAGGTGTTCGTTGAGCTCAAAATGGTGACAGAGATCTTGAGGTGGGAGATGCTGGTGTATTGTATCTCGCTTCTGCTTTGCCGCTGTGCATTTGAAAATGTATGAACGTGTATAGTAGGTCGTTCCCACAAGGAAACCTAACCCTAACCCCAATTGTCCACCGGAACCATGATGCCTACGACGCATGATGCATGATGCCTCAGCGTTCAGCTCGCACGCCTCGAGCTCGCCGGTCAGGCCGGTACAGTAAGGGTAGGCCTTGATGCATGTCGTACCAATGCATCATCCGTGTAAAAGCAATAGTGACCACCATGGGGATATAAATAGAGAAAGGATATACTCGCAAACTCCACCGACTCCGACGGACCGACCAGAAGTAAGAAAGATTCTTGATGAGACGGAGCATCAATATTGCGTCAACGTCAATAACCGGGATGGAGGCAGTGTGCGCGTGAAGCCGACGAAGGAGAAAAATGGGGACACTTGAATCCGTGCTGTATGCACACGCCCTGACTGTAACTTGAAGCTTGAAGCTTGAAGTTTGAAGCTTGAATATTGAATACTTACACAGTATTTACGTAAGAAGACAGGAAATACTGCAGAAGTATTAGGGCGACACTTGCATAGAAGAAACGTGCACATAAGAATCCAACACTATTCATGTCGCATTGCCAAGCGAATTGAAGCTTATTGTGGCCATTGGTACCGACATGGAAGTTTCATCACAACAGTAGCGGACTAGGAACCCCTACAGCAACGCCTAGCAAAGCAACAGAAAGTCGAACTTTTTTCCGGGATTTGTGGTCCAGACGATGGCGGTTCAACTTCTTTCTTTTTCCGTAGTCCTGGCGGTGGTGGTCCATCTTCCATTGGCAGTCCATCCCTAACTCTCAAGGCCAACGGATGTTCAAACTCCAGTGGTTCGGGCTGGATTATGACTAGCCCATCGCGCACCTCACTAGAGGTTCTCGTGCTTGGCCTTGACGATATCTCTTGGTCCACGACCCCTGGATGTAGAGAGGACTGCGAGGAGCCGCGATTGGGACCACGTCCCTGCTGAAGCCTTGCTGGAGAGACAACTCCTTGTTTCATATCGCCTACTGGAGAGGGGCTGAGCCCTGTGCGTGATTGAAGAAGGTATTGGGGAAGCGAAAGTCCAGTGGCGGCGGGTTGTTCTAAGGAGTATGGCGATTCTGGATGAAAGAGTCTGGGCTGTGCCTGAGATTCACGTCTCTTCTCCAAATTGGATGCTGCATTTACTATTGCCTGTACCGGTTGTGCTATAGGTGATACAAACAAAGACATCATGTCAGCGGTCAAACTAAAGGTGATGAGAACGATGGATGACTTATCAGAGGACGTTGCAAGGGGTTGTGAGTCGCCCGGAGGACTTGGAGGCCGCTGCAGAGGGTTCGTACTGGGGGGATACGGCGCACTGGAATCATACTCGCGGCTGAGGTAAGGGGAGTACGTCCGTTGAACCGAGCCTTCTAAGGGTGGTTCTGAGTTCTGTACGACATCCGGGGCAGAACTGGTTGTGGGATTGGGTTCAGCATCGGCAGAGTCTTTCAGGCGGTTCTCGTGTTCTTCGTGCACCATTACACGCTTTCGCCCCTTCCTCTCCCAAGTCGGTGGAGGCACAGACAGCTTGTATGGCGTAGCAGAGGGGTCCTTACGGTCCTGCAGAGAAGGGAGCTCCGTCATAGCGTGAGAATGTTCCGGAGGTACATGCAGCCTGCGAGGTACGGAGGAGGGGCTTCGTTCCTGCCGAAAAGGGTGCGGTGTCGCAGCAGGGATATTTTCTGGGGGGTGCGGGTGGTCTGTGTGGTGTAGCAGAGGGGTCCTTATATCCTGAGTAGGAGAATCTGTCGTCGCAGGGGTATGTTCTGACGGTGCAGACGGTCCATGTTGTGCAGCAGGGGAGTCCTTGCCCTGGTCGTCGGGACGTGCCTTTCCTCTGTCTTCACCAGGAGGGTGGGGTAATTCGAAAGGAGTTCCTCTAGATGGTGCCCGGGGTTCATATGGAAGCGTGCTCCTCGGCGCGTGCATCTGACTGAATGCCCTCTTCGCCCATGCCGAGCCTTGGGGATACGGTAATAGAATCGGAGATGCGGAGGTGGTCCATCGATCCAAAGGGAACGGAGAAGGCGTGGAGGGCATAGCAGGTGGGTGGACAAAAGCAGTCCGGTCAACTTGCTCGGCGTGGGGTCTAATCACAGTTCTTTCGCGGGGTGAGTCTACCTGGGACGAAGAGGATTCATCCCTTTCCCTCGTTTCTTCTGATCCGGAGGAGCCCAGGAGAGTATTGCTTCGCAATGCCGGAGACCTGGGAGGACGTAGCAAGTTCCGAGATCGGGGGAGGTAATTTACGTAATGCAGTTGCGAAGTCAGTTGCCTAGAACTCGGTGCCGACGAGCACGGCACTGATTCAATTCTTGGTTCCATTCGCCGATACATCACCCACTTTGGTTCTGTATTCACTGGCTCACCTCGACCTCGAGCTGTATAAGATTCTCTGCGGCCGCGGCGCGGAGTAACGCTTTGTGTTTTGTCTGCATCAAAGGGAGGCCATAACTGAGGGCCACTAGTGGGGATCACTGGCGGGAGTGCTGCGACAATGTGGGGACTCACCTGGCTAGCTGGAGGTCGTACGTCGGACCCAATGTCAAACTGACTTGCATCTCTGTGCTCCGTTATGGCTTGACGATCCCCTGAGGGTACCCCTGGGATAGCGGTCATTTGATTATCCGAGGGATGTGGTTCCCTCTGTAACGGTTCACCAGAAGCGGTCGCGGAGTTAGAGCTTGCAGCATTGTTGAGGTGCTCATCCACGAGAGGATTCCTATTCGTGGATACATAAGACGGTCTTCCTTGTAGTGTCGGTGAACTGGTTACTTGATAAGATCCCGAATCCGTCAACTTGCTCTTGCTTTGGGATATATTCATGGATTTTGACATGGCATCAGGCGGTGAAGGAGTGTCATTGTCTGGTCCTCTGGTGCTATCCATGGAAGAGAGAGACTGAGATCACCTTGGGTTAATAGGGTCACACAGGTCTATAATAGTGTGCCGTACCTGGGTGGGGGATACCGTAATACGTGATCATGGCATAACCCAAAAAGGGGATCTACCTCCAAGTTCTGCATATGATCCATCATGCAACAGCTCTCCAATACCTAGAAATGGTGAGATCTTGAGCTGCGGAAGATGCTGATATCGTATATCCTGCTTGGCCTGCACTGAAAACTCACTCGTAAGTTGTAACTTACAGTACTTATAGTAAGTCGTTCCCACACCTATTGGAACCAACCCTAACCCTAGGTGTCTACCGCCAGCTGCGACTTTGGGCTCGAGAGTGTCTTATGCATGTCGTGCCAACATGCAGCCACCACGGTGCAAAATGTAAACAAATAAACACTCACTGATCTAGCCATCCGTGACTCACTGCATCACTGGTAGATTCTTGATGAGACGGGGGTCGAGGGCGTGTCTAGAGACGTACACACTTCAAGTTCGATAACACTACAGTACAGTAAGCCCTTCTTATCCTCGGTACGCATACACGCTAATTACATAAAATACTGTAGTCGGTCAGGGAATGCGCGTTTGGCACGAATTCAAGCATCCCCCATTTCGCTCCTTCGTTGGCTTCACGAGAATACACCACTATGCACTTTGTATCGTCGAGCGGTTTGAAGCTCGTTGTAGCCACTGGTGCAGGCCTGGCAGCGCATCACAGCAGCAACGGACTAGGAGCCCCACTGCAACGCCTAGCAACAGCACCAGAAACTCGCACTTTTTTCCGGGCTTTGTGCCCGTATCCCAGGCGGTGGTGGTCCGTTTTCTAGTGGCGGTCCACGTCTCATTGGCGCATGTAGCGGTCCTTCCAGGAACTCATCTTCAGGGTGTAGATCATCTAACGAATCCGGATGTATACGAAGCCCTTCACCTTGTCGATTCTCAGGGGCCAACGGATGATTGATCTCTAGGGGAGCGGGCTGGACTGACACATCGTGCGCCTCGCTAGAGGTTCTCGTACTTGGTGTTGATGACCTCTCTTGGGAGTCTGAGAAAGCTCTTTGTTTCATATCACCGCCAGGAGAGAGACTATGCCTCCTTGTGGATGATTGAGGATGGTACTGGAAAAAAGACATTCCTGTGGCGGCGGGTTGTTCGGAGGAGTGTTGCGATTCGGGAGGAAAGAGTCCGGGCTGTGCCTGGGATTTGCGTCCATTTTCCATAGTGGATGGTGCATTTACTATTGCCGGTGCCGGTTTTGTTATAGATGATACGAACAAAGACGATAGATGACTTACACGTAGAAGATGTTACAGTTGCAAGGGCTTGTGAGTCGCCCGGAAGACTTTGAGGTCGCGGACAAGGGTCCGTACTAGAGACAGTTGAATTGGTATTGTTGATCGAACGTAATCCAATAACACCCCCAGGGTGATTTTGAGTAGGTACTGAGGCAGAAGGTGTGATGCGGGATTCCCCTCTATCCAAGGATAGCGTTGAGTTCGAAGACTGCCCCACCTCCCCTCGAGAGTCACTCATGTCAGGGGATGCTTTTATGTAGTGTAAGACGTCCGCAGCATAACCGGTTGTGGAATTGGGTTCAGCATTGGCGGAGTCTTTCAGGCGGTTTTCGTGTTCTTCAGGCACCATTACACGCTTTCGCTCGTTCCTCTCCGAAGGCGGCGCCACCATAGCTTGCTCACCTCCACGGTCGACTCCCTCGTTTGCCTGAATGGGGGAATTGGTCCTATCTGAGCGACGTGGCCCAGATACCGGCTGAGGCAAAGTAGGAGGGTCTGTCGTTGCAGGGGTATGTTCCGGAGGTATAGCAGAGGGGTTGTGGCCCTGCTCATCGGGGCGTGCCTTTCCTCTGTCTTCACCAGGATGGGGTGATTCGAAGGGAGTTCCTCTAGACGGTGCCTGGGGTTCATATGGAAGCGTGCACCTCAGTGTGAGCATCCGACTAGATGTTAATGATGTCGCTGGGGGAGATGACAACGGTGATGTGGAAACGCTCTGTCGTTTCAAGGGTGGTGAAGGTATGGAAGGCTTAGCGGAAGGCCGGACGGAAGCGGTGCGATCAACTTGCTCGGAATAGGGTCTAATCACAGTTCTTTCGCGGGGCGAGTCTACCTGTATAAAGGGAGATTCTTTCCTTTCCTTCGTTTCTTCGGATCCCTGGGACACAGGGGAATATTGCAGTTTGGAAATCAGTTGCACGAAACCCGCCGACAAGATAGGTCCAGGATTTGTTACACCCTCACGTTGCGCAGCTCGAGATTCTTTTGAGACAGATATATTAGAGGAATTAGATATGGGGTGCACAGAAGCGCTTTGCGTGCTGTTTGCATCAGGAGACTGTAACGGGGGGGCACTGTTGAGGATCACGAACAGAAGTACTATGCCAATGCGGGGGCTCACCTGGCCAGCTCGAGATCGTGCGTCGAGCTCAATGTCAAACCGATTTGTATCTCTGCGTTCCTTTATAGCTTGAAAACCCCTTGATGCCGCCCCTGGGATAGCGGATATTCGATTGTCCGTGGGACGGGGTGCCCTCCACCGCGACAGTTGACCCGAAGCGGCTGCCGGGTTAGCACCTGCGTCGCTGTCGAGGTGCTCCGAAAGTGCATTAATAGCCATGGTTACGAAAGGCAGTCTCCCTTGCAGTGCCGATCCACTGATTGGTCGATGAGATCCCGAATCCGTCAATATATTCGTAGATTTTGATAGGATATCGGTCGGTGGAGGCGGCAGTGGAATATCATCGTCTGGTCGTCTGGTGCCCATGGAAGGGAGATATTAAGATACGGTTGGGTGAGGAGGGTGGTTCGGATATGGGCCAAGAGAGACAGAATAGCGCCAGGTCCGTGCCATGCTGATTGCTCGTGGCATAAGCAGTGAAAACCCAAAAAAGGGGGGGCCAAACAGTGGCCAAATCCAAAAAGGGCGCTCACCCAACCCCATTACATAATGTCCTCGTGCCCATCTTACGGCGCTGTAAGAGCTCCCTCCAAAGTTCGGAACACACTATACACTGTATCACGCAACAGGTCTTCAATGTCTGAAAATGGTGACAGAGATCTTGAGGTGGGGGGAGATGCTGGTATCGTATCTGCTAGCTTGGTCTTGCACATAAAAGCTCACAAACGTGTATAGCAGATCATCATCGCAACCAGCAATCGCAGCCACTATCATTGCAGGGTGAATCAAACTTCGGGGACAGTTCCGGGCCGCTCTTCTCCATGTACTCTAAGGCTGCAGAGGAAGAAGACAACAAAATGGCCGATCACTGGCAAAAAGATGCCGATGGCATCCTCATTTTTGTGAGTCCTCGTGTCAGCATACATACTGTATTTCTTTGTGCATAACCTGGAACACTATAGACCGGCTTATTCTCTGCTGCCGTTGCTGCTCTGCTTTCGGTCTCAGTCCAGAACCTGATTCCCAACAGTCAGGATACCTCTTCATTCTATCTCGGAAACATCTATGGGATTCTCGCTGACCCGAATGCAACGCGCACATCCACCCCTTCCCCTGTCGCTAAACCACCCCCGTTTTCCCCTCCGAGATACTCCATCTGGGTTAACTCACTCTGGTTCTTGAGCTTGGTCATCAGCCTCACGTGTGCACTGTTGGCAACTTCGTCACATCAATGGGCTCGTCGATATATTAGGGTCACTCAGCCTGCGCGGTGCAGTCCAGAGAAGCGAGCGCGGATGCGTGCATTCTTTGCCAATGGCCTGGAGAAGACACATATCGCCTGGGTCGTCGAGGGATTGCCAACCCTGGTACATCTCTCTCTGTTCCTTTTTTTTGCTGGATTGGCCATCTTTCTGTTCAATATTAATCATGAGGTCTTCATCTCCGTGGTTTGGTGGATCGCGCTTTTTTCAATCGTTTATGGTCTGATCACGGTTATGCCAATTGTTCGGCACGACAGCCCATTCTTTTCACCACTGTCTCTATCGGCCTGGTTTCTGTATGCCAGCATATCATATCTCTCCTTTAAAGCTCTCTTCTCTATCAAGTCCGATAGGATCTATGTCTTTAAGACTTGGCAACGCTTGCGGACCTTGAAGGATCGTTATCGCGGCTGGATCTTAGGCGGTGTGGATAAGGCAGCCGACGAAACAGCATCGAAACGGTCATCAGAGATTGACGTCCACATCTTAGACTGGACGATAGACGCTCTTAACGACGACGACAAGCTGGAAAAGTTCTTTGGGGCCGTCCCTGGCTTTTTCAACTCGAAACTGGTGAAGGATCTTAGAAAAAACTTCTCCGATAGCCTTCTCGAAAAGTTCTGGAAGGGGTCGGATGGGTTCCTCGACCGTACCATATTATCTAACTCGGTGACCGAACCCGTCAAATCTCGTCGACTCGACATCGGGATGAATGCAATGAGCGTAATCAGCATTCCGGATATTTCTTCAATCCCTCAAGACATTCTCTTTCTGAGCTGGGATCAAGTGCCACAAAACGTTGAGATGGGATACGTTATGGCGCGTTGGAGCACCAGCAATAATAAAGACATTTCTCGGTATGCGCAATGCATAGCTACCAGGATACTTGCAAGTGTGCAGGAACGCGATGACCGTTGGATTGGACTTGCTGCTGACGTACTCGGGTTATCGAAGCGTAACCTTCGGGATAACATCGCCCATGGCAACGATAGCGTGTCACTTGCCATCCTGATCTCTGCAGTTCGCCGAGACCTTCGTTCTGATTTCTATGATTGGGGCATGCTGTGGACACTTTCGGAACTTAACATTCACAATACTCTATCCGGACTGCAGCATGACTTCTGTACGCTGTGGAACGAAAGCGTTGAAGAAGCACTGAAACAAGGGTTCGACAGCTTTCCTGTCGGTATTCTCCGTTTGACTCGCCCTCTTTACATCGGTTTACATCAAGGCACCGATGCTGCCCCGACCGAATTCTCCGCTTCGACCAGTGATTTCGACCGCATTCTGTATCAACCAGAGTCGTATCCATTGTGCAACATCCCCAGCCATCACCCAGAGACCCCTCAGGCCACGGCAGCTACTTCACCCGCTTTACCAGTTCATACCATCCCACTTCCCACAGATGGGTCCCCATCAGGTGGTGCAGCCGCCTCGCCACAAGACATTACTTTAACCGGTCAAATTTCGTTCACCGCGTCCACTTCTTTCCCTCAGCCAGCATCCACCTCACCTGTTCTTAATGAGCCGTTGGCATCCTACCCCACCTCTGCCTCCAGATTCTTACTCCCTGCTTCGTCGACCATCTCTTCCTCCCCGCCCTTGCCCAACGCAGAGCTCCTCAGCGACGAAACGTCACTTTCCAATCCGCCAAACAATGCCACGTTACCTCGCTTACGCGCTCGTGGGCTAATTAATGAGGGGGGTATGTGCTTCGTTAATACAGTGTTGCAACTGCTCGTGTATTGTCCCCCATTTTTGAACCAGTCCAGGGACCTGGGCCTGCTGATGGGTCAGCGCGGACAGGGGAATTGTCAACAGACCGGCGTTGGCACGACAGTGCTGGTTGACGCGACAACTAGATTGCTAGGCGAATTCGTGTACAGGGAGAAGCCGTCTTTGACACATCGGTCGCTGCAGCTGGCCGAAAAGGGGAAAGCGAGGGAGGATGAAAAGGAGAAGAAAGAGGATGATGACACGGATCCGTTCATACCGACGTATATTTATGATGCGATGAAGGAGAAGATCCAGTTCAAAAATATGCTGGTACGTTCTTGTGCCCACGTTGTGTACTTCTGCTACTGATCTGTGATGACCTATTGATTACAGGACGGTGGGCAGCAGGATGCCGAAGAATTTTTCAGTGTCTACCTGGACGCGCTCGACGAAGAGTTGCTCGCACTACTCACCTCTATTAGCACGCACCAGCCAGCCTCTCCTGAAATCAACGTGGAGGAACTTAGAGAAGGATCAAAGCCGGGCGATGGCCAGATTGAGATGGGAAAGCGGGAGCTGCGGGACAGCATAGTACGTCAATCGTTCTCTCGATGAGTTTACCGTTGTTGACGTAAGCCCGGACACAAATAGGCCAGTTTATTCAAGTCGCCCATCACACGCATATTCGATGGAACGTTCCGCACGACGGTGCGCATGGCAGGCCAGCCAGACGTTGTTACAATCGAAGGCTGGCGATCACTCCAACTTGACGTCCAGGTCCGTTAGCCCTCCTTTTACTTTTCACCTTCGGCCCGCGTTGGCGAGTGACCTCCAAACTCTTCGCACAGCCCGATTCAATACACACCATTCAAGACGCACTCGCCCGCATCTCACAGCCCCAATCCGTACGGGTCAGCCCATCTGGCCCGAGCAAAGCGAGCCAGCAAGTCACCGTGCTCATCGAGGCGCTTCCACCTGTACTCGTCCTTCATCTGAAGCGATTCTTGTACGACGCGACCACGGGTGGCGTAGTCAAGATAGGCAAGTCTGTCCAGTTTTACCCGGAGCTTGAAATCCCACTAGGTACTGTTTCCTTCTCCTCCCGCCGCTGCAGTCAAAGGCTGAGGATTCGGTCTGTCCAGACATCATGACACCCGGTGCCGCCGGGCAACCGGGGCTACCGGCCCGATACACGCTCTATGGAGTGCTCTACCATCACGGCAGGTCCGCACGTGGAGGGCATTATACGGTCGACGTGCTCCACCCGAACGCACACGGTGGCAGTGGAGAAGGTTGGCTGCACATTGAAGATGAAAGTGTGGGTGCTGTGCGGCATGAGGACGTGTTTGGGAGACATGACGATGAGGGGGCGGACAACGACCGGTGTGCTTATATGTTTTTTTATCGTCGCGCTGCTTCCACACGGACGTGATGACCCATATATATTTTCTCTTACTCTCGAGAAGCTCTTTCCCCCTTCCTTATGACAGCTTTGCTTTTCTTTTGTCGCTACGCCCTTTATAAATGCCGGCATTTCTTCGAATGTTGTGCCCTTAGTGCGCACTGCAATTCCCCGTAACATGAACGTTCCCACTTCGAGTCCTCCCTCCCTTATAGCCGTGTGCTTTTCTGAAGTCGACTTCGCTCACAAAGAGTGTTATGGTGAACACCACACTTGTCATTAGCAACAACCTCAGTAGCAGGTCCAATCCTCACTCGGCTTTCGTCTGCCTTTCGCCCTGTTTTGCCCAGGGCCGCGGCGTCATCGCCAATACGACTACTTGCACTTACTCTAATTCATCAAATTGAGCTGTTATCTCGATACTGCTTTCCCCGCACGTGAATACATCGACTGAAATTCTGACTCGTATAGACGGAAAGTCAACACAACCCTAACCCTAGGAGTCTACCCACTGACGCGCGTCTTTGGGGCTTCTAGTTCCATAGCAGGCTTGATGCAAGCTTGATGAGGACAGGCCAAACTATGTCGTGCCAACACTATAGCAACCACCCGTGCGAAACTACGCGAAGAACAAACAAATACCCACTGAACTAGACATCAGCTGTGCGAAGTACATGACTCGTGACTCGCTGGTCAGTAGTCAAACTAAATATTGTCCAGTTTGTAGTGGTGATGTCCTAGAACCTGCCACCTATAGGATATATATAGAGAGAGTAACTGCTCGCAAACACCATCGAGATGGGGGAGCTTGTTGCAGCCACTGGAACCAGCCTGGTGGCACCACAACAGCAGTGGACTAGGAACCACCTAAAGCAACGCCTAGCAACAGCACCAGAAACTCGCACGCTTTTCCGGGCTTTGGGCACGAGGTCCAGGCGGTGACCGTCCACCCTCTCTCGGAAGTGCAACTTCTAGTGGCAATTCAACTTCGCGTGGTAGTCCGACTTCATGTGGCACTCCAACTTCTCGTGACTGTCCAGCATCTTCCCTTTTCTTTGAGAGTCCTCTTCGTTGTCCAGGTGGTGGCAGTCCACCTCTCGATTCCGTATGCGTCAGTCCATATAGTTGATCACCTCGTCGATTCTGGGCCAACGGATGATAAAGCCCCAGGGGAACGGGCTGGGCTGTGACTGGCCCGTCGCGCACCTCACTAGAAGTTGTCGGGTTCGGTCTTGATGATATCTGTTGGGATTCCAAGATCTCTGGATGTAGAGAATTCTCGTGTTCATCGGGCCTCACTAGACGCCTTATCACCTTCCTCACCTGGCTCCCCGGAAGCGGTCCCCCCACAGCCTGCTCAGCCGCACGGTCAACTCCCTCATTTCCCTGAACGTGGGAATTACTCCTATCTGATTGACGTGGCCCAGATACAGGCTGGGGAGTAAGGGGGTCTGTCGTCGCAGGAGGTACAGGTAGCCTGTGTGGTATGGCAGAGGGGTTACGTTCCTGCTGAGAAGATGGGGGCTCTGTCATAGCAGGGATATGTTCCGGGGGTGCGGGCGGTTTGTATAATGTGGCAGAGGGGTCCGTACTGCCCTGCAGAAGAGGCAGCGTCGTGGCAGGGGTATGTTCTTCCGGTGCAGGCGGCCCATGTTGTGCAGCAGAGGGGTCCGTGAGGCCCTGCTCGTCGGGCCGCGCCTTTCCTCTGTCTTCATCGGGAGGGTGGTGTGATTCGAAAGCGGTTCCTCTAGATGGTGTCTGGGGTTCATATGGAAGCGTGTCCCTCGATGTGTGCATCCGACTGGACGCCATGTCCGCCATGTCCGGTGCGGAGGGAGACGGCCTCCCTTGCGGTGTCGGTCCATTGGTTACTCTATGAGATCCAAAATCCGTCAATTTTGTCCTGCTTTGGAATATATTCGTAGATTTTGACATGACATCGGGCGGTGAGGGAGGCTGTGGGGTGTCGTCGTCTTGTCCTCTGGTGCTCTCCATGGAAGGGAGATGTTGAAATCAGGTTCAAGTTGGAGTAGGGTCGCTGAAATATGGGGAGAGGGCCAGAATAGCCCCAGCTCCGTGCCATGCTGATTGCTCGTGGCATACTACAGTACAGGCCTGGATAAGTTGCGGGCAGTGTTGTCATGAACCAGTTGTCAAGTGACTTTGACTGGGTCCGTGACTGTGAGAACTTTCTGCTGAGACGGGCCGACTACGGACCGGTGGGGAAGAGCTTATTAATTACGATAATGATAACGATAAGATCGTGAGACAGCGCATTCGCGACACGATTTCGTACTTTTTCATTGAAATTATGAACCCCCAAAATATAGAATCCCGGTCTACAAATCAAAAACAGTGTCACTGAGTCCTAAAATTCCTAAAATCGAAGTTCCAGTCAGACATTGCCTTCCAGCCATAAAAGGATCGCCTCAAACCTTGCTCTGTCCGCGCCACGCTCCCGGAATAAATCTGCAACTTTTCGATGTCCTTCTCGCAATGACAGTCGATATGGAGTTAGACCTTGGCCATTCCGTGCATGTATGTCCGCGCCACATTCAAGTAACAGTTTCACAATCCCGAGGTGTCCATTGGCGGCAGATGTACCCAGCGGGGTCCAATCATCCTTCTGCCTTGCGTTTACGTTTGCGCCGTGATCAACGAGCACGCGCAAGACTTCCAGGTGTCCGTATTGTGATGCAACGTGAAGCGGGGTGCAACCCCACGTATCACGTAAATCCACCCCCGCGCCCCGCTCGACGAGCAAGCGCACAACATCAACGTGTCCCTTGTACGCTGCCCAGGCTAATGGAGTCCGGTTATCAGCATTGCGACCATTGACATCTATTCCTCGTTCAAGCAACGACTTCACGACGTCAATGTTCCCCTCTTCCGCGGCAGCATGCAACGAACCCTCTCCCTCGACATTCCTATCTTCATCGGCGCCGTACGGAGCTGTGTCCAACGTAGTCGAGCGTATCTTCTTTCGAATATCCGCATCTGCTTTGTACATGGAAATGAACTCCGCCACCTCGACTTTGCCATTATCCGCTGCCAATTTGGCCGGGGTTTCATTGGCCTTGTTGAGCGCGTTGACATCAGCTCCCAACCCAAGTAACAGCTTCACAACCCCCAGGCACCCACTATGCGATGCGGTGTGCAGAGGAGTCCAGCCATCGCCGTCAGTGGAATGCAGATTTGCCCCATGGTCAATCAGGAAACGGGCGATCGCGACTTCCCCTTTCTCTGCGGATAGGTAAAGTGGACTCTCTTGCCTGTCGTTAAACGTGTCGATACTGGCGCCACGCTGCACCAGCAACTCCGCAACCTTCATGTGGCCGTTGTTCGCTGCTATATGTAAAGGGCTCCAAAGATCGTCTTTCTGGACGTTTGCATCAACGCCACTGTCTAGCAGCAGCCGCGCCATGTCAAGGTGTCCGTATCCTGACACGAGGTGTAACGGAGCCCAGCCCTGGTTGCCCCGCGCATTGGTGTCGGCCCCTCGCTCGATGAGGAACCGCCCAACTACTACTTTCCCCACCCTCGACGCCAAGGCCAACGGGGTCCATTGAGTCCCGTTCAGGGTATCGACGGCAACGCCGGTGTCGATTAAGATTTGCACGATGTCAATGTGCCCGTTATGCGATGCGATGTGGAGTGAATTCCAACCCTCGTTATCCTTAGCGTGGATATCTGCACCATGCTCTATTAGGAAACGTGCGACGTCGAGTTCGCCGCTGTTGGACGCCAGGTACAATGAGGTCTGTTCGCTCCCATTTCGAATGTCGACATCGATCCCACACTCTAGCAAGAACTTCGTGACATGGAGATGCCCGAGGTACGATGCCTTGTGGACTGGGGTCCAGCCATTGTAATCCCGAGAAGACACGGCCGCACCACTCTCGATCAAGAGGCGTGCGATGTCGAGGTGCCCCCTGGCTGATGCGAGATGCATTGGTGTCGAACCATTTGCTGTGTGTGCGTTCATATCAGCGTGGCGGTCTATTAAGAGCCGTGCGAGGCCAAGGTGTCCGGATGCTGACGCATCATGCAGGGGTGTCCAACGTCGACTCTCGCGTACGTTCACATCAGAGCCACAGTCCAGCAATAGCCGTGCTACATCAACGTGTCCATATCGTGATGCCGTATGTAATGGAATAAAATCATCTTTGTCCCGGGATTTGACGTCTGAGCCGCGATCTATAAGAAAGCGTGAAACTTCAAGCTTCCCATTGCCACAGGACACATGCAGTGGCGTCTGTTGGTCCTGATTCCGCGCATCGAGACTTGCGCCACATACAAGTAAGACTTGCGCAACCTTGCGACTCCCATTTCTTGCTGCTGCGTGTAGTGGAGTCCAACCTTCATCGTCGGTGACATTCACGTTCGCCCCAGAATCGACAAGGATCCACACGATTTTGAGCGATGATTGCTTCTTGACATTGTGCCCACCCTGTGATACTTTATGAAGCGGAACCCTGCCCCAATTGTCACGCGAGTTGGGGTCTGCGCCATTTTTAAGGAGCAGTGATGTGACTTCTATATGTCCTTTGACTGTGGCGGCATGTAACGGAGTAGTGTGAGAACCGCCCCTGCTATTGATAAATTTGGTGTCCGGTAAATAGGAAACGAGGCGGCGGACGAGACCACTGAAGCCCCACAGAGTGGTAAGTGACGGGCTTGTGTGAGAACCGCCGCTGCTATTGATATCCGGTGTATGGGAAAAGAGGAGTCGTTCCACAAGACCACCGAAACCGCACAGAGCCGCATAATATAGAGGCGCAGCCTCGGGCTGCGTCGGATGCATCGAGGACATATGATTTCCCCAATGATTGTCTATGTCATATAGCCAAACCCATGCCGCAAAATGGGGTTTTGTTGGATTAAAGAGACGTTCCATTAATCCCTCAATATGCGATGATACCTTCCTAAACTGGGCATGGTCGACCCAGTGTCGAGCGGCATACGGGGCGAGGGGAAAGCGACCTATGGAATTTCTGTCGGGTTTGTCATCGAGTCGGAGGAGGACACTGAGGCCGGCATGTGCAAGAAGCGTATGTGCTGGCTCGGGAAGAATATGATAGCATGAAAGGCGTTCGTCTGCTGTCGCAAGGCGATCCGATGTCAAGAACTCTTTGACTGTAAAATGCGAGAATTGTACGACTTGGTGGCCTTCCCTATTGACAATCGTGATGACTGGAGCATGCGAGTAACAGCGCTTCTTCTGCGTTAAACGAGGGAGCCACTGTCGCGTCAAACTGAATTGCAAGAATCTCCGCGAGCTCTTCAACGCGGAGTGGGCGAACGGACACGGAGACGGACTGGAATAGACGTCGGGCATATTTTCGTTTCTCCTTTGCGATCCCCAACAACGTCTGCTCGTATGTTTCATCCAAAGTATCCGGTAGGTCAGCTAGAGCACTCCGAATGTCGGCGGGAAAACAGTGGCGAAGTCTGTCAAACTGGCAGACCACCCAGCGGAACCTATGTGGTGACGTGAGTGGTCAACGTGAGAACCATGGCCATGATTACAGCTTACATGCCGTCCGCTCTCTCAGAAAGCACCTTAACGACCAGTTCCTTGTCGTCGTCTCTCCAACTCTCAATCCTCTTGTCTGAATAGACAACAGACTTGATATACTCGATTATATCTTCCTTTTGTCCACTCTCATCGTGAAGGGAAATTTGGAGTGGTTTTAAAGTCTCGAGAGCCTTTCGGATCCCCATTTCTGGACGGCTGGCCACGCACAGATGGAGGTTAGACATTTTCAACCCAACAAGTTCCTTGACGAGCTCCAAAACCTCTTCACGAGCAGACGGAGTCCCTGACACATCAGGACATTCATCAAGCCCATCGACAACCATATAAATCGGTCCTTGTCCTGGCAGGCTCAGCATGTCCTTCATGCACGCTGTCAACGTGCTAGTAGTGACCCTTCGCGTTCCACTTGCATGGTCTGAATATAACTGGGCGAGGACTTTGTAACAAGAATCCAATTCTATAGAAAGCTGGGAAACGAGGGAGGAGATGAGGCCGTAGCGGTCTTGTTTCTTGTCATCTCGAAAATCGAAATAATAGTAGACCATAGTGGCCAAACCAGCAGCACGCATGCCCTCGATGTCCTGAATGATCGCGGAACTGGACAGTAATTTGATTAGTCTCTAAGTCAACCAATAAGGTACCACATACAGAAGTGTACTTTTCCCGGAACCCGCTATAAAATTAGTTAGTCCTCAATACGAGTCGCGCGCTGACAGAAAACCATACGTTTCCCATGGATCCACAGGAAGGACCCTGTCTTTTTCCATTCTGTTAATGCATCACTCTCAAAGAACCACGAGGCAGTTCCAGTGTGGTGCGCTTTCCAAATGAAGTCATGGTTCGTCGATGGGTTGGGAGGGGAAAGCCAGTGTCGGACATCCCTTTGCAACTGATCACCTGCAACATACTGTCAGTCTCAGTAACTAAAGGGAAAAATAAAGGAATAACAAACGTTTCATCTTATTCATTTCACCGAGCATCTGTTGAAGGGCGACTACAACCCCAATGAGCACAGAATATACCCATTCGTCGTGAGACACTTACCCAATGCCTGTCGAATGCCATCCGTCGACGCCTTGCCATCTAATAGTACAACAAGTACTCAGAAATATATCCAAATCATCCAAACGTCGCATACCTTCCATAACCACCCTCACATTGCCTACAAGACTATGGACAACACCCAAGGTTTGTGCGACAGTCATCCGAGCCTCGTCCTGGGTCAATCGATCTAATCTCTGCAGAATAGCCTCGACCTCGCTCTCCCCCAAGAACTTCTTGGCAAACTTCTCTATGACATATTGAGCCATGGGCGAGGTACACGTGATGGCGCACTTACTGAACCGTCCTTGTTTGATCTGCTTTGTCGCCAGGGCAAGCACTGAAAGTAATTCGACCATAATTCTGACGATGATATCCGTCATCATCGTAGTAGGTGGGATCGTCGTATAAATCTCAAGGCGCTTGATGAAATTTCCCAAGCATTCAAACAGTTCAAGAAGAGCGTCGTAACTTGAGGTGACTCCACCGACAGCCTGGAATAGTCTTAGGTCACAAGGGACTTGGTAGAAGGGCCTGTTCAAGAGACGTACATCGAGGATAACATAAATGCTCGTGAACACGGCCTTTGCGGGTGAGAAGGGGACCTGTCGAGGGTATGTTAAAAGATCCGTAGGGTGGTACTATATGTAATGGGCTCAAAAGGCTGACCGCCTCGCCAAGAATACCCGAAAAAGCATGAAGAACCTTCACTGCCGGGCTGAGGCAGTTAATTAGTCTCCGATTTCCCTCACGATACTCTTTAAAAGCCTTCTCTCGTTCGTGAAGTAGTTCAAGGATGGTCTCTGGAGAAGTCGAAAGTTCGATCTTCTCGGCGAAGGGATTATTGGTGAGATCTATTCCGGTTAGTTTGGCATAGTCTGCCAACGCTTCGACGACGGTCGATTGAAAGTTAGATGTTACTTGTCCAGTTGACGACATGAAGGCAACGGGCGGTTCTGAGAAGGAGGATATGCAGTGTGAGGGGAGAAAAGAGATCAGAACTTGGATCAGAGTACGAGTCGACGATGAGGCCTCGATGAGGGACCACACGCGGAAGCCTCAAGGCTGATGCTGACCAGGCAGGTGACCTGATATGTCAGCATTAGATTTCATTGCATCGAGCTTTATCGCCCTCCAAACGCCGTTCCGACGTATCCCCGCTGCGCAGTTCTTCCGAGTAACGGAGCAAAGCAAAGTCTCCTGTCTAAGCGAGACGGTCCCTGAGTAAGCCGATCTTGTAGGGTGTATGCAGTAGGGTGTTGCATGTCAATCCCACCACCAGTAGCTCAAAGACAGGTGTAGCAATACCACTTACCAGTTACCAGTTAACTGCCAAATGCTTAGCCAAATCTCAGAGCTCGGCTTCACGTGACTTCCCGAAGTAGCAGGACGCAAGGCAGGACGCAATCGCTCGCTCAGGCTTGTTCAAGCTCGTTGCTTTCTCTATGACTTTCTCTACACCCCGTGGCAAGACTGAGGGAGCGGTGCGTTAGCACTTCGGCAGCTACAGGCCGAGAGGCGTCATACCTTGCATGTATGGAGAGGTGGTTGAGTGAAGTTATTTCCTGGACGGCGGTAGTTGCAGGGGCCAACCCACAGGCGGTTCAGAGGCATCTTCTTATGATCATGCAGAGCCTCATGAAGCAAATTAGCTCTCGTGAGGGAAACCGTCTCTTCGACGACTCTGTCCCGAATACCTCTCCCCGTGTTCATAAGTGAATCAGAACGCGTAGAAAAGCCGTCGATATCCATTTTCCTCGCGGCGTGTGACATGGCGGCGGCCATGCTGCATTGCTGCTGTCGAGGGGTCTCGGAGTGTTCCGGATTTGTACCTCAGCTTCACGTGACTTCCCGAAGTAGCGCGCGGCTGTGGGAATGGCCGTGGCTTTAAATATGTGACGAACGCAGCAAGGAACGCAGTTCAAGTTCCTCCAATTGCTACTGTATGTGACTTTTTGGTCGACAAGCTGTTTGTGAAAAAAATATTTGCGTGGTCGTCACTCGTCACCGACGCTGGAATGACTACAGTAGGCCATCCAGGAACGTCATTACCAAATTTCCCGAATTCGGCTTGCCAAGTTGCCAGTGTGAGCTGCCTATACAAGCTTTGAGTTGGAAGTCTGCGCTGAGTTGGAGGCTGTGGGGGGACTGGGGATGGCATAGACAAACCATTCGCACACAGGGTCATATCTGAGTTACTTATTACACCCCAAAGTGCATTCTCATCGATCTCATCCCCCGCACCTCCTTCACTCAGGCTCATCCGGGCACACCTTTGTTTGTTTCGTCCCCTAGTCCAACTTTAACAGAAACGCAACGCAACCCTAACCCTACTTATCTATCACCAGCGAAGTCCACTGCCCTCAGCCGCTCTCAGCGCTCAGCTCGCGGGCCTTCGGCTGGTCAGGCCTGTCAGGCCTTGATGCATGTCGTACAAACGATATAGCTACCACCCATGCGAAACCACAGTCACAGCCATTACCCGGGCGAACGGCGCGATGCACTGGTGACTGGGCCAGTGATCAGTAAATGTCGTCCGATGCGATGCGTGATGATGTCCGAAAACCTACCTATAGGAGAATGTGTTCATAACTCCACCAACCAGGGGTAAGAGAGATTCTTGATGAGGCGAGGCGTCAAACATGCGGGCAGTGAGCGTGTCAGGAGACGTATGACATGCTTCAATAAGGTCCATCTTATCCTCGAGGACGTACAGCACGGAGGATTTGAACACGCTGTGCACGCGCACGTGTGCGAAGCTTTTATACAAGTGTTCTCTGCACCATTTCCCTTCTTTCTTACCATAAATACATGCTACCAATTAACTCAAAGCAAATACTGTGTAATTATTTCAGTCAGGGCGGGCGCGTCTGGGACGGATACAAGCGTCCCCCATTTCGTTGGCTTCATAATCCAACACATTGTACTTCTCATCGCCAAGCAGGTTGAAGCTTGTTACGGCCACTGGTACCGGCCCAGCAACGCACCACAATAGTAGCGGACTAGGAACCCCTACAGCAATGCCTAGGAAATTTAGCAACTTGAACAGCCTAAGGGATTATCACCTTCCGGGGACTGTGGCCGTAGCCCAGGTGGTGGTCCTCCTTGCGCTGCTAATTCAGGTTTCTTTACTGTTGTCGGTGGTGGTTGTGCTATAGGCGATACAAACAACCAAAGACGCAGTATCAGCAGTCAGTCTAAAGGTGGTGAGAAACGATGGATGACTTATTACGTTTGGGCTGATTTTGAGGAGATACAAACTTGGGTGTGATGTGGGTTTCCCTTATATCCAAGTCTGGCGGTAGATTTAAAGACGGTCCCGCCTTTTCTAGAGAATCGCCCCTCTCAGGGAGATGCAGCGCGCCATGCTCACGGTTGCGATTAGTGTGCGTCGTTGCAGGGGTAAGTTCTGGGGATGCCGGCGGTCTGTGTGGTGTAGCAGACGGGTCCTTATGAACCTGCCGAGGAGGTTCTTTCAAGGAAGGGGTATGTTCCGGAGGTATGGGCTGCTGGTGTGGTGTAGCAGACGGGTCTTTACGATCCTGCCGATTCTCGGCATGTTCTGGGTGTGGGGCCGGCGGTCTATGTGGTGTAGCAGAGGGGTCCTTATAGCCCCGCTGAAGAGGCTCTGTCGTTGCTGAGGCATGTTCTGAGAGTGCAGGCGGTCCATGTGGCGCTACAGAGAAGTCCCTGTGGCCAAGGTCGTCGGGGCGTCCCTTTCCTCTGTCTTCACCGGGAGGGCGCGATTCGAAAGGAGCACCTCTAGATGATACCTGGCGTTCATGTGGAAGCGTGGCCCTTGGCGTTTGCAACCGGCTGGATGCCATCTTCGCTAATGCCGGTGCTGGAGAAGACGGTAGCGGTGATATGGAAGCGCTCGGTTGTTTCAAGGGTGGTGCAGAAGGTGTGGAAGGCTTAACTGATGGTTGGATGGAAGCAGTGCGCTCGACTTGCTCGGCGTGGGGTTTAATCGCATTTCTTTCGTGGGGTGTGAAAGGTTGGGGAGGTGAGGTGACGGGCTTAACAAAGGGCCGGACGGAGGTAGTGCGATCGACTGGCTCAGCGTGGGGTCTAATCATAGTTTATTCGCGGGGTGAGTCTACTAGGGGAAGGGGGATTCATACCTTTCCCTCGTTTCTTCTGGTCTGGGTGGCCCCAGTCGAATATTGTCAGTCTCTTGCAATTCCCGAGAAGGCAGAACGTTCAGAGACGAGGGCGGGCTAGTAACTGGACGCAGTTGCGAAGTCACTCGCATAGTAGAACTTGCCGACAAGATGGGTCCAGGATTTGTTACATCATCTCGTTGCGCAGCTCGAGCTTCTTTTGAAGCAGATATATCAGATGGTCTAGAGGAAGATATGGGTTGCAAAGCGATGCTTTGTGTGTTGCCTACATCAGAGGGGGGCTGTAACGGTGGGCCACTGGTGAGGATCACGAGCAGAAGAAGTGCTGCGCTAATGCGGAGCCTCACCTGCTGGCCAACTCGAGATCGTGCGTCGAGCTCAATGTCAAACCGACTTGCATCTCTGCGCTCTGTTTTGGGTTGTCGACCCCCGGAGGCTGCCTCTGAGATAGCCGTTGCTGCTGGATTGTCCGTGGGACGGGTTTCCCTCCTCCGCGAGGATTGACCTGATGCGGCCGCGGGGTTAGCGCCCGTGGCACTGTCGAGGCGCTCATCCGAAAGTGCATTCCTAGTCATAGTCACATAGGACGGTCTCCCTTGCAGTGTCGGACCACTGGTTGGTCGATGGGATCCCGAATCCGTCAATTTGGTCTCGCTCGGGGATAAATTCGTAGATTTTGACATGACATTGGGCGGTGAGGGATGCTGTGGAGTGTCATCGTCTAGTTCTCTGGTGTTATCCATTGAAGGGAGATATCGAGATCACGTTGGATGAATGGGTCGCTTAGATACTGTATGAGGCTAAGAGGGACAGAATAGCCCCAGTTCTGTGCAGCCATGCTTATATTCCTCGTGGCCTGGGTGAGTCCTGGGTGTAGGTGTCGTAATTGTGTCGTTCAATTAGCCTAACCCCAAAAGGGGATCACCATTCTGTTACATATCCGCAAACTCTGCCATTTGGCAAGGTTCGTTTTGGCTTCGCCATCCTGCTGTAGTGAGACGTTTGTGAGTTACAGAACAGTACTAGATAGCATATATTTGATTTGGTAGTGATTGGATACGAAATGAGCAAGATATTCGGAGTGTCCGAACAGGGGGTGGTGTCCGAAGACCCAGTCAGGCATACTATAGCTATAGTACAACATCACACTACATCACACTTCTCCGATAGCGTTCTCGAAAAGTCCAAGGAAAAGTCTGTCGGTATTCCCCGTTTGAATCTCATGTTTACATCGGTTTACATCAAGGCACCGATGCTGCCCCAACCGAATTCTCCCGCTTTACAGCACCAGTTTAGACCTTGGGTGCCCATCAGGTGGTGCGGCCGGCAAGACATTACTTCAACCGGTCAAACCGGTCAAATTTCGTTCACCGAGCTCACATCATTCCCGGCGCCAGCATCCGCCGCACCTGTTCTTAACGAGCCACCTTCAAGATCTCACTAGATCTCACTTCCCGCTTCGTCTACCATCTCTTCATCTCCACATATCCCGCCCTCGCCCAACGCAGAGCTCCTTGCCCTCCTCAGCGGCACGTCACTCTCCAATCCACCGGACGATGCCACCTTTACCTCGCTTACGCGCTCGTCGGCTAATTAATAAAGGAAATATGTGCTTTGTTAACACGGTGTTGCAACTGCTCGTGTATTGTCCCCCATTATGCAAGACAGCTGGTTGATGCGACAACTAGATTACTGGGCAAATTCGTGTACAAGGAGATGCCGTCTTTGACACAGCGGTCGCTGCATCTGGCCGAAAAAGGGAAAGCGAGGGATGATGAAACGAAGAAAGAGGACGATGACACGGATCCGTTCATACCGACGTATAATTATGATGCGATGAAGGAGAAGAGCCGGTTCAACGTTGGTATGTTCCTGTGCCCACGCTGCGCCATCCTATTACTGATCTGTGCTGCCGCATTGTGTACAGGACTGCGGGCAGCAGGATGCCGAAGAATTCTTCAGTTTGAACGCGCTCGACGAAGAGTTGCTCGTATTACCCTCCTCTATTAGCTCACATACGCCAGCCTCTGCTGCGATTGACGAGGAACTTAGAGAAGGGTCTCAGTCGGGCGAGGGCCAGATTGAGGAGGGAAAGCGAGACCATATAGTGCGCCAATCGTTCTCTCGATGAACTTGCGGTTGTTGATGTATGCACGGATACAAATAGGCCTGTTCATTCAAGTCTCCCATCTCAGCATATTCAATGGAAAGTTCCGCACGACGGTGCACATGGCAGGCCAGCTAGACACTGTCACAATCGAAGGCTGACGATCACTCCAACTCGACATCCAGGTCCGTTAGCCCTCCTATACTTTTCGCCTTCCGCCCGTGTTGGTGACTGACCTCCGAACTCTTCCCGCAGCCCGATTCAATACACACCCGGGCCATTCAAGACTCACTCGCCCGCATCTCACAACCCCAGTCCGTGCCGGTCAACCCATCTGACCCGAGTAAAGCGAGCCAGCAAGCCACGGTGCTCATCGAGGCGCTTCCACCTGTGCTTGTCCTCCATCTGAAGCGATTCTTGTACGACGCGACCACGGGTGGCGTAGTCAAGATCGGCAACCCAGTCCAGTTTTCCCCAACTTGATTTCCAAGCTTGCGCTTTCCAAATCGCCGGCGGTGGCGCAGATCTCGTGCAACTTCAACAGAAACGTAATATAACCCTAACCCTACTTATCTACCAGCGCCACTGCTGAAGCGCTGAACGCCTGCTTCAGCTTCGGCGCTCAGCGCTCAGCTCGCATATCTTCGACTGGTCTGGTCTGGCCTGTCAGTGTGAAATCACAGTCATCCCATCACTTATATCAGCTATTACCCATGCCAAGCACTGATAACTGCCAGTGGGCCAGTGATAAAAAATAAAGACGAGGCCAAGGACGAGGCATCAAACATGATTGGGACAGAGGGCATGTCTGGAGACTCTTCAATAGCGAAGGCCCATCTTATCCTCGAGGACGTACAGTACGGAGGATTCGAACCCGTTGTGCACGCAGACGTGCGCGAAGCTTTTATACAAATGTTCTCTGCACTATTTCCCTTCTTTCTTACCCTAAATACATGCTGCGAATTATAATAACTCAAGGTAAATGCTGTGTAATTATTTCGGTCAGGGCGGGAGCGTCTGGCACGGATATAGCGTCCCCCATTTCACTCCTTCGTCGGCTTCATGAGAATCCAACACCTTGTGCTTCGCATCGTCAAGCTGATTGAAGATTGTTGCAGCCACTGGCACCAGCCTGGCAGCGCACCACAGCAGTAGCGGACTAGGAACCCCTACAGCAACAGCTAGCAAATGCAACAGCACCAGCCGGATCCACCTTCAACTTTTACCCCAGGTGGTGGTCCTTGCGTTTGCAATTCAGGTACCTTCTCCGGTCTAGATGTTTCATTTCCTATCGGCGGTGCCAGCTGTGCTCTAGGTGATACAAACAAACAAAGACACGTCAATCTAAAGGCGGTGAGAAACGATGGATGACTTATTATGTTCTGGGGATGTGGGCCGTCTGTGTGATGTAGCAGAGGGGTCCTGCCGAGAAGCGACACGTTCTGCGGGTACTGGCGCTCTGTGTGGTGTAGAGGGGTCCCTATGGCTCTGCCGAGGAGGCTCTGTCGTAGCGGAGGCGTGTTCGGGGGGTACAGGCGACCTGTGTGTCACAGAAGAGGGGCTGTGTTCCTTCCGAGAAGGGGGCTTCGTCGTAGCTGTATATTCTGGGGATGCGGGCGGTCTGTGTGGGGTAGCAGAGGTGTCCCTATGGCCCTGCCGATGAGGTCCTGTCGTAGCAAGGGTGGGTTCCGGAGGTACGGGCAGCCCGTATCGTATAGCAGAGGGGCCCTTACTGTCCTGCTCGGCTCCATGGTCGACTCCCTCGTTTCCCTGAATATGCGAATCGCTCCTAGCTAATTGACGTGGCCCATATTCCGGACGAGGCAGAGTAGGGGAGTCTGTCGTAGCACGGATATGTTCCAGGGGTACAGGCAGCCTGCGTGGTATGGCAGAGGGGCCTTTACTTTCCTGCCGAGAAAAGAGTTCTGTCGCAGCATGACGTTCCGGGGGTACAGGCGACCAGTGTGGTACAGAAGAGGGGCTACGTTCCTGTCGAGTAAAGGGCTCCGTCGTCGCAGGGGTAAGTTCCGTGGATGGCGGTCTGTGTGATATAGCAGAGGGGTCCCTATGGTCGAGCCGAGGGAGCTCTGTCGTAGCAGGGGTAGGTTCCGGAGGTACGGGCGGCCTGTATGGGTCCTTACGGTCCCGTCTAGAAGCGGTACGTTCTGGGGCTGCTGGCGGTCTGTGTGGTGTAGTAAAGGGGTCCTTATGGCCCTGCAGAGGAGGCTCTGTCGTAGCAGAGGCATGTTCCGGGGTTGGTATGGAAAAGGAGCTTTGTTCCTGCCGAGAACGGGGCTCCGTCGTAGTAGGGGCATGTTCTGAGGGTGCGGGCGGTCTGTGTGGTGTAACAGACGGGTCCTTATGACCCTGCTGAGGAGGCTCTTTCAAGGCAGGGGTATGTTCCAAAGGTACAAGCGGCTTGTGTGGTGAAGCAGAAAATTCCTTACGGCCCTGCCGAGAAGCGGCATGTTCTGGGGTGCTGGTGCTGGTGCTGGTGCCGGTGGTCTGGGCGGTGTAGCAGAGGGGTCCTTATGGCTCTGCTGAAGAGGCTCTGTCGTTGTAGGGGCATGTTCTGAGAGTGCAGACGGTCCATGTGGTACTACCGAGAACCCCCTGCGGCCAAGCTCGTCGGGGCGTCCCTTTCCTCCATCTTCACCGGGAGGACGTGATTCGAAAGGAGCTCCTCTAGATGATACCTGGCGTTCATATGGAAGCGTGGCCCTCGGCGTTTGCAACCGGCTGGATGCCATCTTCGCTAATACAGGTGCTGGAGAAGACGGTAGCGGTGATGTGGAGGCGCTCGGTCGTTTCAAGGGTGGCGGAGAAGGTGTGGAAGGCTTAACGGATGGTTGGACGGAAGCAGTGCGCTCGACTTGCTCAGCGTGGGGTCTGATCACATTTCTTTCGTGGGGTGTGAAAGGTTGCGGAGGTGAGGTGAAGGCCTTAACAGAGGGCCGGGCGGAAGTAGTGCGATCAACTAGCTCGGCGTGGGGTCTAATTATAGTTCATTCGCGGGGTGATTCTACTTGGGGAAAGGGGGGGTTCATACCTTTCTCTCGTTTCTTCTGGTCTGGGTGGCCCCCGGGGAATATTGTTGTCAGTCTCTTGCAATGGCCGAGAAGGTGGTGGCACGTTCCTCGACGAGGGAGAGCTGGTAATTGGACGCTGTTGCGAAGTCACTCTCATGGAACTTGCCGACAAGATAGGTGCAGAATTTGTTACACCATCACGTTGCGCAGCTCGAGCTTCTTTTGAAGCAGATATATCAGATAGCTTAGAGGAAGATCTGCGGAGCACAGCAACGGTTTGTGTGTTGTCTGCATCGGAGGGAGGCTGTAACGGAGGGCCACTGGTGAGGATCACGGACGAGTAGAAGTACTACGCAATGCGAGGCTCACCTGCTGGCCAACTCGAGATCGTGCGTCGAGCTCATTGTCAAACCGACTTGCATCTCTGCGCTCTGTTATGGGTTGACGACCCCCTGAGGTAGCCCCTGAGGTAGCCGTTGCTGCTGGATTGTCCGTGGGACGGGGTTCTCTCCTCCGCGAGGATTGACGGGATACAACCGCGGGGCTAGCGCCTGCGGCACCATCGAGGCGTTCATCCGAAAGTGCATTCCTAGCTATGGATGCATGAGACGGTCTCCCTTGCAGAGTCGGACCACTGGTTGGTCGATGGGATCCTGAATCTGTCGATCTGGTCTGGCTCGGGGATATATTCGAAGATCTTGACATGACATTGGGCGGTGAGGGAGGCTGTGGTCCCTGTGGAGTGTCATCGTCCAGTGCTCTAGTGCTATACATCGAAGGGAGATATTGAAATCACGTTGGGTGAATAAGGTCGCTCGGATATGAGGCTAAGAGGGACAGAATAGCCCCAGCCCCGTGCCATGCTTATTCCTCGCGGCCTGGGTGTGGACCGTAACAGAGTCGTTCAACCCAGCCTAACCAAAAAGGGAATCGCTAGTCTATTAATAGCTCCCTTCACGGCTGGCACATGTGGCCGCATGTGAACGCTTTTCCATGCCAAACTCTGCGACATGCGGTCACATGCGCTAGTCATGAAGGGAGCCAATATCTACCTCGTGTTTTCCGTGTGGCTGCCCTTCTTAAGGTGTTCGCTGAGCTTCCTCCGGGTTCTGCATACGCTTTAAATCACCCAACAGCTCTTCAATGTCTCGACATGGTGGAGATCCTGAGTCCGGGGGAGTTGTTGGTATCGTATCCGCTGCTTGACATTGCACTTGAAAAACTCACCGACGTGTATAGTAGATCATCCCCCGGATTCCCCCGACCAGCCTGTCTCAGTACCGAGTCAGCAATCACATCCATCGCAAGGAGAATCCATTTTCGGGGATAGTTCTGGGCCACTCTTTTCCATGTACTCAAAGACTGCAGAGGAAGAAGACAACAAGATGGCAGATCGCTGGCAAAAAGATGCCGATGGCATCCTCATTTTTGTGAGTCCTCGTGTCGGCATACGTATTTCCTTGTGCATAATCTGGAACAATATAGACTGGTTTATTCTCTGCTGCCGTTGCTGCGCTGCTTTCCGTGTCACTCCAGAGCTTGATCCCCAACAGTCAGGATACCTCTTCTTTCTATCTCGGAAACATCTATGGGATTCTCGCCGACCCGAATGTAACGCGCACATCCGTCCGTTCCCCTATCGCTAAACCACCCCCATTCTCCACTCCGAGATATGCCATTTGGGTTAATTCGCTCTGGTTCTTGAGCTTGCTCATTAGTCTCACGGGTGCACTGTTGGCGACATCGTCCCATCAATGGGCTCGTCGATATATCAGGGTCACTCAGCCGCCTCGGTGCAGTCCAGAGAAGCGAGCTCGGATGCGTGCATTCTTTGCCAATGGCATGGAGAAAATGCATATTGCCCAGGTCGTTGAGGGATTACCAACCCTGATACATATTTCTCTGTTCCTTTTTTTTGGCGGAGTGGCCATCTTTCTGTTCAATATCAACCATGCGGTCTTCAACTCTGTGGTCTGGTGGATCGCCCTTTTTGCAATCGCTTATGGTCTGATCACAGTTATGCCAATTGTCCGCTATGACAGCCCATACTATTCACCGCTGTCCCTACCAGCCTGGTTCCTGTATACCAGCATATCATATCTCTTCTTCAGAGTTATCTTCTCTATCAAGTCCGATAGGATCAAAGTCTTTAGGACTTGGCAACGCTTGCGGACCATTAGGGATCGTTATCGCGGCTGGATCTTTGGAGGTGTGGAAGAGGCAGCCAAGGAAACGGCATCGAAAGTTTCGGAACGGCTAACGGAGATCGACCTCCTCATCTTAGGCTGGACGATAGATGCTCTTGGCGACGACAACGGACTGGAAAAGTTCTTTGAGGCCATTCCTGGCTTTTTTAACTCGAAGCTGCTGAAGCATCTCAAAAAAGAATCTCCCAATAACGAAAACCGTAGCGAAAACCTTCTCAAAAAGTTCTGGAAGGCGTCGAATGGGTTCTTCGAGCGTACCTTGTTATCCAACTCGGTCACCGAAGAAGTCAAATCTCGTCGACTTGACATCGGAATGAATGCAACGAGCGAGATGAGCAATCTACGTATTTCATCCATCCCCCGCGACCTTCTCTTTCAGAGCTGGGATCCAGTGCCACAAAACGTTCAGATTGGAAACATTCTGACACCTTGGTGTAATAGCAATAATACAGATATTGCTTGGTATGCGCATTGCATAGCCACCAGGATCCTTGCAAGTGTGCAGGAACGCGATGACAGCTGGATTGGACTTGCTGCTGACGTACTCGGCTTATCGAAGCATAACCTTCGAGACATCGCCAAAGGCAAAGATAGTGTGTCACTTGCCATCTTGATCTCCGTGGCTCGCCGAGACCTTCAGTCCAGTTTCTGTGATTGGGGCATGCTGTCGACACTTTCAAAACTTGACATACACAAGACACCTACTGGTCTGCAGCATGACTTCTGTACGCTGTGGAACGAAAGCGTTCGAGAAGCACGGAAGAAAGGGTATGACAGTTATCCCGTCGGTATTCTCCGTGAGACTCGCCTTCTTTTCAACGCTTTACATCAAGGCCCTCACGCTGCCCCCTCTGCTTCAATCAATGATTTCAACGACATTCTGTTTCGACCAGAGTCGTATCCACCATTCGACATCCCTAATCATCGCCCGGATACTCCTCAGGCCTCCGCACCAACTCCATCCGTTTTACAAGTTCCCGCCGTGCCATCTCCCATAGATGGGTCCCCATCAGGTAGTGCAGCCACTGCGCCACAAGGCATTACCTCAACCGGTCGAATTTCGTTCTCCGTGCCCCCTGCGCCAGCATCCGCCACACCTGTTCTTAACGAGCCGCTGGCACCACCCACCTCTACCTCCAAATTTCCACTCCCTGCTCCGTCCACTATCCCTTCCTCTCCATCCCCACATATCCCGCCCTTGCCAAATGCCGATCTCATCGCCCTCCTCAGCGGCATCTCACTCTCCGGTCAACCAGACAATGCTACGCTGCAGCGCTTACGTGCTCGTGGGCTAATTAACAAGGGAAATATGTGCTTCGTTAATACGGTGTTGCAACTGCTCGTGAATTGTCCCCCATTTTGGAAGCAGTTCAGAGACCTTGGCCAGCTGATGGGCCAGCTCGGACATAGGAATAGTCAGCAAGCCGGCGGTGGCACGACGGTGCTGGTTGATGCGACAGTTAGATTGCTGGACGAATTCGTGGAGGAGAAGCCACACCCGACGCTGCAGACGCTGCAGCTGGTCGAAAAAGGGAAGGCGAGGGAGGATGAAAAGGAGAAGAAAGAGGCCGACGACACGGATCCGTTCATACCGACGTATTTGTATGATGCGATGAAGGAGAAGAGCCAGTTCAAAAATATGCTGGTGCGTTTCTGTGCCCACACAGCGCCCTTCTGTTACTGACCTGTGCTGGTGTATTGTGTGCAGGACGGCGGGCAGCAAGATGCCGAAGAATTCTTTAGTGTCTACTTGAACGCGCTCGACGAAGAGTTGTTCGCACTACACACCTCTATTAACCCGCACAAGCCAGCCTACGTGGAGGGACTCGGAGAAGGGTCACAGTCGGGCGAGGGCCAGACTGAGGTGGGAAAGCGAGACAACATAGTGCGCCAATTCTCCTCAGGCTTTCGATGAGCTTGCCGTTGTTGACGTATGCACGGGTAAAAATAGGCCAGTACATTCAAGTCGCCCATCTCACGCATATTCGATGGAAAGTTCCGCACGACAATGCGCATGGCAGGCCAGCCCACTGTCACATCCGAAGGCTGGCGAACATTCCAACTCGACATCCAGGTTCGTTACCCCTCCTCTATTTTTCACCATCCGCCCACGTAGACACCCTGGCGACTTACCTCCAAACTCTTTACATAGCCCGACTCTATACACACCATTCAAGGCGCACTCACTCGCATCTCACAGCCCCAATACGTGCAGGTCGACCCATCTGGCGGTTCGGGCCCGAGCAAAGCGTTCCAGCGAGTCACGGTGCTCATCGAGGCGCTTCCACCTGTACTCGTCCTCCATCTCAAGCGGTTTTTGTACGACGCGGCCACAGGTAGCGTAGTCAAGATTGGCAAGCCTGTCCAGTTTACCCCGGAGCTCGAAATACCACTAGGTGCGGATTTCCTTCTTCTTGCGACAGTCAAAGGCCGAGAATTCATCGCGGCTCGGTCGGTCCAGACATCATGGCACCCGCTGCCGGACGACCCGCGCTGCCGGCGCGATACACGCTGTATGGAGTGCTCTATCACCACGGCAGGTCCGCACGTGGAGGACATTATACGGTCGATGTGCTCCACCCGAACGCACACGGTGACAGTGGGGAGGGTTGGCTACACATAGACGATGAAAGTGTGAGTACGGTGCGGCATGAAGACGTGTTTGGGGGACAGGACAATGAACGGGTGGACGGCCGGTGCGCCTATCTGCTTTTTTATCGTCATGCTAGTTCCACATAGACGTAATGACCTACTAACATTTTCTTTATGGATGCCAACGTTTCTTCAATTCTTGGTGTCCTTAATGCGCACAACGATACCTCATGAAATGGACCCTCCCATAGCCGTGTAGTTTTCTCGACTTTTCAACGTTCCTGAACTCGACTTTACCTACAAAAAGTGTTATGATAAGTACATAGCGGGTCCACGATTTTAGATCTGTGCGCAGTACGTTAACATTCTCGGTGATATAATGCAATCAGGTTTGGCACGGATCCAAGCCCCCTTCCCCCGATTTCGCTCCTTCATCGGCTTCACGAGAATCCAACAATATGTACCTTACATCGCCAAGCAAATTAAAACTTGTTGCAGCTGCTAGTACTACTGTAGCAACTTGAACAACGGATTCAGAACACCTAGAGGGATGCAGACGGTAGAGTGAGAAACGATAAGGCTCTAGGGGAGCGGGATCGACTGTGACTGGCCCATCGCGCACATCACTAGAGGTTCTCATGCTTGGCCTTGATGATCTCTCTTGGGAGTCCAAGACCCCTGGATGAAGATGGGACTACAAGGAGAAGCCGGGATAGGGACGTCCCTGCTGAAGCCTTGCCCGAGAGACAACACCTTTCATATCGCCTCCAGGCTGAGCCCTGTGGGTGATTGAAGAAGGTTTTGGGGAAAGGGCATTCCTGTGGCGGCGGGCTGTTCTAGGGAGTGCTGCGATTTGGGAGGAAGTGTCAGGGCTGTGCCTGAGATTCACGTCCCTTCTCCAAATTGGATGGTGCATTTACTATTGTCGGTGCCGGTTGTGCTATAGGTGATACAAACAAAGACATGGTATCAGTAGTCAATCTAAAGGTGGTGATAAACGATGGATGACTTACCAGAGGATGTTGCGAGGGTTTGTGAGCCGCCCGGAAGACTTGGAGGCCGCGGCAGAGGGTTCGAACTGGAGATTGTCGAATTGCCATTGTTGATTGGACGTACTCTGACAGCATGTCTGGGCTGATTTTGAGTAGATACCGACGCAGAAGGTGTGATTGGAGTTTCCCTTCTATCCAAGGCCGGCACCGAGTTTGAAGGCGGTCCCACCTTTCCTTGAGAGTCGCTCGTGACAGGGAGACGCGCCGCGCTGGAATCATGCTTGTGGTCACGGAAAGAGGAGTGCGTCCGTTGAACGGAGCTTTCTGGAGCTATTTTTGGGTAATGCATGACTTCCGGAGCATAAGTTGTTGTGGGAGGTTCAGCATTGACAGAGTCTTTCAGGCGGTTCTTGTGACCTTTGTCTTTCTTTTTCGTTTCCCGGTCTTGTGTATCTTCTTTCTCTCTCTTCGAGAGCCCTCTTCGTAGTCCAGGCGGTGGCGGACCATCTGTTAGTGGCCGTCCAGTCCTGCTTTCCCCAGCTACTGGTTGGTTCACCGGGCCCATCGGGAAGAAATTGAGGTCGCTAACCGATGTTACATAATGGCAAGGCGCGAGTGCTATTTTGAACTGCCGATTCAAAATTTGAACTACCGACTTTGCATATGGCGGGACCTCAAACACCCTCGAAAATACAATATCGCTTTCAGGACTTCATTTTCAAGACTTCAAACTAGCGTGTTATGACAATTTGACAAGTACCTACTGTAGAGGGTCCATGATTTTTCTGTGCGCAGTACGCCACGCCACCCCCGGCGACCCAACACTCGCGGTCTGCACTCGAGCACGGACCAAAGAGCGGGAGCCGTCCCCGTATATTACAGAATCTCCGTCACATATCGGTGAATTGACTTGTTATTAGTAGTTGCAATTGCAGATATGAGGATAGTGAAGTGATCAATACTGTAGTAAAGAGAAATTTGGCACTGATTTACAACGGACATGTGGCGTACATAGGTGGACAGCACGCACATGCACGAATTCGCGAATATGATCTTGATCTATTAGAATCGTTTGGGTCCCAACTCGAGATCTCAACATCCGCCAAACCCAAGAGACGAAAATGGAAGGCCAGATGACTCGCGCGGATGGGTGGACGGTTTTTATTATGAATGCTCCCACTTACCCTCACTGCTGGCGAACCATACGCGGCCTTTTGGTAGGATGATAGTCGTCAGAGTCGGGCACGCACGGGCCCACTGCTCCGCAACCGTCGCTTCATCGTCGAGCTGATAACACGACGAACCGCTAGCGATGAACGTAAGAAACCGCAAGCCGGCGAACGCTTCAAGCAGCGGGGCAGACGCGAGCAGCGTGTCCTGCGCACCCTCCACAGTAAGCACCACCGGTGGGGGGTAGAGAAGAAAGGATAATGACATACGAGGCTGTATTGCTGAACGAGGGCGACGATGTGCAGTGCTTCGAGGTGTGGCAGGCGCGCAGCGAGCTGCGGGAAGAGCTCGTTTGGCGCCGACGCATCGATGATGAGGATTGTTAAGCGTCGGACGGGCGTCGAGGTCCGCGCGAGAACTTCGAGCGCGCGATAGCCGTGCTCTGAGAATAAGGAGAGGGAGATGCCCTGCACGGGGCGCGTTGCGATTACCTGTGCCACAGCTGTCAATTTGACAGGACAGACAATGGGTGGTGCAGGGAGCACTCTCGGGTGGGTGGGTGGGTGGATGAACAAGTATGCTTACCTCACCGAGGGTGTCTGGGTCGACATGTACCGAACGGAAGCTCTCGAGGTGCGGGAGTGCGGATCGTGGGATCGTGAATGGGTCCGAGGTACATGCGGGCATACCGCGTAACGAGAGGTCACGGATCTCCGGTTGAGACTCTAGGAAGGTGGCCAGATCTTGGTCGAGCCTAGCATAGCAAAGCAAGCCCACTCAGTATCACACGTAGAATTGAAAATGGAAGAAAAACGAGGGGTGTGAGAAAGACGCAGACCTGATGGAGGTCGCAAAGGTGAGCAGCCGGAAGGGGGTATCTCTCGGGAATATCCATGCGAGGGCGCGGTGTCTGTTTTCGTGGATGGACACCTCCACGTTGAGAGATCGGAGACGGGGCAGCAGTCTGAGCACCTTGGCTATAAGCAGCTCGAGGGCAAAGAGCACCCTGTTGTCGCTAAAGTCGAGCGAGAGGTTCTTGACGAGTGCGCATCTCGTCGCAGGGGCATTTGCAAGGGAGAGCAAGAGCCGCACGGCGCGTTGTGCAGGAAGGTCGCTGATGTGACTGTACAATATGCGCTCGGCGATAGGACTGAGGAATCTGTTGACGAAGAGGAGGGAGTGGAGATCAGTTGGCCATGAGAGAAAGGCCAATATGTGGTCGATGAGCTCGAGAGGGAGGGTTGTTAGTGTGGTACGGAGCTTGAGCATGGCCAGCGGAATGATTGATGGTCGTCGCTGGCGTCCATCATCGCTTGTATGCACTGCCACGTGCATGCCAAGACCCGGTTTACGTCAATCACCGTCTCACTTGAATTTCACACACTCACCGATGAAACAACCGCGCCCGTCGCGTTCCTGTTCTTGGCGCACCGTGACAGGCTTCACGGAACGAGGCGGCCATTATATACCCTTTCCTCTTGTCCACCACCTCCCACGTCTGGTTCCACGCCCCTCGAAGATCAAGTCATGTCGAACGGCGGAATGTTACCGCGCACCATGCCGCGCACTGGAACTCAAGGCTCCTCCCGTCCTTTTCACCACCGATTCTGGCGTGGGCTGTTGGGGAGGGACAGGCGGTGGATCAGCTGGAGGAAGAGCGCACGTGCCATAGTCTTCTCTTCCTGTCAGTCTTTATTTTACGTCCAGCTCGAGTATATGCCTGAATACCGTTCTCACCTTTCGCAATGTAGGGCTGAATGCTCTGATCGTCTTCATTCCTCTTGCCTGGGTATCCCACTTCCAAGAATGGGCACATGGTCTCACCTTTGCACGTATGTATGATAACCTCTGCCATCCGTTCTGGGTTCACTAACTCCTCCCAGTCTGTTTCCTCGCTATCGTCGCTCTCGAAAGGATATTTGACTGGGGTGGAGAGCAGCTTGCAATGTACTGCGGTCCAGACCTGGGCGACTTGATCGTTATCACGTTGAACAAGTATGTCCGCCTTATCGGCCCGCGATCTCGACCACGCTGATCCCTCATTCCCAGCATCGTCGAAGCGACTCTTGCCATCATTCTTCTTGTTCGATGCGAGTATGTGTCCATACCAATTGATGTGCCTGCCGTAACTGACTCACATAGGCTCAAGCTTCTCCAATCCACAATCACCGGTGAGCGCCTATCTCGTGGTTACCTCACATCTCCGCGTCCTCACAGTTGATCAATAATAGGCGTCGTTCTTCTCCACCTTCTGCTCGTCCCGGGAACCGCCTTCCTCACCGGAGGCGCTAGGATATGGGAACAACAGCTACACCCTCATCGCGCCCAATTAAATCTCACCCTTCTCACAGTCGGGTCCGTGTCATTCTCCTTGCCTTATATTCATCGGGCGGAGCTCACACTGAAAGCAGTGTCCTTGCCCTAACCATTCCCTCAGCATTTTTTGCTGCCATCGACACCCAGAGTACCAACAGCGCTGGGGCCTCCACGGGCCTATCGGATTTTATCCGGCGCGACCTGCTCCGCATAAGTCGTGGCTTTGCCGTCATCCTCCTCGCCATGTATGTTCCCTTTTATGCCCTTCCTTGTCTTGACCTTAATTAATCTCACTCACAGCTACATTTGCTCGCGCATCTACTTGCACGATCCTCCGGGACAGGACGATGATTCCATGCCACATCCTGAAATCCCGCTTGAAGCACTGCGCAAGGAACAAGAGCTGGCTGATGCAGAGCCAGACGTGAACCCCTGGGCTTGTACCATCCTCCTTGTTATCACCGTTGGGCTCATGGGCGTGACAGCTGAATTTGTACGTTTGCCCATCTCTCTCCTCACTCGCACGTCGCATCACCCACGACGACTCGGATCAATTGTAATATTAATTTCACCTCTCTCCGCAGCTCGTCGACAGCATACAGTTCGTCCAAAGCGGAGCCAATCTCCAAGAAGAGTGCGCTCTCTCTCATCTCATGTTTTTGCAAGCGTGCTCATCCTCAATCTCTTTCCCGCGTATCACAGGTGGTTCGGCATTGTTCTCCTCCCCATCGTGTCCTTCTCCGCCGACGGCGCCGTGGCCATCGTGTTCTTCATTCGTTCCAGCCTGCGACAATTTTTCACAGCGCCGAAGCCCCCAGACCTCCTCGCAGAAGCCCGCGCGATCGACATGAGCATCCAATTCTTGCTTTTTTGGATGCCGTTGGTCACACTCCTTGGTTGGTGGATGAACAAGCCGATGTCCATGTTCTTCGGTAAGAAAAAAAATATGCCGCCTCATCCAGTACAGAAAGGCTGACTCTCCCGACTATAATAACTCGCTCAGATCTCTTCGAAGTTGTCCTCCTCGTCGGCGCATGCTTCCTTGTCAACTACGTTACGGCCGACGCCAAGACAAACTGGGCCGAGGGTTGGGTCCTTGTTTCATTTTATCTTATGATCGTGAGTTTCCCTCAACTCCTCCGATATATATGCTCATGGACCTCATCTCTATGCGTGCGTGCGTGCGGATAATAACTATATAGGGGCTCTCGGCGTGGTATTATCCTGGCCAAAGCGAAAATCGGATCATGAACGCGTGCGAGGGCATTGTGGGGGCGATAGCGGATGGCGTGGGCCCGAACGAGTGAGGGTCCCCCTCTTCTTGCCCGCCACCTTTTTTTTTCTCTTTCGCATCTTCTTTCTTGCATCATCCACATGGGCTTGGCTGTCCCAAGGACTATCAGTAATTGGTAACGTTATGCATACCGTACCGTATCATACCAGATTCGGACAAAAACTCACGCTCGATATGACAAAACACGATACTCACGCCATTAGATGATCTTCTCTTGTCGCACAATAGTTGTCTCGCGGAAAACTGGCATCATTCGTGTTTTCTTTTCTCTTTATTTATTTAAAATTCATCATGGGATACTTGGAAAAGGATACAATTGCTGCGCACCACCTTGGGGTGTGTGTTAGAAATTATTTATTGTAACGGAGGTTACTATCATCATAGTACGGTATTTATTTGCAACTTGCAATTGATGAAGGTTGCCCGGGTTGCCCTGCAGTGGGCGCGCGGGTCAAGGAAACCGGCTACATATCCGCGAAAGTACTTTTTCCGAAGACAAAGCAAGGGCATAGATAAAATTTCTATGGGTACTGTACTCTAGCTTCCTCTAATTTTATAAATCAAGAAAAAGGAGAAAAGGATCCCAATTCATGTCCGTTGTTGGTGATGATGTGGTAGCGACCCATTGAGCAAGTCCCCGGATACCTGCCGACCAAGGCCTTCCACAGCGCGCTGCACAAGCTCCGTGAGTGCGATGCGCACCTTCACCTCTGCCTCTGCCTCCGCATCTGCATCCACCTCCCCTTTGACCTGCCCGACCTCCCCATCGTGCCACTGCCCCAGCCCCAATTCAGTCCCCGATCCCATCGTGGCGCGCACAGCCGCCGGCGATAATGGCGCGCCGAATGTCACGCTTAGACGCGCGCCTGGGCGGGGGAGAAATTTCCATGGGGCGCGGCGGCCTTCTGGCATGAGCTTGTCGAACCCTGTGTATGTGCGCGCCTCCGTTTGAACGGATGTGGGGATCATGAGGATCTATGTATCATAGACGTACCGGTGATCCACATAGGGATGATCGTCGGAAGGTGGGGCGCTTCCATCAGAATACGGCCACTGCAAAACGAACACGAGAACGAAGGGGTAAAAAAAAGATCGTTCGTTGGTTGTTGTGCGTGACGGAAATTAATACAATCAAGTTACGCACATGCCCCACTTGAAGCGCTGCAATCGCGCAATCCCCGTTTGTGGATCCGCCTTGTATGTGTCTGATTGACAGACTTTACCCTCTCCAAAGAGGTGTATCTGCGCATATCGTTTCGTAGACGTTTCGCGTTTCAGCGCGCGCGGGGGCGGCACGACGAAGCGAACTCACGCACCCACGCGCCCGCGCGTAGCTTCTCTATCGCAAGATCGACGGCAGGTTGGTGCACGCCTGCGCCGCGAAACGTCTCGATGACCTGTCCCTTCCGAAAGAAGGCTGAAAAGACTCTGCATTTGAGGAGTGGTTGGCATGCCCGACATGATTATTAGCAGGCAGGTTTGACGGACGTGGGAGGGGGAGGGAGGGAGGAGGGAGGGAGGAGGAGGAGAGTGCTGACTTACGGGTTCGTGAACATGATGTCTGACGCGCCGAGTGTCCAACGTGTTAGGTGCGAATGCAGGTAAGTTCGCGCCGGGAGGATTCCCCACGTGAGGGGATCGTCGAGCCTAGAAAAAATGTCATAAAGATACACATGCACAAATACGCGTGTGGGTGTGGGTGTGTATTGAGTCCATCTAACGTAGCGCAGGCAACCGAGGAAATGAAATGGCGCACGTCGAGAGATGGTTAGAGACTTAAGAAGAAACGTGCATGCATGTGGGGGCGAAGAGGAGACGTTACTCAGCTATGGTTCTTCGCGGATGGGGAAGGAAGGAACACAGTGAATATGTGATATCTCTCACCTGTGAGGACGCCCTGTCCGCTCACTCTCTCGGGGTTCTCGAGCGCGTCCATGAGGTAAGGGAGACCGCGGACGGAGATGGAACATAGTCCGGAGTGGAGGTACGCCTTGCATGTGAGCCCAATAGCAGCGACGGTTGCCGCAGAGAGAACTTGCTGCATCCGCTGCTTCACTTCTACGAGCGAGTTTCGTATCGCATGTCTTGATGAACCTGTGGCAGTTTCGGGCCGGTCCTAGCTGCACGTGGGTTGACCACGTGCAGTCAACCTCTCGAGTCTCCACCCAATGCATACACCGATACGGAAGCACTCGGTTTCGGAATGAGTTGATATTGTCTAGAGAGTAGACCAGCAGCGTGCATCTCTCTTCGAGTCTTCATCGCGTTCGGTTTCTCCCAAGGTTTCTCCTACTTTCTCGGTGTCAGTTTTGGACCTTGTTTCGGACCATCAGTTTGCGCGAATTAGATTTCTTGCCTGTTACTGTAATGTAACGGTTGGCACTGGTGCTGATATACAGTAGTCTGGAGCAGAGGAGTGATGAATATTGAGGATGAATCGTTCGTTCTATAGAACAAGCTCTGGAGTCTGGAATCAGGAGGTGGTGTGTGGACGCAGCAAAAAAACCTTTACTGTAAAAATTCCAACCTCGAAGGTGAAGAAATGACAACGCACAAATGTTGACTATTGTAGGTGGACTCGGTACATATGAATGGAAAGGGCCACACGCGCGACCCACGGCGGGCGGTCAAGCCATTGGCCCATTCAATTGAAGGCATCCGTATGTCTTAGTGTCATCGAGTCACTCCGTAGTAAGGTCGATGAATGGCTCTGATTCGTGTATCACTACATACTGTAGTAAATGTACAGTATTACAAAATGTGGACAGAAATAAATGTGATGTCCCCCGATCCAGAGACTAGACATGGACTAAACTATACAATGTGCTTTCACTTGGCATTATATTCCCGCAGTAATTTCTCGACTTCCTCCTTTTCAAACCGTTCCGTAGCTTGCAATGCAGTCACGCCGTTTTCGTCCTCCGCCTTTGCATCAGCACCATGCTCGAGCAGCAGGCATACTGCCTCTGGGGCTCCAAGTAACGAAGCACGGTGCAATGGGGTTGAGCTGTCCATTCTCCGTGTGTTTACATTGGCACCGTGCTCCAGCAATAATTGAAGGATAGAGCAATCTTTGTGATCACACTGTGATGCAACATGTAATGGGGTACACCCATGGAGATCCTCAGCACTGATGTTGACACTGTACTCAATTAATTTCTGGGCCACCTCGACATCACTGTTTTTGGCTTCGAGATGCAATGGGCTCATCATTGCACTTCCTTGGCAGTGCAGGTCTGCACCGTTAAGATGAAGTAATTCTGCCATCCAGAAGTGCTTCTTTGCCAATGCCGCTACTAGTGCATCAGCAAAATGTCACTTTAACTTGAAAGTTTCTTGAAGGATACTTGAAGGACTTAATTGGCTCCAAGTCAGCTAAGTTCCAATCAAGACAGGGACTTGGCTTAATTTTGACTTAAAAACTGACTTGAACCTGACTTGACAAGGTGATTTTCAAAATGCCATTTTTGAAAATCACCTTGTCAAGTCAGGTTCAAGTCAGTTTTTAAGTCAAAATTAAGCCAAGTCCCTGTCTTGATTGGAACTTAGCTGACTTGGAGCCAATTAAGTCCTTCAAGTATCCTTCAAGAAACTTTCAAGTTAAAATGATGTTTTGCTGATGTGGCCTCACAAAGTAGCCCCCACTAGCGTTCACACCCTCCAGATACTTGATAATGAGGTGCTCTACAAGATCATGAAATCCACAGAGCGCTGCATAGTACAGAGGAGATGCAGCAGATTTTGGGGACCCCGCAGTGTTGAAAAAGATTGAACTGGAGGGGAGGGTATCTATATTGTAAAGGGTCTGCCACACCTCGAAGTGTGGTTTATCGGGGTCAAAGAGATACTCCATCCCTTTCTGCAATCGTGACAACACATCTTCAAGTTGAGTATGAGTAGTCCAGTGCTCAGCAGCGTATTGAACCAGCAGATGGTCCGAGGGTGTGTGCCCGTCAACATCATAGTGTGTTCGTAGTAACACGCCTAAGCAAGCTTGTGCCAGTGTTGTATGTGCAGGCCCCAAATCGATATGATAATCCAATGCCTCTCCACTGGCAGTAGTGAGGCGAGACAAGGTCAAGAATTCCTTGACCGAAAAATGCGAGAATTGCACAACCCATGAATATTTGGCTTCGACAATAGCAATCAGACTCGAGCATGCGATCATAAGTGCTTGTTCTTGGTCCTCCCATTGCCAATCTCTGTTCAACTTTGGGATCCCATCCACATCGTCGAAGTCAACTGCGAGGACCTCTGCAAGCTCTGCAACACGAAGAGGCCGGATTGCCACAACCAGGCATTCCAATACACATCGAGCATGGCCCCTATTCGGCTTCTTGATTTCCTTCAGTATACACTCATACATTTCATCCAACGTTTCCGGTAATTCCCTGAGGGTACATTGGTGTTAAGCCCGCAGTGGGGCTTCTGGCACTATTGACCGAAGGGGCAGGTATGCGGTCCGAGGCGTACCAAGGCATGTGATCTGACTCCTGAGGTGTGCGTTGATTGTTATAGCACAATCACTAAACTTCGAAGGTAAGGTCCGCCTTTAAGGACCTTAAAGTATAGATGAAGAGTAGAGAAGAGGGCCGCGCAATGAGCAGGAGTAGACAAGAAGCTGCAATTGTAGCAAAGTCGAGCTTAAGGCTCAACTGTCCGTACAAAGTCCTATATATACAAGTTCGAATCATGTATGACTAATAGCACTACAACCGATTGGTAAGTTGGTTTGTCAGTCCATCAGTCAGGCTCAGTCAGCATATAGTACAGTTAGTCAGACGGAGGCACCTATCAGTCAGCGGTACAGTAAGGAATCTCAGTCAGCCAGTCCGAACAATGAGCCATGCGTGTATTGTACAGGAATCAGGGGATCACATGATCCCAGCCAGTCCATCGGTCCGTAAAACACCTCACCTCCCTCCGTACTAGAGATGGAGCTTATCACCACCCTCCCCTCAAAGGAGCGCTTCCACGCGCTAATTGGATCCCTCGTTATCACCGGGGACATAGTCATAATCGGGGGAAGGGGAACAAGGGGCATAAGAGGGGTCCGCATTCTCAAACTCGTCTAGGACGACTTGAGTGATTGCCTGGCACATGGCAATCCCCGCACAGCTGAGTTCCCCTTTACAGAGGTCGTCACATCCCGCGTTATTGTGATCATATTCTATCTCCCGCTCTTCCAACGTGAGGTAGCAGGCGTGGCATTGGCAGGTGAGGTAGTGACCATTGGCGTGGCGGCGGCGGCCTCCGTAAGGGCAGGTGTTCGGCATCTGGTTCCGGAAGAAACAATGGTGGCGGGGAACTCAGCACCAGCCCGATGCTGAGGTCGAGCAGAGATGGTGGGGCGTTTCGCAGTGGGTGGAGAGATGATCGTACCACAGGCAGTAGGAGCAGTGCTTTCGCTCCTCGAACTCGTCCTGGGCCAGGGTGTCATCCATGGCGTTCTCGCTATTCCAAGAAACCCTACTGCCTGCTCCTCCTCTCAGCCTGGAGTCGGGCCTGGTTACTATGTTGGTCATGTAGGGCGCAGTGTTGCGCCTGTCTCGTCGATGTTGCCATGCCAGTTCTCCTCTCTCGTTATCTTCATCCACCAATCCCAGAAGTCGCTCTCTTGCATTGGCTCGGATGAGTCTCTGGCGGACTGCCTTGGTTCGGCCGACGTGAGCGAGTTGGTGGATGCCGAACTCGGCCCTCCTTTTCTGCGTGTAAGCCTCTAATGCTTGGACTTCTTGAAGACAGAGGGCCAACTTGCGCTTGTCGGCTTCGAGGTTTCGAAGGCGAATGATGTCTGCCTTTACCCCATAATCTCCCAGATCTTCAATTGCCCTTTCCATCGGGCCTCCGATCATTCTTTCTTCTGTCAATAATGAGAAATGCCTGTCATCACGGTAGTCGGCTGGTGCTGCCCAGGATGCTGGAGCTGCTTCCAAGGCCTCTGCATAGATAGGTCTTCCAGCTCCCATTGTTCCGTAAATGGTGGGTTCTCCGGTAATATTGTCCACACGGAAGCGTATGAACCTTGCATCCACCTTGACCCCTGGGTCTGCTTCGGTTGCTGGAATTTTGATGTGGGTACGGTGGATCTCCGGCTGGAACCTCACCCAATCGTCTCCTGGGTGTGTTTGTACGAGGTCATTTACGTCGATTTCGAGGGTGTAGTGTGAGGGGAAGCTGTGCATGGACGTGGCTGGGGAAGAGCTCGGTGTCGTGCTCGACACTGAAGATAATGGAGTG
Source organism: Russula ochroleuca (assembly GCA_015178965.1). Taxonomy (NCBI): domain Eukaryota; kingdom Fungi; phylum Basidiomycota; class Agaricomycetes; order Russulales; family Russulaceae; genus Russula; species Russula ochroleuca. The sequence continues at coordinate 405,806 of WHVB01000015.1, forward strand.
GCCGCACGGTGGATTATGTTCGTCTCGGGGTCCAGTACCAGAGGGTGATCAGCCTCTTCCTGTCGTTCTAGCATTAGTTGGGCTGCTGCCAGGCCACTTGACGAGTAAAAGAGTCTCTCTCTCGCGAAGCTACTAAGACCCCGGACGAGGTTCCGTGGGTCTTCTGGGTTATCTTGGGGAAGAGGGTCAATGCGAGGGGGAATGGGTAGTGGTGCGGGGCTGGGGACCCGGCTCAGTCTGTGTATGCTATATAGTGAGGGTGAGAGTCGTAGATACTCTTCAAGCCCAAAGCTAGGTGGCGTGTCTGTTGGTGGGGCATAGTCTGGCTCTTCTGGGAAGGCAGGTGGTGGCTCCGTGGTTGGGTGGAGCTCGGCCTCCAATATAGCTACTTCCTCTGTGTCCACTGCTAACATAGCGTTGCAGGTGGCAGGTGACGGTGAGCTGTAGTTCGAGGACATGAGGGATAGGTTTTCGAACTGGGTACAGAGAAGAGAGAGGTTGGGGAGTGGTGAGGATCCCATTGATGACTCTGGGTGGTTTATAACTATTCTTCGGATGGCCTTTGGGTTCTTATCATGGAATTCCTTCACCTTTGCGGAGGCATTACCTAGATTCTGTTTTGGTTCCCAGGAATCATGTGCCTCGGAGAATCCCTTCCACCGGACAAGATATTGTAATGTCTTCGCCTTCCCTGTTCGCCTTGAGGCTAACACGTTGTCCACTTCCCACTCCTCATGTCCTTCGATCAGGTCAGGAGGTGCCTCAGGGAAGTTAGGTCCATGTAGTTCCGTCTCCTTATATGGGTGGAGGACAGCCGCGTGGAATGTGTTGTGGATCCTCCACGCGGCTGGGAGGTCCAGTCTGTATGTTACGGTGCTGAGTACTTCCATCACTTTGAAGGGTCCAAAGCGTTTGGCCCTTAATTTCATTGTGGGATGTGTTGTTCGTAGATGGGTCCCTTCTAACCAGACCTTCTGATCAACTCGGTATCTTTGGAAATGTGGGTTTTTCGTCCACAGGGATTGCACCTTGCTGATTGCTTCTTGGGCATCTTTCCTAGCCTCGAGTAGTTGTGACTTCCGCTCCTCGATTGCTGGTACGTTCCCGACTCACGTGGGTTGGTGAGTGCGGGGAACAAATCCCATCCAGAGTTCATATGGTGGTTTTTTGGTGGTGGATGAAGGTTGGGAGTTGATCATATATTGGGCGACCTTGAGCCAATCTGCCCAATTATCTTGTTGGTGGTTACAAAAGATTCTCAATATGGTTTCCACCGTTTGATTTGTTTGTTCTGACTGTCCATCGGTTTGGGGGTGATATGCGGAACTCATGTTTTGTTTGATTTCTAGTTGGGCGCAGAGTTCTTTGAAGAACTGCGATGTGAACCGCGTGTCTCTATCTGATATGATTCTTTTGGGAAGGCCTGTGTAGGGGAACACATGATCTCTGAAGAGTCTCGCGACTTCCTCACTCCCCATGTCCTCTCGGCATGGGATCAGAATTACGGCCTTTGTACAATCATGATCGGTGATGGTGAGAATTGTATCACAGCCGCGTGATTCGGGTAATTTCGTGATGAAATCGACTGTGATGGTGGCAAAGGGCGTTGTGTCTTCACCAGGACCGATCAGCGCAATAGGGGGTACGTTTCGGTGTGTAATTGTTTTTACTGCTTGGCAGGTGGCACATCCTTTGATGTAATCTTCCATGTCTTTGTGGATAGTGGGCCACCAATAGTCTCATTTCAGCGCTAGGTAGGTCTTCCAGACTCTGGGATGTCCCGATGTCGGAGCATCATGGTATTCTTGGAGGAACGTGCGTCGGAGTTGTATGTCTTCAGGGACCACTAAGGATCCTGCCTTCCACCAGACCTTCCACTCGTCTTGGTAGATGCCATGCTTCTTCTTCCACTTTTGGCATAGTTTGCTGTTTGTCTTCTGTAGTTGGTGGACTTGTTGTTCCAGGATAGAGATTTCAATTGCTCTGGCGAAGAGTTCGTCCGGCAGGGCTGTAGTCTCTTCGTTGTCTGTCGACCCATCGTTGTGATCGGGTCGTCGGGAGAGGGGGTCGGCTTGATTCTTCTTTCCCGGTAGATGGACTAGTTCAAAATCGAAATCTGCTAGGAACACGATGTAGCGGGCCATGCGTCTGTTCAACTTTTGTGGGTGCTGGTAGTAGCAGAGGTTGTTGTGATCTGTGTAGATGATTAATTTGTGGGGCGATCCCATCACTAGGTGTCGCACGCATTTCAGGCCTTCTATGATGGCCAGGAATTCTCTGTCTCCGATGGAGTAGTTTCTTTCCGCAGCGTTTAGTGCCTTTGAGTGGTATGCTACCACTCTTTGCTTGTTGTTGTCATCTCTTTGGTAGAGGATACTTCTGAGTGTGAAGGCAGAGGCATCGACTTCGAGTTCATACTGTTTGGCGGGGTTTGGATGCCAGAGGACTGGTTCAGTGGTAACTTGTGTGATGAGTTCATTCAGCGCATCTGTGCATTTTTCAGTCCAGATAAAGGGGGTTCCCTTCTTGGTGAGGTCGTGTAGTGGTCGGGCTATTGCTGCAAACCCTTGGATAAAAGGTCGCTGATAGCCGAGCACCCCTAGGGTCTTTCTGACTTCTTCCACCGATTTGAGAGTTCTGGGCCATTCTGATATCCCCTTTACTTTAGCGGGGTCGATGCATACTCGTCCTCCTCCTACAAGCCATCTGAGGATTTCCATTTCGTCCTTTTCGAATTGACATTTCTTTGGTTTTAAAAAGTAGGAGCACTCTTCCATTTTGTCTAGAAAGTCGTGGACGATCTGTTTGTGTAGTTGGCGGCCTTCCTTGTCGTTGGCCGTGGCCACCCACCAATCGTCCATATAGTTTCCCAGGTTTTCGGGGTATTTCTGGAGTAGGGGGCAGAAATCTCGATGCATGGTTTGTTGGAAGAAGGGGGGTGTGTTCGTGAGCCCGAAGTACATGACTCGGGGAACATAGGTGCCTTGGGGAGTTTTAAACGCTGCTTTGGTTTGGTCTTCTTCAGCGATGCGTATGTTATTATATCCCCAGCGAATGTCAAACTTGGAGAAAAGTAATTTGCCATGTAGTCTTTCCAGTGCGGACTGTATATTGGGCAGGGGGTTATTATCTCAGACTGTGTACTTGTTCAACTGTCGATAGTCCATGATAATTCTTTTCTCCGAGCTGTCTTTTTTGTTGATGAAGTAGACCGGTGCCGTATAGGGGGAAGGTCCTTCGTAAATTCGCCCAAGTTCTTCTTCGAGAATCCATTTTTGCAGGAGTTCTCACTCGTCTTTGGATAGGGGGTATACCTTGCAATTTAGCTCCTTTGGTGCGTCTGGGGTTAGTTTGATGGTCATGTCTTCGGATCGTGCGGGTGGGAAGCGTCGTGCTTCTTCTTCCGAGAAGACTTTTTGATGTCTTCGGTATTCCTTTGGGATAGTGTCGATGGTAAGGTGGATTTTATCTTTGTCCACCTTTTGGGCCCATTCTTGTGCAATGTTGGTTCGTCACACGTAGATGGCTTTGTCTTCTTTGGGTTTTCCTAGTTGTTTGATCGCCTCTCTTTGCATGAAAAAGATGTTTTTGGTGACATGCATGTATCGGCTACTTTGGAGTTGTACCGATTCTCCTGAGACCCTTCCTGTCTTCCAATTGATCTTTGGATTGAAGTCATAGAGGAAGGGGTATCCTAGGATGATGCGATCCTTTCCTAGGCTTGTGATGTAGAATCTCTGGAGCATGTGTTTTTCTCCTTTGACGATACATAGCCAGCAGTAGTGTGTGATTTTTCCTTGTTTATTTTCTGTGCCGTCGACGTTGTGGACCGTGACTGGTCGAGCGAGTTCTTTGCGCCCTATTCCGAGTCGTTTCCAGGTGTCTTCATCAATGAAGTTGTCGGTTGCGCTGCTATCTATGAGGGCGGATTTGTCGGCCTTGGATTGCGAGGTGCGAAAAGAAACATCCATATTCAGAGTCGAGAGTTTCCTAATGTACATCGTATCTTGCAATCCTATTGCTCTAAGCCAGACCATCGGCTTTGAGCTTCCTAAAAATCCGCCTTTGCCGATAGTTCCTCGTAGAGGTTCTCTCGGTCTTCAATGGTCATTCCTCTAATGTACTGGAGGACGTCCTTTTTGGTATAGGAGGGGGGTGCGGTGGTTGAGGTTTCAGCTTTGCTATGCTGTTCCTCTTCCTTGTCTTCATTGATTACCGCAGCTCGGACCTTGGGCTTTTCTTTGGTGTATTGCCCTTGGGAGCTGTGGGGTTGATCTGGGGTTTTTCCTTTGCCTTTGTCGGGGCAGGCTCTGGACATGTGTCCTAGTTTGCGGCATCGGAAGCACCTTCCTTCTTTCATGAGTTTGGTGCATCCTTCGTTGGTTAGTTTTCCCGTGGTGCAGATGGCATCGATGTCCATCACATTTGGGTCTTTCTGTCTTTTTGGTGGGGTGGGCTTTTGGTAGCCATGCATCCTATTGGCTCTGGTAGAGATATGACCCGGTCCTCCTTTGGGTCCGATGTTGTCATTGAGGTCTTGCCATCGTTGGACTGTCCTTCGGGTTGCGTTGTACCACTCCTCCAGGGTCGCTGGTAAGGTTTCTCGTTGGCAGATGACATGGTGAAGTTTGACCAGTAGGATGTCTTGGAACAGTTTAATTGTTCCTTCTGTGTCTGGTCCCCATCCCGCTTCCCTAATAAGATGTTTGAAGAGTGTGATAGAGGAGTCGACCTTGTCTATGTCCAGTTCCATTTTTGTGAGACGGGAGTACGCATCTTGCTTTTTGGTGGAGTCGGTAAAGGCATCTCTGAACGCTCTTGCAAACCATTCCCAGAGGGTTGGATCATTTTCTGCGTGTGTTGGGGGGTCTCCTGTGATCGGGTTTCCTTTGACCTTGATGGACAGTTGGTCTGCCATGTCGTATGCCCAATCGTCAACTAGCGGTCCTTTGATAAAAGTAAGGGCATAAGCCACTTGTTCCGCTTTGTTTGTAAAAGTGGAGTTGTGTCAGTTGAGGAAACGATATGCCCCGAATTGTTGCATGAAGTGTTCTGTGTCTTTCCTGTCTCCTTGGAAGATTTGGGGAATCATTCCTTTGAGGGCTTCGCTGCGGGGTGGTGTGGCTGCTGCTTGTCCGGCTGCTGCTTGTCCAGCTGCTGGTTGGCCTCCGCCGCTGCCTCCTCCACCGCCGCCTCCGCTGCCTCCACCGCCTCCGCCTGGTTGTCCTCCGGCGGGTGGTTGTCCTCCGGCTGGTGGTTGTTGGGGTTGTCCTCCTCCTGCTGGTTGTCCTCCAGCTGGGGGTTGTGGAGCCTGTGCTGGTCCAGCTACTTGTGCCAGTTGTATGTGAGCTATGGCAATTGCTGCCATTGCTTCTGTGAGTTGTTCGATGGCCGGTGCATGAGCTTGGTCTGTAGTGGGGATATCTGGATCTGATACTGGTGAAGTGGTTTCTACTTCAGGGGTGTCGTCACTTCCTTGTGTGACTTCTGTGTGGATTTGTTCGAGATCTGGGGCGAGTAGGAATGGTTGGTTTTTGGTTCCTAGTCCTGATGTTTGGGGGTTTTCGATCTCGTCTTCTCTGCTAACTTCGTAGCACTGGTCGATGGTCCAACTGATCCTGTACCAGGTCCCGTTGATGTATTCCACAGGGTATGTGTACAACCCATCTCTGAGGTGATATGCTGATCGTCCCTCAGTTCATGATTCTAGCCAGAAGGCTTTCCCTTGTATTTCTATAGGGAGGTCGTCTGTGGTTCTATTTCTGAACTTGATGTCAGGGCTCTTTGAGAGCTTTTGTTACCTTCCGAGGTCGAGTAATATGTCAGCCAGGTTGGCTTAGGAGAAGCTCGACTTGTGTTAAGCCCACAGCGGGGCTTCTGGCACTATTGACCGAAGGGGCAGGTATGCGGTCCGAGGCATACCGAGGCACGTGATCTGACTCCTGAGGTGCACATTGATTGTTATAGCACAATCACTAAACTTCGAAGGTAAGGTCTGCCTTTAAGGACCTTAAAGTATAGATGAAGAGTAGAGAAGAGGGCCGTGCAATGAGCAGGAGTAGACAAGAAGCTGCAATTGTAGCAAAGTCGAGCTTAAGGCTCAACTGTCCGTACAAAGTCCTATATATACAAGTTCGAATCATGTATGACTAATAGCACTACAACCGATTGGTAAGTCGGTTTGTCAGTCCATCAGTCAGGCTCAGTCAGTGTATAGTACAGTTAGTCAGACGGAGGCACCTATCAGTCAGCGGTACAGTAAGGAATCTCAGTCAGCCAGTCCGAACAATGAGCCATGCGTGTATCGTACAGGAATCAGGGGATCACATGATCCCAGCCAGTCTGTCGGTCCGTAAAACACCTCACCTCCCTCCGTACTAGAGATGGAGCTTATCAGTCGGACACTTGGTGGAAGACAGTAATGTAGGGTTTCCAACTGACAAAATATCCATCGGAACCTGTCCGATAGTTTAAACCGGGATTATGAACATAAACCAATTGACTTACATCCCATCTGCTTGTTCAGAGAGTGTCTCAACGACAAGATCTTTATCCTCCTTCCTCCATCTCTGCATGATTGGCTCCGAATCTGAGTAAACAACAGACTTGACATAATCCTTGATATCCTTCTTTTGTCCACTTTGATCGTGGAGGGATACTTGGTGATAGGAGAGAGGGTCAAGGACATCTTGTATGTCAACTTCTGGGTGGCTTGTGACACATATATGAAGATTCGGAATGTGAAGGCTGACAAGTTCCTTCACAAGCTAAAGAACCTGGTCACGAGGTGATGGGATCCCAGAGATGTTGGAACATTCATCAAGGGCATCCATTATTAGGTAGACAGGGCGTTGATCTGGAAGTATGAGCATCTCTTTCAGGCACTGTGTTAATGTGTCATCAGTAGGCTGTCGTGTGCCGTTGTCATGGTCAGAATAAAACCGTGATAGAATGTTGCAATGAGGACCCGAGCATGCAGAGAGTTGGATGAGTAGGGAAGGGACAAGGTCACGCCAGTGTTGTTTGCTGATGTCCCGAAAGTCGAAATAGAAATAAGCCATCGAAGCTTGATCGGCATCACACACGACTTGGATATCTTGGATGATTGTAGAACTAAACAACATCAGTCATCTTTGGCAGAAGAAGTAAAGAGACCACAAACCATAGTATACTCTTGCCCGAGTGATAAGCTCCGCCTCTGGTATGGAGAGAGGTGAGGTGTTTTACGGACCGACAGACTGGCTGGGATCACGTGATCCCATGACTCATATACGATACACGCGTGGCTCCTCGACTGGATTAGCTGACTGAGACTCTTACTGTACTGCTGACTGATGACCCTGGATTGGCTGACTCACAAGTGCATCATGCTTACTGTACGATAGGATAGATGACTGATCACTTACAAACCGGCTTAGCAACCGGTTCTAGGACTATTAGTCATACTAGGTTCGACTCTGTATATATACGACTCTATACGAATGGTTGAGCCTTAAGCTCGACTTTGCTTTGCAATCGCAGCCTCTTGTATACTCCTGTCTACTGCGCGGCCCCTCTCTACTCCTCCATCTACACTTTAAAGGTCCTTAAAGGCAGACCTTTGCCCTCGAAGCTTAGTGATTGGGCTATACCAATCAACACGCATCTCAGGAGTCTGAACACGTGCTCCGGCACACTTCGGACCGCACACTTTCCTAAACCGTCAGGTGTGCACAAAGCCCTGCTGCGGGCTTAACACCGAGCTGGCTAAACATAAGATGCCATCAGTCAGTGTCGGGTAGAGAGTAGAACAGGGCATACATTTTCCATGGACCCAGAGAAGCGAAGGGGTCGATTTCCATTCATTGTATATACTGCCTTGAAAGAACCAGGTTGTGGTTCCCTTGTGATGAGCACAACACGCAATGTTATGATTAGTGGACGGATCTGGTGGGGAGAGCCATCTATGAAGATCCTGTCATAATTGATTCCCTGTGATGATGCTTGAGTCTGCACAACCAGTATGAATGCAGATTGGAGATGACAAACATTTCACTTGATCTACATCAGTGGCTGTTTGTTGCATGACTTCCCTTGCCTGATTCCCATCTAGGCAGATTGAGCTAAACAGTTTTTTAAAGACTGATTGAAGATACATTATGCACCATCAATGACCGCAGCGACCTTGTCATCGACGGTCTTCACTCTGTTGTCGACACCAGCTATCCTGTCGTCAATGCCGGCAACCCTATCATCAATGCCAGCAACCCTATTATCGACACCAGCCACCCGATCATCGACACCAGCCAATCTATTGTCAACACCAATCACCTTATCCGTGACTTCCCTCACTCTGTCATCAACAGTATGTGTGGCCTTTAGAACTTGTGCAGTGGCCATTCGAGCCTCCTCTTGCATCAACTTGTCTAACCTCTTCAACCCATCCTCGATCTCAGTCCTTCTGATTAGCTTCTTTAGATATTTTTCTGAAAATATATTCCGTCAACAGTGAAATATTTGTACTGTACAGCAAGCACTTACTCGTTTGGCCTTGCCTAAGCTCTTTTGTGGCAATTGCAAGAATGCTCAGAACCTCGACCATTATCATCGTGATAGTATCCATCATTTCTTGATTCGGTGGCACGGAGGTGTAGATTTAGAGACATCGAAAAAAGGCTTCCATGCATTCGAAGATGTCAACAAGAGTGTCTTGGCTTGCACAAACATCTTTGGCTGCCTGTGAGACACCGGTATTAAAATGGCGCACACAAAGGCATTAGGAATGATACTGTTACCGTCCCCTCGACCCTGGGACTTCCCCTCCTCGATCGACGGGGATATCAGCCGCGCGGACGACCCAATGGAGTTGGATGACCCCGAGTAGCGGTAAGATTGGACTAGTGTTATTTGTATACGCCTCACCTGATGTGGATGGACTACATGAGTCGCCTTGTGACTCAGCCCCTATGTACGTGACTCGCAGCCCCGTATCCTCGTGTCCCGCGCCCTGTGCCCAGTACCCCGTACCCTGTACCCTGTAGTAGTATAAGTACGACTCTCTAGTGACTCTAAGTCGCTAAGTTGAGTCTCCTGTCCGTCTTACGACGGCAATAGCATTCAATTCTCCATTCCTAGCCAGAAGGCGGCCGCTAAGAGCCTTGTCACTATCACTCCGAGTCTATCCGTTATCGTTGCGTAAGCAGCGGTGACATTAGACTCAACTTTCTTATCATCACGGAGGCCCCACCCAAGGAATACCTCACGGACTTTGGGGACGACGACAAACCACCAAAGAACGCGCACCTACGCAGAATCGACAAAGGAGTCATCCCCGGATACGACGGGATAGCAATACTATATCACCCTGATACAACCAAGAAGGCGCAGGACTGCATAGACGGAACCCACGTCTGGATACACAACGAGAAAGGAGTCCTCACCCAAGTCTACCTCGAAGAAGACGGAGACAAGTTCAAACTAGTGCGAGGACCCAGAAGACCTGACATCGAGGCCCACAACGAGCTAAACGCACAGGAAAGACACAGACACAGATGTGAAGGAGGAATATTCCTACCCATTCCCCTTGACTCCGACTCCGACGCCGAAGACAACACTCGACCCCCGTCCCCTGTCTCCACAGACCAACAACCCAACTCACCTACCACCGACGAAGAACCCGCAGAGGACCGTACCAACACCATCATCAGAAACTCCCCACTCATCGATACTCGACCATTCGCTTCATTAATACACGAGTACACCATGGCAACCGCCACAGCAACCACCACTACCGCCACCACAACCACTAAACCCAAGATAGCGACCTCCGTGCAAAAGAAGCTAGACACGGCAATGAAGCGACAACCAAGTAACAACCCCGGAGGAGGAGGAGGAAACCCCGGAGGGGGAGGAAGCAACCCCGGAGGAGGAGGAGGCAACCCCGGAGGAGGAGGAAGCAACCCCAGAGGAAATCCCGGAGTCCCCAACCCTCCGGCCGCACCACCGATGCCTCCAGCAAATCAAGACGCCCGCCTCATGGGAAGCGCCCCCACGGAGTTCGACGGAGACCGAGCGAAAGCGGACCAATTCATAAACGAACTACGACACTACTTCCGCATAAACGCCACGGTCCCCGGCCTCCAATCCTGGATCCGCCGTGTAGCAATAGCGCTGACATTCATCAAAGGCCCAACCGTGGATGAATGGGCCCTCAACCAAGGAGACTGGGTGGACCAATTGGACCCACTCATCGAAGACGTCCCTGACGTTTGGATACACTTCCTGAACGAGTTCCGGAATCAATTCCAAGACACCCAAGCCGAAGAGCGAGCACGCCTTCAGATTGAAAACATGAAGATGAAATGGCCCGAAGTCGACCAATACATCCAAGACTTCGAAAGAGTCGCCCGGAAGGCCGAATACCCGCTCACGGCACCCGCAACCGTCAGGTACTTCCTGAAGGGACTAACCAAGTCTATCGTCAACGACATAGTCAAACCTCCCAAGGTCAATACCTATGCAGAAATCAAGCAGCGAGCAATCGACAGCGTGGTGTCCCAACTCCTCATCTACGAGATGTTCAAACAGGACAAAAGCACCACGAGCCGACCACCATCATCGAGATGGAATCGATTCGCACAGCCTAACCCCACCAACCAACAAACCAGCCGCCCCAATATCAGGGGATATAACTCCACCAACGCCCCCCGCCACCTAAACAACGCCCCTGTCCCAATGGACGTCGATGCAGACCGAGCACGCGCCAACCGAAACAACAACTGGAGGAACCGAAACCCCCAAGGGAGGACGGTCCAAATGCAAGACGAACAAGGGAACGTCTACCAAGTAAACGTCGCTCAAACCCAACCAACCGACAGAAACCCCCGCAGCGCTGACCGAGCCCCCCGCGGCGCCTGCTACGAATGCAACCAAGTCGGACACTTTGCGCGCAACTGCCCCAACCGGAAAAAGAAACCGCGCGTGGCCACGGCACAACTGGTCGACTGGATGTCAGACACCACGACCGCCAACGAGAACCCAGTAGACGGAATAGCCACCAGACTGGCGGCCATGTCCACTGACCAACGAGACCAAGTAGCAGCACACTTCGGAGGAGGGATAGTAGCAGCCGAGGAAGAGGGTTTTCAGGATGCCTAACCAGTTCGGCCTTGGTTAGGGCATTAAGTACAAGGAGCGTGTATCTATCGAACCGTCGATCAATGACAATTTGCATATATTTAAACTCCTTGTCTAAGAGGGCCGAAACCTCTGCACTACTAGACTCCGGCGCCACGGAGAACTTCATCAACCCCAACTACGCAAGAGAACTCGAACTACCAATTGAAGAACTGGCAGAGCCCCGCAAGGTGTTCAACGTAGACAGGACGCAGAACCGCCACGGACAAATCACTCACTACACCGACCTAGACGTACGGACGGGCGACCAAACGCGCACAATGCGCTTTTTCCTCACCAACCTAGGCGAGCAGAAAGTAATCCTAGGTTACCCATGGTTCGCCGCAGTCCAACCAGTCATCGACTGGGCAAAAGGATGGATCGCCTACGAACAACTACCCGTCGTCATCAAAGCCAGAACCAAACGAACGACGACAAAAATCCATACCGCCACAGCAACAGACCGACAAACACTAGCCTCAAAGCTAGCCGAGAAACACGCGGCCCAACCCTCACCAATCCCGAAGGAGTACCGCCGACACTCATTTGTGTTCAGTGAAGCAGAATCGAAGCGATTCCCGCCACCACGGGAATGGGACCACGCCATAGAGCTAAAGCCAGGCCACTTAGAACACATGCCAGGGAAAGTGTACGCCCTGACCCAACCAGAACAAGAAGCACTCGCAGCATTCCTCAAAGAACACCTCGATAAGGGATATATCACCGAGTCCAAAAGCCAATTCGCGGCCCCATTCTTCTTCGTCAAAAAGAAAGACGGGAAACTCCGACCAGTACAAGACTACCGGAAACTCAACGAATGGACCCGCCGAAATGCCACACCACTCCCACTCATCCCCGAGCTCATCGCGAGAGTCAGAGGAGCCAGCCTATTCACCAAATTCGACATTCACTGGGGATACAACAACATACGAATACGCGATGGAGACCAATGGAAGGCAGCGTTTGTCACGAATCACGGCCTCTTTGAACCACAGGTGATGTTCTTTGGGATGACCAACTCCCCAGCCACCTTCCAGACCATGATGAACGCGCTATTCAGAGAAGAACTTCGACAAGACTGGCTCTCGATCTACATGGACGACATCCTCATACACACCCGATCAGACCTCCCATACCACCGAACAAGAGTCCACCAAATCCTCGACAAGCTACACAAACACGACCTCTTCCTCAAACCAGAGAAGTGCGTCTTCGAGAAAAAGGAAGTCGAATTCCTAGGCGTCATTCTGGGCCACAACACCATACGGATGGACCCAGCCAAGGTACAAGGAGTAGCGGACTGGAAACCCCCACGAACAGTCCGAGACGTCAGAGCCTTCCTGGGATTCACAGGATACTACCGATACTTCATCAAAGATTACTCGAAGATCGCAAGACCACTGATCCACCTCACCAAGAAGGCGACACCATTTGTATGGGGAGAAGCCCAAGTCAAAGCCTTCGAGACCCTCAAGAAACACATGTGCCAAAACCCAATCCTACGCCAACCCGACTACACCAAACCATTCTTCCTAGCCACAGACGCGTCCGCGTACGGCGTGGGAGCCGTACTCTTACAGGAGGGAGACAAACACCCCAGGAAAAACTCACCAACCAAACACCCCATAGCTTACTACTCCGCAACCTTTACCCCAACCAAGCGCAACTACGACATCTACGAAAGAGAACTCCTGGCACTAATGAAAGCCCTAGCCCACTGGCGACCCCACCTGGCAGGATCAACGATCCCAGTCACAGTCCTCACCGACCACGCAAACCTAACCTTCTGGAAATCCCCACGTAAGGTAAACCGCCGGGTGGCACAATGGTTCGCAGAACTCCAGGAGTACCACCTAAAGATCCAACACGTGCCAGGGAAACTCCACACCTCGGCAGACCTCCTCTCCCGACCCCCAGGAGTGGACAGAGGCGAAACGGACAACCAAGACCTAACCCTCCTCCACCCAGACGCCTTTATCAGACTATCCACCACGGAAGACCCCAAAGACGAATGGTGGGAACTAGAACGACGGATAGGGACAACACAACGAAAGTACCCCGCCGAAATCGCAGGATGGATCAAACGCCACAAGGCAACCATGACCCACTCGCACAATGACAACAACCTAAAGCACTGGCGCGTACAAGGAAGAATCGCCGTCCCACCAGACGACACCTTGAAAAAGGAAATCCTCCACCGATTCCACGACCTGGAAATCAGAGGACACCCAGGGCGAGACCCCACCATCACAATCATCCGCCGACACTTCTGGTGGCCAGACATGAACGAATGGATTGCGCAATACGTAAGAGGATGCGCCAAATGCCAACAAGGCAAGAACCTCACAAAACGAGCAAAAGTACCTCTCTACCGCATCCCCACACCGACCAACGCACTCCTGTTCCAGATCGTGGCAATGGACCTGATCACCCAACTCCCGACCAGCAAAGGGTACGACGCCATCCTCATGATAGTAGACCACGGATGCACAAGAGCGGCTGTATTCCTCCCCTGCAAGACAACAATCACCGGGCAAGAAGTGGCCAAACTATACTACGACAACGTCTACCAATGGTTCGGCCTGCCCGATAAGGTCATATCCGACAGAGACCCCCGATTCACATCCTTCTTCGCAAGGGCACTCGCCCAACAACTGGGGATCAAACAAAACGTGTCCTCAGCGTTCCACCCCCAAACAGACGGGCTATCAGAACGAACAAATCAGTGGGTAGAGCAATACCTCCGCCTGACCACCAACAGCGCCCAAACCGACTGGAGCGATTGGCTAGGGATAGCCACCACGGTGCACAACAATCACAAAAACGCCACCATCAACATCGCCCCATCGGAAGCACTCCTCGGCTACACGCCTCGCCTACACCCTACAGAACCCCCTCCATCGCTAAACCAACACGTGGAGGACAGGAAGCAGACCGCCCTCGAAAGACGTGCACAAGCGATCGAGGCCATCAACCGCACCGCCCACCAAACGCCACCACCCCAGTTCAACGTGGATCAAGAAGTCTGGCTCGAGGCAAAAAACCTCTGACTACCCTACCAGACCCCCAAACTAGCCCCCAAATGACACGGCCCCTTCCGCATCAGTAAACAGGTGTCACCGGTGGCATATCAGCTCCGACTACCCGACGCCTGGAAGATCCACAACGTGTTCCACGCCAGCCTCCTCACCCCATATCGTGAAACCCCACAACACGGCCCCAACTACATCAAGCCACCACCCGAACTGATCGAGGGTGAACACGAGTACGAAGTCGAGGCCATCGTTAATCACCGTCTCTACGGAAGACGGAAGACCCTGCAATATCTCCTCAAATGGAAGGGATATCCAGACGCAGACAACACATGGGAACCGGCCCCCCAAGTACACGCCCCCGTGCTGATCAAAGAATACCACCAAAGGCGCCCGCTCGAGCAATCGCATAAAAGGAGAGGTCTGAGGACTCGAAGCAACATCCTCTCCCCACACTCCGAAACACTATGTCCCACCAGACCATCCACCTCTCCCCCGTCGAAGATGCCAACTACGCTCCCGCCTCGCCCACCGACTCCTATGCCTCCACCGAGGCCCTCTTCATCCCCGCCCCGGGAACCCCCTACCAGACGACCGGTTCCAATGGAGCCCTTCCTCTTGTTGAGGACCCCGCGCCCACTAACTCAGCACGGGTCCTTGCAGTGGACCTCGCCGTCAGCGCTACGCAGCCAGCCATACCCCTATCACCCCGAGCCGTTAGCGCTATTGTCGAAGGACAAACCAACGCCCTCACGGCTCCAATTCTCCTCCGCATGGTCCGCGGTCTCATCATCACCGCCAAGCGCACCGAGGACCAGATGGAAGCCGTTAGGATCACGGCCGAAGAGCAAGCCGCGGAGCTCGAGCAGAGCCGGGACCAATGCGACGTCCTCGCCCTCGGCGCCAGGACCCTCCAGCTCGACTGCGAGGCCAAGACCGAAGCCCTCCGCCTCGCCGACCTCACCATCCGCCGCCTGGCCAGCCAACCCCCGAGGGAGGATATTCACCAGGGTATCCAGTCTGAACCCCCTGCGGGCTTTATCGAGAACAATGGCCAGCTCCACTACTTCTCCATCCCCCTCCAAGGCGGCAGCAACGACCGCCGCATCGCCCCCTACATCCAACTTCTCGACGGCCCCGTTCCCCGCGCCGCTGGTACCCTGGGAGGCCCTGACGACCCTGTCTTTACTACAGAGGTCTACGCCCAGCCCAGCTCCAACGTCGGTGTCGCCAATCCGCCGGTACCCAAGTGGCTACTCCGTGCCATCGACGGAGACTCCGAGATCTTCGATGCCTTCGCATTGGAGGTCCAGGATACGACCCAGGACTGGGGTCTCTACACCGACATCTGCCGCTACCACCACACCGACGTCGAGCTCACCAACATCGCCTCCCGCATCCGCGCCCTCGAAGCTGAAGAGGCCGAGACCCGCAACACCCTCGCCAACTGCCGCCGCCGCCTCCGCGCTGCCAACGCCGAGGAAACCCTCGCCCACCTCGCCGGCAACGATGCCGACCGCCACGACCAGCGTCATGGGGCGGGGATCATCCGCTACGCGACGCGTGGTCGCGCTCGCATCTAACCGGAGGGTGATGTTACCGTCCCCTCGACCCTGGGACTTCCCCTCCTCGATCGACGGGGATATCAGCCGTGCGGACGACCCAATGGAGTTGGATGACCCCGAGTAGCGGTAAGATTGGACTAGTGTTATTTGTATACGCCTCACCTGATGTGGATGGACTACATGAGTCGCCTTGTGACTCAGCCCCTATGTACGTGACTCGCAGCCCCGTATCCTCGTGTCCCGCGCCCTGTGCCCAGTACCCCGTACCCTGTACCCTGTAGTAGTATAAGTACGACTCTCTAGTGACTCTAAGTCGCTAAGTTGAGTCTCCTGTCCGTCTTACGACGGCAATAGCATTCAATTCTCCATTCCTAGCCAGAAGGCGGCCGCTAAGAGCCTTGTCACTATCACTCCGAGTCTATCTGTTATCGTCGTGTAAGCAGCGGTGACAGATACAAACTAAAAGGAGGACACCAACACCTGCAAATATCACTTTTGCAGGAGAAATACCTGTAAAATGCACTAAATGGTACATATCTCACAAGTTCATGTCATGGAACATACCAGGCTAACACCTTCTCCGAGTCTTTCAGAAAACACATAGAGCACATTCACAGTTGGGTCCAGCCATTTGGTCAGCTGTTCATCACTACTTTGAGATTGATTGAGCTCTTGGACTTGCTGTTGAAGAACAGCGAGAATGCTGCTAGGAGAGTTGCAGGCTTGGAGTTGGGCAGCGAGTGGGTGGGCAAGAAGGTCCTTCTTGGTACGTCTCTCATATGCTTTCAAGGCATTATTGAAAATTGGCTGGAAGTTGGAGGATGATGTGGCCGTAGGGTGAGTGTGAGACATAACAGTGGAAGTGAGGAAGTCCGTGGGAGAAGGGGATAGAGATGTTGGGCACTGCCTTGCAGCCATGGCTGATAAGCGTGCAGATAACTATGGGACCAAAGGGGATGTATCGTGGAACAGGCAATTTGTGTCAGGTCTTATTTTTGCATGCAGTTGTCTTTCTGAGCCTGATGTGTGCAGCACAGTGTGCTTCACAGTGCTTGCTTAATGTAGTTAGTTTTTTTTTCCTTTCATCTTTCCATGCACACAAGGGCCCTACTTGCCTAGGGATCCTACTAGATGATCCTACTAGTACTGTAGTCTTCAAGTTGGCGACAGATCCTTCGGTAGGGTGCACTGTGTTGAAATGTTCTGTATTTGCTTTGCCTTACACAGGCTATGCACAGAACACCCTGGACTCATAATTATCACTGTTTCACTACTGGCAACAAATCATCATTACTTTATCTGAGGCTGTTCGAGGGGCGGACATTGTTGTTAGACTCTCCTTTTTGAGTTTTGACCTCGGGTATGTGAGTCTTCTACATGCATAAGAGAACTTTACATTGATGACTTCCAGTCTCCTCTTCGACATTGAAGTCCCTCCGTCCTAAACGAGGATATAATCCCGCCAGCCACCTATGCACATAATTGAGACAGAAAACCATGCATTTGTAGGCACATCTAATGGTTCTGCAGGCGACACAATGTGCGACTGGGTGCTACGATTGCTGCTTGTGTCATACCTAAATTTACTGTAAGAGCATCGAGCTCGTGCAAGACAGTGAGTTCTTCCAGCACGGCAGGCCGGATCTGTGCGCTCACTTGTGGAGAGCGACGGGGCAGAAGCTCTTCTGGGGCTGTGACCTGCTAACGCCGTGTGGAACAGCTCCAGATGGAGCGGATAGCATGTGTTGTCACCTTCAGAGTGCCTGAGCACATAGCACGTCAAAGTCACCTCCGCTGCTCCACGAGTGTGTGTAGCTAACTTACTAGCCTACACACCTGTCTACCTCTTGCAATGTAGGGCCACATGCTTTGTTTTGTCCTCACTTCTCTTGTCTCAGTCGCCTGTGTATCCCACTTCAGAGAATGGACACATGGGCTAACCTTTCACATATGCTATGACCTTTGCCACTTGCTCTACCATCCCTTTCTGGGTTCAAGTTCACAAGTCTCCTCCCAGTCTGTCCCCTCTCTATTGTCATTCTCAAAAAGATGTCTGACTGGGGCGGAGAGCAGTTTGCAATGTACTACTGCGGTCCAGGCCTGATTATAATCACATTGAACAAGCATGTCCGCCTTATCATCGCATGAACTCCTCATTCCTAACATCGTCGGAGCCACCCTCTCCATCATTCTTCTTGTGCGAGTACATATCTATACTAGTACCAATTGATATTCCTGCATGCAATTGCTGTGTCACATCTGTGCATCCCGGGCCAGACTCTATAAGAACAAACCTTCATCACCCTCTGGCCCGAAGCTGAGAAACTGGAAGAGTAGATACACATGATGTCAGCCTACTCCCTGGTCAATCTCAACTCGATCCGAAACTGAATATCTCGATGACATCGAGTCACAACTGAATCAATAGTAGGGTCTATGAGTGGCTATGATTCATGTATTGTCAAATACAGTGTACAAGGAGAAAAAAATATGATATCCCTATCTGATCCACTAAACTCTACAATGTGTTTTTACTTGGCTTTATGATCCAGGAGTAATTCCTTGATATCCTCATTTCCACACAACTCTGCAACCCGCAATGCAGTCTTGCCATCATTGTCCTCCACCGTAATGTCAGCACCCTGCTCGAGCAGTGAGCGTACTACCTCCAGGATTCCACTGGACAAGGCATTGTGCAATGGAGTTGAGCCGTCCTTTTTCCACGCATTTACATCGGCACCGTGCCCCAGCAGTAATCAGTGGACAGAGCCATCTTTGTGGTTACTACAGAGTGATGCAACATGTAATGGGGTGCAACCATGGAGATCCTCAGCATTGATGTCGACACCGTACTTGATTAATTTCTGGGCCACCTTGACATCACCATTTTCGGCTTTGAGATGCAATGGGCTCATCATTGCATTTCCTTGGCAGTGCAGGTCTGCACTGTTATGATGAAGTAATTCTGCCGTCTGGAAGTGCTTCTTTGCCAATGCTGCTACTAGTGGCCTCACAAAGTAACCCCCACTAGCGTTCACATCCTGCAGATACTTGATGATCAGGTGTTCTACAAGATCATGGAATCCATAGAGTGCTGCATAGTATATGGGAGCCGAGGCAGATCTCTGGGCGTTTTCAGAATCGAAAAATATTGAACTGAAGGGTGGGGTATCTATATCGTGAAGCGAGCGCCACACACCAAAGTGTGGTTTGTTGGGGTCGAAGAGATACTCCATCCCTTTTTGTAGCTGTGAAGACACATCCTCAATTTGAGTATGAGTAGTCCAGTGCTCAGCAGTGTATTGAGCCAGCGGATGGTCCGAGGGTGTGTGCCTGTCAATGTCATAGTGCATTCGTAGTAACACACCTAGACAGGCTTGTGCCAGCGTTGTATGTGCAGGCTCCAAATTGATATGATAATTCGAGGCCTCTCCACTCACAGTAGCAAGTTGAGACAAGGTCAGGAATTCCTTGACTGAAAAATGCGAGAACTGGACAACCCACAAATCACCAGCTTCAACAATAGCAATCAGACTGCATCAGCAAAACGTAAATCTGTCTTGGGCTACTTGATTAGTCTTAATGGCTCCTTGACTGCTATCAAGTCAACCAAGGGAGTCAAGGCATTGGTCCTGCCTTGATTTTGCCTTGGAAATTTGAGGTCAATGGGCAATGACAACTGGCATTTGGGTAAACTCAGGCTAACTAGCTGGCAATGCCACTAACACATCCATTTAAGGAAATAACATGATTATGTCATCAGCTCCAAGTGAAATTTTGACAATTAAAAAACAACTCCAAAATAAAATAAATATTTGATGACATAATGAATATATTATATAATAATAAATTTATAATTAAATTACAAATACTAATTAAATTACAATATATTTAAATTCTAACAATATATCTAATCTAATCAATTACACACTATATGGGAGTATCAGGTACATGCAAACAAAAACCGGTGTGCAGAGGCAGGGGTGTGCATGCAAAGGCAGGCCGAGCATGCGGAGGTGGGGGCACACGAAGGCAGGGGTGCATGTGTGAAGACAGCAGTGCTGGCAATGGCAGGGGGGCATGCAGACGCAGGGGCTCATGGGGCTTGCGCAGACGCAAGGGCGTGTGCAGGGGCACGTGCGAACGCAGGAGGTAGGGGTGCTGACGCAGGTGCAGGCGCAGACAGAGGGGCACAGTTGTGAGACTTGTGTTTGCCACTCTGCACACATTCGCCATAACAACGATGCCGGTCTTCCTAGCAGTGGTTGTCACCGCATACCAAGCCCACAGGTGCTGTGGCATCATGGGAAAGTGTCAGCGAAAAAAGGGAAAGAGAAAAAAAGAAGAAAGCACACCTTTGTGTTTGTATACATCGTGCGTGCATTGTGTGTGTCGTGTGTCGACAAGTTGAAAAGTGTCTCACAGTGCAGTACATGCCGAAATCATGTGACCCAAGTTCAACATTCCATGTTCGACTAGTGTTTGACTTCCCATGTTCAACTTCCCACATTCAAACAAGTTTCAAGTTCAACATTATTCAACAGTTCCTGCCTGCCTCAATGTAAACCCAGTGCCCCCCATGCCAATGTAAGTCTCCCTGCATGTCCTACTGGATTCTTCATGACATTTTCTTTGCTTCTTTTTCAAATGCTCTGGCATCAGTGCCCCTGCCTATGTCCACGCATCCCCCGTGCCCCATGAGTAAGTGTGTTCCTCTCTTGTTTTATGTGTTTATTTTCTGTTTTTTTTTTTTTTTTTTGTCAGTGCTCCTTTCCCACCCTTGCCTCTGCACGTGCAACCCCTGCCTCTGCACACATGACCCCTGCCTCTGCACACACGACCCCTGCCTCTGCACACACAACCCTTGCCTCTGCTCGCACGCCCCTGCCTCCACATGCATGCACCAGCATTTGTGTGTGCCCTCTGCCTATGTACTCGCAACCCCCCCTGCCATGCACGTGCACCCCGGCCTCTGCACGCATGTCCCGGCCTCTGCATGTGTGTCACGGCCTTTGCACGTGTGTCCCGGCCTTTGCATGCACACCCCAGCCTTTGCACGCTCGTTCTAGCATCTGTACACGCATCCCTGCCTCTGTACACACGTCCCTGCCTCTGTATGTGCGTTGCAGCCTCTGTACATGTGTCCCTGCCTCTGTACACATGTCCTGGCCTCTGTACATGCGTCCCTGCCTCTGTATGCACGTCCCAGCCTCTGTATGTGCATCCCAGCCCTTTTACGCACATCCCGGCCTTTTTACACGTGTCCTGGCCTCTGTAGGCACGTCCCAGCCTCTGTACATGTGTCCTGGCCTCTTCATGCGCCCTTCCATCGTGAGTAAGTGCCCCTGCTCCTGCATCAGTGATGCTTTGGTCTGATTAGACAATAATGTTGTTTGATTAGATTAGATGGTATTGTTGTTGATCAGATTAGATAATTTAGATTAGATATATTTGTATTATAAATAGAATATAAATATATTATGATTTATAATTAATATTTTGTGATTGATTATGAGTTTATTATTATATAATATATAAATTAAAAGAAATGAGATCAAGCCAAAATAGTGCCTGAAATTGTCAGTCAAGACAGGGCTAAGGAGGCAGCTAAGTACATTTTAGTGGTGGCTAAGTACATTTCAAGTCACCCTCGAGTCAAGACAAAATCAAGTGAAATAAGCCAAGTCCTTGTCTTGATTCTGCCTTGATGGACATCAAGTCACATCAAGTACCAATCAAGCATGATTTATGTTTTGCTAATGTGGAGCATGCAATAAGAAGTGCTTGTTCTTGGTCCTCCCACTGCCAATCCGCATTCAACTTCGGGATCCCTTCTGCGTCATCAAAGTCAACTGCGAGGACCTCTGCAAGTTCTGCAACACGAAGAGGCCGGATCGCCACAACCAGGCATTCCAATACACATTGAGCGTGGCCCCTGTTCGGCTTCTTGATTTCCTTCAGTATGCGCTCATATGTCTCGTCCAACGATTCCGGTAACTCCCTAAGGGTGTGTCAGACACTTGGTGGAAGACAGTAATGTAGGGTTTCCAACTGACAAAATATCCATCAGAACCTGTCCGACAATTTAAACTGGTATTATGAACATAAATTGATTGACTTACATTCCGTCGGCTTGTTCAGAGAGTGTCTCAATGACAAGATCTTTATCCTCCTTCCTCCATCTCCGCATGATTGGCTCCGAATCCGAGTAAACAATAGACTTGATGTAGTCCTCGATATCCTTCTTTTGTCCACTTTGATCGTGGAGGGATACTCGGCGATAGGAGAGAGGGTTGAGGACATCTTGTATGTCAACTTCTGGGCGGCTTGTCACACATATATGGAGATGCGGGACGTGAAGGTTGACGAGCTCCTTCACAAGCTGGAGAACCTGGTCACGAGGTGATGGGATCCCAGAGATGTTGGAACATTCATCAAGGGCATCCATTATTAGGTAAACAGGGTGTTGATCTGGAAGTGTGAGCATCTCTTTCAGGGATTGTGTCAAGGTGTCATCAGTAGGCTGTTGCACACTGTGGTCGTGATCAGAATAAAAATGTGATAGAATGTTGCAACGAGGACCCGAGCATGCAGAGAGTTGGGTGAGAAGGGAAGGAATGAGGTCACACCAGTGTTGCTTGCTGATGTTGCGGAAGTCAAAATAGAAATAAGCCATCAAAGCTTGATCGGCATCACACATAACTTGGACATCTTGGATGACTGAAGAACTGGCAAATGATAAATGACATCAGTCATCTTCGACAGAAACACTAAAGGGACCACAAACCATAGAATGCTCTTTCCTGAGCCAGCTACACATAAGATGCCATCAGGCAGTGTTGGGTAAGAAGTTGGACAGGAATGCATGTTTCCCATGGACCCAGAGAAGTGATGGAGTCGATTTCCATTTATTATATATGCTGCCTTGAAAGAACCAGGCTGCAGTTCCCTTATGATGAGCACGACAGGCAATGTTATGGTTTGTGGAGGGGTCTGGTGGAGAGAGCCATCCACAAAGATCCTGTTGTAATTGATTCACTGTGAGGTAGGTTGAGCCTACAGTTCTAATGTGAAAGCGGTTTGTAGATGACAAACATTTCACTTGATCTATGACCAGCCTAGCCTCTTTTCCATCTAGGCACATTGGGTCAAATGTCTTTTAAAGGACTGAGTGAAGATGTATTGTGCACCATCAATGACTGCAGCGACCTTGTCATTGATGGCCTTCACTCTGTCATCAATGCTGGTGACTCTATCGTCAATGCAGGCCATCCTATCGTTGACACCAGCCATGATCGTCAACACCGGCCACCCTATTGTCGACACCAGTGACCCGATCATTGATGCCAGCAACCTTATCGTTGACTCTGGCCACCCTATCATTGACACCAGCAACACTGGTATTGATGCCGGCCACCCAATCGTCAACCCTGGCCACTCTATTATCAACACCAGCCACTCGATTGTCGACATCAATCACCTTATCTGTGACTTCCCTCACTCTGTCATCAACAGTATGCATAGCCTTGAGAACTTGTGCAGTGGCCATTCGAGCCTCCTCTTGCATCAGCTTGTCTAGCCTCTTCAACCCATCCTCGACCTCAGTCCTTCTGATCAGCTTCTTTAGGTACTTTTCTGAAATTATATTCTGTCAACGGTAAAATACTTGTACAGCAAGCACTTACTTGTTCGGCCTTGTTTAATCTCTTTTGTGGCAATTGCAAGAATGCTCAGAACCTCGACCATTATTGTTGTGATCGTATCTGTCATTTCTTGATTCGGTGGCACTTTGATGTAGATTTTGAGGTGTCTAAAAAAGGCTTCCTGATAAGCTCCATCTCTAGTACGGAGAGAGGTGAGGTGTTTTACGGACCGATGGACTGGCTGGGATCACGTGATCCCATGACTCCTATACGATACACGTGTGGCTCACCAACTGGACTGGCTGACTGAGGCTCTTACTGTACCGCTGACTGATGACTGACTGATAGGATGACTCACAAGCGCATCATGCTTACTGTACGATAGGAAGGATGACTGATCCCTTACAAACCGGCTTAGCAACCGGTTCTAGGACTATTAGTCATACTAGGTTCGACTCTGTATATATACGACTCTGTACAAACAGTTGAGCCTTAAGCTCGACTTTGCTTTGCAATCGCAGTTCCCTGTATACTCCTGCTCCTTGCACGGCCCTCTCAGCTCTTCCATCTACCCTTCGAGGTCCTTAAAGGCAGATCTCACCTTCGGAGCTTAGTGATTGTGCTATAACAATCAACACACACCTCAGGAGTCTGATTGCGTGCCACGGTATGCTTCGGACCGCACACCTTCCTCTTCGGTCAAGTGTGCACGAAGCCCCGCTGTGGGCTTAACACAAGTCGAGCTTCCCTTAAAGCCAACCTGGCTGACATACTACTCGACCTCGGAAGGAAACAAAAGCTCTCAAAGAGCCCCGACATCCGGTTCAGAAATAGAACCACCGACGACCTCCCTACAGAAATACAGGGAAAAGCCTTCTGGCTAGAATCACGGACCGAGGGACGATCAGCATATCACCTCAAAGAAGGGTTATACACATACCCTGTTGAATACATCAACGGAACCTGGTACAAAATCAGTTGGACCATCGATGAGTGCTACGAAGTTAGCAGAGAAGACGAGATCAAAGACCCTCACGAGTCAGGATTAGGAACTAAAAGCCAACCGTTCCTACTCGCCCCGGATCTCGAACGAATCCATACAGAGATCACACAAGGAAGTGACGAAGCACCCGAAGTAAAAAACACTTCACCAGCCTCAGACCCGGACATCCCCACAACCGACCAAGCTCACGCACCGGTCATCAAACAGCTCACAGCAGCAATGGCAGCAATCGCCGTAGCTCATGTACAACCGGCACAGGTAGCCGGACCAGCACAGGCTCCACAACCAGCTGGAGGACAACCAGCAGGAGGAGGACAACCCCAACAACCACCCGCCGGAGGACAACCAGGCGGAGGCGGCGCTGGAGGCGGAGGAGGCGGCGGTGGAGGTGGCGGAGGCGGTGGAGGAGGCGGCGGAGGCCAACCAGCAGCTGGACAAGCAGCAGCCGGACAAGCAGCAGCCGCACCACCCCGTAACGAAGCCCTCAAAGGAATGATCCCCCAGATCTTCCAAGGAGACAGGAAAGACGCGGAACGCTTCATGCAACAATTCGGAGCATACCGCTTCCTTAACCGACATAACTCCACCTTCACCAACAAGGCAGAACAAGTGGCTTATGCCATCACCTTCATCAAAGGACCATTGGTCGACGATTGGTCATATGACATGGCGGACCAATTATCCATCAAAGTGGAAGGAAATCCAGCCACAGGAGATCCCCCGACACACGCAGAAAATGACCCAGCCCTCTGGGAATGGTTTGCAAGAGCATTCAGAGATGCCTTCACTGACTCCACCAAGAAACAAGACGCATATTCCCATCTTATGAAAATGGAATTGGACGTGGACAAAGTCGACTCCTCCATCACACTCTTTAAACGCCTCATTAGGGAAGCAGGATGGGGACCGGATGCAGAAGGAACAATTAAGCTGTTCCAGGACATTCTACCGGTCGGACTCCACCGTGTCATCCGCCAACGAGAAACCCTACCAGCAACCATGGAAGAGTGGTATGATGCAACCCGGAAAACAGTCCAAAGATGGCAGGACCTGAACGATAACATCGGACCAAAAGGAGGACCCGGCCACATCTCGACCAGAGCCAACCAAATGAGGAGCTATCAAAAGCCCTCTCCACCGAAACGACAGAAAGACCCTAACACGATGGACATCGACGCCATCCGCACCATGGGAAAACTAACGGATGAAGAACGCACCAAACTAATGAAGGAAGGAAGGTGCTTCCGTTGCTGCAAGTTGGGACATATGTCCAGAGCCTGCCCCAACAAAGGCAAAGGAAAAATCCCAGACAGACCCCACAGCTCCCAAGGGCAATACACCAAAGA
Source organism: Russula ochroleuca (assembly GCA_015178965.1). Classification (NCBI taxonomy): domain Eukaryota; kingdom Fungi; phylum Basidiomycota; class Agaricomycetes; order Russulales; family Russulaceae; genus Russula; species Russula ochroleuca. Next base: position 431,549 of record WHVB01000015.1, read on the forward strand.
AAAGCCCAAGGTCCGAGCTGCGGTAATCAATGAAGACAAGGAAGAGGAACAGCATAGCAAAGCTGAAACCTCAACCACTGCACCTCCCTCCTACACCAAAAAGGACGTCCTCCAGTACATTAGGGGGATGACTATTGAAGACCGAGAGAACCTCTACGAGGAACTCTCGGCCAAAGCAGATTTTTAGGAAGCTCAAAGCCGATGGTCTGGCTTAGAGCAACTGGATTGCAAGATACGATATACATTAGGAAACTATCGACCCTGAATATGAATGTTTCTTTCTGCACCTTGCAATCCAAGGCCGACGAATCTGCCCTCATAGATAGTGGCGCAACCGACAACTTCATCGACGAAGATACCTGGAAACGACTGGGGATAGGATGCAAGGAACTGGCTAGACCAGTTACCGTCCACAACGTCGACGGCACAGAAAACAAACAAGGAAAGATCACCCATTACTGCTGGCTACACATCGTCAAGGGGGACAAACATATGCTCCAAAGGTTCTACATCACAAGCCTAGGAAAAGATTGCATCATCCTAGGATATCCCTTCCTTTACAATTTCAACCCAAAAATCAACTGGAAGACAGGAAAGGTTTCAGGGGACTCGGTACAGCTTCAAAGCAGCCGATACATGCATGTCGCCAAGAACATTTTCTTTATGCAAAGAGAGGCGATCAAACAACTAGGAAAACCCAAGGAAGACAAAGCCATCTACGTGCAACGGACCAACATCGCACAAGAATGGGCCCAAAAGGCGGATAAAGATAAAATCCACCTCACCATTGACACCATCCCAAAAGAATACCGGAGACATCAAAAGGTCTTCTCAGAAGAAGAAGCACGACGCTTCCCACCTGCACGATCCGAAGATATGACCATCAAACTGACCCCCGACACACCAAAAGAGCTAAACTGCAAGGTATACCCCTTATCCAAAGACGAGCGAGAGCTCTTGGAGAAATGGATCCTGGAAGAAGAAGAACTCGGACAAATCTATGAAGGACCTTCCCCTTACACGGCACCCGTCTACTTCATCAACAAAAAGGACAGCTCGGAGAAGAGGATTATCATGGACTACCGACAACTAAACAAGTATATGATCCGAGATAACAACCCCCTGCCCAACATCCAGTCTGCACTAGAAAGACTTCACAGCAAACTGCTGTTCTCAAAGTTTGACATTCGCTGGGGATATAATAACATACACATCGCTGAGGAAGACCAAACCAAAGCAGTGTTCAAAACTCCCCAAGGCACCTATGTTCCTCGAGTCATGTACTTCGGGCTCACAAATGCACCCCCATTCTTCCAACAAACCATGCATCGAGATTTCCGCCCGCTACTCCAAAAGTACCCCGAAAACCTAGGAAACTACATGGACGATTGGTGGGTAGCCACGGCCAACGACGAAGAAGGCCGCCAATTACATAAACAAATCGTCCACGACTTTCTCGATAAAATGGAAGAATGTTCTTACTTCCTGAAGCCAAAGAAATGTCAATTCGAAAAAGACAAAATGGAAATCCTCGGATGGCTCGTAGGAGGCGGACGAGTATGTATCGACCCTGCCAAGGTAAAGGGAATATCAGAATGGCCCAGGACGCTCAAATCCGTAGAAGAAGTAAGAAAGACCCTAGGCGTGTTAGGCTACCAACGACCCTTCATCCAAGGATTTGCATCCATAGCCCGACCCCTACATGACCTTACAAAAAAGGGAACTCCCTTTGTCTGGACAGAAAGGTGTACGGAAGCACTAGACAAACTCATCACACGAGTAACCACTGAACTGGTCCTCTGGCACCCAAACCCAGCAAAGCCATACGAACTTGAAGTCGATGCCTCTGCCTTCGCACTCGGCAGCATCCTTTACCAAAGGGACAACAACAACAAACGACGAGCAGTCGCCTACCATTCAAAAGCACTGAATGCAGCAGAAAGAAATTACTCCATCGTAGACCGAGAATTCCTAGCCATCATTGAAGGCCTCAAACGCGTCCGACACCTTGTGATGGGATCACCCCATAAATTGACAATTTACACAGATCACAACAATCTCTGCTACTACCGACACCCTCAGAAACTGAACTGACGTGTAGCTCGCTATATCGCATTCCTAGCAGACTTCGACTTCGAGTTAGTTCATCTCCCTGGCAAACGAAACCAAGCAGACCCACTGTCCCGACGCCCTGACCACAACGACGGGTCAGCAGATAACGAAGAAACTACAGCCCTTCCTAATGAACTCTTCGCCAGAGCAATAGAAATCTCCATTCTAGAACAACAAGTCCACCAGCTGCAGAAAACACACGACCAACTATGCCAAAGCTGGAAAAAGAAGCACAGCATCTACCAAGACGAATGGAAGGTCTGGTGGAAAGCGGGATCACTGGTGGTTCCTGAAGATGTACAACTCCGACGAACATTCCTCCAGGAATATCATGACACTCCGATGTTGGGACATCCTGGAGTTTGGAAAACCTACCTGATGCTAAAACGAGATTACTGGTGGCCCATGATCCATAAAGATGTGGAAGATTACGTCAAAGGATGTGCCACCTGCCAAGCGGTAAAAACAATCACCCACTGCAACATGCCCCCCATTGCGCCGATCGGTCCGGGTGAAGACACAACACCCTTCGCCACTATCACAGTCGATTTCATCACAAAGTTACCCGACTCACACGGCTGTGATACGATTCTCACCATCACCGATCACGACTGCACGAAGGCTGTGATTCTAATTCCATGTCGAGAAGATATGGGGAGTGAAGAAGTAGCAAGGCTCTTCAGAGACCATGCCTTCCCCTATACAGGCCTCCCCAGAAGGATCATATCGGATAGAGACACATGGTTCACATTGCAATTCTTCAAGGAACTCTGCGCCCAGTTGGACATCAAACAAAACATGAGTTCCGCGTACCACCCTCAAACAGACAGACAATCGGAACGAACGAACCAGACAGTGGAGACAATATTGAGAATCTTCTGTAATCACCAGCAAGATAACTGGGCTGACTGGCTCAAAGTCGCCCAGTACATGATAAACTCCCGTCCTTCAGCGACCACAAAGAAACCCCCATACAAACTATGGATGGGATTCATTCCCCGCACTCATCAACCCACGCGTGTCGGGAATGTACCGGCAATCGAAGAAAGAAAATCCCAACTTCTAGAAGCCAGGAAAAATGCCCAAGAAGCCATCAGCAAGGTGCAATCCCTTTGGACCAAAAACCCACATTTCCAAAGATACCGAGTGGATCAGAAGGTCTGGTTGGAAGGAACCCATCTACGAACAACACACCCCACAATGAAGTTAAGGGCCAAGCGTTTTGGACCCTTCAAGGTGACGGAAGCACTCAGCGCCGTAACGTACAGACTGGATCTCCCAGCCGCATGGAGGATCCACAACGCATTCCATGCAGCTGTCCTCCACCCATATAAGGAGACGGAACTACATGGACCTAATTTCCCCGAGGCACCTCCCGACCTGATCGAAGGACACGAGGAGTGGGAAGTGGACAACGTGTTAGCCTCAAGGCGAACAGGAAGGGCAAAAACATTGCAGTATCTTGTCCGGTGGAAAGGATTCTCCGAAGCCCATGATTCCTGGGAACCAAAACGGAATCTGAGCAACGCCTCCGTCAAGGTGAAAGAATTCCACAATAAGAACCCCAAGGCCATCCGGAGAATGGTTATAAACCCCCAAGGACCGACCATGGAGTCCTCACCACTCCCCGACATCACTACATTGTGCTCACAATTCGAAAACCTATCCCTGATGTCCTCACAGTACAGTTCACCGTCCCCTGCCACTCGCAACGCCATGCTAGCGGTCGACACGGAGGAGGTAGCAATATTGGAAGCCTCCCTCCACCCTACCACGGAACCACCGCCAGCCTTCCCTGCAGAACCCGATTATGCACCACCGACTGATATGCCCCCCAGCTTTGAGCTGGAAGAATATCTGTGACTATTGCCGTCGCTCTACAGTGTCCACGGACCGAGCCGAGTCCCCAGCCCCGAACCACTCCCTGTTCCCCCACGTACCGGCACACTCCCCCAAAACAACCCCGAAGACCTGCGAAACCTCGTCCGCGGTCTTAGCAGCTTCGCAAGGGACAGACTCTTCTACTCCCCGAATGGCCTAGCAGCAGCACAACTCATGCTAGAACGACAGGAGGAGGCTGACCACCCTCTGGTACTAGACCCAGAAACTAATGAGGTCCACCGTGCCGCCACTCCATTGTCCTCAGTGTCAAGCACGACACTGAGCTCCTCCCCGGCCACGTCCATGCACAGTTTCCCATCACACTACACCCTCGAGATCGACGTCGACAACCTTGTACAGACGCATCCCGGCGATGACTGGATTAGATTCCAGTCAGAAATCCACCGCACCTCCATTAAAATCCCAGCGACCAAAGCAGAACCTACGGTAAAGGTGGATGCAAGGTACATACGCTTCTGCGTCGACAACGTCACAGGAGAACCCACCATCTACAGGACCATGGGAAGTGGACGACCTATCTACACCGAGACCTTGGAAGCCGCTCCGGCATCTTGGGCAGCACCCGCCGACTACCGGGATGACAGGCATTTCTCACTTTTAGCAGAGGAAAGGATGATAGGAGGCCCGATGGAAAGGGCAATCGAAGATCTGGGAGACTACAGAGTGAAGGCAGATATCATCCGCCTTCAAAATCTCGAGGCCGACAAATGCAAGTTGGCCTTCTGCCTCAAGGAGATCCAAGCTCTCGAAGCCCACGTACAGAAGAGGAGGGCTGAGTTCGGGATCCACCAACTCGCACACGTCGGCCGGACTAAAGCAGTCCGCCAGAGACTCATCCGAGCCAACGCACGGGAGCGGCTCCTGGAGTTAGTGGATGAAGATCACGAGAGAGGAGAATTGGCATGGCGACACCGACGAGACAGGCGCAGCACTGTACCATACAACACCAACAGAGCGACCAGGCCCGATTCCAGGTTGAGAGGAGGAGCCGGCAGTAGGGTCTCCTGGAACAGTGAGAACACCACCGACGACACACTGGCACGAGAGGAATTCGAGGAGTGCAAACGCTGCTCCTACTGCCTGTGGTATGACCACCTCTCCACTCATTGCAAGACGCCTCACCATCTTTGCTCGATCTCGACATCAGGCTGGTGTCGAGTTCCCTGCCACCACCGCTTCTTCCGGAACCAGATGCCCACCACCTGTCCTTATGGGGGTCGTCGCCGCCACGCCAACGGCCACTACCTCACACGCCAACACCATGCCCGTTATCTCACGCTGGAAGAGCGAGAGATAGAGTACGACCATAACAACGCGGGATGCAACGACCTCTGCAACGGGGAACTTAGCAGCGCGGGGATCGCCATGCGCCAGGCGATCACTCAGGTCGTCTTAGACGAGTTTGAGAACGCGGGCCCCTCTTACGCCCCTCGTTCTCCTTCCCCCGATTACGATTATGTCCCCGGTGACAACGAGGGATCAGATTAGCGTGTGGAAGTGCTTCTTTGAGGGGAGGGTGGTGATAAGCTCCATCTCTAGTACGGAGAGAGGTGAGGTGTTTTACGGACCGACAGACTGGCTGGGATCACGTGATCCCATGACTCCTATACGATACACGTGTGGCTCACCAACTGGACTGGCTGACTGAGGCTCTTACTGTACTGCTGACTGATGACTGACTGATAGGATGACTCACAAGTGCATCATGCTTACTGTACGATAGGAAGGATGACTGATCCCTTACAAACCGGCTTAGCAACCGGTTCTAGGACTATTAGTCATACTAGGTTCGACTCTGTATATATACAACTCTGTACAAACAGTTGAGCCTTAAGCTCGACTTTGCTTTGCAATCACAGTTCCCTGTATACTCCTGCTCCTTGCGCGGCCCTCTCAGCTCTTCCATCTACCCTTCGAGGTCCTTAAAGGCAGATCTCACCTTCGGAGCTTAGTGATTGTGCTTGTCACCGCTGCTTACACGACGATAACGAATAGACTCGGAGTGGTGGTGACAAGGCTCTTAGCGGCCGCCTTCTAGCAAGGAGTAGAGAATAGATGCTATTGCTGTTGTAAGACGGACAGGAGACTCAACTTAGCGACCTAGAGTCACTAGAGAGTCGTACTTATACACTACAGGGTACAGGGTACGGAGTACTGGGCACAGGGCACGGGGCACGAGGATACGGGGCTGCGAGTCACGTACATAGGGGCTGAGTCACCAGGCGACTCATGTAGTCCATCCACATCAGGTGAGGCGTATACTAATATTACGAGTCTGATCTTACCACTACTCGGGGTCATCTAACTCCATTGGGTCATCCGCGCGGCTGATATCCCCGTCGATCGAAGGGGGGAAGTCCCAGGGCCGAGGGGACGGTAACATCACCCTCCGGTTAGATGCGAGCGCGACCACGCGTCGCGTAGCGGATGATCCCCGCCCCATGACGTTGGTCGTGGCGGTCGGCATCGTTGCCGGCGAGGTGGGCGAGGGTTTCTCCGGCGTTGGCGGCGCAGAGGCGGCGGCGGCAGTTGGCGAGGGTGTTGCGGGTCTCGGCCTCTTCAGCTTCGAGGGTGCAGATGCAGGAGGCGATGTTGGTGAGTTCGACGTCGGTGTGGTGGTAGCAGCAGATGTCAGTGTAGAGACCCCAGTCCTGGGTCGTATCTTGGACCTCCAATGCGAAGGCATCGAAGATCTCGGAGTCCCCGTCGATGGCACGGAGTAACCACTTGGGTACCGGCGGATTGGCGACACCAACATTGGAGCTGGGCTGGGTGTAGACCTCTGTAGTAAAGACAGGGTCGTCAGGGCCTCCCAGGGTACCAGCGGCGCGGGGAACGGGGCCGTCGAGAAGTTGGATGTAGGGGGCGATGCGGCGGTCGTTGCTGCCGCCTTGGAGGGGGATGGAGAAGTAGTGGAGCTGGCCATTGTTCTCGATAAAGCCCGCAGGGGGTTCAGACTGGATACCCTGGTAAATATCCTCCCTCGGGGGTTGACTGGCCAGGCGGCGGATGGTGAGGTCGGCGAGGCGGAGGGCTTTGGTCTTGGCTTCGCAGTCGAGTTGGAGGGTCCTGGCGCCGAGGGCGAGGACGTCGCGTTGGTCCCGACTCTGCTCGAGTTCCGCGGCCTGCTCTTTGGCCGTGAGCCTAACGGCTTCCATCCGGTCCTCGGTGCGCTTGGCGGTGATGATGAGACCGCGGACCATGCGGAGGAGAATTGGAGCCGTGAGGGCGTCGGTTTGTCCCTCGACAATAGCGCTAACGGCTTGGGGTGATAGGGGTATGGCTGGCTGCGTAGCGCCGATGGCGAGGTCCACTGCAAGCACCCGTGCTGAGTTAGTGGGCGCGGAGTCCTCAACAAGAGGAAGGGCTCCATTGGAACCGGTCGTCTGGTAGGGGGTTCCTGGGGCGGGGATGAAGAGGGCCTCGGTGGAGGCATAGGAGTCGGTGGGCGAGGCGGGAGCATAGTTGGCGTCTTCAATGGGGGAGATGTGGATGGTCTGGTGGGACATAGTGGTTTGGAGTGTAGGAGGAGGATGTTGCTTCGAGTCCTCAGACCTCCCCTTTTATGCAGTTGCTTGAGCGGGCGCCTTTGGTGGTACTCTTCGATCAATGTGGGGGCGTGTACTTGGGGGGCCGGTTCCCATGTGTTGTCTGCGTCTGGATATCCCTTCCATTTGAGGAGATATTGCAGGGCCTTCTGTCTTCTGTGGAGACGGTGATTAACGATGGCCTCGACTTCATACTCGTGTTCACCCTCGATCAGTTCGGGGGGTGGTTTGATATAGTTGGGGCCGTGTTGTGGGGTCTCGCGATAAGGGGTGAGGAGGCTGGCGTGGAACATGTTGTGGATCTTCCAGGCGTCTGGTAGTCGGAGCTGATATGCCACCGGTGACACCTGCTTACTGATGCGGAAAGGGCCGTGTCGCTTGGGGGCTAGTTTAGGGGTCTGGTAGGGTAACCGGAGGTTTTTTGCCTCGAGCCAGACTTCTTGATCCACGTTGAACTGGGGTGGTGGCGTTTGATGGGTGGTGCGGTTGATGGCTTCGATTGCTTGTGCACGCCTTTCGAGGGCGGTCTGCTTCCTGTCCTCCACGTGTTGGTTTAGCGATGGAGGGGGGTCTGTAGGGTGTAGGCGAGGCATGTAGCCGAGGAGTGCTTCTGATGGGGCGATGTTAATGGTGGTGTTTTTGTGATTGTTGTGCACCGTGGTGGCTATCCCCAGCCAATCGCTCCAGTCGGTTTGGGCGCTGTTGGTGGTTAGGCGGAGGTATTGCTCTACCCACTGATTTGTTCGTTCTGATAGTCCGTCTGTTTGGGGGTGGAACGCTGAGGACACGTTTTGTTTGATCCCCAGTTGTTGGGCGAGTGCCTTTGCGAAGAAGGATGTGAATCGGGGGTCTCTGTCGGATATGACCTTATCGGGTAGGCCGAACCATCGGTAGACGTTGTCGTAGTATAGTTTGGCCACTTCTTGCCCGGTGATTGTTGTTTTGCAGGGGAGGAATACGGCCGCTCTCGTGCATCCGTGGTCTACTATCGTGAGGATGGCGTCGTATCCTTTGCTGGTCGGGAGTTGGGTGATCAAGTCCATTGCTACGATCTGGAACGGGAGTGCATTGGTTGGTGTGGGGATGCGGTAGAGAGGCACTTTTGCTCGTTTTGTAAGGTTCTTGCCTTGTTGGCATTCGGCGCATCCTCTTACGTATTGTGCGATCCATTCGTTCATGTCTGGCCACCAGAAGTGTCGGCAGATGATTGTGATGGTGGGGTCTCGCCCTGGGTGTCCTCTGATTTTCAGGTCGTGGAATCGGTGGAGGATTTCCTTTTTCAGGGTGTCGTCTGGTGGGACGGCGATTCTGCCTTGTACGTGCCAGTGCTTTAGGTTGTTGTCATTGTGCGAGTGGGTCATGGTTGCCTTGTGGCGTTTGATCCACCCTGCAATTTCGGCGGGGTACTTTCGTTGTGTTGTCCCTATCCGTCGTTCTAGTTCCCACCATTCGTCTTTGGGGTCTTCCGTGGTGGATAGTCTGATAAAGGCGTCTGGGTGGAGGAGGGTTAGGTCTTGGTTATCCGTTTCGCCTCTGTCCACTCCTGGGGGTCGGGAGAGGAGGTCTGCCGAGGTGTGGAGTTTCCCTGGCACGTGTTGGATCTTTAGGTGGTACTCTTGGAGTTCTGCGAACCATTGTGCCACCCGGCGGTTTACCTTACGTGGGGATTTCCAGAAGGTTAAGTTTGCGTGGTCGGTGAGGACTGTGACTGGGATCGTTGATCCTGCCAGGTGGGGTCGCCAGTGGGCTAGGGCTTTCATTAGTGCCAGGAGTTCTCTTTCGTAGATGTCGTAGTTGCGCTCGGTTGGGGTGAACGTTGCAGAGTAGTAAGCTATGGGGTGTTTGGTTGGTGAGGTTTTCCTGGGGTGTTTGTCTCCCTCTTGTAAGAGTACGGCTCCCACGCCGTACGCGGACGCGTCTGTGGCTAGGAAGAATGGTTTGGTGTAGTCGGGTTGGCATAGGATCGGGTTTTGACACATGTGCCTTTTGAGGGTCTCGAAGGCTTCAACTTGGGCTTCTCCCCATGCAAATGGCGTCGCCTTCTTGGTGAGGTGGATCAGTGGTCTTGCGATCTTCGAGTAATCTTTGATGAAGTATCGGTAGTATCCTGTGAATCCCAGGAAGGCTCTGACGTCTCGGACTGTTCGTGGGGGTTTCCAGTCCGCTACCCCTTGTACCTTGGCTGGGTCCATCCGTATAGTGTTGTGGCCCAGAATGACTCCTAGGAATTCGACTTCCTCTTTCTCGAAGATGCACTTCTCTGGTTTGAGGAAGAGGTCGTGTTTGCGCAGCTTGTCAAGGATTTGATGGACTCTTGTTCGGTGGTATGGGAGGTCTGATTGGGTGTGTATGAGGATGTCGTCCATGTAGATCGAGAGCCAGTCTTGTCGAAGTTCTTCTCTGAATAGCGTGTTCATCATGGTCTGGAAGGTGGCTGGGGAGTTGGTCATCCCAAAGAACATCACCTGTGGTTCAAAGAGGCCGTGATTCGTGACAAACGCTGCCTTCCATTGGTCTCCATCGCGTATTTGTATGTTGTTGTATCCCCAGCAAATGTCGAATTTGGTGAATAGGCTGGCTCCTCTGACTCTTGCGATGAGCTCGGGGATGAGTGGGAGTGGTGTGGCATTTCGGCGGGTCCATTCGTTGAGTTTCCAGTAGTCCTGTACTGGTCGGAGTTTTCCGTCTTTCTTTTTGACGAAGAAGAATGGGGCCGCGAATTGGCTTTTGGACTCAGTGATGTATCCCTTATCGAGGTGTTCCTTGAGGAACACTGCGAGTGCTTCTTGTTCTGGTTGGGTCAGGGCGTACACTTTCCCTGGCATGTGTTCTGGGTGGCCTGGTTTCAGCTCTATGGCGTGGTCCCATTCTCGTGGTGGCGGAAATCGCTTTGATTCTGCTTCACTGAACACAAATGAGTGTCGGCGGTACTCCTTCGGGATTGGTGAGGGTTGGGCCGCGTGTTTCTCGGCTAGCTTTGAGGCTAGTGTTTGCCGGTCTGTTGCTGTGGCGGTATGGATTTTTGTCGTTGTTCGCTTGGTTCTGGCTTTGATGACGACGGGTAGTTGTTCGTAGGCGATCCATCCTTTTGCCCAGTCGATGACTGGTTGGACTGCGGCGAACCATGGGTAGCCTAGGATTACTTTCTGCTCGCCTAGGTTGGTGAGGAAGAAGCGCATTGTGCGCGTTTGGTCGCCTGTTCGTACGTCTAGGTCGGTGTAATGGGTGATTTGTCCGTGGCGATTTTGTGTCCTGTCTACGTTGAACACCTTGCGGGGTTCTGCCAGTTCTTCAATTGGTAGTTCGAGTTCTTTTGCGTAGTTGGGGTTGATGAAGTTCTCCGTAGTGCCGGAGTCTAGTAGTGCAGAGGTTTCGGCCCTCTTGGACAAGGAGTTTAAATATACGCGAATTGTCATTGATCGACGGTTCGATAGATACACGCTCCTTGTACTTAATGCCCTAACCAAGGCCGAACTGGTTAGGCGTCCTGAAAACCCTCTTCCTCGGCTGCTACTATCCCTCCTCCGAAATGTGCTGCTACTTGGTCTCGTTGGTCAGTGGACATGGCCGCCAGTCTGGTGGCTATTTCGTCCACTGGGTTCTCGTTAGTGGTCGTGGTGTCTGACATCCAATCGACCAATTGGGCCGTGGCTACGCACGGTTTCTTCTTCCGGTTGGGGCAGTTATGCGCGAAGTGCCCGACTTGGTTGCATTCGTAGCAGGCACCACGGGGGGGTCGGTCAGTGCCGCGGGGGTTTCTGTCGGTCGGTTGGGTTTGGGCGACGTTTACTTGATAGACATTCCCTTGCTCGTCTTGCATTTGGACCGTCCTTCCTTGGGGGTTTCGGTTCCTCCAATTATTGTTTCGGTTGGCGCGTGCTCGGTCTGCATCGACGTCCATCGGGACGGGGGCGTTATTCAGATGGCGGGGAGCGTTAGTGGAATTATATCCTCTGATATTGGGGCAGCTGGTTTGTTGGTTGGTGGGGTTGGGCTGTGCGAACCGGTTCCACCTCGACGATGGTGGTCGGCTCGTGGTGCCTTTGTCCTGCTTGAACATCTCATAGATGAGGAGTTGGGACACCACGCTGTCGATTGCTCGCTGTTTGATTTCTGCATAGGTGTTGACCTTAGGGGGTTTGACTATGTCGTTGACGATGGACTTGGTCAGTCCTTTCAGGAAATATCTAACAGTCGCGGGTGCCGTGAGCGGGTATTCGGCCTTTCGGGCGACCCTCTCGAAGTCTTGGATGTATTGGTCGACTTCGGGCCATTTCATCTTCATGTTTTCGATTTGAAGGCGTGCTCGTTCTTCGGCTTGGGTGTCTTGGAATTGGTTCCGGAACTCATTCAGGAAATGTATCCAGACATCAGGGACGTCTTCAATGAGTGGGTCCAGTCGATCCACCCAATCTCCTTGGTTGAGGGCCCATTCGTCCACGGTTGGGCCTTTGATGAATGTCAGCACTATTGCTACGCGACGGATCCAGGATTGGAGGCCGGGGACTGTGGTGTTTACGCAGAAGTAGTGTCGTAGCTCGTTTATGAATTGGTCTGCTTTCGCTCGGTCTCCGTCAAACTCCGTGGGGGCGCTTCCCATGAGGTGGGCGTCTTGGTTTGCTGGGGGCATTGGTGGTGCGGCCGGGGGGTTGGGGGCTCCGGGGTTTCCTCCGGGGTTGCCTCCTCCTCCTCCGGGGTTGCCTCCTCCTCCTCCGGGGTTGCTTCCTCCTCCTCCGGGGTTTCCTCCTCCTCCTCCGGGGTTGTTACTCGGCTGTCGCTTCATTGCCGTGTCTAGCTTCTTTTGCACGGAGGCTACTATCTTGGGTTTGGTGGTTGTGGTGGCGGTAGTGGTGGTTGCTGTGGCGGTTGCCATGGTGTGCTTGTGTATCAATGAAGCGAATGGTCGGGTGTCGATGAGTGGGGAGTTTCTGATGATGGTGTTGGTGTGGTCCTCTGTGGGTTCTTCGTCAGTAGTAGGTGAGTTGGGTTGTTGGTCTGTGGAGACAGGGGACGGGGGTCGCGTGTTGTCTTCGGCGTCGTCGTCGGAGTCAAAGGGGATGGGTAGGAATGTTCCTCCTTCTTGTCTGCGTCGGCGTCTTTCTTGTGCGTTCAGCTCGTTGTGGGCTTCGATGTCAGGTCTTCTGGGTCCTCGCACTAGTTTGAATTTGTCTCTGTCCTCCTCGAGGTAGACTTGGGTGAGGAATCCTTTCTCGTTGTGTATCCAGATGTGGGTTCTGTCTATGCAGTCCTGTGCCTTCTTGGTCATATCAGGGTGGTATAGTATTGCTATCCCGTCGTATCCGGGGATGACTCCTTTGTCGATTCTGCATAGGTGTGTGTTCTTTGGTGGTTTGTCGTCGTCTCCAAAGTCCGTGAGGTATTCCTTGGGTGGGGCCTCCGTGATGATAAGAAAGTTGAGTCTAATGTCACCGCTGCTTATGCAACGATAACGAATAGACTCGGAGTGGTGGTGACAAGGCTCTTAGCGGCCGCCTTCTAGCAAGGAGTAGAGAATAGATGCTATTGCCGTCGTAAGACGGACAGGAGACTCAACTTAGCGACCTAGAGTCACTAGAGAGTCGTACTTATACACTACAGGGTACAGGGTACGGAGTACTGGGCACAGGGCATGGGGCACGAGGATATGGGGCTGCGAGTCATGTACATAGGGGCTGAGTCACCAGGCGACTCATGTAGTCCATCCACATCAGGTGAGGCGTATACTAATATTACGAGTCTGATCTTACCACTACTCGGGGTCATCTAACTCCATTGGGTCATCCGCGTGGCTGATATCCCCGTCGATCGAAGGGGGGAAGTCCCAGGGCTGAGGGGACGGTAACAGTGCTATAACAATCAACACACACCTCAGGAGTCTGATCGCGTGCCACAGTACGCTTCGGACCGCACACCTTCCTCTTCGGTCAAGTGTGCACGAAGCCCCGCTGCGGGCTTAACACTTCCATGCGTTCAAAGATGTCAACAAGAGCGTTTTGGCTTGCACGAACATCTTTGGCTGCCTGTGAGACATCAGTATTAAAATGGCGCACATGAAGGCATTAGGGACGATACAGACTAAAAGGAGGACACTGATGCCCGCAAATATCACTTTCGCCGGAGAAAATACCTGTCAAAACCGGCAATGTCTTAATGGTAGAGATCTCCAAGGTTCATCTCGTGGAACATACCAGACTAACACCTTCTCCGAGGGTTTCAGAGAACACATAGAGCACATTAACGGTCGGGTCCAGCCATTTGGTCAGCTGTTCATCGCTACTTTGAGATCGATTGAGCTCTTGGACTTGTTGTTGAAGAACAGCAAGAATGCTGCTGGGAGAGTTGCAGGCTTGGAGTTGGGTGGCAAGTGGGTGGGCGAGAAGGTCCTTCTTGGTGTGTCTCTCATATGCTTTCAAGGTGTTATTGAAAATCAGTTGGAAATTGGAGGATGACATGGCAGTAGGGTGGGTTTGAGACATGTCAGTGGTAGCAAGGAGGAGTGTAGTGGGATCGTGGGAGATGGGGATAGATGATGTCAGCACCGCCTCACGGACAGCTACTGTACGGCTGATAAGCATGCAGATAACCACTAAACTGTGGGAGAACCCTAAGAGAATGTATTGGAACAGGCGATGTGTGCTGGTCTCATTTACTCATGTGGTTGTCATTTTGAGCCTGAGGTGTCCTTGCTTGTCGCTGGATGTACTGTAGGAGGATTTTGTCAGAATTCAAATTCTTTGGAGGGCACATAATGATGAGTGACTTGGATGCACATTGTGTGAACATGAGCATCCCAGATTTCCAGCATTTGGCAATGGGCCGCCAGGTGATGTATTCACTTCACTGTACACATAGGCTATGTACAGAATGGCTTCGAGGGGAGGACATCGACCTCAGCATCATGTGCATCAGGAAACCACAGCAACTGCTCAAAGACAGGAGATAAAAGTTGCATTTATAAAAAGTAGCAGAGAGCGAGCTCGAGTTTATATTCTGTCGAAGGTATAGACATGGCCAACTGTAACCTGGTGCGCAGATAATAACGATGATAAAAACAAACAAACTACAGACCACTAAAGGGAGTGTGGGCAAGTGACAGCTTCGGGAAATAAATACCAGTAGCAAATGCAAATGTTCTGCTCGGAGCGGAAAACAGGATATTTCTTCTTGAGGTATCCAGCAAGCTAAAAATAAATAAATAATGGGGGATATAGGCAGACGAGAGGGTGAAAGAAATGGGTCAGTACGTGCCAAGGACATAGACATGTGCAATGGCTCAAAGACCGATAGAAGCAGCGCTCCTCGACCACCGCCGATGTCCAGAGCAAGAGTGTGCGCTCCAGCATGTCTTCCCAGCCTTCATCTCGACGCACAACGATGCGTGCATCAAAGAAGACCTGTGACGAATTGGCTGTGGGCGTCGACAGGGGTGGTGGTGGCGCCGGTTTAGCTGCCGTCTGGTTTTGGTTTCAATGTCGACACATCCGCAGTGTGGGCAGCGGTTCTCCATACAACAGGCAACAAGGCACTGTTCCAGGTGATCTGCGACATAGGCAGCAAGTATGGGAAAGATGAGGTGAACAAAACTATCAGCCCGGTGTAGCAGGGGAGATGATAGGCAACATATACCGGAGCTTCATGGTGCTGCATTAATAGACTTCAGTCTCGTGAATCCATTTATATTGGGAATGGGACTTACGCGCCCCATAGACACAGGTTATCCGTACGCATAAACGTTCAGCTTTTTCGGCCCTTCTCTGCCTGCGACCCATCGACCGCCGATGCAGAGAGCACATCTTCGAGTGCGACTATGTCGTGGATCGAGTCATCGTTGATATACCCCCACGGCTTCCTAGACTGTCTCACACCGATGTTGTACGCGACGCAGAGCAGTTGACCAGACGATAAAGCGTTCAGAAATGTTCGATCTGGTGAGTTGGGCAAGTGAGACGGGAAGCAATGCATGGGCCCGACGGAGCTCGCTTTCCGGGATGCGCTGTGTTGTGCCCACCGTGGAAGATAGTCGTATTTCCAGCTAGATGTATCATCGCCATCGATGTCGTCATGTTCTTCTTCTGCAAAGGGTCTCAAGGGCATCTTGCTCCTCCGTGACAGCAAGATCCTGCATGGATTCGACCACGCCCACAAAACCAAGTGCCTCTGCGGGAGATGCGCTGAAGTCAGAGTCAGGCGTGGGTACACCCGGCCGCCGGCCCTTCTCCCTGTGAGCCAGGCGCTCTTGCTCGGACGCCCACCCTCTGACATCGCCCTTCCCCCCGCCAAACAACACTTCGTCAACGGTATCGAGATACTGTGCGACAACACCCTGTTGCTTCTCTAGTTCGTCAATCTTGAGATCCTGCTTGTAGAGCCTCTCGCTGCCCAGCACGAGTCGCTCGTCCCACCGCTCTCATGAAACACGCTCGCTCTCCTCGTCGATATTGAAGTCATCTTCCACCTCGTCCCAGAAGAGGATAGACTCGCGCCGGTCACCCGCGCGCATGACCGAAACAGAGAACGATGCATCGGTAGGGCCACCAGATAGCTCTGCAGGCGACGCAACGCGAGAGTGGGAGCTATGATCACTGCTCACATCATACACGTGCTCCCCTCGAGTTCGTGCAGGACAGTGAGCAAGCCAGACGCGGCGCAGCGGATGCACGCTGGTGGGTCAGTGTGGCCCACGCCCGAGGAGGAGACGCGTCGCTTCTGCAGCTCACTTGTGGAGACTGGAGAGCGACGCGGGGAAAAAGCTCTGCTGGGACTGTGGTCTGCTGACTCCGTGTGGATAGCACGTGTTGTCACCTTCAGAGCGCGTAGCATGTCAAATTTGCCGCCGCTACTCCCCGAGTGTGTGTGCACGCTCAGTCGGTTTGGATCAGTCTTGGATCTAAAGATTGCGTGCTGCCATCTGTGCGGAACCTCCAGACGTCCTCGACGACGGTCAGGTCTTGTGTAATGCCACGTCTGAGATTCTCTGGATATACCTCGGGGCGGCGTAGGTAATCTGGCGATGGGGGCAAGCCATTGGCGGAAGGACGGACCACGGCTCGCCGTGGAATCAGCAGAGTGCACATGCCATTAAGGGTTTCAGAGTTGGCGATTCACTGTCGATTCGGCGTCCGATTCAAGAAGTCGATTCTGGAGGTCAATTCAATGAGGTTTTGGAATCGACTGGAAGTCGATTTGGCCGGCATACCCGGCACTTATACGGAGTCTGAAAGTAGTGTATCTCTTTTCGTCGCCGTCGTCTTGGTCGTCTCGTCACACTACACTGGCTGTACCGGAATCAACCTCTCATTATTACTGTAATAACACACTTGCATCATCATTTATGTCTTTATCTAATACGACTTCAATGCCGCAAGCAAGAGCAAGCCAACCTGTAAATCTCACGAGACATAGCATGATCATTGAGGAGATGACAACTGCCTCCTCATTGGCACTACTGGCAGCCCTCCTGTTTTGACTGTCTCTCCCAGCTTGTCTGTGTTCAAGCCCCACAGGAATCAGGATCTTGTTTGTGGCATGCCCATGACCCCACACCACCCAGCCACTGATGCAGGCGACCGTCCTGAGTGCTCAGCCTGTTTCCCCTGGCAGGCACGAGACCATGACAAACCTTCAAGGAATATTATCATTAGCTGTGAGAGCATCAGCACAGAGGTCTTACCAGAGCCTGATCGCAGGTCCTGCTCAGGAGTCATTTTGCCACCTCCCTTTCTTCCTAGTTCCTATGCTTACACATACATATGCAAACACATGGGGACACATCATCCAGATTCATCCTCGTCCACCTCTCCCTCTGCTCCTCCAGTGCACCATCGCTTGCACAGTCTCTGCAAAGGCACACCAACATCATGTGCACTTCTTAACTTGCACAACACACCCTTGTACACAGCTGCAGCATCTTGTTGTGCCTCTGCATTCGACTTGACCTCAAGCACCTCCTTGTCCGTCTCAGCTGGTATAAGGCTCACTTTAGCACCTTGAGCCTGAGCTCAGGCAGGACCTGGCATGGTCTCCCCCACGCTCACCGTCTTTGGCCACATTCTTGTTCCTGGTCCCCAAATCATTCTGCAGTGGTCAACCAGCCAGGATTTCAAAGTCCTGGCTGACAGTGGCTGTTTGCAAATCCCAATGACAACAACAGTGGCAGTTATGGTCACAATTGTTGTGAGTCCCCCGTGTGGTATCATTGGTATCATCTCAGTGACTCGGTTTTGGTTTCACCAGAACCTTACAATGTGCTGGCACTTAGTTCCCTGAGCTTGTCTTAGTTTGTCTTACACAATAAATTTCTAAGTAAGTTTCCAGAATCAGACTAAGGGGAAATGCATGGTGAAGAGCAACAACTGTAAACGAGGATGGTATGCACATGCATGTGTAGTACATTATTTGTAAGCTTAGTAAGCTATCAGCATCCATCGGCTATGTTTGCCAACCCAAACCCCAACTGGTGAAGCCCAACATCAAACCGGCTTTGAATCAGCATCAGGAAAAATGAAATTTGTCAGTAGGAAATTGGCCAACTATGTAGCTCTCTGTAGCCATTGGCCTAAGCTATGTAGCACCAGTAGCACTACATAGCAGTCAAATGATTACATCTGCCCTATGTAGTGCTCTGTAGCAGTCATATAATTACATTGATCCTATGTAGTGCTCTGTAGCATGTTTAGTCAACATATGATGATACATAGGGCTATGTAGTCAGCATAGGATGATACATAGGGCTATGTAGCTAGCATATGATGATACATAGGGCTATGTAGTTAGCATATGATGATACATAGGCCTATGTAGTAACCACACTGTAATCCTTAGACTATGTAGTCAACAAATGATAATCCATGGCATATGTAGTAACCACATAGAGGTTCTTAGACTATATAGCCAATGCTTAATAAGCTAAAGGACTACATAGTACTCTGTAGCACTCTGTAGGAGTGCTGCAACCAGTCTCAGACTGTAAAATTTGAGTTCACACATGAATTTATCAAAATATTTTATTTTCTAAATATTTTACAATCTATCTAAATGTACCCTACCCCGGTGAGAGTGAGTGAGGGGGCAGTCGTGAACACAACAAATGCAAGGGGCCAGTTGTGAACGCGAACACGAACACAAGGGACCACAAACATGAACACGAACACAAGGCCACAAATGTGAACACGAGGGATCGCAAACACAAACACAAACACGAGGCTGCGAACACAAATGCAAAGCCACAAACACAAAGCCACAAACACAAGGCCACAAATGCAAAGCCACAAACACAAGGCCACAAATGCAAATGCGAGGGACCGTGAACACAAACACAAAGGACCCCAAATGCAAACGTGAGGGACCGTGAACACGAATGCAAAGGACCCCAAATGCGAACACGAGGGACTGTAAACACAACGCATCATGGACGCCCGACATGGGCGTGGGTGTCGAGGGCCAGCGCAGGGCGAGAGCGAGGATGAGAGCGAGGCCATCAGTGAGGGCGTGCCAGCTGGAGTGCCAATCACATACCTGACAAGTAGCCCTCGGCACAGGCAAAGGCAAGGGCGTCGCGGGCCAGCACAACACACGAACACGGGCACGGTTGTGAACGTGATCACAAGAGGGGTCGTGAATGCGAACAAGGCATGATGGGGACTCTGGAGGGGGGGGCCAGCCATGAACGCGAACACGGTGCAGGGGAGAGAGAGGCGGTCGTGTATGCGAGCAAGGGAGCAAGGGAGGGGAGGGAGGAGAGCATGCCACCATGAATGCAAATGCAAACACGACACACGAGGGGAAAGAGAGGGAGGGGAGGGGATGAGGGGGCCACGAATGCGAGGGAAAAGAGGGAAAAGAGAGGGGGAGGGAGAAGGGCACACACAGCTGTGAATTGAGCACAACACTGATGCAAACACAAATGTGAGAGAGGGGGTGAGGGAGGGCAAGGGGAGACTGGGGGGTAACAACACTGTAACAACTTAGTCGTTTTTTCGAGATGCATCTGCCATGTGGCCTCACAAATAGAGCCAAATGGTCCGTGCACGGCTCCAGTTTATATAAAGCCTCTTCCACTTGCTCAAACCCTCCCTCATTTATAGTACAACACATTTACTGTACATTTAATTGTCTTGTAATATATTTGAGTCTCTTAGGTCTTTTGTATTAGTAATAGTATAAGTATTGTATTAGAATTAGTTTTAATAAATAAAAAGATATTGTGTTTGACTTATAAAATTGTGTGAATCTGAATTTGATGAATCATTATAATAATGTGACTGTGACTAATGATAGTCTGTTTGGTTATTTTACCGTAAGGTGGGACCCCGAAACTCCGTTTATGTGACCTACAGACCTATGCTATGTAGCACTACATAGCACTACATAGCTACTACAGGGCCCTACAGAGCACTACTATAGTGGATAGCGACTACTATGAGCTCTCTGTAAAGGGGTACCTACCTACCAGGCTACCAGCTCCTACAGGTGCTATGTAGCGCTACATAGCAAATAAAAAATTTCCTGATGAGGGTATGTCAGGGTTTAACCCTGATTCTGGGTCGATTCAGGGACTCAAATCGGCTCAAGAATCGGGTGCCAAATCGACAGTGAATCGCCCACTCTGTGCACCCCTATTGTTGTCTCTTCTGCTTCAAGTTTGTCTTGCCTGCGTACTGTATCCCACTTCCAAGAATGAACTCATGGACTCACCTTTGCATGTATGTCATTACCTTTGCTCTGCCTTTGTGGGTTCACAAAATCTTTTTCCAGTCTATTTTCTGTATATTGTTGCTCTCAGAATCGAAATGATATTTAATTGGGGAAGAGGGGGACTCATAATGTTCTGCAGTCTAGACCTGGGTTTCCTGATTACAATCACGTTGAAAAAGTACAGTATATTTGCCTTATCAGCAATGACTCGACTGCACTGACTTTCAAGCTTCAAGATCGAAGAAGAGTGTGTTCTCTCTTGCCATATTCTCATTCACATCTTTTCAAGCATGCTCATGCTCAATCCCATTCCCCGGTACCATAGGTGGTTCGGCATTGTTCTCCTCCACATTGTGTCCTTCTCCGATGGTGCTGTCGCCATTTGTTTGTTATCCGCTCTAGCTTGCAACACTTGTTCAGAGCAGTGTAGCAGCCAGGCCTCTTCGCTGAGATGTGTGCAGTCAACTTAGAATGTCCAATTCTTGCTTTTTTTGATACCGTTGGTCACCCTCCTTAGTGGGTGGCTGAACAAGCCCATGTCCATGTTCTTCGGTGAGAATGGAAGCTGCTGCATTTAGTACAGAAGCTGACCTTTGCTGCTAAAAAAAA
Source organism: Russula ochroleuca (assembly GCA_015178965.1). NCBI lineage: Eukaryota > Fungi > Basidiomycota > Agaricomycetes > Russulales > Russulaceae > Russula > Russula ochroleuca. Next base: position 452,413 of record WHVB01000015.1, read on the forward strand.
TGCATTCAGACCTCTTCGAAGTCAACTTCATCGGTGTGTGCGTTCTTGTCTTTGCGATTTGTGAAAGGAAAGGGATACAGAGGTGAGATGGGATATGAGATATGTGGCACTGCCCGTCTTGCCTGTAAGAAGTCTAAGGACGCCCTGTCCACACACTCTCGGGGCTCTTGAGCGGCAGCCAAGAGGTAAGGGAGGCTGCAAACGGAGTGGAACAGGGGCAGGAGGTAGGTACACCTTGCATGTGAGCTGAATGGCAGCGACAGTTGCCGCAGAACCTGCATCCACTGCTTCGCCGCACGATGATCCTGCTGTATTTATGGGCCGGTCTTGCTGCTGTCATCACCTTACACCAAGCTTACTACACAAAATAATTTGGGTTTTTAATACCCTCTATTTTTTGACATGATGGATAGGAATAGACATACATCGAGATGGATGCATACAGATGGTTTGGCCGCCCGCAGCGGGCCCATTGAGTCACACATGTATTCTCACCCACTCGCATGTAGTTGCCAGCTGATCAAATCATCATGACTCTCTTCCTCAAAGGCCTCTGCTAGTCAAAAAAGGAGTGCAATGCTCATTTCATAGTTAGGTTTTACACTCGTTTGTGCGCATTTGCGAGGACAGCTTCGAGGTTGCATTCTTTCACTGCATCTGAGACCAAATAACTTACTATGATACTGCCATATTCCATATTACCATTACTGTAACACTTCCTGATTCCATATAACCCAATTTGCAGAAACTGGCACATACTGACGGTTCAAAGCCGAGAAACTGGAAAAGTAGATATGCACGCCACTAGTAGCTTACTCCCCAGTCAATCTCAACTTATTCCGAAAGCGAGTCATAACTGGTTCCATAGTAGGGTCAATGAAAGGCTATTATTCACATATTTCTGTCAACCCAAAGAGACATGTACTAAACTCTACAATTTCACTTGGCTTCATGTTCCAGCAGTAATTTCTTGACTTCTTCCCTTCCTTTCTCCTCCGCAACCCGCAATGCAGTCCAGCTGTTATTGTTCTCTGCCTTAACATCAGCACCATGCTCGAGCAGCAGATGTGCTGCCTCTGGGACTACATGGGACAAGGCCATATGCAATGGGGTTGAGCCATCCTTTCTCTGCACATTTACATTGGCACCGTGCTTCACCAGCAATAGAATGACATTGCAATCTTTGAGATCACGAAGTTCTGATGTAAGATGTAATGGAGTGCATCCGTGGTCATCCTTAGCATTGATGTCGGCACCATACTCAATTAATTTCTGCACCACCTCGAGATCTCCATTTATGGCTGCAGAATGCAATGGGGTCATCATATCAGCACTCTGGCAGTGCAGGTTGGCACTGTTATGACAAAGGAATTCTGCTGTCCGGAAGTGCTTCCATGCCAATGCTGCCACTAGTGGTCGCACATAGCGGCCACCACTAGTGTTCACATCCTGTGGATACTTGATAATGAGGTGCTCTACAAGATCATGGAATCTGCAGAGTGCTGCATAGTATAGAGGAGCTCTGTGAGATTTGTAGACAAGTTGGAACCGACTAAGGGGCCCTTCCGTGAAGGTATCTATATTGTATATTGTGCGCCACACCCCAAAGTGTGGTTTGTCGGGGTCAAAGAGATATTCCATCCCTTTCTGTAACCATGAAGAAACATCCTCAAATTGAGTATGAGTAGTCCAGTGCACAGCAGCGTATTGGGCCAGTGGATGGTCCAAGGGTGTGTGGCTGTCAACATTGTAGTGGGTTTGTACTTCGTAGTAACACACCTAAGCGAAGCTTGTGCCAGTGTCATATGTGCAGGCCCCAAATCGATATGATAATCTGATGCCTCTCCACTGGCAGTAGCGAGGCATGACAAGGTCAAGAATTCCTTGACCAAAAAATGCAAGAACTGGACAACTCATGAATCTTTGGCTTCAACAATGGCAATCAGACTCGAGCATGCAATCAGAAGTGCTTGTTCTTGGTCTTCCCACTGCCAATCCACATTCAACTTTGGGATCCCTTCCTCATCATCGAAGTCAACTGCAAGTACCTTTGCAAGTTCTGCAACATGAAGAGGCCGGATTGCCACAACCAGGCATTGTAATACATGCTGAGCGTGACCCCTATTCGGCTTCTTGATTTCTTTCAGTATATGCTCATATGTCTCGTCCAACATTTCCAGTAATTCCCTCAGGGTACATCGAACACTTGGTGGAAGACAGTAGTGTAGGGTTTCTAACTGACAAAATATCCACCGAAACCTGTCCGACAATTTAGACCAGTATTATGCATGCAAATGGATTAACCCATCTGCTTGTTCAGAGAGTGTCTCAACAACAAGATCCTTATCTTCCTTCCTCCATCTCTGCATGATTGGCTCCGAATCTGAATAAACAACAGACTTTATGTAGTCCTCGATATCCTTCTTTTGTCCACTTTGATCGTGGAGGGATACTCGGCAAGAGGAAAGAGGATCGAGGACATCTCGTATGTCAACTTCTGGGCAGCTTGTCACACATATATGGAGATGCGGGACATGAAGGTTGATGAGCTCCTTCACAAGCTGAAGAACCTGGTCACAAGGTGATGGAATCCCAGAGATGTTGAAACATTCATCAAGGGCATCCATTATTAGGTAAACAGGGCGTTGATCTGGAAGTGTGAGCATCTCTTTCAGGCAGCGTGTCAAAGCATCATCAGTAGGCTGTTGTGTACTGTTGTCATGATCATTATAAAAATGTGATAGAATGTTGCAACGAGGACCCGAGCGTGTAGGAAGTTGGGTGAGAAGGGAAGGGACAAGGTCATGCCAGTGTTGTTTGCTGATGTCCCGAAAGTCGAAATAGAAATAAGCCATTGAAGCTTGATCAGCATCTGTTACCGCCGGCAGCTGCACTTAGCCAGTGGGAGGTTGAGGGGCAGCATAAGCAGAGGGTGAACCGGCCCAAGGTGAGTTACTGTTTCTGCCAGGAGTTGAACCTGGAGTTGCAGCATGATGGAGGACCCTGTGATTGTATGTCTTGACCCAACCCCTTCCTGTAGCATGTTCTGGACACTACCCCCCCCTGTCTCGTCTCGTATCTCTGACATAGTTATGATCTCATTGTCTCGACCTCCCCCTCGTGTATGGACTTATCGTGGGCACCGTAGCACAGAGGATGATGTCTTATGACGTCTTCCTAGTATTGTTGTAGTAGGATGACACGCCCTGATGTCATCCCCATACCTCTAGCCGTTGGTTCTGGATTCGTAGCACTGCCTCCCTGTACTACTATAAGTAAGACTCGCCTTCGTCTCTAAGACGCTAAGTCAAGTCTCCTCATCTCACAATCTAGCCTGCTATTCCCTACTCTTCGAACAGAGTGAATGTGTCACTGTCCCCTTCCTTGCACATCAACACAGCATACTCAGGAGTCTAAGTGTCGCACCCTACACCGGTGACAGCATTGCACATGACTTGGATATCTTGGATGATTGTAGAACTGGCAAATGATAAACAACATCAGTCATATTTGAAAGAAATAATAAAGAGACCATAAACCATAGAATGCTCTTGCCCGAGCCAGCTACACATAAGATGCCATCAGGTGGTGTTCAAGTTGGGTAGGAAGTGGGGCTGGGACACATGTTTTCCATGGATCCAGAGAAGCAAAGGAGTCAATTTCCATTCATTATACATGCTTCCTTGAAAGAACCAGTTTGCGGTTCCCTTGTGATGAGCACAACACACAATGTTATGGTTCGTGGAGGGATCTGGTGGAGAAAGCCATCTACGAAGATCGTGTCGTACTTGATTCTCTGTGAGGTTGGCTGAGCCTGTACTTCTAGTGTGAAAGCAGTTTGGAGATGACGAACGTTTCACTTGATCTATGACTAGCTTTGCCTCTTTTCCGTCTAAGAGCATTGGGTCAACTGTTTTTTAAATGACTGATTGAAGATGTATTGCGCACCATTAATGACCACGGCGACCTTGTCATCGACGGCCTTCACTCTGTCATCGACACTAGCCACCCTATCGCCGACGCCGGCAACTCTATCGTCGACACCAATCACCTTATCCGAGACTTCCCTCACTCTGTCATCAACAGTATGCATAGCCTTGAGAACTTGTGCAGTGGCCATTCGAGCCTCCTCTTGCGTCAGCTTGTCTAGCCTCTTCAACGCATCCTCGACCTCAGTCCTTCCGATCAGCTTCTTTAAATATTTCTCTGAAAATAATCCCGTCAACAGAGAAATTCTTGTACAGCAAGTACTTACTCGTTCGGCCTTGTTTAATCTCTTTTGTGGCAATCGCAAGAATGCTGAGAACCTCGACCATTATCGTCGTGATCGTATCCGTCATTTCTAGATTCGGTGGCACTTCGATGTAGATTTCGAGACGTCGAAAAAAGGCTTCCATGCGTTCGAAGATGTCAACAAGGGCGTCTTGGCTCGCACGAACATCTTTGGCTGCCTGTAAGACGTCGGGGTTAAAATGGCGCGCGAGAAGGCATTAGGAATGATACAAACTAAAAGGAGGACACTGACACCCGCAAATATCACTTTTGCCGGCGAAAATACCTGTTAAATGCATTTAATGATACGGATCTCACAGTCACGGGTTCATGTCGTGGAACGTACCAGACTAACACCCTCTCCGAGGGTTTCAGAGAACGCATAGAGCACGTTAACGGTCGGGTCCAGCCATTTGGTCAGCCGTTCATCACTACTTTGAGATCGATTGAGCTCTTGGACTTGCTGTTGAAGCACAGCGAGAATGCTGCTGGGAGAATCGCAGGCCTGGATCTGGGCGGCGAGTGGGTGGGCAAGAAGGTCCTTCTTGGTGCGTCTTTGATATGCTTTCAAGGCATTATCGAAGATTGGTTGGAAGTTGGAGGATGATGAGGCAGTAGGGTGAGTTTGAGACATAGTTGGGGGAGCGAGGAGGAGGGTGGAGGATTCGTGGGAGATGGGAAAGAGATATCGGCACCGCCTCACAGCGTTGCAGGGTCACCCAAATACAGTGCGGCTGATAAGCGCGCAGATAACCGCCAAAACGTGGGAGGCATATAAGGAATGTATTGTGGAACTGGTGATGCATGTCTGTTCTCGTTCGCACTGGCTTGTAGTCGTCGTTCTGTCTGAGGTGTGCTGGTGAATTATGTAAGAATTCGAATTCGCACCTTCAGCAAACAGCTTCAAGTTCTGGGCCTTTGGCGACACTGCCAGGCCGCCGGGTATCCATGCATGATTCACTTCGACGTACACATAGGCTAGGTACAGAACGTATTGCTCGATCCCCCTACCCCTTCGAGGGGAGGTCATCGTTTCTAGATATTTTGTTTGACTTCCGGGGCATGAGTCGCCCACACCTCGTGCACATCAGGAAAACACATCAATAGCCCCAATCTGACGCCCAAAGACAGGGAGATAAAAGATGCATTTATTAAAAAGTAGCAGAGAGCGAGCTCGAGTTCCTATTGTGTCGAATAAGGTATAGACATTGCATACTGTAACTTGGTGCGCAGATAAAAACGATGATAAAAAACAAACAAACTACAGACCGCTAAAGGGAGTGTGGGCAAGTGACAGCTTCGGGAAATAAATACTGTAGCAAACGCAATCGAAAATAACACAATCGTTCCGCCCTGGATATTTTCTTCTTGAGGTATCCAGCAAGCTAAAAATAAATAAATAATGGGGGATATAGACAAACGAGAGGGGAGAAAATGGGTCAGTACATGACAAGGACATAGACATGTGCAACGGCTCGAAGATCGATAGAATCAGCGCTCAACGGGAGCGATTGCGGCGCTCCTCGACCACCGCCGATGTCCAGAGCAAGAGTGTGCGCTCGAGCATATCTTCCCAGCCGTCATCTCGACGCGCGACGACGCGTGCATCAAAGAAGATCGGCGTCTCGGACGAATTGGCCGTAGGCGTCGACGGAGATGGTGGTGGCGCTGGTTCGGCTGCCGGCTGGTTCGGTTTCAATGTCGGCACGTCTGGTGTGGCAGGGGAGATGATGGGCAGCATATACCGGAGCCTCATGGCGCTGCATCAATAGATGACAGTGTTGTGAGCCCATTTATATTGGGGAGAGAAAAGGAATGGGACTTACGCGCCCCATAGACGCAGGTTGTCTGTGCGCCTGAACGTCCAGCCTTTGCGACCCTTTTCTGCCTGCGAACCGTCGACCGCCGATGCAGAGAGCGCATCTTCGAGCGCGACTATATCATGGATCGAGTCATCGTTGATATACCCCCACGGCTTCCTAGACTGTCTCACACCGATGTTGTATGCGACGCAAAGCAGTTGACCAGACGATAAAGCGTTCAGAAATGTTCTATCTGGTGAGTTGGGCAAGTGAGACAGAAGGGATGCGGGAAGCAACGCGACAAGCAATGCGTGGGCCCGATGAAGCTTGCCTTCCTGGAACGCGTGGCGCTGTGCCCACCGTGGAAGATAGTCGTCGTCCAAGCTAGATGTATCATCGCCATCGACGTCGTCATATTCTTCTTCTGCAAGGGTCTCAAGGGCATCTTGCTCCTCCGTGATAGCAAGATCCTGCATCGAGCCGAGCACGCCCGCAGGTCCAAGTGCCTCTGCGAGGGACGCGCTAAATTCGGAGTCAGGTGTGGGTACGCCAGACCGCCGGCCCTTCTCCCTGCGAGCCAGGCGCTCCTGCTCGAACGCCCACCCTCTGACATCTCCCTTCCTTCCGCCAAACAAAACTTCGTCAACAATATCGAGATACTGCGCGATAACACCCTGCTGCTTCTCGAGTTCTTTGATCTTGAGATCCTGCTTGTAGAGCCACCCGCTGCCCAGCACGAGTCGTTCGTCCCACCGCTCCCGCGGAAGGCGCTCGTTCTCCTCGTCGACATTGAAGTCGTCTTCCTCCTCGTCCCAGACAAGGATAGACTCGCGCCGTCCACCCACGCGCATGACCGAGACGGAGAACGACGCGTCGGTAGGCCCATCGGATAGCTCTGCAGGCGACGCGACGCGTGACTGTGAGCTACGATCGCTGCTCACGTCATACGCGTCATCTAAGAGCGGAATACGCGCGCTCTCCTCGAGTTCGCGCAGGACGGTGAGCACGTCCAACGCGGCGCGGCGGATGCGCGCTAGCGGGTCGGTGCGGCCCGCGCCTGAGGAGACGCGTCGCTTCTGCGGCTCACTTGTGGAGAGCGACGCGGGGCGGAAGCTCTGCCGGGGCTGTGATCTGCTGACGCCATGTTCGTCGGGGAGGGAGAGCAGGTAGTTCCGGACGGAGCGGATAGCGTGCGTCGTCACCTTCAGAGCGCGTAGCACGTCGAAGTTGGTGCCACTCCGCGGGTGAGTGTGCACGCTCAGTAAGCTTGGATCTGGCGCTTGCGCGCTGCCATCTGTGCGGACTCTCCAAACGTCTTCGACGACGGCCAGGTCTTGTGTAACACCAGGTCTGAGGTTCTCCGGATCTACCTCAAAGGTCTTCACGTAGGGTGTGATTGTAGGTAGGGGTGATGTAGGTAATGCGGGTGAAGGGGGAAGCTCGAGTTCTGGAAGGCTACTCAGTGAGGGATTCCCTTTGGTGTGGGTGTTGAAGGATCCAATTGCAGGGACAAGGCCCTTTCTCTGGGCTTTGATCCTGGATACTGATTATGCGGCAATCACGAGAGATAGAGCACGGTGACGTACTCCTTCTTCGCAATAAGCCCCGTCTTGGTAAAATAGTGTTGAAGATGCTCTATACTGCCTAATGCCATAACACTGTCTCGCTTGGCTGCGCTTCGGCTGAACGGCTTCTGCTCTTTGTTCGCGGCATTGACATTTGGATAAAAGGCAGCTTGAGGGCGGGATTTCCTGCTTGGTGCACCGGGAGAGGAGTCCTGTGTTCCCGTTGATTGGGGAGTCAGGGAGGGGGTGGAGGAGGAGGGCTCTGACATGAGTGGGGATGGCCAAAATGGGGCTCGTCTTCCTTGAACTGATCAAGTCGCTTTTCGCCTGGAGGATGACAAAGCAATCAGTCACCCGTCAGCCACACCTCTCTCGGGCTAAATTCATTCTCGACATAATAACTGTCTTTATGCGATTCGGACTCAGAGCCATACTAAATGTACTTCCGTACGTGGAGAGCTTCACTGGAGTCGCTGAGAACCTGTCAAGTGTGTTACGGTGTGAGGTCTCTCCGACTCTGACTGTAGACTCAACAGTGATTGCATTATAAAGAGTCCACGTTGCTCGGCTACTTAACAATGATCAGCAAAGGCCGCCAGGCCCTTTCTCAACCAGCGCCTTGTGGATGAATAACCACCCTCGGAACTCCACTCGTCCGGAATACCTTGTTCATGCGAGGTCTTTGCAGGAGTTTTGCAGGTTGTACACCCCTACCAGATTTATGGAGTGCCTCAGCTCCACCCTGCCGGCGCAGATGCCAAACCACTCCGCCTGACTCAACTGTCGGATAGCTTCTTTTCTCCAAAGCCCCCACCCATTTAGCAAGCTCTGCGGTACTTTGCTACGACAAGTTCTTGGTCAAGTACATGTGGTCTTAACTAACCTCCACCCCCACATTGAGAGGTTGGAATCCAAAAGGGAACATACGGATCATGATCGCGATTGTGCAGACAACGACGCGGACGCCGAAGGCCGTGGTGGTGAGAAGAAGGACGGCGCCCTGGTGAGCGGCCAGGACGACGTCTCCCGAATCGGATTTGGAGACGACGGACTCACCTGTCCCGAATTCTGATACCGGCCGGCAGAGCCCACCCACCGAGAGCCCAGGAGAGCATGGGTACCCGTACGCCAACTATCCGCAAGCGGCGCCAAAACCACCTCGGGACGTCGTTTGTGCGCGCCTACCAAAACTACAAACGAGACGGAGCTGCGCGAGTTTTCCGGAGAAGCGAAGAATGAGGTGCGTGTTTTCGTCCAACTTCAGCGCTTGCATCTACACCTAAAGACCGATACGTGTGTTTGTACATCGTACAGATATCGCGAGTGTATTTCCTTGCTCAGTACGATGGACGTGAGCGTAAGATAGCTTACGGGAAGTTTGTTGATGAAGCTATGAACAGTGGGCTCGAAAAGCATGCAAGGATACTTCTGTCGTTTTCTCTTTTTGTCTTGGCAATCCCCTGATGTAGCGTCTCACCGTGACTCGACTCGTGTGGTGGTGAGTATGGCTGCGCACACATGGTCCACTAATCGGGCTACACAGGATATTCGGCGACCAAGAGGATAATAGCCCTTCATTGGGTGGCATGATGTTACGTCGATGTTTCCTGTTGTTATTTTCTGTCGCTGGTCGACCTCGTGGTTAGCCTGTAGAGGTCAGTCAAGTGGTCTCGCTATATTCGTATCACGAATTAAAATTCTACTATTGTGAAGGCCCAGGTACGGTGTATATCAGTTAGACTTGATACAGTCAGAAAGTGAGACGGGAAATTTCCTTTCTCTTGATGATCTGATGGTTCTAGTAGTACACGCATGCCCATAACTCATCAAAAGACCTAATGATGAAGACCCTTTTCGACTTTGAGATATTATCTCCGAATGACTTCGTTTTATACTACATCGGGACCAGCTAAGACTTGCTGTATCCCGTACGCTTTGGAAACCTACTTCGTAAGTCTCCTGACATACCGTCTGCCTCGTGTTTGATGCCTTGATTTAATACCCCCAGTTGATGGGTTCAGGGAATAATTGCGAATGATACTCTTTATATGTCCCCTATCGGTCGTGGGTTCTCAGATATCATCGATCTTCACTTCGTCAACACGAGGAGAACATCCCCGAGTGCCCACGTTGCGTCAGTGAGAGAGCAACTAGGTGGACTGATCAAGTCCCATGTGCACCCTCTTTAAGAGGGATGACGTGACGAAGGATTCTGGTGATCTGTACCCAACTTCCGACGTGTGTGATGGCCTGGGCAGCATAGTCTGAGCGCTGGGAAACTTGTGTACTTCAGCCCAGTGCCCCGAAGACAACGATAAGAGATCTGAATAACGTCGGTGGCGGCACCAGGGGTTCCACGGAGCCTGCCTGGTCGCGTGACACGGAATTAATGAGGGTTGAGGGGACGCCTGCCAGTAAGTGCATCTTTCACTCTTTCTCGTCTTGTACACGGACAGATCCGATCCGCTACGCCGCACGACCATCGCGTTCTTTCAACCTTCTGGATTAAGCTATACGAGCCGTTGACTATCAGAATCGATCACGTTCTCTAGGGGTGGAAGAATCCGTGCGTTGTGGACTCATGCCACGAGCCATGCCACATCCTCTCGAAACACTCATTGAATCCAGCATGCAAGGTGCTTCTCGATCACACTTCTAGGGAAGCATAAGTGGGCTTTTCCGACCAAACGGGGTAAATGCATGCACCGCAGACGGCCGCTCGGATACCCTGAGTTACCCTTGGCCCATATGGGGTCTAGCGGTAACGGGCGATAAGCCGTCAATAGGCCAGCCGGAGCCGCGTCACGTCCGAAATCGTGCGTGCAGAAGACGAACCTAGGGCTGTGAAATCATTTCTAGTGAGTCTCAAGTTTGGTAGGCCTCAGGTCCAGGGGCGGTGGCTTCACTGTCAAAGTCAGTACACGCAATAATCTCGGCTTTACTATAGCTTTGCGCAATAACTGGTAATAACACTCTCCCCCCTTGCTTGACTACGCTAGGGTGGCGCAGGCATCCGATCACTTTCTGTGGTGTGGTGTTAGAAAACGGAAAGATACGAAGATACGACAACAGTCCCGCCCCCATGACACTTGGCATGTTGGTAGCCCTTGTGATAAGGGAGAACATGGGACAACCGTAAATGCCCTCCTCGTCTTTATCCGATGAAGGTTGAGAGCCCCGTCCACGTGCGAGAACCTCGTCGAAATCGAGCACGTATTCTTCGCTGTTTCGCGTTTTGTGAAGGATGAAACGCATCGAATAACGCCACGATGGGCCGGAAGAAGTCCTGGTGACGTCAAGGTTGATCGGAACGCCACTAGATATCGATAGTATCTTTGCATCGACAAAGGGAGTTTTCGGGGCACGCGACGAGAACGAAGCATTCTATTTTCAGCAAAGGTTGGCAAGATTCGCTGTGTTCAGCTTTTCTGACGCTGATCATATTTTAACCCGCGCTCACAAGAAGGCAAAGGTGTGCGATTCGAGGAAGATAAAACGCTGATTCGTTCAAGTTGATCGTCTAGATAACGATCAATGGCGGAGGAAGGATGACAACGAACCAACTCCTAGCGTTGCCGATAAGTGTGTCACAAGACATCTGCATCGCGGGCTTTCTGAACAACCGCGTACTGCTGCATTAGGAGTTTATGATCGTTACTGCAGATTGAAAGAGTAGCCTAGCGCATCATGCATCATGCATCACAGGGTGGTCATATCCATGGACCTTTAAGCTGCAGTTGGTACGCTATACCGTGACGTCGCTCCAACATGCCTCTGATGCCGGACTTATCCAAGCGAGTTCCTCCACTGCGCTCTGGCCTATCACCTCATCCGATAGTGATATATCACTGTTCGTAGGGACCTGACGCCTCCCTATCATCCATGTCTTCGGAAAAAGAGCCCTGGACGCAACTGATGCCGCGTAGAAGCTTTTGGACTCTCATATATCGTCAGTCATCTCTGTTGTCGAACTTTCTCTTGCAAATTCTGTGATTATCAGACACGATTTGCTTTTGCCCAGGCTCATCAGAGGATCTCACTCTCGTTCATTGGGACGGAGTCTCGGACTACGGACCTACCTCTCACCGCCAAGGACTCCCGTACGCACTTGTTTCCGCTCCCTTGTATGCAGCACTTGGACGACTCGGACTCCACTGTTCTCCAACCTTGTCCTCGGGTCGACGTCGACCTGGGTCCCGATGCACAAAACAACCTATAGTTGAGATAATAAAAGGATTTATATAATTGCCTCGTCCATTTCCCTTTCAATTCAAGTCATGTGCATTGTACACACCTGTAGAATCTCAAGGAATAAAGTACTATGTCACACCATAACTTAGTAGACCTCGGAATTGTATGTGACCAGTTAACGGCCCCTACAGACTAGCCACGAGTTCGACCAGCTGCAGGAGATCACGATAGGACGCATCGTCGTGAATGACATCATGCCACCCAATCAGGGGCTTAGGAGCCTGTTCATCATCCTCCTTTTCGCCGTACATCCAATGTGGCCCGATCGCTCCAATCCAGTATAGCTTGCATTCTGCTGTTTCTGTAAATGCAATGGTCGTCCAGCTTCTGATCCTTTGCATGAGAGCTTTCTCTCCATGATCCCAGTGCTGGGAGTTTTTAATTTCGACGACGAGAACAGTTCTGCGTCCAGGGGATGGAAGGGTGACCTTGGCGACGTCGATGATAAGGTTGGGGATCTGCGCAATGGAAAGGCCTTCTACATGACGCCGAGGTGTGATGACGTAGCCTTTCGAAGAAGGGAATAATTGAGTAAGGATAGTGGCCCACGGGCCATACCAATCGTCCACGGTATGCGGGGTATGAGTAGTGAATTCCTCCAGCAAGGTGCGTGTAAGAATATCAAAACCCATCTTCATAACACGATCAGATAAGTGCAGCAGAGATCACGAACATCAACTCACAGTGTTGTTAAAGGGGTAGACGCCGTGATGTGCACGGCCCGCTCGGCTCAAAAGCCCCTGGCAATGTTTCCCTCTGACATTCTAAGCTCCATGGTTATCACTACAGTATAGCCTCGCGCAACATCCCCTTGTTGGAGTACGCTGGGTCAGCCTGGGTGGATCGAACACTGAACGCATTTCGAAACAATAGAACATGCGGATTGCAGGGATTCACCTTTAAGAGAGCGATTCAGCCTTGACACGACGCATAAATGAAAGGGGCACACCAGCAGTGTCATCGAGGATGATGAGGGTGGCACAAGCGTGCTGTGGTCCATGTTGGAAAACAAAAACAGACAAAGATACGAGAGCAGCTTCACCCCGGGCCCCATAACGTTTGGCATCCCTGTGATAAAGGCGAAGACCCGTAATCACCCTAAAAACTCTGGTCACCAGCTTTACCTCTTTTTTCAAATCTGAATTCATCATTGGCTCATTTCGATGTAAGTCATATGCACGCGTGTAGAATCACAAGAAACACCATGACATGGCGGAATTGAATTGGTGAATAAACCGAGACGACCCCTACAGCTACAGACTATCCACGAGTTCGACCAGCTGCAGGAGATCACGATAGGACGCATCATCGTGAGTGACATCATGCCACCCAATCAGGGGCCTAGGAGCCTGGTCATCGTCCTCCTTTTCGCCGTAAATCCAGTGTGGCCCGATTGTTCCGATCCAGTATACCTTGTGTGTCGCATTGCCCAAAAACGCGAGCACTGTCTGGCGTCCGATCTCTTGCATGAAAGCTGGAATTCCGTGATCCCAGTGATGAGAGCCCTTGATCTCGACGATAAGAAGGGTCCTGAATGTGAGTGGAAAGGTGACCTTAAAGATATCGAAGATAAGGTCAGAGAGGGAGCCATCTTCTAATTCGTGCCTCTTCCGAGGGTTGACAACGTAGCCTTGCGGAGGAGGGAATAGTGTTGTGAGAATACTGGTCCAGGGGCCATACCAATCGTCCGGGAGAAGCGGTGTACAAGTAGTGTGCTGCTCAAGCAAGGCGCGGGTAAAAGGATCAAAAACCATCTTCATAGGATGATTAGATGAGTGCAGCAGAGATCACGAACGTCAACTCACAATGTTGATATAGGGGTAGCGGAGGTGTCGACGAACGATACAGTTGCTGACAGATAATCGATGCTTTGTTTTGGTCCCACGAATTCAAAGCACTGGTACGCTGTCCTGAAACAGTCAGTTCGGTACACCGCCACTCCCCCAATCAACTGGGGTACACCAGCGTCTGTACAGTATTTTGCGCATCAGAAATGTGACTTACGGTAAGATACACAGTAGCGACTCCGACATTGCCTTGCTCACATAATAAACTGCAATCTCAAAATTTTGCCACAAAGAATGAAACATGCTTGGAAATAGATACGGGAGGTCGTATGAGTGAAGGAGAAATTTGAGGCGGGCGTATGCCAAGAGACTTTCCCACGGATTAGTCCCGCACTCCCGCGCCACACCTGCCTCAACTGAACACCTAAGCTCGCCCAGTCCCCCCCCCAGCATTGCCCATGTCTTCCGACGACACAGTCGTAGAGCGTATCTCGTCCTTCGTCTCCGGAAACAAACGTGGCGTTATTATCGGTGCTGCTGCTGCGGCCCTCGCCGTCGGAGGAGTCGCATACTATGTCGCGTCATCGCGTGTCGGCGGTGGGGCCGGCGACGAGGAGAGTCTCGGAGGTGCAAAAAAGAAGGACAAGAAAAGGAAGAAGCACAAAAGGTCCGCCAAGGACAAGGACGGGCCTGTCTTGGAGGAGAAGAAACCCAAGGCGGCCGAGGAGTCCGACGACGGTCAGTCTACCAGTCCCACATACACACACAGCCCCACTTCTGCTCCCGCCGCGTCGTCCGCTCACTGATTTTTTTTGCGTACTAGACCAAGTCTTGACGGAAGAGCAGATCCAGGCGCTAGAAACGGGTGTAAGTATGCCGTCTGGGCTTGTGTCTTTCGCTTTTGTTGTCCTGTGCCCATTCGAACGGAACAGGAACGCAAGTCACTCGCGGCGTCGCTGAAGCAAAAGGGCAACGACGCGTACCAGGCCCGAAAGTTCGCCATCGCCGCTCAATACTACACGCGCGCCATCGCCGTGTCGCCCCAGCCGGAGCCCGTCTTTTACAGCAATCGCGCCGCGTGCTATGTGAGCATGGAACCGCCACAGCATGAAAATGCGGCGGCGGACTGCGACGAGGCGCTCAAACTCGACTCGCGCTACGTCAAAGCACTCAACAGGAGGGCGACTGCGCTAGAGGCGCTTGAGCGTTATGAGGAATCTTTACGTGGTGCGTGTTGTGGTCACAAGACCAAAAAAAGAACAACGAAAGAAACCTCCTCCTTTCGCTTTATTGTAACGATTTTTTCTCAGACTACACTGCTACTACGATTCTGGGCAACTTCCAGAACGAAGCCGCGGGCCGTTCTGTGGAGCGCGTGCTGGAAAAGTTATCGAAGAAAAAGGCTGCGGAGATCCTCGCTGTGAGCCCCTTCGCCGCGAATCTAGGTCATCACGTCCTCTTACCTACTTAACAGACCCGTGAGCGCCGTCTCCCTTCCCACACATTTGTTTCCGCCTATTTCTCGGCATTCCGACCACGTATGTCTTCCCTCTTATCCCGTCTCCTTTCCTGTAACGTCCAACCACACCACAGGCCCGCTTCCCACCCTTCCAGAAAGTCCGTCAATTGGAGACAATACCCTTATCATATCTTTGGAAGCACTCGGCGCATCGGATTATGCTCACTCATACAGCCTTGTGAATGAATCCATCGAGCAGGGTATATCATGGGATTCAGGAAGGGCGGAAGCGCTCAATCTCCGGGGCACTTTCAAGTCTGTCTTCTCCATTACACTTATTGTACCAGAGCTGATGACTGCTGTAGGTTCTTGATCGGAGATACCGATGGCGCCAAGGTCGACCTTGAGGAGTCTGTGCAGCTGGCACCCTCTTTGACACAAAGCTGGGTCAAGATTGCTAGCGTCCACATGGAACGGGGTGATCCATCCAAAACGTTCGAGGCCTTCGAGGAGGCGACCAAGCATAATGCGTCCGACCCCGACATTTACTATCATCGAGGACAAGGTAATACACAGATAACTTCACCCTCCTCTCCACTTATTTTGTTGTAGTGCTGTTCATCATGAACGACTTCGACAAGGCAGCGGAAGACTACACCAAATCGACGGAATTGGACGATACTTTCGTGTTCTCACATATCCAACTGGCAGTCGCACAGTACAAGTCTGGAGATGTTGCAAAGAGCATGGCGACTTTCAGACGGACACTAAAGGCGTTCCCAGATCGTAGCGAACCACAGAACTACTAGTGAGCTTCCTCAAAGCCGCGCGTTGCAGGGTGGCTATTGACGTCGACGCTCTATAGCGGGGAATTGCTCCTGGACCAGCAACGATTCCAGGATGCGGTAGAAAAGTTTGATCGTGCTATAGAGCTGGAACGGCAGAAGTGTGTTTGAACTCCGATGCCACGCTATCGGTACTGATCACCGGATAGGAGCCCGATGAACGTGTTGCCTCTGGTGAACAAGGGTTTAGCCCTGTTTCAATGGAAGCAGGATGCCCAGGCGGCGGAGAGATGTTGCAATGAGGCACTGCGCACAGATCCGGAGTGCGAGGCTGCGGTTGCGACACTGGCACAACTCAGCTTGCAGCAGGGCAAGATCGATACTGCGGTCCGAATGTTCGAACGTCATACAGAGCTGGCGCGGAGCGAGGCAGAGCTGGGGAACGCGCTTACGTACCAATACGTAAGCAGGAGCGAATTTGAAACTGGCAAAGTGCACTGATATCATCCTTGGACAGGCATCATACGCACAGCTCAAGTTTATCGAGAACTACCCCGACTTGGCAGGACAACTTAGCCAGATGGCGCGTTCGATGGCGTGAAATCCAGATGAGGATGTTGCATCGTGCTTTCCTACGTCAATGTAGAGAAGGACCGGTGGTTGGATTCCTGGGCGGCACATGGGGGATGGGCTGCATTCGAATGTTCACACTTGCACGATTATCTACAGCTTGCATTAATGCTACGTCATAACTGATCCCCACTCACACACGCGGCCTAAGGTCCGACACGTATTTCGAATTGGAGAGCGCTGGACAGATAAGTGAAGTTCCCAAAGACGTCATTCCACCCATTTGATCCCATTTGGTTCGTGGTGTCCACGCGTCCCACCGAGCCGCAATGCTTCCACCAGCCCCGCTGCGCTAGGATTTTATCCGAGCACATCCTCTTTTGTCACATTTCTGATGCAACGAGGCGTCCCACCCCGCAGATGGGCCCAACCTATGATGTCGTTTTCAGGCAAAGGGCAGGCCGCGGCTATGACGTTCAAAGCCTTTATGAAGAGGCCGCGAGCAAAGGCACACATTCGTCCCCACATCCAGATTGCGCCCCCCCGGGACTTTGAGAGGTTGTCAATTGACTCCCACACTGCTCCACCACTCCCCGTCGCGTTGCCGCTACCTCTTGCATATACTCTGCAATTATCCTTCCATCAGACGTCTTCTGTCGTACCTAGCCTGACCATCCGAGGTAATACGCCGCTTTCTCGGTCCCGCTTGCAGACAGCGCTAATCATTTCTCTCTCCGCCCTCATATCCCGCACCCCTCATCAGCCCGCTCTTTGGCCCCCATCGCATTCCAGAGCACCCCCCATTTCCTTTTTTTGTGACAGATCCGGGTCCAAAGAGTTTTATTTGAGAGAGAAAACGTGCTGAAGAGTTGATTGAAAGAAAAAAAAAAAAAAAGCAGGAACGAAAGAAAGATAAAAGGAGCACAGCACAGCAAAGATGTACCCAGCACATTTCTATGAGCCACACAATGGCGTCCAGCCGGGGATGAAGCCGCCACCCAGCCTGCCCGCCGGCTCGTTCCCAGAGCCAGACGGCGCGTGCGTGGTGCACATCGTCGTATCGGGCTACCCGGCGCCCGCACGCCCGCTCCCGCGGGAGCGAACGTGGGCGCTCTGCTGGTCGCCCGCGAACGGTGTGGTGCGGATCCTGGGCACGGTGCGGGCCGCGCCGGAGAAGGAGAGCCACGTTTACTGGGGCCCCGTCACGCAGGCGTATGACTTCCCGCGCGAGTGCCGGCTCGTGCCTGTTGCGAACTTGGGACGGGGTAAGCGCGGGGCGCTGGAGCGGATCGCGAATGGCGTTGGCGTTATGCGCCCGAATGGGTGGTGGAATGGGCAGAATTGGGTCGTGGAGGTGCTCAAGCGGGCGGTTGAGCATGACTTGATCAGTCCGGAGGAGCGCGATAATGCGATCTATACCGCCGCAGAACCCTGATTTTTTACTGACTTACTATGTTCCTCCCTCTTGGTATTTGTTTTCCTTCTTTGCATCACCCTCCTTGTATATCCATACATCTCTTACTTCGTATTTCTTGTTGTACCAGTAGCGGTAGGCCTCTTTTTGTTTTGGCTAGTCGTAGCATGGTTTTCAGATACCACCTGAATCAAACGTGTATAACATCGAATCATGATTAAGACAGTCGGAGAAATGGAAGGTTGAACGAATGGTGCGTGGGTGCGTGATGCATGATGCACATGATGGGGCCGCGTGTGCCAGAAGAAGCAGCCAGAGGGCGTGCGTTGATCACTTCCCATCCGACAACAACCCATCGTACTGTCGGTTTGGCGGAGAATTGAAATTGTGAAAAGGGTTGTATGTGCTTACAGGGAACTAAAATGACGTACTGTGCAGATGCAACGATGATGATGATAGCAATCGAAATCGATGAAGATGATGGCGCTTACCAGCTGAGCCGCCATCGTGCTCTTGACGCGTGTTTCTACGCAGCCGGCCGCATGCGTGCACACAGTACTGTACAAGAACATTACGGTATGTATACTCGCCCGCGTGTGAATTCGAGGGGATGCCCCCCTTGCCGCCAGCCCTTCCCTCGCCCAAAATGACGTCGGGTTCCAAACTTCATTGTCACCCAGACAACAGGTGTGATGATGATGATATCTTCTTGAACCCCATCAACTTGCGTTGTGTCCTCCGACCCTCCGACCTTCTCCTGATGGAAAATCAATGGCATCTGTGACAGCGACCTGTCCCCACACCCCCCCACCGCGCCGAGGCTAACGGCGCAAGACTTGGGATGTGCCTGCGCGCGCGGTGGCTGAGTCAGGCTGACCCACTCGAGAATCCAAGTCATCCAACACCAACACCAACACCAACACCAACATCAACATCTCCGGCAGTTGCAACGCGCTCGACTTCGGTGGCGTCGGGCCTGTGTTTGCTTCAACTTTGTTCTCCGAGCTTACATATGCATGAGATCAGACCACGACGCGCCGGGTTCTACTCGTGTATGATTGGCAGTTGATCCACACCGGCCAACGCATCTTTCTTCTTCATAGAGACCAGATGCCCGCCTGTGTGCTATCATCATGGCCCCGCCCAAAGTTCCGGTCCCCCCGCTTGCACCCTCGAACTCCTGCGTGATCCGTCCTCTGGCTAGAAGACGCACCTCCACTCCTGTCTATCTCCCCTAGTAGTAACTTAACTCGGTCTTAGAGGCGCCGTCGCATACGTTGCATGTTGAGTCCTTTGGGTATTTGGTATCTACCCATCCTATCTTCCCCGGCTTTCAACTTTGTCGCTATGTCATCCTACAACTGCGTTTGCTTCCTCCAACATATTCGCTCTTCGGCATCATTCCCCTGCGTCAGCTCGAGCGCGGTCCTCCCATCGGCAGAGGGCTTGCTGCGGATGCGCTTGCAGAAACGTGCTACGTATATGTGTAGAACCTTCCAACGATCGTGACGTCCTCCCGCGCGCAGGCCTGGCTAACGCGTTCCTACTTTCGTCTTTCAGATCTCCGTAGTAGGTCATTGCTCTCCGATGTTGATCAGAGCATCACGCGCCGCGATGGAACGTTCTTCGACAAGAGCACGGGCGTGTACTGTATAGCCTCTGCTCCCCGCCGAGGACCTTAACAAGGCTTCTACTCCAGGACATCTCCTAACTAAGCTGTTATTATGTTTCTTATCCCCAAGAAACCTCCACATGATCATCAGAGCTTAAAGCAGAGCAAGACAAGTTGAAACCGAGGAGCAAGTCTCAGTCCGCCACGGGAATGTACTGTACAACAGTCGGCGAAACCATACTCCCCCGGCCCAGAACCATTCCAAACATTCTATGGCAGGCCAAGGTAATAATATCCTTACGACTCTTTCGCTTTCCGCGGGTCTCTTCTGAACAGCAAGGTCGTCACAGCCGTCGCCGAGGACGCAATCTCTGATGCCGGATGTGCTTCTGCTGTTACCCATTCAATAACTTCCTTGAACTTTTGGCATATAGCCCGCTCCATTCATATTCGAGTCATTCGACATCTTCGCGCACCGCACGCAGCGGTGCATTGAGGTTGTCTGCGGGAGGCAGTGCGAAGAGCGCTGCTTCAAGGACAAGAATTTACGTCACTTGGGATTCGATCTAACGTTGCGCAGAAGAGAGCTCTTGTTGGAGCTGGGTCTTTGTCCATGACGACTTGGGAGCTGGGAGAAGGACGGGAATGGGGAAGACCGCGTACTTGGTCAACTGTCTGGCTCACGAGGATAAGGTTGTAGGTTATTTGATATGCGCGTTAAGATCTCTCATCGCCTTGCTCTCGTCCAGCCACTACGAATCCTATCAATGTGACTACGGATGGTGACATGGAGGATTACCTCACGTATGGAGAGGCGGTGGTTCTTCTTCGGTGGGCTGGCTTCCTTCCCTTTCTCATATTCTCTGCGAGGCGTTTCTTTAAGCTCCTCGATCTCTTGCCGATACCCCGCAAGCAGCGGATCGGTGTCGATGACTTCCTTCTTCGCACTCAGCTTCCGGATGCGCATGATGCCCTGAGACGAAAAAACCTGACATTGCGGACAATGATGAAGGGGAGGAATAGGAATCGGAAGAGAAGAGGAGAAAACAGGCGGCATAATTGTTTATGGAAGAGGAACCCGCCGGCATTGACAGAAAGGGATGCACCTGACTCCTGAGAGCATAACCGCGGTCGCGGACAGAAATGGACCGGACAGAGGCTGGATCCTGGGAGGCAGCTGCACGTCTGCACACCCAGTATTTGTACAACCTGCTGAACACCGCGGACCATGGATTTAATGTTGACCATAAGATTCTTACAATACGTATCTGCATTCTGCGAATCTGCGGCCTGAGGGCAAGGCTCACTTCACCATCCTAGTCCGTGACGTGTGAATCGGTAACTTAAAGGCTGCACATAGTATACCTCAAATCATGCATACATATGGCCATTGAACATGATGAGATAGAAAATATGAAAGAAAGACAATTGACATACGGCCAATTATGGTCACTGGCGTAGGGCCAATGAGGGCGGCACGTGACGCTGTCCCTCCCGCCATCCCGCTTTCCTCTTCGGACGGTTCAAAGAACCTCCTTTCAGCTTTAATTTTGCCCGCCAGCCACTCCCTGTTTCAAAGTTCTAACGACATTTCGATGATGAGCCTCACTGTTCGACAACAATCAAGTCGTTTCTGGTGGGCCCACCCACCCGTCCGCGAGCTCGCCCCCGGACGTGCACCCCTCATCTTCGATCGAGAAGCGCTGCGCGCTCTTGCCTATTAGCTGTACAGACAGTTCCCAGACGGACTTAAGTATATGATAGTCTTAGAAAGCTAACCAAACTCTCAATGGCATTACCAGCGCGCAGACATCTTCTCTACCCCTGGCGCGCCACATGCTAGTATGAGCACAGAGAGCAATGCGTGACTCACAAAGACATAATTTGAAGGGCAAAAGCCTAAGTAATCTACTTTACAAAATTAAAATTTGAATTCTAAAGCTAACAATCCCCCAAAATGTTTTTAGAAATACACAGAACGTATTAATTCATCCATAACCAACTTTTAGGAGAATTGATCATGGAGAAATGACCAAGGTCGGCTGTCCCAAATTCCTCGGCTTTTTTACTCACCGCCACCTTCAACTTCCAAGGTTGTTCCTATGCTTGTAAATATAGCAACACAGGTTTTTCCTGATGCCGCCGCAGGAAGACAGTACAGTACTTGCATTATTCTGCCGAAGACCGTAATACTGCCGTACCGGCTCCGGAATGCGACTACTACTAAAGCCATCTTGTTGAGGGATTTTGATTTCACGTCCCCTCCATCTCTCACATTACACCCTTCATGCCTCAGCCTCAGCTCCAATCTCCTTACCAGGCCATCTCCCTCCGAAGTAACCCGGAGGAGCAGACTGACACATGTATGCTACCCGTTACGTGGACTTATTCACGCTAATTCTACCGACTTGTTATAGATCAACAACATTATCCCCCTCAGTCTCCACCAACTCAAATTGCAACGACTATCCCATTCTTCTGACACCTCGGTTCCCCTCTTCACTTTGTACCTACGGACCGCAGAGGATCACGATGCGATTAGATGCAAAGAATTGAAAGGCGATATAGATCAAATCCTCGTCTTTGTGAGTTGTTGTGTTTCTTACCGCGACGCGTCGATTTACTCTGAAGCTAGTGTGGTTTGTTCTCCGCCACAGTTGCGGCGCTGATCGTGCCGACGGTCATTCATTCAAGTTCTTCATACAGCGACCTGGTGCCATCCCTTCTACAGCAGAACCTCTCTGTATTGGAGATGAACAGTCGGGACCCATCGGCATATTCAGATGTCGACGACTCTGATGGAATGACGCCAACCATTATCCTTTGATTCCTTGCTAACTGGTTCTGGCTCTTGAGCTTGCTTCTCAGTATTTCATGCGCTCTGGTGGTATTATCGCTGCAACGATGGGCACGGCCACCCACTTCGCCGCGCCACAGTCTACCCGAGCAAGCAAGGTTGCGTACGCTTTTCGCCGCCGGAATTGACAGGCTCGACCTCGCTTTTCTTGTCGAGACCCTTCACTGTCTGATACACATTGCTTTCTCCATCTTCATTGTCGGATTACTCCTATTCCTCTTCATCAATATTGGATTTTTATCCTTCTTCGGCCTCATGGCGGTAGGGATGGCGCCTTTTTTAATGGTATATGCATGGTTGACAGTCATTCCAATCATTCGACCCGGCTCTCCATATTCTACACCATTTTCCAACATCATGGCGGTCGCTTACGCTGGCGTTTTATATGGAACCCCACGACTTCTCTATTTGGTCAAATCGCTCGTTCACGTCAGCAACGCCGCCCAGGGGGCTGTTCGTCGCCCGAAGAACCGTTTTCACCATTGGTACTTGAGTTCGATGAAGTTTAAAAAGGCTCAGGAACTGGCACCACTGCTTGACGGCGAAGTCTTGAAACGCACACTCGACATGCTGGGGTCAGATGATGTCATGGAGCAATTTTTTGAAGCCGTCCTGATCGTCTGCATGCGGGTTATTGAAGTGGCAGACCTCTCCGTCGCAGTTCCACAGATCCTCCACCTTTTTTCTGGGGACCTTCGTGAAGTCTCACGATCGGTTGAAATAGGACATTCTCTGGGAATCCTGCGCCATTGCAACGCTGCTTCACTTGCACGAGGCATTATTTCCGGTATGGTTTATGTCTCAACCCATCGTTCGGTCTCCCTCTGGTACCGGTGATGCTCCGCGACTCGAGATAACGGTCAGTTCTACGGTATTGATTCTGCTGCATTAGAAATGATCATATCTGTCAGGGACTGGAATCTCCGTCCTTCGCCTCAACAAATGCCCTCTCACTCTCGGATCCAGAGGCGGCCACGATTGCCAGTCCCAATATTACTGGGAGGACAGCGACTTTCGGCTCTGTGACCCTCAAAGCTAATGACAATGCCCGGGACCTTGACTCTACTATTCAAACAGCCTAACCTCTGAATGGCTCATCCAAGTCGTGCCCATCAATTCTGCCGGTCCATCACCACAACGATCGTCTGTATGGTACTCTTCCTTTCTTCTTACGAAGCATATCGTATCGATTCCATGACGGCGAGCATATCACAGCCGCATTGACGCTGCATAGTCCGTTGTGTAGAATTGGATTGCTTGATTTCTTGTCATATGAACGATGTTTCTCTGTATATACTCTACGCCGCTGCTGTTGTCTCCCAGAATGTTTCAGTCCGTGTGTGTGTGTTGACCTGTAGTGTCGTGACTGGTTATATTGGAGAGGCCTCAACTGCCTCTGCTTGTGCTCTGCTCCCCATAAGCATTGGTGATACTTTTCGCCTTACCCGTGGATCCGTCAACTCTTTTTGTGAGGACTGTAGAGGCGTGTAAGGCCGGGCGGACGGACGCCGGGCCGCTGCTGTAGTTTAACCAAGGACAGAACCGGCTCCAGCCCGAACTCTGAACTGACTTCGTTTCTGAACTCGACCACATTGGCGCCGCGGAATTAGCGCCATTGATAGATATTGCCAGGCGCCAAGGTCTATCGACGTCTATCTCCAACCACATTTTCAACGGTACAGTACTCCCCTGGCATGTATCATCTCTCATTTTCCACCCCTCAACTTCAATCCACCTCAATATCCCGCCTATTGGACGAGTATTATAGGTACAAAAGCAGGAGGTACGCCCCTTCCTTTTCCGTTTCCCCCTTTGTTATGCTTATCAGTTTCTGAATAAACCATGGCCAACGAGTAGCAATCGCCGATATAGTACATTTATCCATATTCTCGATGATGATTCCCTCCTCAATGTGTTTTATCTCTATCGGCTGGATCATTTAGGTGGAGACGATGATGATGTCTTAGACCAGTGGGGGAACGGGGTCAGAGAACGTTGGTGGTACAAACTCGCACAGATCTGCCAAAGATGGCGAAGCATTATTCTTGGGTCAGCATCCTACCTGGGTCTTCGCCTGGTTTGCACCAATGGCACCCCCGTAGCGGACATGCTGGCGCATTCACCCCCCTTTCCACTCATTGTTGATTTCATTCATAAAAATCATGACCGTGACATCGCTGCGGAGGACGAGGAGGGAATGATTTCCGCCCTCCAGCGGCGTAATCGCGTGCGCAGCATCCACCTTCGAATGCCCGTTCGGAGTTTGCAGAGGTTTATCCTGGCCATCGACGAGGAGTACCAAATGCTAGAAAGCCTGGTTATACTGCATCCGACCGGGGATAATAGTACAAGCCTGATACTTCCCCAAACATTTCAGGCACCACATCTACGGCGCCTGGTACTGAGCAGCTTTGCCTTCCCAACAGGATCCCCATTACTAACGACTGCAATTGGCCTCGTCACACTCCGCCTTTATTTAACCCACCTATCTGCGTACCTCCAACCACGTGTTCTTCTCCAGTACCTTTCGATCATGCCCCAGCTGGAGACCCTCGTGATCGGCTTTTCCTTCGCTGTTCCCAACCGCGATGTTGAGAGACAACTATTGCGTGCGCCGATCAGGACACACGTCACATTGCCTAACCTCCGCTATTTTACTTTTCAAGGCGTTCGCGCTTACTTGGAAGCACTTGTTTGTTGGATCACCACTCCCCGCCTCGAGAAGCTCGGAATTGTGTTTTTCAACCAGCTCACGTTTCCCCTTCCAGGGCTCCTACAGTTTATGAGGGCAACGGGAAGCCTCAGGTTCCACAGTGCCATGTTCGAGTTCTCTAATATGGCCATTCGTGTGGTGATGTATCCCCACGACGCGAGCGAGAAGTGGGCCTTCCGCATGGATGTCGATTGCGTGCAACTAGAGTGGCAGGTATCATCCGTGGCACAAATTTTTAATGCACTTAGCCAAGCGTTTTCTGCCGTGGAGCATCTCACTCTTAAAGTGGGAAGAGGTAATCTTTCGCCAGGCCTAAAGTGGCGCCACAAGGTTGACCGCACAGAGTGGCGCCGACTTCTACACTCGTTTGACAATGTGAAGACTCTTTTCATCGATTATCCACTCGTTGCAGATCTCGCTCGTTGTCTTCGGTTGGAAGACGGAAACCCTCCTTTGGAGCTATTACCCGAGCTGCAAGAGCTTGTATATTCTGGAATCAGTATTGGTCATGCATTTGACCCATTCGTCGATGCACGTCGGAATGCAGGCCGCCCCGTAACCCTGGTCTGCCGTGCTTAAGCCCAAGCCTTCTGAAGGCCTCATTCTTTGTAGCCCCCGCGAACACGTCAACGAGCAGCGAGGCTGGGAGTGAAATACTTGAATCTGGCTTCCACATGCTCTTTACTAACTACCGAGCTGTCCATTTATCGCCCCTGTTACTCACGTCCCTGCCCCCCCTGCTTTTATCCCACCATGGCCACGACATTCTCAGTTATTGACAGTGTCGTGCTACCGAACACCGCCCAGATAGACGGCCACCTGTATTTAGTTTCACATGTCGTATACCTCTTCTGCTTGTTCTCCACCTTGGTTTCCTGGATCGTAACTTCGACTACACCCTACGGTGACGATGTAACGTGCACATGTGCCTATGTCATCCTCCTGTCCCTTTCCGAGGTACGATAATACCGTCATTTTACGTATGTAAGAGTATAATTCCATTCATCTGTCTTACTGGGTAACACTCGACATTTTTGTGGAATCACATCAAGTCCAAAACGCGCTATCCTATCCTTCGATAACCAACTTCCTGTAATGCCTGTGTCTGTAGGGTTTGCACTCGGCTGACCCATCACCTTTTTACACTATAAACTGGCTATCAGTATCCTAGAGCAGAAAATAATGTCAGTCATTGGGGCGTGTATCGGAGGTTCAAGAACAAACGATCTCATGAGAGGTTGATAACTATAAAAGTAGGTTAGGCTGTAAGTACAAAGTGCTGTAATCCCTGAAAGACGTCTTACCTCGGGTCTTTGTGGGAACCCATGTCCTCGCATGTATTCGCTAATAAGCATTATTCTGAGTTGCGATTAGTGACAACCATGGACGTGCATACCCGAGGACCCGAAGCAACATCTCGTAGGTTAGCGTACTACCGAATATCATCATGCAATGAATAAATGCCTGAAATTTTGATGGCAGGTCATGCACGAGAAAATTAGCTGAATGAGGCTTACACATCGCATGGCACCACTACCCTGGAGTGTCATAAGACTACTCGGGTCATACCTTCTCGTACCCAAAGAGACCTACAGGAACATTCCAGGAGACAGACTCTTACCTAGGAAGACGGTACTTACAATGTTGGCATCGCTTACCCTCGGGTGTAAGGAGCTTAATCTGTCTCGGTGTCCGGATAATTCGACAACTCCATTCAAGTCGTACTGTGCGGAGTATGTCAAGGCGACTTAGAGCAGTGAGAAAGAGGAGTTTACGCACAACGTAGGGAAGATCTTGGATATGGTAAGTCAGAAAATCGCAAGCATCAGAGAATAACAAACCAAGAGGGGTTGCATAAAGGTTACACTGCAGACACTGCGTCAGTGTGTTCGTAAGCCACATAGTTTACCTGGCTCACATCGAAGAGGGCGGTCAACCGACACCGCCTAGGGAGTGGTTCCACCATAAGGTTAC
Source organism: Russula ochroleuca (assembly GCA_015178965.1). NCBI lineage: Eukaryota > Fungi > Basidiomycota > Agaricomycetes > Russulales > Russulaceae > Russula > Russula ochroleuca. The sequence goes on from WHVB01000015.1 coordinate 479,474, forward strand.
GCATGGTCTTAGGAATCAAAGATATTGACTGACGAGCCAAGCAAATTGTTGTTCAAGGTAACTTACATTGCCGGCAATAAGGCCAGGTGTGTCGGCACTCGGGTATCCGCCAAGATAGTCCATGGCGCAAAAGTCTAGTAACATCCCATTCGTCACAGGAAACCCACCGAGAAAGCACTGAAACGAACAGTTGGTAAATCCATCTGGTTGACCATCTCTATCCAAGCGAACGGTCCTGAGGGCGAGTCCCGAAACTGGATGACGAGTCAGTATGGAAAACTGTCAACGGACCTTGCGCAATTTAGCCTAATCACATACAGTAAAAGAAAAAGGAGTCATGCCAGTAGGGTTGAGCATCAAGAACTAATGCACTCATCGCTCTCAACTGAAGAAAACGTGAGGGCAGGAGTGACATCTGACACGAATGACTCACGATATTTTCCTTGGTTGGAAGATCCCATGGAGTCTCATCGACCCCATCGGTCATGACGTGGACGTTATGGTGTGCAAAGCCTAGGCCGACTAGAGGGACTATCAAAGAAATTATCACGTTGATTGAAAGCACGGTAGTACCACAAAGAAACTTTGCCATGCTATATGCGTCCTCGACGCAATGCCTCAAGCGGAAGTTGGGATCTGGCTGCGAAGAATAATTGATCCCAATCTTAAACATTCATGAGTACGAGCGTATACTCCATTTTTCAGTCACGTACGATAAGTGCCCGTCGCTTCCGCAACCGCACGGGCCAACTCTGCGCAGGTTGCGACTCCGCTGATTGCGACCGTACGGGCCAAAAATCCCCGCGCCCCAGCTGCACGTGCTGCGACTGTACGGTCTGCAACTGCGCGGGCTGCGACCGTACGGTCTGTGACCGCAAGTGCGACCGCATGGTCTGCCCCTGCATGGGCGACCGTGCGGTCTGCGACCGCACAGGCGACCGTTCGGATTGTGACTGCATGTACCGTCCGCCACCTACATCAAACGATAGTTGACCATCTGGCCATCCAGCTGTGGTAATTGATGGTCAAGAATGCAAGGAAGCAACAACAAAATGAGAGAAAGCAGTACACCGTGCCCTGTGAATAGTAGAGGTACTACTAGAGGCAGCCATGAGCGCTTTGCCTCCAGGTCCACCGGTGCCAAAAAAAATGTAAAATTTGCGACAAGAAGGGTCACCCAATGCGTTCTGAATATAGATCTGAATGCCAGCAGGACCACGGAGTGGGTCCAGAAAACCTTCGAAACTTCGAACGCCTGTGGGGAAGTGGGGCAAGACGTGGGTTGAGGTTTTTCTCATACGTCATTGACCTTAACCTCAGAGTGCCCCGTCCGAATCAGGAGACTGTCCGTCGCACTTGTACCACCTTTTCTTCAACAACTACGGAAGTTTCGCATCTCCTACCAACCAATTCCAATGCCCTTTTCCCATTACCCTCATAGCGTTAAAGATTTTGCTAGCAGTGGTGAAGTTGTACGAATTTAACTTATAGGGTATGAGTGTTGTCGCGAGTTCATCGATCATTCGATCACATACTGTACTATAGTTACTACTGCAGGAGTAGAGCGCTACACGCGGGGGCACAGTTAGGGCCCAAAACACGTTTCTGACACGTACAGTACTAGTAATCGCGCACAAAAATCTTGAATGACAGCTTTATGTTGAATGTTTGCAGCGCGTGGCAAACATGGGGGACAGAATGATAAACTGTCATGTCATTCCAGTCATGGATCCAAGCCCTTCATCGTGCACGCGAGTACTATAGTACAGTAACCACTCTATTGCCGCCCGGCTGAAACCTGCCACGCAAAACATACATCGCGACCTGCGCCCATCAGATCAGACCGTCCACTCGCGCATTGGATGATATACATGTTAGAGGTAGTACAGTACAAAATTGACCGATCGACGGGAGGATAATAGTAGTAACGTAAACTACTAAACTATAGCGAGATACGGACTGCCAAGTGCGGAAAACCAACGAGTGCGCGTAACAACAAGCGGAAAAACCCAACAATGTGGAGGAAGGAGGCGGCGCACGATTGCCCATGAAATAAACCAATCGATTTTCGTCTATGCAGTATAAGGCGTGCGTATCGTCATCATCGGCGGCGGCGGCGCCATGTAAGTCGGGAACTAATGAAAGGGAGGACTTTATATCCTATCCACAACAGAAAATCCGCGGAGCGGCGCAACAACAAATCAATTCGGTGATTAAAATATCATTATCAGAAGAACGGTTATGACTCACTCAAGAAGAACCATTCCAGCGGCGCCCAACGCCACACTTGCTAACGCCACCAGCTGTCGTTTCTTGCTCGCTCTCCACAATGTCGGATCAAGCACGATGTCCGCAGCGAGCATCTCCACGCACGCAGCGTAGATCAGCATGCCCGCACTAATCGCGCACAACACGCCCTCCGCAATTTTCGTTCCCGCCCCAGCCCTGCCGGCGCTTCTGTGGCCCCCACCGCTGCTGCCAAAGACGAGGAGACCGGAGAGGATGCCCGCGGGCGTCGTGAGTGCAAAGAGGAGGGCGAGAACCGGGTAGAGCCACACGAGGCTGAGTTGCCGAGGATCTGTGGGCGGTGGAAGGGCGGCGATGCGGATGCCGAGAGAGAGGCCTTCGAAGACCTGATGGAACGATATCGCAGTTACGAGAGATTCGAAATCGGCGCCCGAGGCGAGTGCGAGAGTAAACCCGATGACGAGCGAGTGAAGCATGATTCCTAGCTGTAGAACCTGTGATTGCGAATCAAGGTTTCGATCATCTATGATATCATGGGAAAGGTGAATCGTACTAGGATGCCGATTATCTGTCTCTTTCTCCCTATCTTGAGTTCAGCCTCATCGGCCTCCGAGTCAGTCTCTGCGTCTAAATCTGGAGTATCAAGTAGACTCTCCATGTCAACGTGACCATGATGAGCATGTCCATAAGAGTGCGACTGATAACGCCGAGAGTCAGCCACATGATGGTCCCTTGTAGGTGCCACCTTTGCCGACGCGGCGTCCTCCTCCACTGTATCCTCGGGGGCGAATAATTGAGTGAGTCCACAGCGCGGGTGGTCAATGTGATGTCGCTCGTGCTGCCGTGGTGGTTCATGTCGGTGATGACCTAACATTAGACCGTGCGCATGTGGGCCAGTAATTGTGTGGCGACGTGATTGAGCGGTAGGCTGCAAGGGAGAAGAACTGAGAAGCGGGGTGGCTTCATCGGTTGCTCGCCGAGTAGGGAGAACAGGAGGTGGTGATGAGGGTGGGAGTTGTGCAGCTAGAGAGATAGAGTTAATTGGGCTACGGTCCAAAAAAGGCATACAAGACTTACGCTCGATCTTTGGGGTAGATGGCTCGGATGGGTACGAATGGAGGTTGTCCACATATGCCGTTGAGATGTCTGAGTGCACCAGATTGTTACACGATGGACGCGATGGAGGTACAGGACAGATAGCTATACATACATTCGATGAGGAATATCACAAGCAAGGAGGAGAGGCTGTGAAAATCATGAGTATATCTGTAGACCAGATAAGAGGCTGTACTTGCACAATGAGCCCAGTCCAGCGTCCGATGTTTGTATACTGTTTGACTTGGGGATCGTGGAGACGGTCAAAGGCGTCTTGTAAGAGATGGACAAACGCTGTGGAGAGAATGACGCCTTTGAGGGGGTCAACAGGGGGCACCAAGAATATGATAGAATGAGCAGACCTGTGCCAAAGTGCTTTCCGACAAAGAAGGCGATGGGGGGGATGTGGAGATAGCGAAACCTTTTCGAGATTGCGGGGAATGTGACAGCTGTGGGGCATTGAGGTTAGATGCGGGGAGCAAACTCAAGTTGGGGAGAAGCATACCGAGGAGAGAGAGGCAGAAAATCAATACCATGACTGCGAGTCTGGCGGATATATCTGTTGTCCTACTCTGGACTGGATGCAAGGGTGTGGGTATGCCATCGAGGGCACGATCGGAGAGGGACGACGGAGGGGACTGGATAGGGAGCATCGTGGTCGGTGGATGGGGCGGGGCAAGGAGGGCGAGAATGGATCAACTCGGGAGCATTGAAGTAATCCTCAGGTGCATGTACCGCACCAGTCCCGGGCCTGACTCATCAAGACTGCCCCGCCTGCAAGTTTCCTCATGGGACCACGTGTTCTTCGCCTTCTCGACCCGATCTCCACGCCCACTCTTCATGTCCGCCCGCGTTGCCAGCATGGGCACCGCAGTAAATGTAGTGTCTTTCCCATCTGCCAGGAAATACTCTGAGGCTTCGGGGAACAGCGAGTTCGATGTCGAATTACAACCCAGTTGTCGAGGGTTTATATACGCAATCAGTCCTGTACGTACCGATCAAAGGGAGTGCCAAATGAAGTGGAGTTCGCGGTTCCATGAAAGGGAGAGCAGATTACCGATGTTGTAAGATGAAGGGGAGTGCCAGCAGCTCAAAGGGAAGCTGCGGATGTCTGCGGACGTCTGCGGTTGCGATCGATGCATGCAACATGCTCAGACTCGTGCACGCTTGCCTGGGCATGGTAAATACATTTCTATCTAAAGTGTCAACCAACGACGTCAATCCGAATCAAAAAAAGTATACAGTAAGGAAAATCGTCCGAATTTTATCCGCGACGACAACCCTCGGGCTTGACGAAAACACCGGTGCTACCAAGGCAGTCCTCAATTCAATTGGCCTCAATGCCCACTCCTGACTTCCCTTCGTACCGCAGCCGATATGTTGTACAGTGTTTTCCAGGCGGGGATCCTAGAATCGATGGTATTTTTCCTCATTCTCGCGATAATGCTTTTGTATTACCCTCCAGCGACCGCTAACATGGCGTGTCCCGTCATCTCCGACGCTAGCTCTCAAATGAAGTCCCATATCATGGCTGCTCTTAGCCACGTCTTCATCACTAGTATTACTTCTCTATTGCCAATTACAGTATCAATGACCGCGTCACCGCTGGTGACGGCCCTCACTGTCTGCGTGCCGATCTTGGGCCCGATCACCCCAGAACTTGGTTCAACGCGATATCTAGCCATGACGGGCCAAGTCAAGTCAGCCATAGGTGCACAAGTATTGAGAGAGGGACGTGACGACATTCAAGGAGTATTCAAGGTCGCGATGAGGGTAGAGCGATCGATAAGGCAATTTTCATTACTCTGTCACGCGTGATCCTAGGATTTCTGAAAGCCGACTGTCACACCCGTCCGCCTACTGGCCCCTTTCATGCTTGCTACTCTCCATTGACACCGCAGCAACTTTACTGCGGAACACAGTCGCATTTCACTAAGGCAAGCCGCCTTCTTGTTTTTGATCGGTCCCGCGTTGTGACCCTGTTCTTAAAATAGTTAGATCACATTCGCGCACGGAAGTCGTGGCGGTGACTCCACTGACTCGGAGGCCCCGCCGCCACAGTACATAAGACCACAATACACCGCAGTACAGCACACCGACAATACCTCCCTTTCATCTCCCATCTTACCACTTACCACAATCTACTTCATCACCCACTCCCCCGACACCCATCTCTATCTCCTTCTGCAATGAGCCAACAAAGAGGACGAGGAAGAGGACGAGGCGGCCCTCCCGCTCGCGGTGGACCCCGCGGTGGCGGACCCGGTGGAGGCGTGCCGCTTATCTACAACTCGGGTCAGCCAACGCAGGCCGATCATACCATGGTTACCTCGAACGAAGTCACCGTGCGCCTGCGCAGTGCGTACCCAGGACCTGAACGCCCCGCACGACCAGGGTTCGGCACAGCCGGGCGAGCGGTCGCGCTGCGGGCCAATTTTTTCGCGCTCGAAAGCATGCCCGACATGATCTACGAGTACATCGTGCAGATCACGCCCGAACCCAAATCACAAAAACCTCGCACGAAGCGTCGCGTGCTCGCTCTTTTCGAGCAAACATCCGAGCTTCGCCCTTACGTGAACGACATCGCCCATGATGGCGCGCAGCGTCTCGTTGCTTCAAAACCCCTCCCCGAGGAATTCAGCGGTACCGTACTGTTCTACGAAGAGGGCGACCAACGCCCCCCGCGCGACGCGGACAAGTACGAAGTTGCGGTGACTTTCTTCAAGGAGCTTTCCACGGAGCCGTTGAAGCGGTGAGTATCATTTGTGGTTTGCGCCCTTCGTTGATGCTGAAACTTTTCGACAGGTACCTTGCTGGCGACACGGCCAACATCAACAAAGTCGAAGACGTGGATCCCGTCATCGCCGCCCTCAATCTGGTCATGCAGCGCCAGGCAGCACAGCAGGGTTGGCGGTTCGGGAGGAATCGCTATTTCTTCAACGACAATAACAAGTCGAAGATAGGCCCGCGCGTATGGGCCCTGATGGGCTTCTACTCGTCTGTCAGGCCCGGGAACAGGCTGCCCTTTGTCAACATTAATATATGCATGTCCGCGTTCTACGAACCTGGCAAGCTCTCCGACGCACTGCGCTCTTTTCTCGTATCGTCCTTTGACGCGATCCCCCGCGAGTTCATGAGAAAAGTCAAAGTGTCAACGCGACACCTGGGATACAAGCGCGTGATGACCATCCAGCGCGTCGTCAGTTCGTCTGCCAGTCGGCAGACCTTTAACTGCCAGGAATTTGGTGGCCAAATCTCCATCAAGGATTATTTCTTCAAAAGTGCGTCACGACTTCATGTCTAATTACACCGGGAGTCTGACTCGTTTTTTTAAGAGTATAACATCACCCTGCAACACGCGGACGACCTACCCATCATAGACGCGGGTGGCCCCGGCAGGCCTAACTACGTCCCGGCGGAATTGTGCGAAATAGAGCCCGGCGAGCCCCACCTTGGCAAGCTGGGTCCAAAAGAAACCTCGGACATGCTAAGGGTCGCAAGTCGCAGGCCCGCCGAGAACACGACGATCATCATGGACAACGGGCTGCCACGCCTGGGCTATAAACCCTCCACATCGGTGCTCCAATCTTTCGGCATCCGCATCGCCAACCAGATGGCCGTCATCCCCGGTCGCGAGCTGCCTCCACCTAGCGTGACATATGGCAGGGGCGTGCCGCGCGTCCAGAACGGGAGCTGGAACATCCTCGACGTCAAGTTCCACCAGGGCGGCAAGATGAACAATTGGAAGGTTCTCGTCGTGCGCGACGGCGTAGACGCGCTGAGCTTCTCGGGCCCGAGGGACGAGAGGCTAATCAACTTTATCAAGGCGTTCGCTAACAAGTGTAGGAGTAGCGGGATGGACGTCGGACACGAGCCCCCCATCATCCTGCCCACTGACCAGCTGCCCCCCGTCAAAGGGGACCCGGGGCGTCGCAAGGCGCTCGATAACATTTCAAAGACGATCGAGAGGTTCGGAGACGCGAAGAACATAAGCTTCATCCTGTGTTTGCTGCAGAAGAGGGACGACTATATCTACCCTGGCATCAAGCGGCTGTGCTCGGTCAACTTTGGCGTGCGCACGCAGTGCTTGCTGCTCGAAAAGGCGCTCAATCAGGCCAAGCAAGATCAGTATTTGTCGAACGTGGCGCTCAAGGTGAACACGAAGCTGGGCGGGATCAACCATAGGCTTGGAGGCGATGCGCTTGGATGGCTCATTAAGGAGCCTACTATCCTCGTCGGGATCGACGTTACGCATCCTGGGCCTAGTAGTGTTACTGGAACACCGTCCATCGCTGGCGTCGTCGCTAGCGTCGATAGGGACTTTGTTCAGTTCCCGGCGAGCTTGCGTCTCCAGAAGAGCAAGCAGGAGGTGAGTGCGCTTATGATGTTTTCTCATGCTGTGGCTGATGTACCACTTTTTATACAGGGCATTGCTGAGCTATCAGACATGATTATCGAGCGGTTACAGGCATTCCGCAGGCGCTCGAACGTACTTCCAAAACGCATGATCGTTTTCCGTGATGGTGTATCAGAGGTACGTCTCTCTCGGTCGTTTATTTATATTCGCGCGGAAGCGGACTTAACTGATCCGACCAATAGGGTCAATACGACAAAGTGATCAAGGAGGAACTACCCCAGATCTTCGAAGCGTTCAAACGCATCGACGCCAAGAACCCGCGGTATCACCCCACGCTGAGTATCGTCATCTGCGGCAAGCGGCACAACGCGCGCTTCTACCCGACTGAGTCCGAATTCGCCGACCGAAACGGGAACACGCGCCCAGGTACGGTCGTCGACAAAGGCGTGACGTCCATGCTGGACTTCGATTTCTACCTGCAGGCGCACGCGGGTCTTCAGGGCACCGTCAAGCCGACGCACTACGTGGTGATATACGACGAGTCGGCACTGACGGCGGACATGGTGCAGCAGGGCGTGCACGCGGCGAGCTACCTGTATGCGCGCGCGACCAAGGCAGTCAGTCTCGTGCCGCCCGCGTACTATGCGGACATCGTGTGCGAGCAGGCGCGCTTTTGGATCCATGGGTTCTTGAATCAGGGTGGCGGGAGCGATACGGCTTCGAGTGCGGATGGTGGAGGTGGGTCGGCGAGCACTGCTATGCGCAGGGCGCGGGAGGCGGCGGAGCAGCGCGTTTTTGAGGCGGCGCAGCGGATGTGGGGGAAGGGCCTTCATACTTATCTGCAGGATTCGATGTTTTACCTCTGAATGTGTTTGCTGGAGTGTGCTCCTCCGTTCTGTGTTCGAAGTTTTCTAGTACTGTACTATATATATGCGCAACGGCTGTGGTTTTTTTCTCTTTAGAACCCATTTCCTTTTTTCTTCTGCTTGTACGAAACCATGATTGTGCTGTGCTGTGCTCGCATATCGTTATCCCCCCGCGCACCTCGTACTTATGATGATGTGTATTTGTAACCTGCCTTGACGTATGGAGCACAAGAGAATGAATGAATATACACGTTACAGTAATTCGCCTGTCGAACCTTCTCTCTTCTTTGTGTCGTTTCCCTCTTCTGTCAGTGTGTTGAGCCCGTCTCTTGGGTCTTCTCGCGCGACGGCATCAATGTATCAAACACAAAACACATATTGTTACTGTTACTGTACCCCCGCCCAACGTGTGTCACTGACTGTACTGACACGTTGTCGTCACAGCCGACTCGCTGTGAAGACTCTGGGCACGGCTGTCGCGCGTGCAAATATGTAATAACCAAGTCTGAATTCCTACAAAGGCCCTGAGTCCGACTCAGTACTAGGGCTGCTTCTCCTTTCTCTGACCCTTATGCCCCAACGCCAAACCATATTCATGGTCCCGAAGACATTCCCGCACGCTACCACCGAGACATACAGGCAGATATCAGTTACCCGACCAATAGCTATTACTACGGATGATAGCTAGTGACTAGCCGTCATACGTTGCAATAGCTAGAGGCCCCGGAGCAAGAGGTATTGCCCATCGTTCCAAACAACATCGATGCTGCGTTCTAATAAGCCCAAAGCATCGGACCTCTCGCCCCACTACAACTACGGTGCTGCAGCTGTCAAACGCTGGGGCGCGGAACGAATGGTGGTTGGCTACTTACTGGACACGTCCAATTAAAGTCTGCCTTAAGAGTTGAGGGTTCCACTCGACCATTCCACTCTGCGCACGCTGTGCTCAGCGCACAGAATCGTAGTCCTGCAGATACACATACGTACTTTACCAGTGACGGAGAAACAGGCCGTACCATCGTTCCTCCAACTCGTATGCGGAGGAAAGACTCGGATACATTCGGAAAATGCTCGCGCGTGGCTCTGGAACAACCTCCGGAAGGCTCTGGCGCCGCCCCGCCGGACTAGCCTACCAAATCGTACCAAATATTACATAGTGAGCAGGTGCTCCATTGAGTCTTTGACTTGCAAGCCCATTATGCATCGCGCGATGGCGAACGGCTCGAATATGCCAAGCCGTACACAGGAATGATGTCGTCACCGTGTACTGTAGGTCTGTACTATGTAGCGGCGCCGTAACGTGTCGCAACTTTGACATCACGTGATTCCGTTGGGGTGGACGTGGGACACTTCTGTTACCGTAGCGAAAGTTAGTGTATCGACAACACCCTTCTGGGCCTTCTCAACATCAGTATAGGAAACAGATGGCAGATCCAACACCCGTTAACAACAACAGCCTGCACATGCATGCTCAAGGGGATGCGTGCAAACGGTGCAATCATTGCAATCACTGCAATCACCCCAATGATAGTGGTGCGTCGAGGAATGTTATTATCGCTTCATCGTTGACCCAAACCACAGCCCAGCAAGATTCAGGGAACGGAATCTGGGATATGTATCTTGATGAAGTTAAAGAGGACGATAAGCGGATTTCAGATGCCTGGAAAGAGGACTCAAATGGTATTCTTGTCTTCGTACGTCCTAATATACTGATTCCGCCGCTCATTTCAATGACGAGTTTCAAGACTGGTCTTTTCTCTGCAACTGTTGGCGCCTTTATTATTGAATTCTACAAACAGTTGTCCAATTCCGGCAATCAGACAGTAATTCCTCTTGCAAACGGCAACTTTTCCATCATAGCGAATCCACCATCTCCCAGCGCATCCATGATCTGGGCCAACGCAATGTGGCTGATAAGCCTTGTACTTAGCCTTACATCTGCCTTGATTGCGACACTTCTTCAACAGTGGGCACGCAGATACGTCGAAATGCCCCATCGCCCGAGCGATCCAAAGGACCGCGCGCGCGTCCGCTCGTTTTTGTTCCTCGGCACGGGGATCTACAAAATTCGCTTTGCAGTACAGATTGCTCCGACACTCCTGCACATCTCCGTATACTTGTTTTTCGCCGGCCTCGTTGTAGTTTTTCGCACAATCAACAATACTGTGGCCATCGCTGTCGAAGTTGCCGTCGGAGTTTTTGGGGTGGCCTACATTACACTGAGCATCCTTCCTTGTCTTGACGTCCGGTGCCCGTATCGCACCCCGATGTCTTTCTTCTTGTGGTATCCAACACACGTCATTCTCTCCTTCGCGGCGGTTTGCCTTCATTGGCTTGTGGAACAACTTCATGAATGCCTGGTTGAACCTAGTTTGGGCGACTCCACTACCCCCACACAGCGCACACTCGTCCGTTGGTTGGAATCACGTGAAGAAGCCGCCAAGAGACATTTGCGATATATCAAGGATGGCATTGGGAAAAGCATCATCAATACTGCCAAAGTGGCGAAAGGTGCGGACCGCAGGATAGTCACCAGGCTGTTTAACCTGCTTGCGATGAGCGATAAAAGCAAGCTTCGAAAGTTCGCAGCCAGGATACCAAGAAACGAGGTCGCCGATCTCATCCCCGGCACCAAGTCCAGGAAAATAGTTGTCCAAGAACCCCTCCGCATTCTTCTACAAAGCTGTGCAGCAGGTACCAGCGTAGCTGGACCCGACGAGGAAGTGCGCAGGCGCTCCCTTCTGGTATGTTTAGACGCTATCCACAACATCGTCAAGGATCCCAGTGTCCCCGATTTAAATTACGTGCGGGCCAACTTCGCAAATATCGGTCTTATGCGAGCATGGCTGGATAGTAGTGACACTGCCATCCGTGTTACTTCTCGTTCTATTTGCGCATTGCTTGCGAAACAAGTAGTCAGAGAAGAATGGCTCGAAGAGCCACAGCTACGTTGGCTACAGGAGGTCACTGGATCGAGGGCGGTATATGGCGCTAACCCCGACACGCGGAAACGTATGAACCTCAAGTCTTTTGTGTACGGAGTCCTTTCTAATCAGGGCGACCTTCCGACCGAAGATGCTGCGTCTTTCAAGGGAACACTCGGGATTCTTCTGGACGTAGAAAATGATGCCAACTTCGACGCAAATTTCCAGAGTAGGCTTTCTGAAGAAGTTGAACGGATACACCAGGACGATCCCGAAGACAGTCACGATGTAGTTTACAAATTACGCACGATGTTCCGCCTTCAGGTCCCCTTTCCCCACCCGTTCCCCCATGCCCCAATCTAGGTCCCTCACACGTGCCCCATATTGACCCGCTCTCTCATGTACCCTCTATTATTTCAGGCCCATTTTCTAGGTATCTAGCAGAACAATGAAGTTTTGTTTCACTGATTCTCTTTTTTTATGATACTCTCTGTTTGTCACGGTTTGTAGCTAGTCACCTGACATAGTATGATTGGGCGTGGTAATGAAGCCAACTGCTTGGCCCCAACACCGGAAAGGGTATGAATGTGGGACCATCGGCTCGCCGAAGCTTAGAGAATCTGAGACGGTACATCGTGGGGGCAAGTGGGGCCGAGGGGCTTGCTCTCGCCCACTGGCAGGAACTATGTCGGCGAACGTATTACTTAGGATGCGCACAACGAGGATGCCGAGGAGGACGGAGTAGTCCAGGATACGGCTCTGGAAAGAGAATTGTACATGCCAGCAGTGATTGAGCGCTGAGCAGTCACAAGCTTATATATCCATGCGGTCTTCTAGTCAGAGCCTGAGGTCAAAAGGGTCACCTGGGTTTTGTAAATCATGCCATGTATTACCAATTCCCTCAATATGAATGGTTTAAGATAAGCAACCGCCTGTAATGCTGCAGTGGCCCGCCCAAAAGCTTGACAGAAATTCACAGAATAATTTTTTGCAAGGTGAATACGAAGCACCGAAGGAAGTTACAGGACAAAGTGCCCACCCCCTAACGAGATAAGCCGGCTGCGGGGTATTTTCGAGAGGGTTATGCAATTTGATGTACTGTACTGTGTGATTGCTGTACTATGTGATTGTGGAACCAATCACAAATGTCAGAGGCGTCTTATCTACTCCAGACAGTGATGGAATATCACAACTTGACCGGGTGAAAGCGTCGCAGGAATAAAGAGAATCGGCGTTATCGGCGACCTCGATTAACGACGGTATCCCTTTCCACCTCATGCTACTCATTCTCATGTGATGACCACGCCCGTGCGTCAGCACGCCCACGTTCGACGTCAACCCCAGTGAGCACCGGAAGTGCTGCCCAAAGCATGTTCACGAGAAACAAGAGCACGTATCGGATGTTGCCAGTCAAGTCAGCCATGAGGCGAGCGACGAGAGGGCCAATAAAAGACGAAGACTGTTACAAGCCCCCGGTCGGTGGGCGGCTTACTCTGCCTTGCGGATGGGCAAATACACATACATACCTTATCGGTGATGGAGAACAGGCAATACCACCGTGCCTCCTCGCCAGGAGGAACGACCTCTGCGTATAAAGCCCGTGCATGGCTCTGGAACGCACCGTACAACACACCAAAATATACCGCGAGCACGAACATCTCTGCTGGCACTCGCGGGCCCCAACGTGCACCACACGGCGCAAACAGCCCGATGATGCCGTATAACGGAATGGCGCTGGCGGGGATGATGAGTAATATGAGCACACGCAGGGACGTAAGGCCGAGGCGACGTTGCAGGATCGGCCATGCGCCAAGGATACCGGCGCTTGGTGGCATATGAATGTTGTCTTTGCAAAAAGAAGCGTTGTCGAGGTGAGAGTTGTGAATCTTGAAAAGAGGAACTTTAGCAATAGAGGCACCGCTAGGGAAGGGGCTACAAACCACCGGACAGGAGGAACCATGCGGCGAGGTAGCAGAAAGAACGTATTGCCATAGCTGTCAAATATTTTCCCAGCGAAACATATTGCCTAATCCGCCCCACGCATCCACCACTTCTCGTCGCACACTCCATTCAGTGGCAACTACAGGCACCGCCTCGTTTGTGAGTAAACCCTCGCGTTCCTCTGTCATCACGGCGTTCTGTGCCTTCTCAAATCTTCGCATCCGGCAAGAGCAGTAGCGCGGGTGCGGAAAACAATGCCCACCATACCCCAGAGCCATAAATAGCGAATCGCAGCGCATCCGTAGACCCCCTGCGCGCTGCACAGAAAGCAAGTGACCAGTAGCAGCAAGATGCCAGCAGCGTACCCGAGAGCGATGCCAATTAAGGAAATGCGGGCAGTTGCGCTGGAAAACTTCACTGGATCGCCGTGATCTGAAAAGGGCAAAGAGGATACAGCGAGGCGCAGGGGGTATGCATTTAGTACCACGGCAGATGCGCTGAATCCAATGTTCGCCAGGATGGCAAGAAGGTTAGAGGGCGACCATATAGGGGAGGAGGGTAAAGCAGATTGAAGAAAAGGAGCCGAGTGCGGCAAAGTCGAAGAGCAAGGGCTTACAGTACAAGCTAATATCGGTACGAAAGACATCGAAGTACGAAGCAGAAACGCACCTCTATCTACCCATAGAAATTACGGTCAGAGCCCGGAACGGAACGGAACGTATAAAAAGTACATGAGTATCAGTGATTTATGCCTGCGGGAATGAACCTCCTGCCGGACACGAGACAAAAGGTAGACAAGACGAATTCATACACACCTGAAGCTCGCTGTGTCAATCCAGGCACATCAACTTGACAATGCATCCGAGTCTTCATCCTCTTTTATTGAACCAGCGGGTGAGTCGCACAAGGCCGGAGTTACATGGGACTTTTTTGTTTGGAAGTAGAAAGCTGTTGTCGCGAACTCTAATACAGGTGGGAAGAAACGGATAAGGGAGACTACAAAGATCTCGCTGGCAAAGGCATAATGTAACTGAGTGCTGAGCGCTGAACGCGCTGAACAACTGAGCCAACATGACGGCCAGCCATGGTTAGGGTTTGAGCGATGACTAACATAATCTGATCATGCTTGGAGTTCGGGAGTTGTTCGGGTTACCGTAACATTAAAAGTGTACCAACAGCACCCTGCTCGGCATCACCATAGGAAACGGATGGCGACCAACAACCCACAGATATCCGTCGAGGGGGGAATGCGCAATGATGATGGTGCGTCAAGGAATGGTGGACATTGATTCACATCGTTGACAGCGCAACATTAGGGAATGTATTGTGGAATATGTACCTGGATGAAGTCAAAGAGGAAGATAAGAAGATTGCAGAAGCCTGGAAAGAGGGTTCAAGTGGTATTCTCGTGTTCGTAAGTCTTAATCTACTTATCACACTGTTTGTTTCAATGACAAGCTCCAAGACGGGCCTTTTCTCTACAATTGTCGCTGCCTTCATCATTGAATTCTACAAACAGTTGTCCCCCGATTCTGGCAATCAGACTGTGGCTCTTCTTGGACAGATTTCGCAGCAACTTGCTAATTACCCAAATGGCACCCATTCCAACTTGGCGAATCAACCATCTCGTCCCGATGCATCCATGATCTGGGTCATCGCAATGTGGCTGATAAGCCTTGTACTTAGCCTCACATCCGCCTTGATCGCGACACTGCTCCAAGAGTGGGCACGCACATACATCGAAACACCCAATGTCCCGAGGGAGCCGATCCAACGCGCGCGCGTCCGCTGGTTTTTGTTCCTCGGCACTGAGCTCTACAAAATGCGCCTTATAGCTCAGATGGGCTTTTCACTCCTACACCTCTCCGTATACTTGTTCTTCGCCGGCCTCGTGATAGCTTTTCACACGGTCAACAAGAATGTGGCCATCGCTGTTGAAGTTGGCGTTGGAGTTTTTGGGCTGGCATATATCGCACTGAGCATTCTTCCCTGTCTTGACGTCCAGTGCCCGTATCGCACCCCAATGTCCTACATATTGTGGTATCCACTGCACGCTATCCCCTCCTTCGCAGCGCTTTGCCTTCGTTGGTCTATGGAACATATTCCTGGATGCCTGATTCCAGTGACCTACCATCAGCGCATTCTCATCGGTTGGCTGATGTCACGTGAAAATGCTGTCAAGACACATTGGCGGTATATAACGAATGGCCTTGGGAACGGCATCATCAATAGTGCCATGAATGCGGAGGGAGATGGGGACCGCAAGATAGTCACTAGGTTGTTCAACCTGCTCGCGCTTGGCGATGAAAACAAGCTTCGAAGGTTCGCAGCCAGTATACCAAGAAATAGAGTCTTCGATCTCATCCCACCTATCGAATCCGGAAGAATTGTCCGAGAGCCCCTCACCAGTCTCCTACAGAGCTGCGCAGCAGGTAAACGTGTGGCTGGGCGCGCCGAGGAAGCCCGCAAGCGGTCACTCTTGGTATGTTTGGACGCTATCCACTACATCGCCAAGGCCCCAAACTTAGATCTTCCCGATTTAAATTACATGCGGGCCAACTTTGCAAATATCGGTCTTATGCAATCATTGTGGGATGACAGTGACACTGCCATCCGTTTTACTTCTCGCTCCATTTGTGCATTGCTTGCGAGACAAGTTTTAAGAGGATCGCTCGAAGAGCAACAGCTACGTTGGCTAAACGAGGTCACCGGGGAACCATCGGGCGCGATATGTAACGCCGACGATGACACGAAGAACCATTCGAACCTCAAGTCCTTTGTGTACGGAGTCCTTTCTAGTCAGGTGGGCGACCTTCCGCCAGAAGATTCTATGTCTTTCAAAGAAACACTCGCAATTCTTCTGGATGTAAGAAAGGATGCCCACTTCGACACGAACTTCGACACGATCGACTCCCAGAATCGGCTTTCTCAAGAAGTTGGATGGATCTTCCAGGACGCCCCTCAAGGTAGTCGTGAAGTAGTTAACAAATTACGCTCGATTTTTCCGTTTCTCCCTGCAAATACCCTTCTCCACCGCTACGCACCAATCCCGCCTCCTCGAGTCTCCACACATCCTATATAGACCCGTCTCTCATGTAGTAACTTACCTTTATGCTTCGGGCCCCTTTTCCAGGTAACTAGCGGAATAATGAGGTTATTGCCAGTGTTTTCCTGATTCTCTTTTTTTTTTGAGACTCATGTTCGTGGGCAGTGGCCGGCCACCCTGAGACATAGTTGGCCTAAATGTGGCATTGAGGTAGACGTCGCTAGACCCTAACGCCGAAATCATCAACCCAGTGCATCAGATTGTCCCCAATACTGTCTAGAATGCCAGTCTACAAATCAAAAACAGTCCTGTCTCTACTCTAAGGACTAAAATCGAAGTGCCGGTCAGACATTGCATGTCAGAGATAAGAGGATATCCTCAAACCTTGCTCTGCCCGCGCCATGCTCCCGCAGTAAATTTGAAATCTCTCGATCTTTGTGAGTCACGCATCGTGCTCTGTGCTCACGGCATGTGGCACACTGGGTCAGCGCGCAGGTAATGAGGTTCTGAATATATTTGGACCTCCGAGTCTAAGACTTATGTTCAGTATAGAATTATCACAGCTAAAGGGTAGGAGCACGTAGTGCTTCTCGATCGAAGATGAGGGGTGCGCGTCCGGGGGCGAGCTCGCGACACCCAGCCTGTTAGGAGGGCAACGACGCGGCGAGTGAGCCTCGGCACCCAAGAATCTAGGAGTACGACGCAACGGGGTTTACCTTACTCAACCCTAGGTGTGTGTCCATAATGTCGCATTTGGGGTCGCCTCAGCATGCTGGGGGCATGGTGCACCTGATGAAGGCCTCATGCACAGCTGGGACGGCTTGAATGTATGGCGCGAAGATCACGGCGTACTTTGAGACGTGATGCTTCCGAGGGCTGATTGATTCGGAAGTGGTTTGGCACTGTTCGCCGGGGGGGTAATGCCCTCCGAGGGAGGGTCGGTGGGTTCTCAGCGCTCGGGATATCCTTGTGTGTGTAGTCCTGTTGCGACTTTCTGATAGTTCCAGGATGCACCGGACGATCCGACCGTGTCCCCTGACTCCCCTCGATGACCCTGCCTGTGCAGGCGAGGTGAGAGGTGCGGGGATGGGCCTGTCGCGCCCTCTGTCACGATTCCATCTGGATGATGAACACGACATCGCGATTCGTGTCCTGTCTTGCGGATCTGTCAATTTTGGAGCACACCCCTGTGGGCAAGTCAGCACAATCGGCGCGCAGGAGCAGTTGTGGGAGCAAGGAACCGCAGCCTCCCACGGCGCGGTCGCAGAAACGCAGCTAACGGGGAGGCAAGTCAGCACAGCCGGCATGAAAGAAACGGCTGCGAGACCGCGAACAGCAGCAGCACCCGTGGCGCGGTCGCAGAAAGCAGCCAACGGGGAAGCGAGTCAGCACAGCCAGCGTGAAGCAATGGTTGTGGGACCGCAGACAGCAGTAGCCCCCGTGGCGCGGTCGCAGAAAGCAGCCAACGGGGGGGCAAGTCAGCACAGCCGGCGTGAAGCAACGGTTGTGGGACTGCAAACAGCAGCAGCCCCCGCGGCGCGGTCGCAGAAAGCAGCCGACGGGGGGGGCAAGTCAGCACAATCGGCACAAAGCAGCAATTGTGGGACTGCACAAAACAGCAGCACCCGCGGCGCAAATGGCAGCCAGCGGGTTAAGCATATCTACTGGGATAGCACGCAGCGATCGCGACCGTGGTGCGAAAAGCGTCCGGCGGGAGGGGGATCGGATGGCCTCGGCTCGATTCAGCTGTCGACTGCACGACTCGGGTTGAAGTCGTTGAGTTTGAGCCTTCTTTTCTCGGCTTCCCTGTTCTGCTCTTCGACTTCCCTTTCTCGCTGAGCGTGTCCGGCTTCTTCCTCTTTGTGCACCAGACGGGCCTGTTCCTCTAATTCTGTGTGGCCCTGTTCTGGCTGGACATACCCTAGGCTCTCCTCTGACCTCCTCATTGGCCCTCGAAGTCTGAGCAAGTAACTTGGGATGGATCGTTTCTGATGTGGGGCATTTCGTCTCTCAAAATTAAAGCGGAGGGGGGTTCTTTGAACCGTCCGAAGGGGAAACTTGAGGCGAGAGGATGGCGGCGAACGAAGGCATCACGTGCCGCCCTCCTCGCTCACACGAAGACCCCATTCTGGGCCTACGCTCGTGCCTCGCTTCAGCCCAGAACTCCCATTTCCACCAAGACCACCTCGCAATGACAGTTGATATGGAGTTTGACCAGCAGTATTCTGTGCATGTACGTCCGCGCCACGTTCAAGTAACAGTTTCACAATCCCGAGGTGTCCACTGGTTACTGATAGATGTAGCGGGGTCCTATTGTTATGCTCCCTTGCGTTCACGTTTCCGCCGTGGTCAATGAGCATCCGCAAGACTTCGAGTTGTCCGCTTCCTGATGCAAAGTGAAGCGGTGTAAAGCCATACTTATCACGTGAATCCAAGTCAGCGCCCCACTCGATGAGCAAGCGCACAAGATCAACGTGCCCCATGCACGCTGCCCAGTCTAATGGAGTCTGGTTCTCGGCATTGCGGACGTCCATATCTATTCGTTCTAGCAACGACATCACGACGTCAATATTCCCTTCTTGTGAGGCAGCGTGCAACATAGCCTCTCTTTCGTCCATCCCGTTTTCATCGACGTCGTACTGAGCTGTGTCCAATGTAGTCGGGTGTACCTTGTTTCGAATATTCGCATTTGCTTTGTACTTGGAAATGAACTTCGCAACCTCGGCTTTGCCATTATCCGATGCCAGTGTGGCTGCTGTTTCATTAGCCTTGTCGAGCACGTTGACATCGGCTCCCCGTCCAAGTAACAGCTTCACGACCCCCAGGTGCCCATTATACGATGCGGTGTGCAGAGGAGTCCAGCCATTCCTGTCAGTAGAATGCAGGTTTGCCCCATGGTCAATCAGGAAACGGGCCATCGCGACTCTCCCCAGGCATGCTGCTGCGTAAAGTGGTGTCTTTTGGTTGTAGGCAAACATGTCGACAATAGCGCCACGCTGGACCAGCAACGCGGCAATCTTCAAGTGCCCCTTGAGCGATGCTACATGTAGAGGGCTGACAAGATCGTCTCCCCGGACGTTTGCATCAGCGCCATTGTTTAGCAGCAGCCGCACCATGTCAAGACGTCCGTACAGTGACGCTCGGTGTAATGGAGCCAGGCCCCGGATCTCCCGCGTATTAACGTCGGCCCCTTGCTCGATGAGGAAGCGCCCGACTTCCACTTTCCCTTCGCTCGATGCCAAGGCCAACGGTGTCGTTTGAGACCCACTCAGAGTATCAACGGCAATGCCAGTGTTGACTAACATTCGCACGACGTCAAGGTGCCCGTTTTGCGATGCCTGGTGCAATGAATTCTGACCACTATTGTCCTTTGCGTGGATATCTGCGCCGTGCTCGATTAGGAAACGAACGACGTCAAGTTTGCCGCTGTAGGATGCCAGGATCAATGACGTCTGGTCTCCGTTCCGAATGTCGACCGCGACACCACACTCCAGCAGGTACTTCACGATGTGGAGATGCCCACATTTCGATGCCCAGTGGAATGGTGTCCAGCCTTTGTTATTCCGGGCAGACACGATCACGCCACTCTCGACCAAGAAGCGCGCGATGTCGAGGTGCCCAAACATAGCAGCGAAGTCCAAGGAATTGTCGCCATTGTCGCTCCGACTGTCAACATTTGCATCTCGCTCGACCAGTAACTTTGCGATGTCGAGGTGCCCGCCGCCTGACGCGACATGGATTGGTGTGAAGCCGGTTCGGTCGTGCGCGTTCACATCAGCGCCACGGTCTATCAAGATCTGTGCGGGGCCAAGGTGTCCACATGCTGACGCATCATGCAGGGGTGTCCAACATCGAGTATCGCGTCCGTTCACATCAGAGCCACAGTCTAGCAATAGCCGTGTGATGTCAAGATGTCCAGATCGTGATGCCATGTTCAAAGAAATAAAACCTTCTTTGTCCTGGGATTTGAGGTCCGAGCCGCAATCTATAAGAAATCGTGAAACCTCAAACTTCCTGTTGTCACAGGAAAGGTGTAATGGCGTCTGCTGGTCCTCATTCCGCGCATCAAGGCTTGCGCCAGATACAAGTAACTGTTGCGCAACCTCACGATACCCATTTAGTGCTGCCACGTGTAGTGGAGTCCAGCCTTTATTGTCGGTGACATTCACGTTCGCCCCAGAATTGACGAGGAGCCGCGCGATCTCGAGTGATGATTGCTCCATGACATTATGCCCACCCTGTGATACTTTGTGGAGCGGAACCCTGCCCCAAATGTCACGCGAGTTGGGATCTGCCCCATTTTTTAGGAGCAGTGACGTGACTTCTATGTGTCCTTTGACTGTGGCGGCATGTAACGGAGTCGTGTGAGAACCGCCCCTGGTATTGATGAATACCATGAATCGTGCACGGGAAACGAGGCGCCGGACGAGACAACAGAAGACCCACAGAGCGGCATGTAACAGAGTTGTGAGAGAACCGCCCCTGCTGTTGATGTCCGGAGGATGGGAAAAGAGGAGCTGCTCCACAAGACCACCAAAACCGCACAGAGCGGCATAATATAGAGGCACAGCCTCAGGCCGCGTCGGATGTATCGAGGACATATGATTTCCCCAATGATTGTCTATATCATATAGCCAGACCCATGCCGCAAAATGTGGCTTTGTTGGATTAAAGAGACGTTCAATTACCGCCTCAATGTGTGATGATACGTTCCTAAACCGGGCATGGTCGACCCAGTGTCGAGCCGCATACAGGGCGAGGGGAAAGTGACCTATGACATTTCTGTCGATTTTGTCATCGAGTCGGAGGAGGACACTGAGGCCAGCATGTGCAAGAAGCGTATGGGCAGGTTCGGGAAGAATGTGATAGCATGAAAGGCATTTGTCCGCGGTCGCAAGGCGACCCGATGTCAAGAATTCCTTGGCTGAAAAATGCGAGAATTGTACAACTTGATGGCCTTCCTTATTGACGATCATGATGAGACTGGAGCATGCAGACAATACTGCTTCTTCCGCATCCAATGGCCGTAAATCTTCGTTGAGTGAGGGAGCCACTGTCGCGTCAAACTGAATTGCAAGAATCTCCGCGAGCTCCTTAACGCGAAGTGGGCGAATGGACACGGAGAGGCACTGGAATAGACGTTGGGCATATTTTCGTTTCTCCTTATCGATCCCCAGCAATGCCTGCTTGTATGTCTCATCCAATGTCTCTGGTAGGCCAGATAGAGCACTCCGAATGCTGGCCGGATAACAGCGGCGAAGTCTGTTAAACTGGCAGACGACCCATCTGAACCTATGTGATGACGTGAGCGGTCGATGTGAGGGACTATCGCCATAATTACAATTTACATGCCGTCCGCTTTCTCAGAAAGCACCTCAACGACCAGTTCCTTGTCATTGTCTCTCCAGCTCCGCATCTTCCTGTCCGAATGGACAACAGACTTGATATACTTGACTATATCTTCCTTTTGTCCACTCTCGTCGTGAAGGGAAATTTGGAGTGGTTCCAAAGGCTCGAAAGTCTTTCGGATGTCAATTTCTGGACGGCTCGCCACGCACAGGTGGAGGTTCGAAAGTTTCAAGTCAACAAGTTCCTGAACAAGCTCCAGAACCTCTTCACGAGTAGACGGCGTCCCAGATACGTCAGGGCATTCGTCGAGAGCGTCGACAATGATATAAATCGGTCCCTGTCCTGGCAGGCTCAGCATGTCTTTCAAGCACTTTGTCAGCGTGCTAGTAGTGGGCCTTCGTGTTCTACTTGCATGGTCTGAATATAAACGGGAGAGGACTTTGTAACAAGAATCCAATTCTATAGAAAGTTGGGAAACGAAAGAGGAAAGGAGGCCATAGCGGTCTTGTTTCTTGACATCCCGAAAATCGAAATAATAGTAGGCCATCGTGGCCAATCCAGCAGCACGCATGCCCTCGATGTCCTGAATGACCGCGGATCTGGACAGTAATTTAATTCGTCTCCAAGTCAACCAATGAGGTAATACATACAGAAGTGTACTTTTCCCAGAACCCGCTACAAAATTAGTTAGTCCTCAATATGAGTCGCGCGCTGACAGAAAACCATACATTTCCCGTGGATCCACAAGAAGGACCCTGTCCTTTTCCATTCTATTAACGCATCACTCTCAAAGAACCACAAGGCGGTTCCAGTGTGATGCGCTTTCCAATTGAAGTCATGATTCGTTGATGGGTCGGGAGGGGAAAGCCAATGTTGGACATCCCTTTGCAACTGATCACCTTTAACATACAGTCAGTCTCGTCAACGAAAGGTAGAAGTAAAGGAATAACAAACGTTTCATCTTATTCATTTCACTGAGCATCTGGTGAAGGGCGACTACGACCCCAATGAACACAGAATATACTTATTCGTCGTGAGACACTAACCCAGTGCCTGTCGAATGCTATCTGTCGACACCTTGCCATCTAATATAACAAGCACTTAGAAAAATATCCAAATCATGCAAACTTTGCATACCTTCCATAACTACCCCCACGTTACCTACAAGACCATGGACCACACCCAAGGTTTGCGTGGCAGTCATCCGAGCCTCGTCCTGGGTCAATCGATCTAATCTCTGCAGAACTGCCTCAACCTCGCTCTCCCCCAAGAGCTTCTTGGCAAACTTCTCTATGATACAGTGAGTCATGGGCAATGTATATGCGATGGTGCACTCACTGAACCGTCCTTGTTTGATCTGCTTTGTGGCCAGGGCGAGCACTGAAAGTAATTCGACCATAATTTTGATGATGATATCCGTCATCATCGTAGTAGGTGGGATCCTCGTATAAATCTTAAGACGCGTGATGAAATTCCCCAGGCATTCAAACAGATCAAGGACAGCGTCGTAACTTGAGGCGACCCCACTAGCAGCCTGGTACAGTCTTAGTTCACATGACCTGGTTGAAGAGCGTGTTCAAGGGACGTACAGCGAGGAGAACATCAATGCTCGTAAACACAGCCTTTGCCGGTGGGAAAGGGGCCTGACGAGGCTACGTTAAAGAGATTCACAGGGTGGCATGCCGCATGTGACACTCACCAGGCTGACTGCCTCGCCAAGAATCCCCGAAAGGGTATGAAGAACCTCCACCGCCGGGCTGAGACAGTTTATCAGTCTCCGATTCGCGCCACGATATTCTTTAAAGGCCTTCTCTCGTTCTTGGAGTAGTTAAAGGATGGCCTCGGGAGAATTTGAAAGCTTGATCTTCTCGGCGAAGGTATTTTTGGTGAGGTCTATTCCGGTTAGTTTGGCATAGTCTGCCAACGCTGTGACGATCAACTGAAAGTTAGAAGAGGGTGTCACTTGTCCAGTTAACGACATGATGGCAACGGGCAGTTCGCTGGCTCAGAGGGGATAGGCAGAGGGAAGGGAGAAAAGGGGATCACGAGTCGACGATAAGAGGGACGCACCACGCGGAAGCCTCAAGGCCGTGTCATCATGGGCAGCCCAACTGAAAAGGCGCTAACAATGACTGTTGTACGGAATACACCAGTGCACTTCATTTGCAAGTTCGTTTATTGAAGAAGCGTCCTGGATCAGGAGAGGTGCATAATCAACTATATTTCGCATCAACTTGCTCCGGGTTCATTTTCAAAGTTTGGCGTTTATCGGCAACGCAGCACAACAACTGACAAGGTTCTAATGGCTAAGCACTGTAATGGTACATACAGTCACTTGACTCACTTCACATGTACCAATCGTCTGACTCTGACCGTCAAGGAGAATGTCAAGGGAACGTGATCAGAACCCTCCGCTTCCCCATCATCTCCCCACCTTGCAACGCATGGAGGAAGTGAGTCTATTAGTTGTGCGCCTACTGTACCACCATTTAAACATAGTACAGTCGTACTGAACCCTCAGGCCTCAGGCCTCAGCGCTCAGCCACGCCGCTCCTCCACTGTTCCATACACTCGGTGTTCTTCTCAACTTTCTCAAGATGGTGTTCTTTTGCAGCTTGCGTGTTTCCCTAAAAGAATAATATCACATCATCTGCATCCCACTATCCAGACCTCCATGATCAGTGTCAATCTCGTCACCGTCATGTTCAAGGGCCAGTACGCCTTCACAACTGAGGATGCAGCAACCGAGGAAGAGGAAGTACTTCCGCGGCTTCAAACATAGAGAGTTGATGATAAATAGAGGGATTCGCAGATAGAGACGAAGCGTCTTCTTGCAGAAGAACCAGTGCGACGTGACCTTCGGGAACAGAGACAGCGGCACGGATGGAGTAAAACCCGACGGTTAAGAACGGACGTGACCTTTGGTACGTTACATATCACATGACGTTTAAAATTTTCGCGTGACATCTCCCTGCCTCTGCAACTTTACTTGCACAGCCAGAGCGCCAGTTAGGAAAGTGACAAAAGTGGCCAGACATCCAGCGTCTATTCAGGAGACGCTGGACGTCTGGCCACTTTAGCCTATTCCCGTATTGGGCAATGCCTACGAAATGTGGGGTATAGACAAGATCATTGCGGCTCTCGAGCACGATCAAGAGCACGATTATCGCATATGTATACAGCGCTTTCCAAAATCACAATCGGAAAACGTCGTGGCAGCAATGCAGTAGCACTGACATGTCTGGTGCTGCACACCAGAGATCAAACAGCACCAGTCGCTCCCGCTTCATTTTAGGTGGAACAGTACCTCCCTAGTCGGATGGCGTTCCATTTTTGGGAATTGGGATTACCGAAACTACTACTTACCCTCTTTCAACTTGTCAGCCTTACTAGACTATGGAGGATTCCTCAATCCGGGTACATTTCACCCGAGGCGACGGTTGCTGGTCTCTTCGAGTCAGTATAGACCACGCTTGAACGTCTCCTCATTGAATTCGAATCCCATCGATCTCGCCCTGACCGGAAAAGCCGACGTATGCCTCCACAGACACGCCCTCTCCTCCCGCTCTCACTATCTTGCATTTTAAAGGGGCCCGCCAGTATTTGGAACACGTCGTGGCCTGCCAGGCCTGGATCGATGGCTCTTTACTCAACAAGTTCAAGTTGGCGATAACGTTCTTCCATCGACTGATATTCAACACCCCGCAATTCACCCAGCTCATCAGTCGCACGTCAAATATCAAGGCACACAATGGAGCACTGGCACGTGTGGTCGTTCCCATTAGGGGACGTTTTGGTCACACTTCTGATGTAGTGCTCGAGATAGGAATATCTCAGATTGGCAGCTTTCATATCTAGCGCAGCTCCGCAGCTCACACTTTCTTCAGGCTCTCGTTCCTCAGAGGAACGCCTCCAGGTCGTCATCATCATTGGGGATGGATATCCACGGCTGCATGTTGGAGCGCACACACTTGCTCTAAACATCGGCGGTGGTTGCTCTATAGTTGAGTGCTTCTTTCGATCTTCATGCCATTGCACATCTCTATATTCTTGTCATGTAACTTACTGACCCATTTTTTCTCTTGTCTGCCTATACAGTATCCCCCGTTATTTATTTTTTGGCTTGTCAGGAAGAATACCCTTGTTTGCGGAACGATGTGTCATTTTCGATTGCGTTTGTTATTTATTTCCGCCAGCTGTTACTTGCCCACTCCCGTTAGCGGTCTGTGGTCTTTTTTTATCATTTTTATTATCTGCGTACCAGGTTACGGAATGCAATGTCTATACCTCATTCGACACAGTATGAACTCGTGCTCGCTGTCTGCTACTTTTTAATAATTGCATCTTTTTATCCCGATCTTTGGGAGGCCGTTGTTTCCTGATGCACGTGAGGCGCGGAGGTCTCGGAGGTCCACGGTGCCCTGCCCTTGAGCAGCACCAAGTAGGTTGATCAAGTAGTGATATAGTGATACGTCCAGGGCATTCTGTACATAGCCTATGTGTACGGCGAAGTGAACACCCGCTCGCCAAAGGCTGGTGCTAGTCCAAAGACTTCGAATTCTGATAAAATCCTCCAACATCAGGCCTGCATCAGGCTCAAAACGACGACTACATGAGAAAATGTTCTGGCGGTTATATGCGCGCTTATGTTTTCGCGAGGCGGTGCTGACATCCTCTCCCACAACCCGCAACCCAACGTCGTCCTCCTCGCTCCCACCGTTATGTTTCACACCAACCCTACTGCCACATCGTCCTCCAACTTCCAACAAATATTCAATAATGCCTTGAGAGCATATCAAAGTCGCACAAAGAAGGACCTTCTTGCCCACCCACTCGCCGCCCAACTCCAAGCCTGCGACTCTCCCAGTAGCATTCTCGTTGTGCTTCAACAGCAAGTTCAAGAGCTCAATCGATCTCAAAATAACGATGAACGGCTGACCAAATGGTTGGACCCGACCGTCAATGTCCTCTATGCGTTTTCTGAAACCCTCGGAGAAGGTGTTAGCCTGGTATGTTCCATAACACGACCTCGTGAGATCTGTACCATTTAGTGCATTTTTACAGGTATTTTCGCCTGCCAAAGTGATATTTGTGGGTGTCGGTGTCCTCCTTTTAGTTTGTATCATTCCTAATGCCTTCGCGCATGCCATTTTAATACCAACATCTTACAGGCGGCAAAAGATGTTCGTGCGGGCCACGACGCTCTTATTGACATCTTCGAACGCATGGAAGCCTTTTTTCGACGGCTCGAAATCTACACCGAGGTGCCACCAAATCAAGAAATGGTGAATACCATCACGACAATAATGGTCGAGGTTCTCAGCATTCTTGCGATTGCTACAAAGGAACTTAGGCAAGGCCGAACGAGTAAGTGCTTGCTGTACAAATATTTCACTGTTGATGGAATTCTTTTCAGAAAAATATCTAAAGAAGCTGATCGGAAGGACTGGGATCGAGGATGCGTTGAAGAGGCTAGACAAGCTGACCCAAGAGGAGGCTCGAATGGCCACTGCACAAGTTCTGAAGGCCACGCATACTGTTGATGAGAGAGTGAGGGAAGTCACGGATAAGGTGATTGGTGTCGACGATCGGGTGGCTCGAGTCGACGATAGGGTAGCCAGCGTTGATGAAAGAGTGAAGGTCGTTGATGACAAGGTCGCCGAGGTCATTGATGGTACGCGATACATCTTCAATCAATCTTTAAAAAATGTTTAGTCCAATGCGCATAGATGGAAAACAGGCAAAGGTAGTCATTCAACAAACAGCCACTGATGTAGATCAAATGAAACGTTCGTCGTCCCCAAACCGCATTGATATGAGATATGCAGGCTCAAGCATCCTCACAGGGAATCAATTACGACACGATCTTCGTAGATGGCTCTCTCCATCAGATCCGTCAACGAATCATAACATTGCCTGTCGTGCTCATCACAAGGGGACCGCAAACTGGTTCTTTCAAGACAGCATATATAATGAATGGAAAACGACACCTTCGCTTCTCTGGATCCATGGAAAACGTGCGCCTCTGTCCCACTTCCTACCCAACACCGCCTGACAGCATCTTATGTGTAGCTGGTTCGGGAAAGAGCATTCTATGGTTTGTGGTCCCCCTTTACTCTTTCTGTCAAAGATGACTGATATTGTTTATCATTTTCCAGTTCTACAGTTATCCAAGATATCCAAGTCATGTGCGATGCCGATCAAGCCTCGATGGCTTATTTCTATTTCGACTTTCGGGACATCAGCAAACAACACTGGCGTGACCTCATCCCTTCCCTTCTCACCCAACTTTCTGCACGCTCGGGTCCTCGTTGCGACATTCTATCACGCTTTTATAATGATCACGACGGCGGCGCGCGACAGCCTACTGATGACACTTTGACACAATGCCTGAGAGAGATGCTCACACTGCCAGATGAACGTCCAGTCTACCTAGTAATGGATGCCCTTGATGAATGTTCCAACGTCTCTGGGATTCCATCACCTCGTGACCAGGTTCTTCAGCTTGTGAAGGAGCTTGTTGGCCTTCACGTTCCGAATCTCCATGTATGTGTGACAAGCCGCCCAGAAGTTGACATACGAGATGTCCTCGACTCTCTTTCCTCTCGCCGAGTATCCCTCCACGATCAAAGCGGACAAAAGAAAGATATCGAGGACTACGTTAGATCGGTTGTTTACTCGGATTCGGAGCCAATCATGCGGCGATGGAGGAAGGAGGATAAAGATCTTGTGATTGAGACACTCTCTGAACAAGCTGACGGAATGTAAGTTAATCGATTTACGTGCATAATACCTGTTTAAATTGTCAGACAGGTTTCGGTGGATATTTTGTCAGTTGGAAACCCTACGTTACTGTCTTCCACCGAGTGTCCGGCGCACCCTCAGGGAATTACCGGAAACGTTGGACGAGACATATGAGCGTATACTGAAGGAAATCAAGAAGCCGAATAGGGGCCACGCTCGACGTGTATTGGAATGCCTGGTTGTGGCGACCCAGCCTCTTCGTGTTGCGGAACTTGCGGGGGTCCTCGCCATTGACTTCGACAATGTGGAAGGGATCCCAAAGTTGAATGCGGATTGGCGATGGGAAGACCAGGAGCACGCCCTTCTGATCGCATGCTCGAGTCTGATTGCTATTGTCGAAGCCGGGGATTCGCGGGTTGTCCAGTTCTCGCATTTTTCGGTCAAGGAATTCTTGACCTCGTCTCGCCTCGCTACTGCAAGTGGAGAGGCCGCGGATTATCTTATCGATTTGGAGCCCGCACACACGACGCTGGCGCAAGCCTGCCTAGGCGTGTTGCTACGAACCCACTATGATGTTGACGGGCACACACCCGCGGACCATCCGTTGGCCGAATACGCTGCTCAGCACTGGACTACTCATGCACAATTCGCGGATGTGTCTTCACAGCTACAGAAGGGGATGGAGTATCTCTTTGACCCCGACAAACCACACTTTGAGGTGTGGCGTACGCTATACGATATAGATACCAAGTATGGCACCGGTCCCTTAAGCTCGTTCAAATACTTCGGCAGCACTGCTGCGGCTCCTCTTTACTACGCAGCACTCTGTGGATTCCGTGATCTTGTAGAGCACCTAATTATCAAGTATCCGCAGGACGTGAACGCTAGGGGGGGTTGCTATGTGAGACCACTGGTGGCGGCATTGGCAGGGAGGCACTTCCAGACGGCAGAATTCCTTCACCATAACGGTGCCGACCCGCGCTGCCAAGGCAATCTAATGATGACCCCATTGCATTCCGCAACCGAACTTACTGAAGATGGAGATCTCGAGGTGGTCCAGAAATTAATCGAGTACGGTGCTGACGTCGACGCTGCAGATCGCCAGGGTTCGACCCCGTTACATTATGTAACAAAATGTGGTGCCACTGTCCATCGATTACTACTGGAGCACGGTGCCGATGTCAATGCGCGGAGAAAGAACGGCTTTACCCCATTGCACATTGCCTCGATCTTTGGAAAACTGGAGGTAGTACGCCTACTGCTCGAGCAGGGTGCTGATGTGAAGGCAGAGGACGGTCGCGGAAGGACCGCATTGCAGGTTGCGGAGGGGTCCGGGAACGAGGAAGTCCAGAAATTACTACTGGAACATGGAACCGAGTGAAAACACGTGTTTACTATGAGTATGTTAGTTTAGATACATGTCTAATCTCTGGGTCGGTAGAAATCACATTTCTCTCTGGTTAACGGTTGGAACTGGTGAAGTCACGTGCCGTTACATGCTCTCCCAGCTTGCTCCCCAGTCAAATTTTCGAAAGTGACAACAGAGAGGAAACAGACCGCCGGAAGAAGGTTTTGAGGGACGTCAAAGTTTATGACACACGTGCAAAGGTGAGCCCATGTGTCCATTGCCTCCATTTTCTGAAGTGGGCCTGGGACACTTAGGCGGAAGTAATCTTGGAACTTGAAGGAATGAAGACGAGCAAAGCATTCAGCCCTACAATGGCATGTGCACTCTGCCGCCTTCTCAACGTCTCAACACCCACTCCAAGCCTGAGAGGGACCCTTTGTCGAATAGGCTGCCAGAACCCGAGCTCCCCCCCTTCACCTGCATTACCTACAGGACCCCTCCATACATTTACACCTACGTGAAGGCTTTTGAGGTAGTTCTGGAGAATTTCAGACCTAACGTTTCACAAGACCTGATCGTCGTCAAAGCCGAGGCTCTGCATGGATGACGGCGCGCAAACGCCTACTCAGCGTGCGCGCGTACCCGGCGGCGACTTTGACGTCCTACGCACTCAAGGTGACGATGCACGCGATTCGTTCCGCCCGAAACTACCTGTTCTCCCTGCCAGAAGAACATGGCTTCAGCAGATCACAGCCCTGGAGAGCTTCCGCCCCGCGTCATTCTCCACAAGTGAGCCGGAGAAGGGACTCGGACGCGTCTCCTCCTCGGGCGCTGGCCGCACCGACCCACTAGCGCGCATCCGCCGCGCAGCGCTGGACGTGCTCATCGTCCCTGCGCGAACTCAAGGAGAAGCGCGCGTGTTCCGCTGTTAGATGACGCGTATGATGCAACCGGCGATCGTCGCCTGCAGAACTATCCGATGGGCCCACTGACGCGTCGTTCTCCGTCTCAGTCATGCGCGTGGGTGGCTGGCGCGAGTCTATGTCTGGGACGAGCAGGAAGACGACATCACAATGTCGACGAGGAGAGCGATCGCATGCCGCGGGAGTGGTGAGACGAACGACTCGTGCTGGGTAGCGGGTGGCTCTACAAGCACGATCTCAAGATTGACAAGCTTGGAGGGTGTTGTCGCGCAGTATCTCGACACCGTTCATGAAGTGCCGTTTGGCGGGAGGACGGGCGATGTCAGAGGGTGGGCGTCCGAGTAGGTGGTTTGCAGGGAGTAGGGCTGGCGGTCAGGTGTACCCCTACCTAACTCTGACTTCAACGTGTCCCCCGTGGAGACACTTGGATCTGCGGGCGTGCTGGACTCCATGCAAGATCTTGCTGTCACGGAGGAGCAAGACGCCCTTGGGACCCTTACAGAAGAACATGACGACGTCGATGGCGATGGCCGCGATGATACATCCAGCTTGGACGACGACGATCTTCCACAGTGGGCATACATAGCGTAGCGCATTCCCAGAAGGTGAGCACCATCGGGCCCATCATTGTTCGTCGCGTTGCTTCCTACATCCCTTTATCTCACTTGCCCACCCGCAAGACCGAACATTTCTGAACGCTTTATCGTCAGGTTAACTGTTCTGCGTCGCGTTCAACATCGATGAGATAGTCCGGGAAGCTCTAGGGTATGTCAACGATGACTCGATCCACGATATACTGTAGTCGCGCTCGAAGATGCGCCCCCTTCGTCCGCGGTAGACCGTTCGCAGGCAGCAAAAGCTGGACGTTTACGCGCGGACGACTTGCGTCTCTGGGGCACGTACGTCCCCACTCCGAATTTCCCCCAATATAAATGGGCTCATGAGACTGTCGTCTGTTAATTCAGCGCCATGAGGCACCGGTATATGCAGCACATCATCTCCCCTGCCACACCGGATGTTCCAACGTTGAAACCGAACCAGACGGCAGCTGAACCGGCACCGGCACCGGCACCATCCCCGTCAACGCCCGCCGCCAAATCGTCGGGGACCGCTGATCTTTTTTGATGCACGTGTCGTGCGCATCAAGATGACCGTTGGGAAGACATGGGCAACACCCGTTCTGCTCCGGCCCGACGCGAAAAACCGAATCTGTAGGTATCAATCGTCCCTCGGGTTCTCAAAAAGCCTTCTCGCGAGTATTTTCTCTTTGTTTCGCTTCCCCAGTCGCGCTGTCTGTGTGTAAAGCCCGTCTTTCACCTTTGCCTCTTGCCTCTTGTCCAGGCCCCACGTGTCTCGTTCTCTCACACTGCACCCTCCATCCCCCTCTCCCCTCGCACCTCTCGCCGCGTCATCTCTCCACCCTTTTCTCTTACGACGAACTATACTTAGTCTCGCGGCACCACATATCTACACCAAAATAATGATGACTGTCGAGCCTAGTCCCAGTAGTAATGCGCATTAAGAGGTGTGATGAGAGTACGCCCCTTAAGCAAACAGAGACAATCGCCAGCGCGACGCAGCAGGCTGTAAGGTCGAGCTTAACGTTGTCCTAGCAAAACTTACGGATGATGGGGGGAAAGGGGTGTATTGCAGAAATCTCCCGACCTCCCAGAGTCCCCACCCGCAACGCACAGGGGAAGTGAGTCAATTGCTTCTGCCCCTACCACCATTTAAATATAGTACAGTACAGTCAGACTGAATCCTCAGCCACGCCTGCCCTCCACTGCTCCATACGCTCAATGATCTCCTCAACTTTCTTGAGATGGCGTTCTTTTGCAGCTCGCGTGTTTCCCCAAAAGAATAACATCACGTCATCCTCATCCCACGTTGCCTGGCCGTCCGATTCCCCTGTTCCAGCTCCCGCTGTAGAACTCCTCGATGGTCTTATTGGTGCTTGGACAGGCGCACTTGGACGAGGAGGGTTGGCACGGTCCTTAAGGACCTCCGTACCATGCCCCCAGCATTTGATGGCTGCAGCACCGTAAGTGTAGTGCAGTAAAAGGTCCGACGGTTTGGGCTTCTCAGTATTTCTCTTGAAAGTAGCATCCCTATTGTTTGGAACTATGGTTGTTATTCCTGGTTCTGGGACTACCAGCCATTGCAACGTATAACGGCTACTAGTCGGATAGCTGACATCTGCGTACACATGTCGGTCGTCGCGTGGAGGGATGTCTTCGGGATTAAGAATCTGATTCGGAGTCTGAGGGTTGGTAGCGACAGGAGTCATTAAAGGGAGAAGCAGGGGGACAAGTATGACAAACCTTGAGAATAGCTAGGTGGCATAAATCGAATGCTGCGCGTATCGTACTGTATGCAAAGACGCCATTGCGGATGTCATTAATATCATTTAGTGTTGTAACATTCTCGCTGCAGTTTGGGCGATTCTCTACGATCAGCCGAAACCACTGAAATAGCCAAGTGATGGGAGACAATCAGATATCCTCCCAGAAGATTGTGGAACGTACCTCGGGACCCCGCTCAGGGGGAATAATATGTAAACGAGCTCCATAATCGATGACTCCTGTCCACAGACAACGAACATCACGCTCCAGCAATTTGGTGCTAAATTCATCACGGGTCTCCGTAAATTCCGAAAATACGCACTTCCTGGCCTTGATCACCTCGAGGTCGACGGCATGGACGAGATCTTCGTTAGACAGATAGCGTGCCGTCAGTGTCCGCGCACGTATGACAGAAATGGCATCGTAAAAGAAACGTACCCAGGGTCGCAGCCGGAACATAGTGGTATATCCACTGGTCATCCAGGCCTCCGTCAGTATTAATCTCGTCGCCGTCATGTTCAAGGGCCAGCACGCCTTCACAGCCAAGGATGCACCAACCAAGGAAAATGAGATACTTGCGGGGCTTCAAACAGAGAGAATTGATGATAGATAGAGGGATTCGCAGATAGAAGGACGATTCTCCTTCTTGCAGAAGAACCAATGCAACATGACCTTCGGGAACAAAGACGGTAGGAAAGTCGGAGCGGGATGGGGAAGCCATGACTACAGACTCCGAGTCGGAGCTCGAGTATGATTGGGAAGACATGATTTCAGACTCGGAGTGGAATGGAGAGAACTTTTTTTTTTTTTTTTTTTTTGAATCCGAATTTGTATTCCGCGGCGCGTACAACTCAGCACAGAGGCGGTCACGTGTGTAAAGACGTATTATGAATGTGAGATAGGGGGACCCTTGGGTAGGGGCAGTAGCCAGCGCGAGCTGGCCATAGGCAGCGTGTTATCGCAGGGTGGGGGTGGTCGTGTGTTGTTTCCGGCCGAAGCCATGCTCTCAATAGACTTCCTTAAATCATCCCGGTTCCCATCTCGCCCGCGGTTTAGCGCAGGCACCTGTCTCCTCTAAAAAGCGGAGCATCCCAAGGACGCGTTCCGGTTTGTCGAACAGTTGGGGGAGTGTTCGGGGGAGGCCGAAAGCGGTTAAATGCTTTCGGCGCGCGGCGGTATAGCGTGGGCAGTGCAGGAGCACGTGCTCGACGGTTTCAAAAGGCTCGCCGCATGGGCAGGCGATTTGTTCTTGGGTGTGACGGGGGTAGAACCTTTGGGTGTACTCCCCGATGAAAGCGTGTCCTGTAACGACGCGGTAAAATGTTGAGCGGGTGAGGCGGGAGAACTTATATGGAGAGAACATGTTTACAAGTACTGTTTAAGTTATACAGAGAGGAGTCAGGAGCCGAGAGTGAGCCGAGTCCGCGTGACCACGTGATTTCGGCGGGTTCGAGTTTGCGGAGAAGGCCTGTTTCCCCTACCTAAGGGTCCCACCATCTCATATTCATAATACGTCTTTACACACGTGACCGCCTCTGTGCTGAGTTGTACGCGCCGCGGAATACAAATTCGGATTTAAAAAAAAAAAGAAAAAAAAAAGAAGGCCTGTTTCACTTCAAACACGGGCGCACCTCAAGAACCATTTGGAGCATACGTACAAGTCCACAACTCAGACCACAGAAAAGTGCAATATAAGACCCAGGTCAGTCCGTTTGAAACTGATGCGTTAACAGCAGTGGTTATCTCCTGGTTACTAGTACGGGATGCCTATGACCGGTCAACTTGGGAAGGGGCCACGCACCAGGCTGACTAGATTATAGGTTATTATATATTTCACCTAATCACCGGGTCTTTCCCCACCGATAAGAGTCTGTTGGTGAGATATGCCATGATGTCATGACTTTCGTTATCAGCTTATCGTTGCTGTGGGTCTGTCCGCAACGTGGGCTCAATCAATCAATTTGACTTTTATTGGCCTCATGGCATTGGACGCATGGGCGGTTAAGAGCCTTCCTAGGGTCATGGAAATGTCAAGTGGAGGGCTGTGTAATAGGGTTCTGTTTCCGACTACCTCCGAGTCGTATAAAGCTGCAGCGGTGAGTGAATTCAAATCAATCTCCCCACCTTCGACGCTGAATCCTCACCAGACTACTAAAGTAACAAAGAAAGCCTCAAATAGCTTTGATTGAGAGCGTCCCGAACACCCAGTCTGCCCAGCATTCCCTGCCATTGTCCCGCCATCATTCCCTTTCCGCACTGCGTCGTCGATTATGACAGATGGCCACTTTGAAAGTTCATTGTCCGAAAAGCTAGCACATCATGGGGTTAGGATGGAATTTACTCAACGATGCCGATGTACGTTCATCTTTTGCACCATAGTCTGTACCGACAACTGACTAGTGCGATGCAGCCTGGGTGACAATTGACATGCTCCCTGACGTCGCCCTCTTAGAAATATTTGATTTCTATGTGGGTGGAGCGTGGATAGAGGCGTGGTGTACGCTGGTGCACGTATGCCAAAAATGGAGAAACATTGTTTTTGGGTCACCACGTCGACTGAAGCTGCGACTTTACTGCGAAGCCAGAACACCAGTGAGGGAGACGCTGGATGTCTGGCCACTCTTGCCCATCGTCATAAGGGTCTATGGCTACGAAATGTGGGGCGTGGATAACATCATTGCGGCACTCGAGCATAACGATCGAATATGTCAAGTAGAACTCATCGATATTCCAAGTTCGCAGATGGAAAAAGTCTTAGTGGCAATGCAGCAGCCATTCCCGGCCCTGACACGTCTGGAGCTTCAGCCCAGAGATGAAAAAGCGCTGGCCGTTCCCCCTTCATTTTTAGGTGGAACTTCACCACGTCTGCAGACGCTTACCCTGGATTGTGTCCTATTTCAGGGACTACCAAAACTGCTTTTATCCGCCCCTCACCTTGTTCGACTTTATCTTTACAGAATTCCTCATTCCGGGTACATTTCACCGGAGGCATTGACCACTTGCCTGTCCGCGTTGACCAGGCTGGAAAGTCTCGTCATTAGATTCGAATCTCCACTGTGTCGTCCTGACTGGAAAAGCCGA
Organism: Russula ochroleuca; assembly: GCA_015178965.1. Classification (NCBI taxonomy): domain Eukaryota; kingdom Fungi; phylum Basidiomycota; class Agaricomycetes; order Russulales; family Russulaceae; genus Russula; species Russula ochroleuca. Next base: position 515,737 of record WHVB01000015.1, read on the forward strand.
CGTCCACCTCCGCGGACACGCACTCTCCTCCCCATTCTCACTCTGTTGCAGTTCAGAGGAGTCAGTGAATATCTGGAGGATCTTGCAGCGCGGATCGACGCCCCTCTACTCGACAAGCTGGTGATAACATTTTTCCATCAGTTGATATTCGACACCCCACAAATCACCCAGTTCATCAACCGCACGCCAAAGTTCAAGGCACGCGATGAAGCACATGTAGTCTTTTCTGATTCGCACATTCGGGTCACATTTCCGCAGACGTTTGACGGCGCGCTCGAGTTGGGAATCTCGTGCAGTCAGTCAGATTGGCAGCTCTCGTCTCTGGCGCAGATCTGCAGCTCGTCCTTCCCTCAGGCTCTCATTCCCGCGGTGGAACACCTCTACATCCTTAAGCATAGATCTTCGCAACTCCGTTGGCAAGACGACATCGAGAGCAGCCAATGGCTGGAATGTCTACATCCATTTACCTCCGCGAAGGGCCTCTATGTATCCCAAGAATTCGCGCCGCGTATTGCGCCTGCCCTGAAAGAGCTTGTCGGGGAAGGTGTGACAGGAATGTTACCCACCCTACAGAATCTTTTCTTGGAGGAGCCACACCTATCGGGACATGCCCAGGAAGCCATTGGGCAGTTTGTTGCCGCACGGCAGCTCGCTAGTCAACCCATTGCCGTTTCTCGTTGGGAAAGAGAGTAGTTTGAAGATTGATAAGTGCTCTTTGTTTCTATCCCATTTATGTTTGGGCGTCATCTGCTTACCAGTAGCCATTATTCTTGATTGTTTGGTCTGAGACACCAGCCACTTTTTTTTTGACGTCATGATGAACAGATTCATCTGTATGATACCTCATTTGTATGATATCTTGTATAGGATAAAGACCAATTAATGTCGGACAGTAGACGAGATTCAGCGCGCTGCTTGGTCAGGAAGTCCGCGAAGTCACGTGTAGCGAGGCAAGACGCTTCCTCTTGCCACGGGCGTTGTTGCAGGATCAATCGACTTTTTTGGAGCCAGAATGATACAGTTTCGACACAAGATCTTGTCGTGGCGTCGCCCTCCACGTCCGTGAAATCCACACTTGGCGTGCTTGTTCCCGATATTTCGAGTGCTTTGTTCCGGGGTCATTTTTGGCGTTTGTCTCCAACGCCCTGCTGCAGCAACACTTGTGGCGGAACAAGGTTTCTACGGTGCATAAGGTTACCTCACGCGTACCAATGTCATGGGATCACCATTCTCTTTGACGGCCAGACACCTGAGACACGTAGAATGTTGTCATTTCAGTTGTGCACTGGCATGTTCTCTTCCCCCAAGCCCTTGGCAGTGACACCACAGTTGATTGTTACACCCGTTGAATTGGGTTGCAGCATAGTAGATCGAGCGTCCCGTTACTGGATTCAAGCTCTTCTATACCCCGAGGATTCTATGGTGCTTGGGCAGGCTATTTACAATGCAAGCTTTCAATTTTATTTCGCTGCCCCAGATCTTAGTACCTGCCGAACACATATGCGTTTCCGAGTTTCTCTCCTAGAAACCGCTACGCACTCGTTTCGATTACTATCCGTTTCCTTGGACTTTGCCGCGTTCCAGTAATGCCCAGTATTTCGTTTGGTCGCTCTAAAGTTAACCTCTCCCACAGTCCCACTGACCACGCTAAGAAGTTATCTGCGGCCTGCTGTCGCTGGCGTTTGGGCATCTCTTTGTCTTTGCTCTGAACTCCTTCCCTTCTGGCTTTCTTATTCAACGCTGGACATAACATTTTTTGGTACTTTGTCTCCGAGTCGGGGTATAAAAACCCCACTCCTTCGCTAGCAATATGCAGGTCGTGAATTGGCGGACGTCTCTTTACGCAGCGCATGCGATGTCCTTGCACCATTGTAAAAATGTAAGGACTACGCATGCGCATACAACTGCGTGCTGGAATGCCACCGATTGAAGCTAGCCGACGCTTACTGTGACTAGCGGCGTATCTGCATCTGTGCATGCCCACAAAACGACTTGGGCCACAACCTACAAATAATCTAGCCATGATACACAACTCACTACTCTCGATCTATCCAGCCTGACTCGGAAGTCGGTGTCTGCGTACAGTGCGTAGTACTACTGTACTTGTGTATCATTTTCTTCTGCCTCGTGTCCGCGTCCACGATACCTATTTGTGGCGTCCCGTGGCGTTGCTCTCCCCACATCATTCTCATCTCAGTTCAGTAATAAAAGCTTTTCTTTGATCGACGAGATGTCTCGCGCCCCTTGCACGCAACACGCTAAGACCGTACGTACATTGCACTCCGAGTTGATTCCGTCCCGTGTTCCGCGGTTCCCTCGTTGCCCCGTTAGCCGCCTCTGGCTCGCTGCCTCTTACCTATTCTCTAAACCTGCCCTTCCTCACACCCCTCATTTACGTCTTCCCCTTGGGACGGAACCTTCATACTTGTACCAAACCCTACGCTGTGTGCGCAGATCGCGATCCTTATTCGTCACATGTACATACAAGGCTGCCATAGAATGGACAAGGAAAAAAAGAGGGGCTATTTATTCATTATCCTTTCCCCAACCGTGCTCGATTTCTCGCCGACCAGATAGGACACTGACGCAATTCGGCGGTTGTCGGCAACTTGTCGTGCAGGTGTTCTTTTTTCTTTTTCAAGACCGAATTTATACTCCGATGCACATGCAGTCAACGACGCTGTCGCCGTGAGACATTACGACTAAAGTAGGCACGGGGGAAGTCCGTTAGGAGGGTGGAGTAAACACAATCGAGTCACAAAAGAAACCAACTGGAAGCAGGACTGTCGAATGTGGCAGAGGATATACTCACCCACATTCGATAGTCTTGTTCCCAATTCTTGCCTCCCTCTGCGATCACAAAAACCTTCGGGCAGGGCTGTTTCTTGCACAGCCGGAATCAACGGACGGGGAGGGGCGAGCGGGCCGCAGCGAAGAGGGAGAGGCCCCGCGGCCGACAGGCTCAAGCTTCCAGTTGTTGAGGACGATTGATAATTTGGATCCGAGATAGATGAATGGTTAGTTGTTTTTGGTACCATGCCAGCATGCCAACAGAGTGTTTTCCTATCCGGAAATGGATTTTTCAGAGGAAAAGTGTACCGTAATATTGTTGTGAATAACCGATTCATTTCGGACTTTCGCTCTCCCACCCCCCATTTAGCGCACCGATGGACTGGTCGCTGCTCGCCTCCTGAGCAAGGGCATTTGCGCAGCCTGAGGGTCGGTCCAGACAGTCCGTCGCGTATGTTATCAGAAGTCGTCGGGGGGTAAACCGATATCGCTCAGGCATCGGCAGTCGCTGGCCAAAATGTTACTGTGGAGAGACCCCATTCCATCTAGATCTATGACGAAGCAGAGAACCAGAGCGAGAAGCCATGTAATCCGCTTTGGCGAAGAACGGGGGCACCCCCTTCAGTGCCTATGAAAGAATGTGTCGTTCCGAGGTGTCGTCCCAAGGTACAGAACAGAAGAGCCAAGCGAGATTCAAGATCTTCGTTTTTTCGACGGGAAGCGCTCACAAACGATGCGGGGAAAAACGTTGCTGGCGCACCTTTTTGTCATTTTTTTTATGGGCGCATTAATAAGGAAAAGTAAGCATGCAGTGCTTAGTGATGATGATGGGCGCACATGGCTGCTGAAATCATCGTCAAGTTAGACCGGAGATGTGAACGAGGCGTTCTAAGGGGGATACCGTACAGGGCAGTTCTGACAAAGCAGAACGAAGCTTGAAGATTCGGGTCACTCGGTGATTCGGTCTCGGGGGTGGACAAACGGGCAAGTGCCAGGGCAAGAGATGATAAAAGAAGAGACGGAGTGTGTTACTTTGAGTACTTAAAAAGTCGAGGGCGGAGGCAAGCAAGGCACCGTTCGGGGTTCTCCAAATTTGCCGCATAACAGACCTGGTCGACCTCGATTTCTCACAGATCTCACCTTTTCACCTCTATATGAACCCGTGAAAGCCATTCCACTCCAAAGGTAAAAAAAGGTGCGATATCTCCCGCCGTCTCATTAACCCTCCTGTCCTCTCGCATCTCACCCGAATACGAAACATGTCGTACCTCAGGCGAACACGACCCAAGTCCATATCCTTTTCCGACCCTCAGCCAAGCCCGGCGGGCCCTGACCATCTCACCACGACGACGACCTTCTTCACCACCACTACCACTGGCATCTCCCATTCGCGACGCAACACCTCGCCTACTACAATCCGCAACCGCGCATCTTCATCTTCATCCGGCCAGGGCACCCAAACTCGCAGGCGCGCGTCTTCTGGTACAGCCGCTGCTATCCCGAGTCGGCCTTTCCTCTTCACACCATCCTCCCCGCCCATCGTGCGTCCGCGCAACTCCGCCGTGACTCCCACCACCACCACCACCGTCACCACCGCCTCCACTGTCGCCACCCTGGGTCCCCCACCGCCATACACGCCATTTCCCCTCGCCACCAAATCACGCTCCTCCCCGCACATCTCCCAGCAGAACATCTCGTCCGCGGCGTTCCTTGTGCAATACACGCACGCGCAACCCCGCATGCGTCCCGCGCATGGCGCGTCCTCGGACAGCGAGTCCGAGCCGGACCACGCCCATGACGACGAAGGCGAGGACAACGTGATTTTTACCACCGCGAAGCAGCAGCCCGGACTCGGACACGGGACTGCCTTTCGCTCGCGCATCCTCCCTCGACACTCAAAGGGCATCACTACTGCTCCCGGGCAGCTCGGCGCAGGCGAGACGGAGACGGAGGCAGATGAGCCAGTGAGTACATGTCATTTTTACAGTTTTCTGATCGAAAATTTTAACAGAGGACTTTCATAATCAGCCAAAACATTTACCGACGGCACGGATTGTGCCCGTTTCTGGACCGTTGGTGCCACCAAATACTCTGGAGCAGGTCATCACGCCGCTGCTGTTCGAGGCGTCCCGTCTGCTCTCCATCGTGCCAGCCATATTCGGAGTGCTGTACAATCTGTTCAATGCGTGGTATGCGCCCTTAAATGGCAAAATTGCGCCCATTGATTACGTTGTCTCTGCATTTTGGGTACGCCACACTGATAAGCGTTTTTCCTTTCGAACGCACCTCACGACAGATCGCGTCTAGGCCGCACTCACAGGATATCAATGCCTCTGCCTGACGACCGGCCTGTTCCAGAGATGGAAAGTGTACTATCCTCCGTTATCAACCCTGATCCGTTTGCTGGCGCTACAGGCTATCTGCTGGCCCGCGACACATTTCAGCCTGACCCTCATCGGGCACGAAAAGCGGCCAGTCATTTGTTGGGCTGCCATCGGTAGCTTCACCTGTTGCTCTCGGGCCGTCCAGTTATGGGTGACGAGCAACCTCTGGTGGGAGACCAGTGGGGGCAGTGAGAGTTGGCGGCTCAAATTCGGTGGGCGATGGGGTGGGAGGCGGTGGGACTGGACCGAGGTGATGACCAAGTGCGGATTCCCGATGGGCGTATGCTATTTTGCAATGGCCTGGGCCGAGGCGTTGCGCCGCGAATTCAGCGGGTGCTGACATCGCGCTCCACCACCACCCCCTTCCACACCTTCGCAGCGTTTAGCACCCCCGTTCCTGCGGCGTGCACCCCCGGTGCACGCCGCATCCAATTCTGTTTCGCCTGGATTGGCGGAGTCGTGGAACAAGTGATAAGCCCCGATGACCTGGGGTTCCTATCTGCGTGTACCCTTTTTTTCCGGCACTGCTTGCCGGATCGGGATATGATGGCTACTTCTTCCTCTTATCGTTTATGGGCTGTTTGTTCTGTTGGGACTTCATGTGTATGCGAATCGAGGTTCAAATTGTAACTTGTACATTTTAATTCTTTGATACAACGACATCATAGATGATCACTGTCTCTCTTTACCTCTAATTTATTAACCTTGCCATCAAGTTCCATTCAATGTCAAGTTAAGTCTGTTATCATCGTCAGACGATCTTCCGCGCGCGTACCTGGCCAGTCTTTCTAGACACGTGATCTCGAGATCCCACCCCCTATTGCTTCCGAAGAGGTCTCGAACAACTAATCGCTGTCCTTGATGATGATCGCCTGCTTCTTGACTTCCTTCTCACGCATCTCGGCGCAATGACTTGAATCCCCCCCCCCCCCCCCCCCCCCCACCACCACCACCCCAGGGCCCGCACACGCAATGCACCATGTTAAACTTGTCATGTATCACCTATGTACTGCCCCGCGCAGTGGCCCGGCCCATAGCCCGAGGCCCAGTAGGCCCACCCCGATGCTGACGTGACGGCCCACCAGGTTTCTTTCTCCAGAAGAACGCTGCGCTCGTAGAGGGCGCTCATCTTGCATGGAGATGCGCTTCTCGCCAAGCGAAGATAATAGGACGGGTGGGAAGCTGTGGTTGCGCGAGTTCATTATGCGTAACTCGTGAATGCTACAGTAGCGCGCCGCTCACTCGCTGAAACACTTCAAGCTCTCACATGCGCTTGCACATCATATGACAAGTCAGACGACCAAAACTCACGGCGGTTTTGATTGCTTGGGCAAGTTGGGCTTGGGGATGCCCAATGCCCGTGCTGCACATCGCGCTATCTCTATTCTTTATCGAGAGGTCACGGTGGGCATGCGGGAGTGGCGGGGCGGCGGGGCCCGACCCTCAATATACTCGCTGTACGTGATGATACGTAAATTTTTATAATGTTCTTCCTCATTTGTAATTGCCACTTGCAAAACGTGGAAGGGACGAGGCGCAGCGCCATTTCATATACTGTAACAAACTTGAACTTACTGTATCGCCGAGTCTGGTGGGCGCAAATGACACGATTTCCAAATTTATGGTCTCGACTCTCGATTCCTGAGGGTCCGGAGCACGAAATGCCCCACTTTCCATGTTGATACAGCACAGCAATAGGGGCGTTCAAAGTAGCCACTTATTGGCCACTTATTGGCCCACTTATTCCTTACTTATTTGTGTTTTACTGCCAAAACTGCAATAAGTAGACAAAATAAGTAGAGAATAAGTGACAAATAAGTGCTACTTTGAAACCCCCCCCCCCCCTTGAAAAAGCCAATAAGTGACTTATTCCCTGGCATTCCTGAGTCCAGCAGACACTCGGCAACACCTACGGAGTTCAAATTGGACTTGGTCACTCGGATTGACCAACCCTAACCCTACTATGCATGCATAGGCCAATACTCACAAGTCATCTTATAGTTCTGACTCTTCTGAGTCACTCTCTCACACAAATTCACTAAAACTGTATTTATTGCACTACTATTTACAGACATACAATATATCTACTAGACAATTGCCTCTGTCTCGTGTTTAAGGCAAGGGAGGGCATCCTGCATACGGGTCGAGGTTCCCTGCGTGTGTGTCAAGGGCACACATCGAGGGTGTGCACACACTGGCATGTGGGAGTCGCAGTGTCCTGCATGAATGTCGAGCGTGTGCATGGGTGTTGAGTGAACAGATCCTGCATGCATGTGTGTCAAGGGTGTCTGCATCGAGTCATCCTGCATGTGTGCATGTGTTGAGGGCTCTGTGTGCAAGCTGAGGGCATCTGTGTGCAAGTTGAGGGTGTCTGTGTACATGTCGATGGTGTGTGTGGGTGTGAAGTCGGCCTGCATGCACGTTGCATCGATGGTGTGCATCAACAGTGGGTGTCACTGCTGCTTACACAACGATAACGAGTAGACTCAGAGTGATAATGACAAGGCTCTTAGCGGCCGCCTTCTAGCTAGAGGTAGGGGAACAGATGATATTGCCATCGTAAGACGGACAGGAGACTCAACTTAGCGACTTAGGGTCACAGTTGAGTCGTACTTATACTACTACAGAGGTACAGGGCACAGGGTAGGGAAACACGACAATACAGGGCTGCAAGTCACGTACATAGGGGCTGAGTCACAAGGCGACTCATGTAGTCCGTCCACATCAGGTGAGGCATACACTAATATATACTAACCGCTCCTACCACTACTCCGGGTCATCCAGCTCCATTGGGTCGTCCGCACGGCTGATGTCCCCATCGATCGAGGGGGGGAAGTCCCAGGGTTGAGGGGACGGTAACATCACCCTTCGGTTAGATGCAAGCATGGCCACGCGTCGTGTAGCGGATGATCCCCCCCGCGTGGCACTGGTTGTGGCAGTCGGCGTCGTTGCCTGCGAGGTGGGCGAGGGTCTCCCCAGCATTGGCTGCGCGGAGGCAGCGGCGGCAGTTAGCGAGGGTGTTGCAGGTCTCGGCTTCCTCGGCTTCGAGGGCTCGGATGCGGGCGGCGATGTGGGTGAGCTCGGTGTCGACGTGGTGGTAGCAGCATATGTCCGTATAGAGGCCCCAGTCCTGGGTCATATCCTGGACTTCCAGTGCGAAGGCATTGAAGATCTCGGAGTCCCCATCGATGGCACAGAGTAGCCACTTGGGTACGGGCGGATTGGCGATGCCGATGTTCGAACTGGGCTGGGCGTAGACCTCTGTAGTGAAGACAGGGTCGCCAGGGCCTCCCAGGGTACCGGCGGCGTGGGGAATGGGGCCATCGAGAAGCTGGATGTAGGGGGCGATGTGGTGGTTGTTGGTGCCGGCTTGGAGGGGGATGGAGAAATAGTGGAGCTGGCCATTGTTCTCGACAAAGCCCGTAGGGGGTTCAGACTGGATGCCCTGGTGAATATCCGACCTTGCAGGCTGGTTGGCCAGGTTGCGGATAGTGAGGTCGGCGAGGCGGAGGGACTCAGTCTTGGTGTCGCACTCGAGCTGGAGCGTCCTGGCTCCGAGGGCGAGGATGTCGCGCTGGTCCTTGCTCTGCTCGAGTTCCTCGGCCTGCTCTTCGGCCGTGATCCTAATGGCTTCCATCTGGTCCTCGGTACGCTTGGCGGTGATGATGAGACTGCGGACCATGCGGAGGAGAACTGGAGCCGTGAATGCTTCGGCTTGTCCCTTGATGATAGTGCTAACGGCTCGGGGTGATAGGGGTATGGCTGGCTGCGTAGCGCCGACGGCGAGGTCCACTGCAAGGACCCGTGCTGCGTTAGTGGGCGCAGGGTCCTCAACAAGAGGAAGGGCTCCAGAGGAACCGGTCATCTGGTAGGGGGTTCCTGGGGCAGGGATGTAGAGGGCCTCGGTGGAGGCATAGGAGTCGGTGGGCGAGGCGGGGGTGTACTCATGGTCGTTCTCGAAGGAAGGGATGAGGATGATTTGTTGGGACATAGTGGTTGGGAGTGTGGGAGGAGGATAGTATTTCGAGCCTTCAAGCCCCTCCTTTTATGCGGTTGTGCGAGTGGGCATCTCTCGTGGTATGACTTGACCAGTGCAGGGGCGTGTACTTGGTCGGCTGGTTCCCAGGTGTTGTCTGCATGTGGGTATCCCTTCCATTTGAGGAGATATTGCAGGGTCTTCGCCTTCCCATAGAGGCAGTGATTAATGATGGCCTCGACTTCGTACTCGTGTTCGCCCTCGATCAGTTCGGGGGGTGGTTTGATGTAATTGGGGCCGTGCTGCAGAGTTTCGCGATAAGGCGTGAGGAGGCTGGCGTGGAACACGTTGTGGATCTTCCAGGCATCGGGTAGCTGGAGTTGGTACACCACCGGTGATATCTGTTTGCTGATGCAGAAGGGGCCATGTCGCTTAGGGGCTAGTTTGGGGGTCTGGTAGGGTAGTTGGAGGTTCTTGGCCTCGAGCCAGACTTCTTGGCCTTCTTTGAATTGGGGTGGTGGTGTTTGATGGGCTGTGCGGTTGATGGCCTCGATCGCTTGTGCACACCTTTCGAGGGCGGTCTGCTTCCTGTCCTCCACGTGTTGGTTAAGCGATGGAGGGGGGTCCGTGGGGTGCAGGCGAGGGGTGTAACCGAGAAGTGCTTCCGAGGGGGCGATGTTGATGGTGGCATTCTTGTGATTATTGTGTACCGTGGTGGCTATCCCTAGCCAATCACTCCAGTCGGTTTGGGCGCTGTTGGTGGTCAGGCAGAGGTATTGTTCCACCCATTGATTTGTCCATTCTGATAGCCCGTCTGTTTGGGGGTGGAACACTGAGGACACGTTTTGTTTGATCCCCAGTTGTTGGGCGAGTGCCTTTGCGAAGAAGGATGTGAATCGGGGGTCCCTGTCGGATATGACTTTATTGGGCAGGCCAAACCATCAGTAGACATTGTCGTAGTATAGTCTGGCTACCTCTTGTCTGGTGATTGTCGTTTTGCAGGGGAGGAATATGGCCGCCCTCGTGCATCCATGGTCCACTATCGTGAGGATGGCATCGTAGCCATTGCTGGTTGGGAGTTGGGTGATTAGATCCATTGCTACGATCTGGAATGGGAGTGCGTCGGCCGGTGTGGGGATGCGATAGAGGGGTATTTTCGCCCGTCTTGTGAGGTTCTTGCCTTGTTGGCAGTTGGCACACCCTTTCACGTATTGTGCGATCCATTTGTTCATGCCTGGCCACCAGAAGTGTCGGCATATGGTCACGGTGGTGGGGTCTCGTCCTGGGTGTCCCCTGATCTCCAGGTCGTGGAACCGATAGAGGATTTCTTTTTTCAGGGTGTTGTCTGGTGGGACGGCGATCCTTCCTTGTACACGCCAGTATCTTAGGTCTTTGCTGTTATGTGAGTGGTCTTTAGTCGCTCGGTGGCGCTTGATCCATTGTGAGATCTCGGCGGGGTGCTTTCGTTGTGCCTCTCCTATTCGTTGCTCCAGTTCCCACCATTCGTCTTTGAGGTCTTCGGTGGTGGTTGGTCTGATGAAGGCGTCTGGGTGGAGGAGGGTTATGTCTTGGTTATCTGTCTCGCCTCTATCCACTCCTGGGGGTCGGGAGAGGAGGTCTGCCGAGGTGTGGAGTTTCCCTGGCACATGTTGGATCTTCAGGTGGTATTCCTGGAGTTCTGCAAACCATCGTGCTATGCGGCGGTTTACCTTGCGTGGGGATTTCCAGAAGGTCAGGTTTGTGTGGTCGGTGAGGACCGTGACTGGGATTGTTGATCCTGCCAGGTGGGGTCGCCAATGGGCTAGGGCTTTCATTAGTGCCAGGAGTTCTCTCTTGTAGATGTTGTAGTTGCGTTCGGTTGGGGTGAACGTTGCGGAGTAGTAGGCTATGGGGTGTTTGGTTGGTGAGGTTTTTCTGGGGTGTTTGTCTCCCTCTTGTAAGAGTACGGCTCCCACGCCGTATGCGGACGTGTCCGTGGCTAGGAAGAATGGTTTGGTGTAGTCAGGTTGGCATAAGATTGGGTTCCGGCACATGTGTTCCCTGAGAGTTTCGAAGGCTTTGACTTGGGGTTCTTCCCATGTGAATGGTGTCGCCTTCTTAGTCAGGTGGATTAGTGGTCTTGCGATCTTCGAGTAGTCCTTGATGAAGTATCGATAGTATCCTGTGAACCCTAGGAAGGCTCTGACATCTCGAACCGTTCGCGGGGGTTTCCAGTCCGCCACCCCTTGTACTTTGGCTGGGTCCATGCAGATGGTGTTGTGGCCCAGGATAACACCTAAGAATTCGACTTCCTTTTGCTCGAAGACGCACTTCTCTGGTTTGAGGAAGAGGTCGTGCTTGCGCAGTTTGTCGAGAATTTGGTGGACCCTTGCTCGGTGGTATGGGAGGTCTGATCGGGTGTGTATGAGGATATCGTCCATGTAGATCGACAGCCAGTCTTGTCGGAGTTCCTCCCTGAACAGTGTGTTCATCATGGTCTGGAAGGTGGCTGGGGAGTTGGTCATTCCAAAGAACATGACTTGTGGTTCGAAAAGGCCGTGGTTTGTGATGAATGCTGCCTTCCATTGGTCTCCGTTGTGTATCTGTATGTTGTTATACCCCCAGCGAATATCGAACTTGGTGAATAGGCTGGCTCCTCGGACTCTTGCAATGAGTTCGGGGATGAGTGGGAGTGGCGTGGCGTTTCGGCGGGTCCATTCGTTGAGCTTCCGGTAGTCTTGCACTGGTCGGAGTTTCCCGTCTTTCTTTTTGACAAAGAAGAATGGGGCTGCGAATTGGCTCTTGGACTCGGTGATGTATCCCTTGTCAAGGTGTTCTTGGAGGAATGTTGCTAGTGCTTCCTGTTCTGGTTGAGTTAGGGCGTACACCTTCCCTGGCATATTTTCTGGGTGGCCTGGTTTTAGTTCGATGGCGTGGTCCCACTCTCGTGGTGGCGGGAATCGTTTCGATTCTGTTTCGCTGAACACGAATGAGTGTCGGCAGTATTCCTTTGGGATTGGCAGGGATTGGGTCACGTGCTTCTAGGCCAGCTTCGAAGCTAGCGTTTGTCGGTCTGATGCTGTGGCAGTATGGATCTTTGCCGTCGTTCGTCTGATTCTGGCTTTGATAACTACGGGTAGTTGTTCGTAGGCGATCCATCCTTTTGCCCAGTCAATGATTGGTTGGACTGCGGCGAACCATGGGTAGCCTAGGATTATCTTTTGCTTGCCTAGGTTAGTGAGGAAGAAGCACATTGTGTGTGTTTGGTCGCCCGTTCATATGTCTAAGTCGGTGTAGTGGGTAATTTGCCCGTGGCGGTTCTGCGTCCCGTCTACGTTGAATACTTTGCGGGGTTCTGCCAGCTCTTCAATCGGCAGTTTGAGTTCCCTTGCATAGCTGGGGTTGATGAAATTCTCCGTGGTGCTGGAGTCTAGTAGTGCGGAGGTTTCGGCCCTCTTAAACAAGGAGTTTAGATATATGCAAATTGTCATTGATCGACGGTTCGATACACACTCCTTGTACTTAATGCCCTAATGTTAAGCCCGCAGCGGGGCTTCGTGCACACTTGACCGAAGGGGAAGGTGTGCGGTCCGAAGCATGCCGTGACACGCGATCAGACTCCTGAGGTGTGCGTTGATTGTTATAGCACAATCACTAAGCTCCGAAGGTGAGATCCGCCTTTAAGGACCTCAAAAGGTAAATGGAAGAGCTGAGAGGACCGCGCAAGGAGCAGGAGTATGCAAGGAGCTGCAATTGCAAAGCAAAGTCGAGCTTAAGGCTCAACTGTTCGTACGGGTCATATATATACAGAGTCGATGTCACCGCTGCTTACGCGACGATAACGAGTAGACTCGGGGTGATAGTGACAAGGCTCTTAGCGGCCGCCTTCTGGCTGGGAGTGGGGAATAGATGCTATTGCCGTCGTAAGACGGACAGGAGACTCAACTTGGCGACCTAGAGTCACTAGAGAGTCGTACTTATACTACTACAGGGTACAGGGTACGGGGCACAGGGCACGGGGCATGAGGATATGGGGCTGCGAGTCACGTACATAGGGGCTGAGTCACAAGGCGACTCATGTAGTCCATCCACATCAGGTGAGGCGTATACGAATAGTACTAGTCCGATCTTACCGCTACTCCGGGTCATCCAACTCCATCGGATCGTCCGCGTGGCTGATATCCCCGTCGATCGAGGGGGGGAAGTCCCAGGGTCGAGGGGACGGTAACATCACCCTTCGGTTAGATGCGAGCGCGACCACGCGTCGCGTAGCGGATGATCCCCGCCCCATGACGTTGGTCGTGGCGATCGGCGTCGTTGCCGGCGAGGTGGGCGAGGGTCTCTCCGGCGTTGGCGGCGCGGAGGCGGCGGCGGCAGTTGGCGAGGATGTTGCGGGTCTCGGCCTCTTCAGCTTCGAGGGCGCGGAGACGGGAGGCGATGTTGGTGAGCTCGACGTCGGTGTGGTGGTAGCGGCAGACGTCGGTGTAGAGACCCCAGTCCTGGGTCGTATCTTGGACCTCCAATGCGAAGGCATCGAAGATCTCGGAGTCCCCGTCGATGGCACGGAGTAGCCACTTGGGTACCGGCGGATTGGCGACACCGACGTTGGAGCTGGGTTGGGCGTAGACCTCTGTAGTAAAGACAGGGTCGTCAGGGCCTCCCAGGGTACCAGCGGCGCGGGGAACAGGGCCGTCGAGAAGCTGGATGTAGGGGGCGATGCGGCGGTCGTTGCTGCCACCTTGGAGGGGGATGGAGAAGTAGTGGAGCTGGCCGTTGTTCTCGATAAAGCCCGTAGGGGGTTCAGACTGGATGCCCTGGCGAATATCCTCCCTCGGGGGTTGGCTGGCCAGGCGGCGGATGGTGAGGTCGGCGAGGCGGAGGGATTCGGCCTTGGCCTCGCAGTCGAGCTGGAGGGTCCTGGCACCGAGGGCGAGGATGTCGCGTTGGTCCCGGCTCTGCTCAAGTTCCGCGGCTTGCTCTTCGGCCGTAAGCCTAACGGCTTCCATCCGGTCCTCGGTGCGCTTGGCGGTGATGATGAGACCGCGGACCATGCGGAGGAGAACTGGAGCCGTGAGGGCGTTGGCTTGTCCTTCGACGATAGCGCTAACGGCTCGGGGTGATAGGGGTATGGCTGGCTGCGTAGCGCCGACGGCGAGGTCCACTGCAAGCACCCGTACTGAGTTAGTGGGCGCGGGGTCCTCAACAAGAGGAAGGGCTCCATTGGAACCGGTCGTCTGGTAGGGGGTTCCTGGGGCAGGGATGAAGAGGGCCTCGGTGGAGGCATAGGAGTCGGTAGGCGAGGCGGGGGCGTAGTTGGCATCTTCGACGGGAGAGAGGTGGATAATCTGGTGGGACATAGCAGCTGGGAGTGTGGGGAGAGGATGGTGCTTCGAGTCCTCAGGCCCGTCCTTTTATGTGGTTGTTCGAGCGGGCGCCTCTGGTGGTACTCTTCAATCAGTGCGGGGGCGTGTACTTGGGGGGCCGGTTCCCACGTGTTGTCTGCGTCTGGATATCCCTTCCATTTGAGGAGGTATTGCAGGCTCTTCCGTTTCCCGTGGAGACGGTGATTAACGATGGCCTCGACTTCGTACTCGTGTTCACCCTCGATCAGTTCGGGGGGTGGTTTGATGTAGTTGGGGCCGTGCTGCGGGGTCTCGCGATAAGGGGTAAGGAGGCTGGCGTGGAACACGTTGTGGATCTTCCAGGCGTTGGGTAGCTGGAGCTGATACGCCACCGGTGATACCTGTTTACTGATGCGGAAAGGGCCGTGTCGCTTAGGGGCTAGTTTGGGGGTCTGGTAGGGTAGTCGGAGGTTTTTGGCCTCTAGCCAGACCTCTTGATCCACGTTGAACTGGGGTGGTGGCGTTTGATGGGCGGTGCGGTTGATGGCTTCGATCGCTTGTGCACGCCTTTCGAGGGCGATTTGTTTCCTGTCCTCCACGTGTTGGTTTAGTGATGGAGGGGGGTCCGTAGGGTGTAGGCGAGGCGTATAGCCGAGGAGTGCTTCTGATGGGGCGATGTTGATGGTGGCGTTCCTGTGATTGTTGTGCGCCGTGGTGGCTATTCCCAGCCAGTCGCTCCAGTCAGTCTGGGCGCTGTTGGTGGTCAGGCGGAGATATTGTTCTATCCACTGATTTGTTCGTTCTGATAGTCCGTCTGTCTGGGGGTGGAACGCTGAGGACACGTTTTGTTTGATCCCCAGTTGTTGGGCGAGTGCCTTCGCGAAGAAGGATGTGAATCGGGGGTCTCTGTCGGATATGACCTTATCGGGCAGGCCGAACCATCGGTAGACGTTGTCGTAGTATAGTTTGGCCACTTCTTGTCCGGTGATTGTTGTCTTGCAGGGGAGGAATACGGCCGCTCTCGTGCATCCGTGGTCTACTATCGTGAGAATGGCGTCGTACCCCTTGCTGGTCGGGAGTTGGGTGATCAGGTCCATTGCTACGATCTGGAACGGGAGTGCGTTGGTCGGTGTGGGGATGCGGTAGAGGGGGACCTTCGCTCGTTTTGTAAGGTTCTTGCCTTGTTGGCATTTGGCGCACCCTCTTACGTATTGCGCGATCCATTCGTTCATGTCTGGCCACCAGAAGTGTTGGCGGATGATTGTGATGGTGGGGTCTCGTCCTGGGTGTCCTCTGATTTCCAGGTCGTGGAATCGGTGGAGGATCTCCTTTTTCAGGGTGTCGTCGGGGGGAACGGCGATTTTGCCTTGTACGCGCCAGTGCTTTAGGTTGTTGTCGTTGTGCGAGTGGGTCATGGCTGCCTTGTGGCGTTTGATCCACCCTGCAATCTCGGCGGGGTACTTCCGTTGCGTCGTCCCTATCCGTCGTTCTAGTTCCCACCACTCGTCTTTGGGGTCTTCGGTGGTGGATAGTCTGATAAAGGCATCTGGGTGGAGGAGGGTTAGGTCTTGGTTGTCCGTTTCGCCTCTGTCCACTCCTGGGGGTCGGGAGAGGAGGTCTGCTGAAGTGTGGAGTTTTCCTGGCACGTGTTGGATCTTCAGGTGGTACTCCTGGAGTTCTGCGAACCACCGTGCCACCCGGCGGTTTACCTTGCGTGGGGATTTCCAGAAGGTTAGGTTTGCGTGGTCGGTGAGGACTGTGACTGGGATCGTCGATCCTGCCAGGTGGGGTCGCCAGTGGGCTAGGGCTTTCATTAATGCTAGGAGCTCTCTTTCGTAAATGTCGTAGTTGCGCTCGGTTGGGGTGAATGTTGCGGAGTAGTAAGCTATGGGGTGTTTGGTTGGTGAGGTTTTTCTGGGGTGTTTGTCTCCCTCCTGTAAGAGTACGGCTCCCACGCCGTACGCGGACGCGTCTGTGGCTAGGAAGAATGGTTTGGTGTAATCGGGTTGCCGTAGGATTGGGTTTTGACACATATGTTTCTTGAGGGTCTCGAAGGCTGTAATTTGAGCTTCTCCCCATGCAAATGGCGTCGCTTTCTTGGTAAGATGGATTAGTGGTCTTGCGATCTTCGAGTAATCCTTGATGAAGTATCGGTAGTATCCTGTGAATCCCAGGAAGGCTCTGACGTCTCGGACCGTTCGTGGGGGTTTCCAGTCTGCTACTCCCTGCACCTTGGCTGGGTCCATCCGTATGGTGTTGTGACCCAGGATGATGCCTAAGAACTCGACTTCTTTTGCTTCGAAGACGCACTTCTCTGGTTTGAGGAAGAGGTCGTGTTTGCGTAGTTTGTCGAGGATTTGGTGGACTCTCGTTCGGTGGTATGGGAGGTCTGATCGGGTGTGTATGAGGATGTCGTCCATGTAGATCGACAGCCAGTCTTGTCGGAGTTCTTCTCTGAATAGTGCGTTCATCATGGTCTGGAAGGTGGCTGGGGAGTTGGTCATCCCGAAGAACATCACTTGTGGTTCGAAGAGGCCGTGGTTCGTGACGAATGCTGCTTTCCATTGGTCTCCATCGCGTATTCGTATGTTGTTGTATCCCCAGCGAATGTCGAACTTGGTGAATAGGCTGGCTCCTCTGACTCTCGCGATGAGTTCTGGGATGAGCGGGAGTGGTGTGGCGTTTCGGCGGGTCCATTCGTTGAGCTTTCGGTAGTCCTGTACTGGTCGCAGCTTTCCGTCTTTCTTTTTGACGAAGAAGAATGGGGCCGCGAATTGGCTTTTGGACTCGGTGATGTATCCCTTGTCGAGGTGTTCTTGGAGGAACGTTGCCAGTGCCTCTTGTTCTGGTTGGGTCAGGGCGTACACCTTCCCTGGCATGTGTTCTGGGTGGCCTGGTTTCAGTTCTATGGCGTGATCCCATTCTCGTGGTGGTGGGAATCGCTTTGATTCAGCTTCGCTGAACACAAATGAGTGTCGGCGGTACTCCTTTGGAATTGGTGAAGGTTGGGCTGCGTGTTTTTCGGCTAGCTTTGAGGCTAGTGTTTGTCGATCTGTCGCCGTAGCGGTATGGATCTTTGTCGTCGTCCGTTTGATTCTGGCTTTGATGACGACGGGTAGTTGTTCGTAGGCGATCCATCCCTTTGCCCAGTCGATGACCGGTTGGACTGCGGCGAACCATGGGTAGCCTAGGATTACCTTTTGTTCGCCTAGGTTGGTAAGGAAGAAGCGCATCGTGCGCGTTTGGTCGCCCGTTCGTACGTCTAGGTCGGTGTAGTGGGTGATTTGTCCGTGGCGGTTTTGTGTTCCATCCACGTTGAACACCTTGCGAGGTTCTGCCAGTTCTTCGATTGGCAGTTTGAGTTCTTTTGCGTAGTTGGGGTTGATGAAGTTCTCCGTGGCACCGGAGTCTAGTAGTGCAGAGGTTTCGGCCCTCTTGAACAAGGAGTTTAAATATACGCGAATTGTCATTGATCGACGGTTCGATAGATACACGCTCCTTGTACTTAATGCCCTAACCAAGGCCAAACTGGTTAGGCGTCCTGAAAACCCTCTTCCTCGGCTGCTACTACTCCTCCTCCGAAGTGCGCTGCTACTTGGTCTCGTTGGTCAGTGGACATGGCCGCCAGCCTGGTGGCTATTTCGTCCACTGAGTTCTCGTTAGTGGTCGTGGTGTCTGACATCCAATCGACCAGCTGTGCCGTGGCTACGCGCGGTTTCTTCTTCCGGTTGGGGCAATTGCGCGCGAAGTGTCCGACTTGGTTGCACTCGTAGCAGGCGCCGCGGGGGGCTCGGTCGGCGTTGTGGGGGTTTCTGTCGGTTGGTTGGGTTTGGGCGACGTTCACCTGATAGACGTTCCCTTGTTCGTCTTGCATTTGGACCGTCCTTCCTTGGGGGTTTCGATTCCTCCAGTTGTTGTTTCGGTTGGCACGTGCTCGGTCTGCATCGACGTCCATCGGGACGGGGGCGTTGTTTAGATGGCGGGGGGCGTTGGTGGAGTTATATCCTCTGATATTGGGGCGGCTGGTTTGTTGATTGGTGGGGTTGGGCTGTGCGAATCGATTCCACCTCGACGACGGTGGTCGGTTCGTGGTGCCTTTGTCCTGCTTGAACATCTCGTAGATGAGGAGTTGGGACGCCACGCTGTCGATTGCTCGCTGTTTGATCTCTGCATAGGTATTGACCTTGGGGGGTTTGACTATGTCGTTAACGATGGACTTGGTTAGTCCTTTCAGGAAGTATCTGACGGTTGCAGGTGCCGTGAGCGGGTATTCGGCCTTTCAGGCGACTCTCTCGAAGTCCTGGATGTATTGGTCGACTTCGGGCCACTTCATCTTCATATTTTCGATCTGAAGGCGCGCTCGCTCTTCGGCTTGGGTGTCTTGGAATTGGTTCCGGAACTCGTTCAGGAAGTGTATCCAGACGTCAGGGACATCTTCAATGAGTGGGTCCAATCGGTCCACCCAGTCTCCTTGGTTGAGGGCCCATTCGTCTACGGTTGGGCCTTTGATGAACGTCAGTGCTATTGCTACGCGGCGGATCCAGGATTGGAGGCCGGGGACTGTGGCGTTTACGCGGAAGTAGTGTCGTAGTTCGTTTATGAACTGGTCCGCTTTCGCTCGGTCTCCGTCAAACTCCGTGGGGGCGCTTCCCATGAGGCGGGCGTCTTGGTTTGCTGGGGGCATTGGTGGTGCGGCCGGGGGGTTGGGGACTCCGGGGTTTCCTCCGGGGTTGCCTCCTCCTCCTCCGGGGTTGCCTCCTCCTCCTCCGGGGTTGCTTCCTCCTCCTCCGGGGTTTCCGCTTCCTCCTCCGGGGTTGTTACTCGGCTGTCGCTTCATTGCCGTGTCTAGCTTTTTCTGCACGGAGGCTACTATCTTGGGTTTGGTGGTTGTGGTGGCGGTAGTGGTGGTTGCTGTGGTGGTTGCCATAGCGTGTTCGTGTATCAATGAAGCGAATGGTCGAGTGTCGAAGAGTGGGGAGTTTCTGATAATGGTGTTGGTGTGGTCCTCTGTGGGTTCTTCGTCAGTGGTGGGTGAGTTGGGTTGCTGGTCTGTGGAGACAGGGGACGGTGGTCGAGTGTTGTCTTCGGCGTCGTCGTCGGAGTCAAGGGGAATAGGTAGGAATGTTCCTCCTTCGTTCCTGCGTCTGCGTCTTTCCTGCGCGTTTAGCTCGTTGTGGGCCTCGATGTCGGGTCTTCTGGGTCCTCGCACTAGTTTGAATTTGTCTCCGTCTTCCTCGAGGTAGACTTGGGTGAGGACTCCTTTCTCATTGTGTATCCAGACGTGGGTTCCGTCTATGCAGTCCTGTGCCTTCTTGGTTATGTCAGGGTGGTATAGTATTGCTATCCCGTCGTATCCGGGGATGACTCCTTTGTCGATTCTGCGTAGGTGCGCGTTCTTTGGTGGTTTGTCGTTGTCCCCAAAGTCCGTGAGGTATTCCTTTGGTGGGGCCTCCGTGATGATAAGAAAGTTGAGTCTAATGTCACCGCTGCTTACGCGACGATAACGAGTAGACTCGGGGTGATAGTGACAAGGCTCTTAGCGGCCGCCTTCTGGCTGGGAGTGGGGAATAGATGCTATTGCCGTCGTAAGACGGACAGGAGACTCAACTTGGCGACCTAGAGTCACTAGAGAGTCGTACTTATACTACTACAGGGTACAGGGTACGGGGCACAGGGCACGGGGCATGAGGATACGGGGCTGCGAGTCACGTACATAGGGGCTGAGTCACAAGGCGACTCATGTAGTCCATCCACATCAGGTGAGGCGTATACGAATAGTACTAGTCCGATCTTACCGCTACTCCGGGTCATCCAACTCCATCGGATCGTCCGCGTGGCTGATATCCCCGTCGATCGAGGGGGGGAAGTCCCAGGGTCGAGGGGACGGTAACAGTCGAACCTAATATGACTAATAGTCTCAGAACCGGTTGCTAAGCTGGTTTGTAAGGGATCAGTCATCCATCCTATCGTACAGTAAGCATGATGTGCTTGTGAGTCATCCATCGGTCAGTCATCAGTCAGCGTACAGTAAGAGCCTCAGTCAGCCAGTCCAGTCGAGGAGCCACGCGTGTATCGTATGTGAGTCATGGGATCACGTGATCCCAGCCAGTCTGTCGGTCCATAAAACACCTCACCTCTCTCCGTACTAGAGATGGAGCTTATCACCACCCTCCCCTCAAAGGAGCGCTTCCACGCGCTAATCCGATCCCTTGTTGTCGCCGGGGACATAATCGTAATCAGGGGAAGGGGAACGAGGGGCGTAAGAGGGTCCCGCGTTCTCAAACTCGTCTAAGACAACTTGAGTGATCGCCTGGCGCATGGCGATCCCCGCGCTGCTGAGTTCCCCTTTGCAGAGGTCGTCGCACCCCGCGTTATTGTGGTCGTATTCGATCTTGCGTTCCTCCTGAGTGAGGTAGCGAGTGTGGCGTTGGCGTGTGAGGTAATGGCCGTTGGCGTGGCGGCAGCGGCCTCCGTAAGGGCAGGTATCCAGCATTTGGTTCCGGAAGAAGCGGTGGTGGCGAGGGACTCGGCACCAGCCGGACACCATAATCGAACAAAGATGGTGGGGCATCTCGCAATGAGTGGAGAGGTGGTCGTACCAAGGGCAGTAAGAGCATCGCTTGCGCTCTTCGAACTCCTCTTGGGCCAGGGCGTTGTCGGTGGCGTTTTTGCTGTTCCAGGAGACCCTACTGCCCGCTCCTCCTCTCAGCCGAGAGTCGGGTCGCGTCATAATATTGGTGTGGTAAGGAGCGACGTTGCGCTGGACGCGTCGATGTCGCCATGCCAATTTGCCTCTCTGATCGTCCTCATCCACTAGCTCCAGGAGCCGTTCTCGCGCATTGGCCCGGATGAGTCGTTGGCGAACCGCTTTAGTTCGGCCGACATGAGCGAGTTGATGCATACCAAACTCGGCTCTTCTCTTCTGTGCGTAAGCTTCTAAGGCTTGAACTTCGCGGAGGCAAAGGGCCAGTTTGCGTTTGTCGGCTTCAAGGTTTCGAAGGCGGATGATGTCTGCCTTGACCCCGTAATCCCCTAAATCTTCGATTGCCCGTTCCATCGGGCCCCCTATCATTCTTTCTTCTGTTAGCAGCGTGAAGTGTCTGTCGTCCTGGTAATTGGCGGGTGCCGCCCAAGATGCCGGAGCGGCTTCCAAGGCCTCGGCGTAGATAGGCCTTCCGCTTCCCATAGTCCCGTAGATGGTGGGTTCTCCCGTGATGTTGTCGATTCGGAAACGTATGTACCTTGCATCCACCTTGACCGTGGGTTCTGCCTCGGTCGCTGGGATCTTGATGGAAGTCCGATGGGTTTCTGACTGGAATCTAATCCAGTCGTCGCCGGGGTGCGTCTGTACAAGGTCATCGACGTCGATCTCAAGGGTGTAGTGCGATGGGAAACTGTGCATGGAAGTTGCGGGGGAGGAGCCCGAGTTTGTGCTCAAGACGGATGACAGTGGAGTGGCTGCGCGGTGTATGAGGTTGGTCTCGGGGTCTCGTACTAGGGGGTGGTCGGCTTCTTCCTGCCTTTCTAACATTAGCTGAGCCGCCGCCAGCCCTGTGGCTGAGTAGAATAATCTTTCTCGTGCAAAGCTACTCAGACCCCGGACCTGGTTACGTGGGTCGTCAGGATTGTCTTGGGGTAATGGGTCGGTACGAGGGGGAATGGGAAGTGGTTTGGGGCTAGGGACCCGGCTTGGTCTGTGTACACTGTATAGTGAGGGCGAGAGGCGTAGGTATTCTTCCAGTCCAAAGTTGGGGGGTGCGTCCGTCGGTGGAGTATATTCTGGCTCTTCAGGGAAGGCCGGTGGTGGTTCCGTGGTGGGATGGAGGGAGGCTTCCAATATGGCTACCTCTTCCATATCGACCGCTAGCATGGCGTTGCGAGTAGCGGGGGAGGGAGAGCTGTACCGTGAGGACATCAGAGATAGATTTTCGAATCGAGAACACAATGTAGTGATGTCGGGGAGTGGTGAGGACTCCATGGTCGACCCTTGGGGGTTTATAACCATTCTCCGGATGGCCTTGGGGTTCTTATCGTGGAACTCCTTCACCTTAGCGGAGGCGTTGCTCAGATTCCTTTTTGGTTCCCAGGAGTCGTGGGCCTCGGAGAATCCTTTCCACCAGACAAGATACTGTAACGTTTTTGCTCTTCCCGTTCGCCTCGAGGCTAGCACGTTGTCCACTTCCCACTCCTTGTGTCCTTCGATCAGGTCAGGAGGTGCCTCGGGGAAGTTGAGTCCATGGAGCTCCGTCTCCTTATATGGGTGAAGAACAGCCGCGTGGAATGCGTTGTGGATTTTCCACGCGGCTGGGAGGTCCAGCCTGTATGTTACGGCGCTCAGTACTTCTGTGATTTTGAAGGGTCCAAAGCGTTTGGCCCTTAACTTCGTAGTGGGGTGTGTTGTTCGTAAGTGGGTTCCTTCCAACCAGACCTTCTGATCCACGCGGTATCTTTGGAAGTGTGGATCTTTGGTCCAGAGGGATTGTGCCTTGCTAATGGCTTCTTGGGCATTTTTCCTTGCTTCCAGAAGTTGGGACTTCCGTTCTTCTATTGCTGGTACATTTCCGACACACGTGGGTTGATGGGTGCGGGGAATGAATCCCATCCACAGCTCGTACGGAGGTTTCTTTGTGGTTGACGAAGGACGGGAGTTTATCATATACTGGGCGACTTTGAGCCAGTCAGCCCAGTTATCCTGCTGGTGATTGCAGAAGATTCTCAGTATTGTCTCCACCGTCTGGTTCATTCGTTCCGATTGTCCGTCTGTTTGAGGGTGGTAGGCCGAACTCATGTTTTGTTTGACTTCGAGCTGGGCGCAAAGTTCCTTGAAGAATTGCGAGGTGAACCGCGTGTCTCTGTCTGAGATAATTCTTTTTGGTATTCCAGTGTAGGGAAATGCGTGGTCTCGGAAGAGCCTCGCGACCTCCTCACTTCCCATGTCTTCTCTACATGGGATCAGAATTACGGCCTTCGTGCAGTCGTGATCGGTAATGGTGAGAATTGTATCACAGCTGCATGAGTCGGGTAATTTCGTGATGAAATCGACTGTGATAGTGGCGAAGGGCGTTGTGTCTTCTCCAGGGCCGATCGGCGCGATAGGGGGCACGTTGCGGTGGGTGATTGTTTTTACCGCCTGACAGGTGGCGCATCCTTTGACGTAGTCTTCCACATCTTTATGGATCGTGGGCCACCAGTAATCTCGTTTTAGCATCAGATAGGTCTTCCAGACTCCAGGATGTCCCAATGTCGGGGTATCGTGGTATTCCTGGAGGAACATGCGTCGGAGTTGTGTATCTTCGGGGATCACTAACGATCCTGCCTTCCACCAGACCTTCCACTCGTCTTGGTAAATACCGTGCTTCTTCTTCCACTGTTGGCATAGTTCGCTGTTTGCCTTTTGTAATTGATGGACCTGTTGTTCCAGGATCGAGATTTCAATTGCTCTGGCGAAGAGTTCGTTTGGCAGAGCTGTGGTCTCTTCATTGTCTGCTGATCCGTCGTTGTGGTCTGGGCATCGGGATAGAGGGTCTGCTTGGTTTCGCTTACCCGGGAGGTGGACTAATTCGAAGTCGAAGTCAGCCAGGAATGCGATGTATCTAGCGACGCGTCGGTTCAATTTTTGCGGGTGTCGGTAGTAGCGGAGGTTGTCGTGGTCCATGTAGATGATTAATTTGTGGGGTGATCCCATCACTAGGTGTCGTACACGTTTCAGGCCTTCTATGATGGCCAGGAATTCTCTGTCACCGATGGAGTAGTTCCTTTCGGCTGCGTTTAGTGCTTTTGAATGATAGGCTACTGCTCGTCGTTTGTTGTCATCATCCCTTTGGTAGAGGATGCTCCCGAGTGCGAAAGCAGAGGCATCAACTTCAAGTTTGTATGGTTTTGCTGGGTTCGGGTGCCAGAGGACCGGCTCGGTGGTTACTCGTGTGATGAGTTCATCCAACGCCTTTGTGCACTGCTCAGTCCAGATGAAGGGGGCGCCTTTCTTGGTAAGATCATGTAGTGGTCGGGCGATGGATGCGAATCCTTGGATGAAGGGACGTTGGTATCCTAACACTCCCAGGGTTTTCCTGACTTCTTCTACTGATTTGAGAGTTCTGGGCCATTCGGATATGCCTTTGACCTTCGCTGGATCAATGCGGACTCGGCCTCCTCCGACGAGCCACCCTAGGATTTCCATTTCGTCCTTTTCGAACTGACATTTCTTTGGTTTGAGGAAATAAGAGCATTCTTCCATCTTGTCAAGGAAGTCGTGGACGATCTGTTTGTGTAGTTGGCGGCCTTCTTCATCATTGGCCGTGGCCACCCACCAATCGTCCATGTAGTTCCCCAGGTTTTCAGGGTATTTCTGGAGTAGGGGGCGGAAATCTCGGTGCATAGTTCGTTGGAAGAACGGGGGTGCATTTGTGAGCCCGAAGTACATTACTCAGGGAACATAGGTGCCTTGGGGAGTTTTAAATGCCGCCTTGGTTTGGTCCTCTTCAGCAATGCGTATGTTATTATATCCCCAGCGGATATCGAACTTAGAGAAGAGTAATTTGCCGTGTAGTCTTTCCAGTGCGGACTGTATATTGGGCAGGGGGTTGTTGTCTCTGACTGTGTACTTGTTCAGCTGTCGGTAGTCCATGATGATTCTCTTCTCCGAACTGTCTTTCTTGTTGATGAAGTAGACTGGTGCCGTGTAGGGTGATGGTCCTTCGTAGATTCGTCCTAGCTCTTCTTCTTCGAGAATCCATTTCTGTAGAAGTTCTTGTTCGTCTTTGGATAGGGGGTATACCTTGCAATTTAACTCCCTTGGTGCGTCTGGCGTTAGCTTGATCGTCATGTCTTCCGATCTTGCCGGAGGGAAGCGTCGCGCTTCTTCTTCGGAGAATACCTTTTGGTGTTTTCGGTATTCTTTCGGGATGGTATCGATGGTGAGGTGGATTTTGTCTTTATCCGCCTTCTGGGCCCATTCTTGTGCAATATTGGTCCGTCGCACGTAGATGGCTTCATCTTCCTTGGGCTTCCCTAATTGTTTGATCGCCTCTCTCTGCATAAAGAAAATGTTTTTGGCAAGATGCATGTATCGGCTGCTTTGAAGTTGTACCGGGTCTCCTGAGACCTTTCCTGTCTTCCAGTTGATTTTTGGGTTGAAATCGTAAAGGAAGGGGTATCCTAGGATGATGCGATCTTTTCCTAGGCTTGTGATGTAGAATCTCTGGAGCATATGTTTGTCTCCCTTGACGATACGGAGCCAGCAGTAATGGGTGATCTTCCCTTGTTTGTTTTCAGTGCCGTCAACATTGTGGACAGTAACTGGTCTAGCCAGTTCCTTGCGTCCTATCCCAAGTCGTTTCCAGGTGTCTTCGTCGATGAAGTTGTCGGTTGCGCCACTATCTATGAGGGCGGATTCATCGGCCTTGGATTGCGAAGTGCGAAAAGAAACATTCATATTCAGAGTCGATAGTTTCCTAATGTACATCGTATCTTGCAATCCTGTTGCTCTCAGCCAGACCGTCGGCTTCGAGCTTCCTAAAAATCCGCTTTGGCCGATAGCTCCTCGTAGAGGTTCTCCCGGTCTTCAATAGTCATCCCCCTAATGTACTGGAGGACGTCCTTTTTGGTGTAAGAGGGAGGTGCGGTGGTCGAGGTTTCAGCTTCGCTGTGCTGTTCCTCTTCCTCATCTTCATTGATCACTGCGGCTCGCACCTTGGGCTTTTCTTTGGTGTATTGCCCTTGGGAGCTGCGGGGTCGATTGGGGGTTTTTCCTTTTCCTTTGTCGGGGCAGGCTCTAGACCTATGTCCCAGCTTGCGGCAGCGGAAGCACCTTCCTTCTTTCATTAATTTGGTGCGTTCTTCATCCGTTAGTTTTCCCATAGTGCGGATGGCATCGATGTCCATCGCGTTAGGGTCTTTCTGTCGTTTCGGTGAGAGGGCTTTTGATAGCTCCTCATTCAGTTGGCTCTGGTCGAGATGTGACCGGGTCCTCCTTTGGGTCCAATGTTGTCGTTCAGGTCTTGCCACCTTTGGACTGTTTTCCGGGTTGCATCGTACCACTCTTCCATGGTTGCTGGTAGGGTTTCTCGTTGGCGGATGACGCGGTGGAGTCCGACTGGTAGAATGTCCTGGAACAGCTTAATTGTTCCTTCCGCGTCTGGTCCCCACCCCGCTTCCCTGATGAGGCATTTGAAGAGTGTGATGGAGGAGTCGACTTTGTCCACGTCTAACTCCATTTTTGTAAGATGAGAGTACGCGTCTTGTTTCTTAGTGGAATCAGTGAAGGCGTCTCTGAATGCCCTTGCGAACCATTCCCAGAGGGCGGGGTCGTTTTCTGCATGTGTCGGGGGATCTCCTGTGGTGGGGTTTCCTTCTACCTTGATAGATAGTTGGTCCGCCATGTCATATGCCCAATCGTCGACCAATGGTCCTTTGATGAAGGTGATGGCGTAAGCCACCTGTTCTGCCTTGTTGGTGAAAGTGGAGTTGTGTCGGTTAAGGAAGCGATATGCTCTGAATTGTTGCATGAAGCGTTCCGCGTCTTTCCTGTCTCCTTGGAAGATCTGGGGGATCATTCCTTTGAGGGCTTCGCTACGGGGTGGTGCGGCTGCTGCTTGTCCGGCTGCTGCTTGTCCAGCTGCTGGTTGGCCTCCGCCGCCTCCACCGCCGCCTCCGCCTGGTTGTCCTCCGGCGGGTGGTTGTTGGGGTTGTCCTCCTCCTGCTGGTTGTCTTCCAGCTGGTTGTGGAGCCTGTGCTGGTCCAGCTACCTGTGCCGGCTGTACGTTGGCTACGGCGATTGCTGCCATTGCTGCTGTGAGCTGTTCGATGACCGGTGCGTGAGCTTGGTCGGTTGTGGGGATGTCTGGGTCTGAAGCTGGTGAAGTAGTTTTCGCTTCGGGTGCTTCGTCACTTCCTTGTGTGATTTCTGTGTGGATTCGTTCGAGGTCTGGGGCGAGTAGGAACGGTTGGCTTTTGGTTCCTAATCCTTTTTCTTGAAGATCGATGATTTCGTCTTCCCTGCTAACTTTGTAGCACTCGTCAATGGTCCAGCTGATTCTGTACCAGGTCCCGTTGATGTATTCCACAGGGTATGTGTATAACCCTTCTCTGAGGTGATATGCTGATCGCCCTTCAGTTCGTGATTCTTGCCAGTAGGCCCTTCCCTGTATTTCTGTAGGGAGGTCGTCGGTGGTTCTATTTCTGAACCGGATGTCGGGGCTCTTTGAGAGCTTTCGTTTCCTTCCAAGGTCGAGTAGTATGTCAGCCAGGTTGGCTTTAAGAGAAGCTCGACTTGTGTTAAGCCCGCAGCAGGGCTTCGTGCACACTTGACCGAAGGGGAAGGTGTGCGGTCCGAAGCGTGCCGTGACACGCGATCAGACTCCTGAGGTGTGCGTTGATTGTTATAGCACAATCACTAAGCTCCGAAGGTGAGATCTGCCTTTAAGGACCTCGAAAGGTAAATGGAAGAGCTGAGAGGACCGCGCAAGGAGCAGGAGTATGCAAGGAGCTGCAATTGCAAAGCAAAGTCGAGCTTAAGGCTCAACTGTTCGTACGGGTCATATATATACAGAGTCGAACCTAGTATGACTAATAGTCTCAGAACCGGTTGCTAAGCCGGTTTGTAAGGGATCAGTCATCCATCCTATCGTACAGTAAGCATGATGCGCTTGTGAGTCATCCATCGGTCAGTCATCAGTCAGCATACAGTAAGAGCCTCAGTCAGCCAGTCCAGTCGAGGAGCCACGCGTGTATTGTATGTGAGTCATGGGATCACGTGATCCCAGCCAGTCTGTCGGTCCATAAAACACCTCACCTCTCTCCGTACTAGAGATGGAGCTTATCACCTAACCAAGGCCGAACTGGTTAGGCGTCCTGAAAACCCTCTTCCTCGGCTGCTACTATCCCCCCTCCGAAGTGTGCTGCTACTTGGTCTCGTTGGTCGGTGGACATGGCTGCTAGCCTGGTGGTTATTTCGTCCATGGGGTTCTCGCTAGTGGTCGTGGTGTCTGACATCCAGTCGACCAATTGTGCCATGGCTACATGCAGTTTCTTCTTCTGGTTGGGACAGTTGTGTGCGAAGTGTCCGACTTGATTGCATTCATAACAGGCACCGCAGGGGGCTCGGTCAGCGCTGCGGGGGTTTCGATCAGTCGATTGGGTTTGGGCGACGTTCACTTGGTAGATGTTTCCTTGTTCGTCTTGCATTTGGACCGTCCTCCCTTGGGGGTTTCGGTTCCTCCAGTTGTTGTTCCGGTTTGCACATGCTCGGTCCGTGTCGACGTCCATTGGGACGGGGGCGTTGTTCAAGTGACGGGGGGCATTGGTGGAGTTATACCCTCGGATGTTGGGGCAGCTAGGTTGTTGGTTGGTAGGGTTGGGCTGCGTGAACCGGTTCCAATGTGATGACAGTGGTCGGCTCGTGGTGTTCTTGTCCTGCTTGAACATCTCGTAGATGAGGAGTTGGGATGCTATGCTGTCGATCGCTCGTTGTTTGATCTCTGCATAGGTGTTGACCTTGGGGGGTTTGACTATGTTGTTGACGATGGATTTGGTTAGCCCTTTCAAGAAGTATCTGACAGTCACGGGTGCCGTGAGCGGGTATTCAGCTTTCCGGGCGACCCTTTCAAAGTCTTGGATGTATTGGTCGACGTCGGGCCATTTCATCTTCATGCTTTCTATCTGAAGACATGCTCGTTCTTCGGCTTGTGTGTCTTGGAATTGGTTCCGGAACTCGTTCAAGAAATGTATCCAGACATCGGGGACGTCTTCAAGGAGTGGGTCCAATCGGTCCACCCAGTCTCCTTGGTTGAGGGCCCATTTGTCCACTGTCGGGCCTTTGATGAATGTTAGTGCTATTGCTATGCGGCGGATCCAGGATTGGAGACCGGGGACCGTGGCATTTATGCGGAAGTAATGTCATAGTTTGTTTATGAACTGGTCTGCTTTTGCTCGGTCTCCGTCAAATTCCATGGGGGCGCTCCCCATGAGGCGGGCATCTTGATTTGCTGGGGGCATGGGTGGTGCTGCCGGGGGGTTGGGGGCTCCGGGGTTTCCTCCCGGGTTGCCTCCTCCGGGGTTGCTCCCCCCTCTGGGGTTGTTACTCGGCTGTTGCTTCATTGCTGTGTCTAGCTTCTTCTGCACAGAGGCCACTATCTTAGGTTTGGTAGTGGTGGTGGCGGTAGTGGTTGCTGTGGTGGTCGCCATGGTGTGCTCGTGTATCAACAAGGTGAATGGTCAGGTGTCGATGAGTGGGGAGTGTCTGATGAGGGTATTGGTGCGATCCTCTGTGGGTTCTTCATCTGTGGTGGGTGAATTGGGTTGTTGGTCTGTGGAGACAGGGGATGGGGGTCGGACATTGTCTTTGTCGTTGTCGGAGTCAGGGGGTATTGGTAGGAATGTCCCTGCTTCGTGTCTGCGGCGGAGTCTTTCTAGTGCGTTTAACTCGTTGTGCGCCTCGATGTCTGGTCTTCTGGGTCCTCGTACTAGTTTGAACTTGTCTCTGTCTTCTTCGAGGTAGACTTGGGTGAGGAATCCTTTCTCGTTGTGTATCCAGACGTGGGTTCTGTCTATACAGTCCTGTGCCTTCTTGGTTGTATCAGGATGATATAGTATTGCTATCCCGTCATATCCGGGGATGACTCCTTTGTCGATCCTTTGCAGGTGCGTGTTCTTTGGTGGTCTGTTGTCGTCTCCAAAGTCCATGAGGTACTCCTTGGGTGGGGCCTCTGTGATGACTGAGAAAGTTGAGTCTAATGTCACCGCTGCTTATGCAACAATAACAAGTAGACTCGGAGTGATAATGACAAGGCTCTTAGCGGCCGCCTTCTGGCTAGAGGTAGGGGAACAGATGATATTGCCATCGTAAGACGGACAGGAGACTCAACTTAGCGACTTAGGGTCACAGTTGAGTCGTACTTATACTACTACAGAGGTACAGGGCACAGGGTAGGGAAACACGACAATACAGGGCTGCGAGTCACGTACATAGGGGCTGAGTCACAAGGCGACTCATGTAGTCTGTCCACATTAGATGAGGCATACACTAATATATACTAACCGCTCCTACCACTACTCTGGGTCATCCAGCTCCATTGGGTCGTCTGCATGGCTGATGTCCCCGTCAATCGAGGGGGGGAAGTCCCAGGGTCGAGGGGACGGTAACAGTGGGTGTGTGTGTTAAGCCCGCAGCGGGGCTACGTGCACACCTGATGGTTTAGGAAAGTGTGCGGTCCGAGGCGTGCCGAGACACGTGATTCAGACTCCTGAGATGTGCATTGATTGTTATAGCACAATCACTAAGCTTTGAAGGCAAGGTCCGCCTTTAAGGACCTTAGAATGTAGATGGAAGAGTAGAGGAGAGCCGTGCAGTGAACAGGAGTGAACAAGAGGCTGCAATTGCAAAGCAAAGTTGAGCTTAAGGCTCAACTGTTCATACAGAGTCATATATATACAGGTTTGAACTCAGTATGACTAATAGTCCTAAAACCGGTTACTAAGCCGGTTTGTAAGTTATAAGTCATCTACCTATCATACACTGTCAGCATCATGCGCATATCAGTAATCAGACTAGGGCCATCAGTCAGCGGTACGGTAAGAATCTCGGTCATCCAGTCCAGCCGATGAGTCAGAGGCATAATCATAGTGAGTCATGAGGTCAGCCAGTCTGTCGGTCTGTAGAATACCTCGCCTCCCTCCGTACCAGAGGCGGAGCTTATCACCACCCTCCCCTCAAAGTAGTGCTTCCACGCGCTAATCTGATCCCTTGTTATCGCCGGGGACATAATCGTAGTTGGGGGACGGAGATCGGGGAGCGTAAGAGGGGCCTGTGCCTTCGAACTCGTCTAGGATGACCTGAGTGATGGCCTGCCTCATGGCAATGCCCGCTCGACTCATCTCTCCTTTGCAGAGGTCGTCGCACCCTGCTGTTAAGCCCGCAGCGGGGCTTCGTGCACACCTGACGGTTTAGGAAAGTGTGCAGTCCGAGGCGTGCCGGGGCATGTGTTCAGACTCCTGAGATGCACATTGATTGGTATAGCCCAATCACTAAGCTTCGAAGGCAAGGTCTGCCTTTAAGGACCTTAGAAGATAGATGAAAGAGTAGAGAGGAGCCGCACAGTGAACAGGAGTAAAACAAGAGGCTGTGATTGCAAAGCAAAGTCGAGCTTAAGGCTCAACTGTTTGTACAGAGTCATATATATACAAGTTCGAACTCAGTATGACTAATGGTCTTTAGAACCGGTTGCTAAGCCGGTTTGTAAGTGATCAGTCATCTACTTATCATACACTGTCAGCATGATGCATGTATCAGTCAGCCAAGTCAGAGCCATCAGTCAGCGGTACAGTAAGAGTCTCAGTCAGCCAGTCCAAACGATGAGCCATGCGTGTATCGTACAGAAGTCAGGGGATCACGTGATCCCAGCCAGTCCGTCGGTCCGTAAAACACCTCGCCTCCTCCGTGCCAGAGGCGGAGCTTATCACCACCCTCCCCTCAAAGGAGCGCTTCCACACGCTAATTGGATCCCTTGTTATTGCCGGGGACATAGTCATAGTCGGGAGAGGGGGAGCGAGGAGCATAAGAGGGACCCGCATTCTCGAACTCGTCAAGGACGACCTGGGTGATCGCCTGGTGCATAGCGATTCCTGCACTGCTAAGCTCCCCTTTGCAAAGGTCGTCGCACCCCGCATTGTTGTGGTCGTATTCTATCTGGCACTCTTCCAGAGTGAGGTAGCGGGCGTGTCGTTGACAGGTGAGGTAATGGCCATTGGCATGGCGGCAGCGGCCTCCATAGGGACAGGTGTCCGGCATCTGATTCCGGAAGAAGCGATGATGGCGGGGAACTCAGCACCAGCCAGATGCCGAGATCGAGCAAAGATGATGGGGCATCTCGCATTGAGTGGAGAGGTGGTCATACCACGGGCAGTAAGAGCAGTGTTTTCGCTCCTCGAATTCTTCTTGAGCCAATGCGTCGTCCGTGGCGTTCTCGCTGTTCCAAGAGATTCTGCTGCCTGCCCCTCCTCTCAACCTGGAATCGGGCCTGGTTACTATATTGGTGTGATAGGGCGCGGTGTTGTGCCTGCTTTGTTGGTGTTGCCATGCCAGTTCTCCTCTTTCTTCGTCTTCCTCCACCAGGCCTAGAAGTCGCTCTCTCGCGTTGGCTTGGATGAGCCTTTGGCGGACCGCCTTGGTTCGGCCGACGTGGGCGAGTTGGTGGATGCCGAACTCGGCCCTCCTCTTCTGTGTATAGGCTTCTAAAGCTTGAATCTCTTTGAGACAAAGGGCCAGCTTGCATTTGTCGGCTTCAAGGTTTCGAAGGCAAATGATGTCCGCCTTTACCCTGTAATCCCCCAGGTCTTCGATTGCCCTCTCCATCAGGCCGCCGATCATCCTTTCTTCCGTCAACAATGTGAAGTGTCTGTCGTCGCGGTAGTCGGCGGGTGCCGCCCAGGATGCTGGAGCTGCCTCTAGGGCCTCCACGTAGACGGGTCATCCCGCTCCCATAGTTCTGTAGATGGTGGGCTCTCCGGTGATATTGTCGACGCAGAAACGTATGAACCTCGCCGCCACTTTGGTTTCTGGTTCTGCTTCGGTTGCCGGGATCTTGATCTGGGTGCGGTGGATCTCTGGCTGGAACCTAATCCAGTCATTGCCTGGGTGTGTCTGCACGAGGTCATCTACATCGATTTCGAGGGTGTAATGTGACGGGAAGCTGTGCATGGATGTGGCTGGGGAGGAGCTCGATGTCGTGCCCGACACCGAAGACAGTGGAGTGGCTGCACGGTGGACCACATTAGTTTCGGGGTCCAGTACCAAAGGGTGGTCAGCCTCTTCCTGTCGCTCTAGCATGAGTTGGGCTGCTGCCAGGCCGTTTGGAGAGTAAAAGAGTCTTTCCTTCGCAAAGCTACTAAGACCACGGATGAGGTTTCGTGGGTCTTCTGGGTTATCTTGGGGAAGGAGGCTGGTGCATGGAGGAATGGGCAGTGGTTCAGGGCTGGGGACCTGGCTCGGTCTGTGTACACTGTACAATGAAGGTGAGAGGCGCAAGTATTCTTCCATTCCAAAGCTAGGGGGTGTGTCCGTCGGTGGGGCATATTCTGGTTCTTCCGGGAAGGCCGGCGGTGGCTCTGTGGTGGGATGAAGTGCGGCTTCCAGGATTGCAACTTCCTCTGTGTCTACCGCTAACATAGCATTACGGGTGGCAGGGGAAGGGGAACTATACTGTGATGACATCAGGGATAAGTTTTCGAACTGTGTGCAGAGTGTAGTGATGTCGGGGAGTGGTGAAGGCTCCATGGTCAATTCTTGGGGGTTTATAACCATTCTCCGGATGGCCTTGGGGTTCTTATCGTGGAATTCTTTCACCTTTGCGGAGGCGTTACCTAGATTCCGTTTTGGTTCCCAGGAATCATGTGCCTCGGAGAATCCCTTCCACCGGACAAGATATTGTAGCGCCTTTGCCTTTCCTGTTTGCCTTGAGGCTAACACGTTGTCCACCTCCCATTCTTCATGTCCTTCGATCAGGTCAGGAGGTGCTTCAGGGAAGTTAGGTCCATGTAATTCCGTTTCCTTGTATGGGTGGAGGACAGCCGCGTGGAATGCGTTGTGGATCCTCCACACGGCTGGGAGGTCCAGTCTGTACATTACGGCGCTGAGTACTTCCGTAACCTTGAAGGGTCCAAAGCGTTTGGCCCTTAATTTCATTGTGGGATGTGTTGTTCGGAGATGGGTCCCTTCCAACCAGACTTTCTGATCCACTCGGTATCTTTGGAAGTGTGGATTTTTCGTCCACAATGCTTGCACCTTGCTGATTGCTTCTTGGGCGCTTTTCCTGGCTTCGAGAAGTTGTGATTTTCTTTCCTCGATTGCCGGTACATCTCCGACCCACGTGGGTTGGTGGGTACGAGGGATGAACCCCATCCACAGTTTGTAGGGTGGTTTCTTTGTGGTTGACGACGGTCTCGAATTGATCATGTACTAGGCGACCTTGAGCCAGTCTGCCCAGTTGTTTTGTTGGTGGTTACAGAAGATCCTTAGTATGGTTTCCACTGTTTGGTTTGTTCTTTCCGATTGTCCGTCCGTTTGGGGGTGATAGGCCGAGCTGATGTTTTGTTTGATTTCGAGTTGGGCACAAAGTTCCTTAAAGAATTGTGAAGTGAACCGCGTGTCTCTGTCGGAGATGATTCTGTTGGGAATTCCGGTGTAAGGGAATGCGTGGTCTCTGAAGAGTCTTGCAACTTCTTCGCTTCCCATCTCTTCTCGACATGGGATTAGGATGACGGCCTTCGTGCAATCATGATCCGTGATGGTGAGGATGGTATCACAGCCGCGTGATTCGGGTAATTTCAGGATGAAATCGACTGTGATAGTGGCAAAGGGCGTGGTGTCCTTTCCTGGGCCGATCGGCGCAATAGGGGGTATGTTACGATGGGTGATTGTTTTTACCGCCTGGCAGGTTGCACACCCTTTTACATAATCCACTACGTCTTTGTGGATGGTGGGCCACCAGTAATCCTGTTTTAGTGCTAAGTAAGTTTTCCAGACTCTGGGATGTCCCGATGTCGGAGCATCGTGGTATTCTTGGAGGAACGTGCGTCGGAGTTGTGTGTCTTCGGGGACTACTAGTGATCCTGCTTTCCACCAGACCTTCCACTCGTCTTGGTAGATGCCGTGCTTCTTCTTCCAATTTTGACATAGTTCACTGTTCGCCTTCTGTAGGTGGTGGACTTGCTGTTCTAAGATAGAGATTTCGATTGCTCTGGCGAAGAGTTTGTTAGGTAGAGCTGTGGTCTCTTCGTTGTCGGTTGATCCATCGTTGTGATCAGGTCGTCGGGACAGGGGGTCGGCTTGGTTCTTCTTTCCCAGTAAATGGACTAGTTCGAAATCAAAATCTGCTAGGAACGCGATGTAGCGGGCCACCCATCTGTTCAACTTCTGTGGGTGTCGGTAGTAGCGGAGATTGTTGTGGTCCGTGTAAATAGTTAATTTGTGGGGTGATCCCATCACGAGGTGTCACACTCGTTTAAGGCCTTCTATGATGGCCAAGAATTCTCTGTCTCCGATGGAGTAGTTTCTTTCCGCAGCGTTTAGTGCCTTCGAGTGGTATGCTACCGCTCTCCGCTTGTTGTTGTCATCTCGTTGATAGAGGATGCTTCCGAGCGCGAAGGCAGAGGCATCGACTTCGAGTTCATATGGTTTGGTGGGATTTGGGTGCCAGAGGACTGGTTCGGTGGTAACTCGTGTGATGAGTTCATTCAGTGCTTCTGTGCATTTTTCAGTCCAGATAAAGGGGACTCCTTTCTTGGTGAGGTCGTGTAGAGGTCGGGCTATTGATGCAAACCCTTGGATGAAAGGTCGTTGATAGCCTAACACACCCAGGGTCTTTCTGACTTCTTCTACCGATTTGAGAGTTCTGGGCCATTCTGATATCCCTTTTACTTTAGCAGGGTCGATGTGTACTCGTCCTCCTCCTATGAGCCATCCGAGGATCTCCATTTTGTCCTTCTCGAATTGACATTTCTTTGGTTTTAGGAAGTAAGAGCACTCTTCCATTTTGTCCAGAAAGTCGTGGACGATTTGTTTGTGTAGTTGGCGGCCTTCCTCGTCACTGGCAGTGGCCACCCACCAATCATCCATATAGTTTCCCAGGTTTTCGGGATATTTTTGGAGCAGGGGGCAGAAATCTCGGTGCATGGTTCGTTGGAAGAAAGGGGGTGCGTTTGTAAGTCCAAAGTACATAACTTGGGGAATGTAGGTGCCTTGGGGAGTTTTAAACGCCGCTTTGGTTTGGTCTTCTTCAGCGATGTGTATGTTATTATATCCCCAGCGAATGTCGAACTTGGAGAAAAGTAATTTGCCGTGTAGCCTTTCCAGTGCGGACTGTATGTTAGGCAGGGGGTTGTTGTCTCGGACTGTGTACTTGTTCAGCTGTCGATAGTCCATGATAATTCTTTTCTCTGAGCTGTCCTTTTTGTTGATGAAGTAGACCGGTGCTGTATAGGGGGAAGGTCCTTCGTAAATTCGCCCAAGCTCTTCTTCTTCAAGAATCCATTTTTGTAGGAGTTCTTGCTCGTCTTTGGATAAGGGGTATACCTTGCAGTTTAACTCCTTTGGCGTGTCCGGGGTCAGTTTGATGGTCATGTCCTCGGATCATGCGGGTGGGAAGCGTCGTGCTTCTTCTTCTGAGAAGACCTTTTTATGTCTTCAGTATTCCTTTGGGATAGTGTTGATGGTAAGATGGATTTTGTCTTTGTCTGCCTTTTGGGCCCATTCCTGTGCAATGTTGGTTCGTTGCACGTAGATGGCTTCATCTTCTTTGGGTGTTCCCAGTTGTTTGATCGCTTCTCTTTGCATGAAGAAGATATTTTTGGCAACATGCATGTATCGGCTACTTTGGAGTTGTACTGGTTCTCCCGAGACCTTTCCTGTCTTCCAATTGATTTTTGGGTTGAAGTCATAGAGGAAGGGGTATCCTAGGATGATGCGATCCTTTCCTAGGCTTGTGATGTAGAACCTCTGGAGCATGTGTCTTTCTCCTTTGATGATATGTAGCCAGCAGTAATGTGTGATTTTTCCTTGCTTGTTTTCCGTACCATCGACATTGTGGACCGTGACTGGTCGGGCAAGTTCCTTGCGTCCTATTCCGAGTCATTTCCAGGTATCTTTGTCAATGAAATTGTCGGTTGCACCACTGTCTATGAGGGCAGATTCGTCGGCCTTGGATT
The DNA here is from genome assembly GCA_015178965.1 of Russula ochroleuca. Taxonomy (NCBI): domain Eukaryota; kingdom Fungi; phylum Basidiomycota; class Agaricomycetes; order Russulales; family Russulaceae; genus Russula; species Russula ochroleuca. The sequence continues at coordinate 552,903 of WHVB01000015.1, forward strand.
GCAAGGTGCGAAAAGAAACATCCATATTCAGAGTCAAGAGTTTCCTAATGTACATCGTATCTTGCAATCCCATTGCTCTAAGCCAAACCGTCGGCTTCGAGCTTCCTAAAAATCTGCCTTTGCCGATAGTTCCTCATAGAGGTTCTCTCGGTCTTCGATGGTCATTCCCCTAATGTATTGGAGGACGTCCTTTTTGGTATAGGAAGGGGGCACGGTGGTCGAGGTTTCAGCTTCACTATGCTGTTCCTCTTCCTCCTCTTCATTAATCACCGCTGCTCGTACCTTGGGTTTGTCTTTGATGTACTGCCCTTGGGAGCTGTGAGGTCTTTCCTGGGTTTTTCCTTTGTCCTTGCCTTTGTCGGGGCAGGCCCTAGACATGTGTCCTAGTTTGCGGCATCGGAAGCACCTTCCTTCTTTCATAAGTTTGGTGTGTTCTTCGTCGGTTAGTTTTCCAGTAGTGCGGATGGCGTCGATGTCCATCGCATTTGGGTCTTTCTGCCGTTTTGGTGGGGCGGGCTTTTGGTAGCTACACATCCTGTTGGCTCTCGTCGAGATGTGGCCAGGTCCTCCTTTGGGTCCGATGTTGTCATTGAGGTCTTGCCATCGTTGGACTGTTTTTTGGGTTGCATCATACCACTCTTCCAAGGTTGCTGGTAGGGTTTCTCGCTGGCGGATAACGCGATGGAGTCCGACCGGTAAGATGTCTTGGAACAGTTTAATTGTTCCTTCTGTGTCTGGTCCCCATCCTGCCTCCCTGATAAGGCGTTTGAAGAGTGTTATGGAGGAGTTGACTTTGTCTATGTCCAACTCCATCTTGGTAAGGCGGGAGTAGGCGTCCTGCTTCTTCGTGGAGTCCGTAAAGGCGTCTCTGAACGCTCGTGCAAACCATTCCCAAAGGGCGGGGTCATTTTCAGCGTGTGTTGGGGGGTCTCTGGTAGCAGGATTCCCTTCTACCCTGATGGACAGTTGATCTGCCATGTCGTATGCCCAGTCGTCGACCAGTGGTCCTTTGATAAAGGTCAGGGCATAAGCCACTTGTTCTGCCTTGTTTGTGAACGTGGAGTTGTGTCGATTGAGGAAGCGGTATGCTCCGAATTGTTGCATAAACCGTTCGGCGTCTTTTCTGTCTCCTTGGAAGATCTGGGGGATCATTCCTTTGAAGGCATCGTTGCAGGGTGGTGCGGCTGCTGCTTGTCTGGCGGCTTGTTGTCCTGCCGCTGGTTGGCCTCCTCCGCCGCCACCTCCTCTGCCTCCTCCACCGCTGCCTCCTCCTCCACCGCCAGGTTGTCCTCCAGCGGGAGGTTGTTGGGGTTGTCCTCCTCCTGCCGGCTGTCCTCCAGCAGGGGGTTGTTGCGGTGGTGGTTGGGCTTGTGCTGGTCTGGCTACTTGTGCCGGTTGTACTTGGGCCATGGCAATTGCTGCCATTGCTTGCATGAGTTGTTCAATGACCGGTGCGTGAGCTTGGTCTGTAGTGGGGATGTCTGGATCTGATACTGGCAAAGTGGTGTTTACTTCCGGGATGTCGTCACTTCCTTGGGTGACTTCTGTATGGATTCGTTCGAGATCTGGGGCGAGTAGGAATGGTTGGTTTTTGGTTCCTAATCCTGATCCTTGGGGATCTTTGATCTCGTCTTCTCTGCTAACTTCGTAGCACTGGTCGATGGTCCAACTGATTTTATACCAGGTCCCGTTGATATATTCCACAGGGTATGTGTATAGCCCGTCTCTGTTAAGCCCGCAGCAGGGCTTCGTGCACACCTGACGGTTTAGGAAGGTGTGCGGTCCAAGGCGTACCGAGGCACGTGTTCAGACTCCTGAGATGCGCATTGATTGGTATAGCCCAATCACTAAGCTTCGAAGGCAAGGTCCGCCTTTAAGGACCTTAAAGTGTAGATGGAAGAATAGAGAAGAGGGCCGCGCAATGAGCAGGAGTAGACAAGAAGCTGCAATTGTAGCAAAGTCGAGCTTAAGGCTCAACTGTCTGTAATAGGTCCTATATATACAGGTTCAGATCGTGTATGACTAATAGCTTTACAACCGATTGGTAAGTCGGTTTGTCAGTCCATCAGTCAGGCTCAGTCAGCGTATAGTACAGTTAGTCAGCCAATGGCGCATATCAGTCAGCAGTACAGTCAGGAATCTCAGTCAGCCAGTCCGAACGATAAGCCATGCATGTATCGTACATGAGTCAGGGGATCACGTGATCCCAGCCAGTCTGTCGGTCCGTAAAACACCTCACCTCTCTCCGTACTAGAGATGGAGCTTATCAGTCTCTGAGGTGATATGCTGATCGTCCCTCAGTTCTTGATTCTAACCAGAAGGCTTTCCCTTGTATTTCTAAAGGGAGGTTGTCGGTGGTTCTATTTCAGAACCTGACATCGGGGCTCTTTGAGAGCTTTTGTTTTCTTCCAAAGTCGAGTAGTATGTCAGCCAGGTTGGCTTAAGAGAAGCTCGACTTGTGTTAAGCCCGCAGCAGGGCTTCGTGCACACCTGACGGTTTAGGAAAGTGTGCGGTCCGAGGCATGCCGGGGCACGTGTTCAGACTCCTGAGATGTGTGTTGATTGGTATAGCCCAATCACTAAGCTTCGAAGGCAAGGTCCGCCTTTAAGGACCTTAGAAGATAGATGAAAGAGTAGAGAGGAGCTGCACAGTGAACAGGAGTGAAACAAGAGGCTGTGATTGCAAAGCAAAGTCGAGCTTAAGGCTCAACTGTTCGTACAGAGTCGTATATATACAAGTTCAAACTCAGTATGACTAATGGTCTTTAGAACCAGTTGCTAAGCCAGTTTGTAAGTGATCAGTCATCTACTTATCATACACTGTCAGCATGATGCACGTATCAGTCAGCCAAGTCAGAGCCATCAGTCAGCGGTACAGTAAGAGTCTCAGTCAGCCAGTCCAAACAATGAGCCACACATGTATCGTACAGAAGTCAGGGGATCATGTGATCCCAGCCAGTCTGTCAGTCTGTAAAACACCTCACCTCCTCCATGCCAGAGGCGGAGCTTATCACCTGCCTCGAGATGGTCATACTCGATCTGTCGTTCTTGAAGTGAAAGTTGCCAGGCTGTTTGCTGGCGGGTGAGGTAGCAGCCATTGGCATGCTTGTGCTGCCCTCCGTAGGGGCAGGTATCGGGCATCTGATTGATGAAGTATCGGTGGTGGCAGGGTACGTGGCACCACCCAGAGGTTTGGGTGGAGCAGAGGAAGTGGGGGTTCTCGCAGTGAGTGGAAATGTGGTCATACCAGGGGCAGTAGGAGCAACAGCAGCATTCTTCGTACTCTTCTTGCGCCAAGGCGTCGTCCTGCGTGTTCTCGCTATTCCAAGAAATAGTGCTTTGTGCTCCTCCTCTCAATTGTAAGGTCCCGGTTTCGTGGTATGGCGACTCTCGTCTGCGATTGGTTCGGTGTTGCCATGCCAGTTCCCCTCTTTTGTCATCTTCATCCACCAACTCCAGGAGGCGTTCTCGGGCGTTTGCTCGTACAAGGCATTGTCGGACTGCCTTAGTACGTCCGATGTGGGCTAGCTGGTACATTCCAAACTCTGCCCTCCTCTTCTGAGTGTAGGCTTCCAAAGCCTGTACCTCTTGCAAGCAAAGGGCAAGCTTATGCCTGTCGGACTCCAGGTTCCGGAGGCATATAATGTCGGCTTTGACCCCGTAGTCCCCCAGATCTTCTATTGCTCTTTCAAGGGGCCCGCCGATCATCCTTTCTTTGATCAGTAATTGGAAGTAATTGTCATCTCTATAATCAGCGGGTGCGGCCCAGCTAGCGGGAGCAGCTTCCAAGCATTCAGCATAGATGGGTTGGCCTCTCCCCATGGTCCTGTAGATGGTGGGTTTGCCCGTGATGGGTTCTACCCTGAAGCGGATGAAGCGGGCGGGTACCTTTTCGTGGGGTTCGGCCTCGGTGATTGGGATGTGGATGGCGGTGCGGTGCAAATCTGGATCAAACTTGATCCAGTCTTCCTGGGGGTGTGTCTGTACAAGGTCATCGACATCGACCTCGATAGAATAATGGGATGGGAGGCTATTGGCTGTGGTTGCTGGGGTGGAATGCATGTCGGTGTTAGAGGGTGAAGAGAGCGGGGTGGCAACACGGTGGACCACATTAGTGTCGGGGTCCAAAACCAGCGGGTGTTCTACCTCTTCCTGTCTGGCCAGCATCAATTTGGCAGCGGCTAGTCCCGTTGTTGAATGGAAGAGGCGTTCTCTTGTGAAGTCACTGAGCCCGCGGATGCAATTGCAAGGATCATCAGGGTTGTCCTGTGGGAGCGGATGGATGCGAGGGGGGGGAATAGGAAGTGGCTCGGGGCTGGGAAGGCAGCTGGGCGCGTGAAGGCTATAACCCGAGGGTGAGAGGCGAAGGTATTCGCCCAGATCGATGTCAGGGGGGTTTTCCGTTGGCAGGGCATATGCTGGTTCGTCGGGGAAGGCGGGGGGTGCTTCTGTGGTGGGGTGGAGCGAGGCTTCCAGTACTGCCACCTCTTCAGTGTCGACTGCTAACATAGTGTTGCGAGTGGCTGGGGATGGTGAACTGTAATTTGAAGTCATGAGGGATAGATTGTCAAATTGTGTGCAGAGTGAACTGATATCTGGGAGCGATGCAGATTCCATGGCGATTTCTTGGGGGTTTATAACCATTTGACAGATGGCTTTAGGGTTCTTATCGTGGAATTCTTTTACTTTGAGGGTGGCATTGCCCAGATTCCTTTTTGGTTCCCAAGAGTCATGTGCTTCTGAGAAGCCTTTCCATCTGACCAGGTATTGCAACGTTTTCTTCTGGCCGGTGTGCCTCGAGGCCAACACGTTGTCCACTTCCCATTCCTCGTGTCCTTCCACTAGGTCAGGTGGTGCTTCAGTGAAGTTGGGTCCATAAAGCTCCATTTCCTTATATGGGTGTAGAACAGCCGCATGGAATGCATTGTGGATCTTCCACGCGTGTGGGAGGTCTAGTCGATACATCACGGCGCTGAGTACTTCCATAATTTTGAAGGGTCCAAAGCATTTGGCCCTCAGTGTGGTTGTTGGGTGTGTTGTACGTAGATGGGTTCCTTCTAGCCAGACCTTCTGATCCACGCAGTATCTTTGGAAGCATGGGTCTTTCGACCAGAGAGATTGCACCTTGCTAATGGCTTCCTGTGTTACCGTCCCCTCGACCCTGGGACTTCCCCCCCTCGATTGACGGAGATGTTAGCCGCGAGGACAGCCCCATGGAGTTGGACGAGCCCGAGGGAGTGGTAAGCCTCGACTAAGTATGTACGACTGTATGCCTCATCTGATGTGGACGGACTACATGAGTTGCCTTGTGACTCAGCCCTATGTACGTGACTCGCAGCCCCGTATCATCGTGTTTCCTATGCCCTGTGCCCCATACCCTGTAGTAGTATAAGTACGACTCCATAGTGACCCTAAGTCGCTAAGTTGAGTCTCCTGTCCGTCTTACGACGGCAATATCAGCTATTCCCCACTCCTAGCCAGAAGGCGGCCGCTAAGAGCCTTGTCATCTCTACCTCGAGTCTATATGTTATCGTCGCATAAGCAGCGGTGACATTAGACTCAACTTTCTTGTCATCACGGAGGCCCCACCCAAGGAATACCTCACGGACTTTGGAGACGACGACAAGCCACCAAAGAACGCACACCTGCAAAGAATCGATAAAGGAGTCATCCCCGGATACGACGGGATAGCAATACTATATCATCCTGATACAACCAAGAAGGCACAGGACTGCATAGACGGAACCCACGTCTGGATACATAACGAGAAGGGATTCCTCACCCAAGTCTACCTCGAAGAAGACAGAGACAAGTTTAAACTAGTGCGAGGACCTAGAAGACCCGACATTGAGGCTCACAACGAGCTAAACGCATGAGAAAGACACCGCTGCAGACGTGAAGGAGGAACATTCCTACCCATCCCAGCTGACTCCGACGACGACAAGGATAACACTCGACCCCCGTCCCCCGTCTCCACAGACCAACAACCTAACTCACCCACCACAGACGAAGAGCTCACAGAAGATCGCACCAACATCGTCATCAGAAACTCCCCACTCATCGACACCCGACCATTCGCCTTGCTAATACATGAACACACCATGGCAACCACCACAACAACCACGACCGCCACCACAACTACCAAACCTAAGATAGTGGCCTCCGTGCAGAAGAAGTTAGACACGGCAATGAAGCGACAGCCGAGCAACAACCCGGGAGGAGGAGGAGGCAACCCCGGAGGGGGAAGCAACCCCGGAGGAGGGGGAAATAACCCCGGAGGAGGGGGAGGCAACCTGGGAGGAAACCCCGGAGCCCCCAACCCCCCGGCAGCACCACCTATGCCCCCGGCAAACCAAGACGCCCGCCTCATGGGAAGCGCCCCCACGGAGTTTGACGGAGACCGAGCCAAAGCAGACCAGTTCATAAACGAACTGCGACATTACTTCCGCATAAACGCCACGGTCCCCAGCCTCCAATCCTGGATCCGCCGCGTAGCAATAGCGCTAACATTCATCAAAGGCCCGACAGTGGACAAATGGGCCCTCAACCAAGGAGACTGGGTGGACCGACTGGACCCACTCCTTGAAGACATTCCCGACGTCTGGGTACACTTCCTGAACGAATTCCGGAACCAATTCCAAGACACACAAGCCGAAGAACGAGCATGCCTCCAGATAGAAAGCATGAAGATGAAGTGGCCCGACATCGACCAATACATCCAAGACTTCGAAAGAGTCGCCCGAAAGGCCGAATACCCACTCACGGCACCCGCAACCGTCAGATACTTCTTGAAGGGACTAACCAAGTCCATTGTCAATGACATAGTCAAACCCCCAAGGTCAATACCTATGCAGAAATTAAGCAACGAGCAATCGACAGCGTAGCATCTCAACTCCTCATCTACGAGATGTTCAAGCAGGATAAGAACACCTCAAGCCGACCACCATCGTCCCGCTGGAACCGGTTCGCACAACCCAACCCTACCAACCAACAGCCTAGCCGCCCCAACATCCGAGGGTACAATTCCACCAATGCCCCCCGCCACTTGAATAACGCCCCCGTTCCAATGGACGTTGACGCAGACCGAGCACGTGCTAACCGGAACAACAACTGGAGGAATTGAAATCCCCAAGGAAGGACGGTCCAAATGCAAGACGAACAAGGAAACGTCTACCAAGTGAACGTCGCCCAAACCCAATCAACCGATAGGAACCCCCGCGGCACTGACCGAGCCCCCTGTGGCGCCTGTTACAAATGCAACCAAGTCAGACACTTTGCATGCAACTGCCCCAACTGGAAGAAGAAACCGCACATAGCCACAGCACAACTGGTCGACTGGATGTCAGACACCACAACCACTAACAAGAATCCAGTGGACGAAATAGCCACCAGACTGGCGGCCATGTCCACCGACCAATGAGACCAAGTAGCAGCACACTTCGGGGGAGGGATAGTAGCAGCCGAGGAAGAGGGTTTTCAGGACGCCTAACCAGTTTGGCCTTGGTTAGGGCATTAAGTACAAGGAGTGTGTATCTATCGAACTGTCGATCAATGACAATTTGTGTATATCTAAACTCCCTGTTTAAGAGGGCCGAAACCTCCGCACTACTAGACTCCGGCGCTACGGAGAACTTCATTAACCCCGCCTATGCAAGGGAGCTCAAGCTGCCAATCAAAGAACTGGCAGAACCCTGCAAGGTGTTCAACGTGGACGGAACACAGAACTGCCACGGCCAAATCACCCACTATACTGACTTAGACGTACGAATGGGCGACCAAACACACACAATGCGCTTTTTCCTCACCAACCTAGGCGAGCAAAAAGTAATCTTAGGCTACCCATGGTTCGCCGCAGTCCAACCAGTCATCGACTGGGCAAAAGGATGGATTGCCTATGAACAACTACCTGTAGTCATTAAAGCCAGGATCAGGCGGACAACAGCGAAGATCCACACCGCCACAGCGTCCGACAGACAAATGCTAGCTTCAAAGCTGGCCGAAAAACACGCGACCCAGTCCCTACCAATTCCAAAGGAATACCACCGACACTCCTTTGTATTCAGCAAAGCAGAATCAAAGCAATTCCCACCACCACGAGAATGGGACCACGCCATCGAACTAAAACCAGGCCACCCAGAGAACACGCCAGGGAAGGTGTATGCCCTAACCCAACCAGAACAGGAAGCACTCGCAACATTCCTCCAAGAGCACCTCGACAAAGGATACATTACCGAGTCCAAAAGCCAGTTTGCAGCCCCATTCTTCTTCGTCAAAAAGAAAGACGGGAAGCTCCGACCAGTGCAGGACTACCGGAAGCTCAACAAATGGACCTGTCGAAACGCCACGCCACTCCCACTTATTCCCGAACTCATTGCAAGAGTCTGAGGAGCCAGCCTGTTCACCAAGTTCGACATTCGCTGGGGATACAACAACATACAGATATGCAATGGAGACCAATGGAAGGCGGCATTTATTACGAACCACGGCCTCTTCGAGCCACAGGTAATGTTCTTCGGGATGACCAACTCCCCAGCCACCTTCCAGACCATGATGAATGCGCTGTTCAGAGAAGAACTCCGACAAGACTGGCTGTCAATCTATATGGACAACATCCTCATACACACCCGATCAGACCTCCCATACCACCGAACAAGAGTCCACCAAATCCTCGACAAACTACGCAAGCATGACCTCTTCCTCAAACCAGAGAAATGCATCTTCGAACAAAAGGAAGTCAAATTCTTAGGCGTTATCTTGGGTCACAACACCATCCGTATGGACCCAGCCAAAGTGCAAGGAGTAGCGGATTGGAAACCCCCACGAACGGTCCGAGATGTCAGAGCCTTTCTAGGCTTTACAGGGTATTACTGATACTTCATCAAAGACTACTCAAAGATCACAAGACCACTGATCCACCTAACTAAAAAGGCAACGCCGTTTACATGGGAAGAAGCCCAAATCAAAGCCTTTGAAACCCTCAAGAAACACATGTGCCAGAACCCAATCCTATGCCAACCCGACTACACCAAACCATTCTTCCTAGCCACGGACACGTCCGCATACGGCATGGGAGCCGTACTCTTACAAGAGGGAGACAAACACCCCAGAAAAACCTCACCAACCAAACACCCCATAGCCTACTACTCCGCGACATTCACCCCAACCGAGCGCAACTATGACATCTACGAGAGAGAACTCCTGGCCCTGATGAAAGCCCTAGCCCACTGGCGACCCCACCTGGCAGGATCAACAATCCCAGTCACGGTCCTCACCGACCACACAAACCTGACCTTCTGGAAATCCCCGTGCAAGGTAAACCGCCACGTAGCACGTTGGTTCGCAGAGCTCCAGGAATACCACCTAAAGATCCAACACGTGCCAGGGAAACTCCACACCTCGGCAGACCTCCTCTCTAGACCACCAGGGGTAGACAAAGGAGAGACAGACAATCAAGACATAACCCTGCTCCATCCCGACAGCTTTATCAGACTATCCACCACCGAAGATCCCAAAGACGAATGGTGGGAATTAGAACGACGAATAGGGACGATGCAGCGAAAGTACCCTGCCGAAATCGCAGGATGGATCAAACGCCACAAGGCAACCATGACCCACTCGCATAACGATGACAACCTAAAGCACTGGCGTGTATAAGGCAGAATTGCCGTCCCACCAGACGACACCCTGAAAAAGGAAATCCTCCACCGATTCCACGACCTGGAAATCAGAGGACACCCAGGACGAGACCCCACCATCACAACCATCTGCCAACACTTCTGGTGGCCAGACATGAACGAGTGGATTGCACAATATGTGAAAGGATGCACCAAATGTCAACAAAGCAAGAACCTCACGAGACGAGCAAAAGTACCCCTCTACTGCATCCCCACACCGACCGACGCACTCCCATTCCAGATTGTAGCAATGGACCTGATCACCCAACTCCCAACCAGCAACGGGTACAACGCCATCCTCACAATAGTGGACCACGGGTGCACGAGAGCAGCTGTATTCCTCCCCTGCAAAACAACCATCACGGGACAAGAGGTAGCCAAACTATACTATGACAACGTCTACCGATGGTTTGGCCTACCCAATAAGGTCATATCCGACAGAGACCCCCGGTTTACGTCCTTCTTCGCAAAGGCACTCGCCCAACAATTGGGGATCAAACAAAATGTGTCCTCAGCATTCCACCCCCAAACGGACGGGCTATCGGAACGGACAAATCAGTGGGTGGAGCAATACCTCCGCCTGACCACCAACAGCACCCAAACCGACTGGAGCGACTGGCTAGGAATAGCCACCACAGTGCACAACAATCACAGGAATGCCACCATCAACCTCGCCCCCTCGGAAGCACTCCTCGGCTACACCCCTCGCCTACACCCTGTGGACCCCCCTCCATCGCTTAACCAACACGTGGAGGACAGGAAACAAATCGCCCTCGAAAGACGGGCCCAGGCAGTCGAGGCCATCAACCGCACAGCCCATCAAACGCCACCACCCCAATTCAAGGAGGATCAAGAAGTCTGGCTCGAGGCCAAGAACCTCCAACTACCCTACCAGACCCCCAAACTAGCCCCTAAGCGACACGGCCCCTTCCATATCAGCAAGCAAGTATCACCGGTGGCATATCAGCTCCAACTACCCGACGCCTGGAAGATCCACAACGTGTTCCACGCCAGTCTCCTCACGCCTTACCGCGAGACCCCACAACATGGCCCCAACTACATCAAACCACCCCCCGAACTAATCGAGGGTGAACACGAGTACGAAGTTGAGGCCATCGTTAATCACCGTCTCCACGGGAAGCGGAGAACCCTACAATATCTCCTCAAATGGAAGGGATACCCACACGCAGACAACACATGGGAACCGGCCGCCCAAGTACACGCCCCTGTGTTGATCGAGTCATACCACCAAAGGCGCCCGCTCGAGCAACCGCATAAAAGGAGAGGTCTGAGGACTCGAAGTACCATCCTCTCCCCATACTCCAGACTACTATGTCCCACCAGATCATCCACATCTCCCCCGCCGAAGACAACAACTATGCCCCCGCCTCACCCACCGACTCCTATGCCTCCACCGAGGCCCTCTTCATCCCCGCCCCAGGGACCCCCTATCAGACGACCGGTTCCAATGGAACCCTTCCTCTTGTTGAGGACCCTGCACCCACTAACTCAGCACAGGTGCTTGCAGTGGACCTCGCCGTCGGCACTACGCAGCCAGCCATACCCTTATCACCCCGAGCCATTAGCGCTCTCGTCGAAGGACAAACCGACGCCCTCACAACTCCAATTCTCCTCCGCATGGTCCACGGTCTCATCCTCACCGCCAAGCACACCGAGGACCGGATGGAAGCCATTAGGATTACGGCCGAAGAACAAGCTGATGAGCTCGAGCAGAGTAAGGACCAGTGCAACATCCTCACCCTTGGTGCCAGGACCCTCCAGCTCGAGTGCGACGCCAAGACTGAGTCCCTCCGTCTCGCCGACCTTACAATCCGCCGCCTGGCCAGTCAGCCCGCGAGGGCGGACACTCCGCAGGGTATTCAGTCTGAACCCCCTGCCGGCTTTGTCGAGAACAATGGCCAACTCCACTATTTCTCCATCCCCCTCCAAGCCAGCACTAACAACTGCCGCATTGCCCCCTACATCCAACTTCTCGACAGACCTGTTCCCCGCGCCGCTGGTACCCTGGGAGGCCCTGGCAACCCTGTCTTCACTACAGAGGTCTACGCCCAGCCCAGTTCGAACATCGGCGTTGCCAATCCGCCAGTACCCAAGTGGCTACTCCGTGCCATCGACGGCAACTCCGAAATCTTCGACGCCTTCGCACTGGAAGTCCAGGATATGACCCAGGACTGGGGCCTCTATACGGACATATGCCGCTACCACCATGTCGACACCGAGCTCACCCACATCGCCGCCCGCATCCGCGCCCTCGAAGCCGAGGAAGCCAAGACCCGTAGCACCCTCGCTAACTGCCGCCGCCGCCTCCGCGCCGCCAACACCAGAGAAACCCTCGCCCACCTCGCAGGCAACGATGCCGACCGCCACGAACAACGCCACGCGGGGGGGATCGTCCGCTACGCGACGCGTGGTCGCGCTCGCATCTAACCGGAGGGTGATGTTACCGTCCCCTCGACCCTGGGACTTCCCCCCCTCGATTGACGGAGACGTTAGCCGCAAGGACAGCCCCATGGAGTTGGACAAGCCCGAGGGAGTGGTAAGCCTCGACTAAGTATATACAACTGTATGCCTCATCTGATGTGGACGGACTACATGAGTTGCCTTGTGACTCAGCCCTATGTACGTGACTCGCAGCCCCGTATCGTCGTGTTTCCTATGCCCTGTGCCCCGTACCCTGTAGTAGTATAAGTACGACTCCATAGTGACCCTAAGTCGCTAAGTTGAGTCTCCTGTCCATCTTACGACGGCAATATCAGCTATTCCCCACTCCTAGCCAGAAGGCAGCCGCTAAGAGCCTTGTCATCTCTACCTTGAGTCTATACATTATCGTCGCGTAAGCAGCGGTGACATCCTGGGCATCCTTTCTAGCTTCTAGAAGCTGGGACTTTCGTTCTTCAATTGCCGGTACATTCCCGACACGCGTGGGTTGATGGGTGCGGGGAATGAATCCCATCCATAATTCGTAAGGGGGTTTCTTTGTGGTAGATGAGGGACGGGAATTGATCATGTACTGGGCGACTTTGAGCCAGTCTGCCCAGTTGTTTTGCTGGTGGTTACAGAAGATTCGGAGGATTGTCTCTACTGTTTGATTTGTTCTCTCAGATTGTCCGTCGGTTTGGGGATGGTATGCCGAACTCATGTTTTGTTTGATCTCCAATTGGGCACAGAGTTCCTTGAAGAACTGTGACATGAACTGCGTGTCTCTGTCAGAGATGATTCTTTTAGGAATTCCCATATAGGGAAAGGTGTGATCTCTGAAGAGCCTTGCAACTTCCTCGCTTCCCATATCTTCTTGGCATGGGATCAGAATCACCGCTTTGGTGCTGTCGTGATTGGTGATGGTGAGGATTGTATCACAGCCATGTGATTCAGGTAGTTTTGTGATAAAGTCAACCGTGATGGTGGCAAAAGGGGTTGTGTCCTCCCCTGGTCCGATTGGCACAATAGGGGGTATGTTGCGGTGTGTGATAGTTTTCACTGCTTGGCAGGTTGTGCACCCTTTTACATAGTCTTCTATGTCCTTGTGTAGGTTTGGCCACCAGTAATCTCACCTCAGTGCTTGGTAGGTTTTCCAGACTCCGGGGTGTCCCGATGTCGGTGCATCGTGGTAATCTTGTAGGAAGGTGTGTCATAATTGCCTGTCGTCTAAGACAACTAGCGATCCTGCCTTCCACCAGACCTTCCACTTGTCCTGGTAGATCCCGTACTTCTTCTTCCATGCCAGGCAGAGTTTGTTGTTCTCCTTTTGTAGTTGGTGGGCTTGGCGTTCCAAAATAGTGATTTCAATTGCTCTTGCAAATAGTTCATCTGGGAGCGCGGTAGTTTCGTTGTTATCATTTGAGCCGTCATTGTGATCGGGTCGGCGAGATAGGGGGTCTGCTTGGTTCCTTTTTCCGGGTAGATGGACCAGTTCGAAATCGAAATCTGCTAGGAACACGATGTAGCAAGCCATGCGGCAGTTCAACTTTTGGGGGTGTCGATAGTAGCAGAGATTGTTGTGGTCCGTATAGATTGTGAGTTTATGGGGCGATCCCATGACTAGATGTCTAACCCGTTTAAGGCCTTCGATGATGGCCAGGAATTCTCGATCCCCGATGGAGTAGTTCCTTTCGGCTTGATTTAATGCCTTTGAGTGGTAAGCAACCACGTGGCATTTGTTGTTGTCGTCTCTTTGGTACAGTATACTTCTGAGGGCGAAGGCAGAGGCATCCACTTCGAGTTCATATGGTTTGGAGGGGTCTGGATGCCAGAGGACAGGTTCTGTAGTGACCCGGTTGATCAATTCGTCTAACATGTCTGTGCATCTTTGGGTCCAGATGAACTGGGTTCCCTTCTTCGTGAGGTCGTGTAGGGGTCACACAATGGAGGCAAAGCCTTGGATGAAGGGGCATTGGTAGCCCAGTATACCCAACGTTTTTCTGACTTCTTCTACTGATTTGAGGGTTCTGGGCCATTCTGATATGCCTTTTACCTTGGCCGGGTCGATACAATACTTGACCGCCTCCTACTAGCCACCCGAGGATCTCCATTTCGTCTTTTTCAAATTGGCACTTCTTTGGTTTTAGGAAGTAAGAGCATTCTTCCATTTTATCAAGGAATTCGTGGACGATTTGTTTGTGGAGTTTCTTTCCTTCCTTGTCATTGGCCGTGGCTATCCACCAGTCGTCCATGTAGTTCCCTAGGTTCTCTGGGTACTTCTGGAGCAAGGGGCAGAAGTCTCTGTGCATGGTTCGTTGGAAGAAGGGCGGGGCATTGGTAAGGCCAAAATACATGATGCATGGGACGTAGGTGCCTTGTGGGGTTTTAAACGCTGCTTTATGTTGGTCTTCCTCCGCGATGCGGATGTTGTTATACCCCCAACGGATATCGAACTTTGAGAAGAGTAACTTCCCATGTAACCTCTCCAATGCTGATTGGATGTTTGGCAAGGGGTTGTTGTCGTGCACAGTGTGTTTGTTGAGTTGTCTGTAGTCCATGATGATTCGCTTTTCCGAGCTGTCTTTCTTGTTGATGAAATAGACGGGTGCGGTGTAGGGTGAGGGGCCTTTGTAGATTTGCCCCAACTCCTCCTCTTCAAGGATCCATTTTTGGAGGAGTTCGTGTTTGTCGCTTGATAGAGGGTATACCTTGCAATTTAACTCCCGTGGTGTGTCAGGGGTTAACTTGATCATCATATCTTCCGACCTTGCGGGTGGGAAGCGGTGCACTTCTTCTTCTGAGAATACCTTCTGGTGTCTGAGGTATTCTTTGGGGATGGTGTTGAGGGTTAGGTGGATTTTGTTTTGGTCTGCCTTTTGGGCCCATTCTTGTGCGATGTTGGTGCATTGCACGTAGATGGTTTCTCCTTCTTTTGGCTTCCCTACTTGTTTAATTGCTTCTCGTTGCATGAAGAAGATTCTTTTGGCAACATGCATGTAGCGACTACTTTGGAGTTGTACTGATTCTCCTTGGATCTTCCCTGTTTTCCAATTGATCTTGGGGTTGAAGTCATAGAGGAAGGGGTAGCCTAAGATGATGCAATCCTTTCCTAGGGCCGTGATGTAGAATTGTTGGAGCATGTGTTTTTCTCCTTTTACGATGCAGAGCCAGCAGTAGTGTGTGATTTTTCCTTGTTTGTTTTCGGTCCCATCGACATTGTGGACCGTGACTGGTCGGGTGAGTTCCTTCCTTCTGATTCCCAGTCGTTTCCATGTTTCTTTGTCGATGAAGTTATCTGTAGCCCCACTGTCAATGAGAGCTGATTCATCGGCCTTGGATTGCAAAGTGCGGAAAGAAACATTCATATTTAGAGTCGAAAGTTTCCTAATGTACATTGTGTTCTGCAATCCAATCGCTCTAAGCCAGGCCATCGGCTTTGAGCTGCCTAAAAATCCGCTTGGGCGGACATCTCCTCGTAGAGGGTCTCACAATCTTCGATGGACATCCCTCTGATATACTGAAGGACATCCTTTTTGGTGTAGGAAGGTGGTGCTGTGACTGAAGTTTCAGCTTCGCTAGGCTGTTCTTCTTCTTTGTCTTCGTTGATCACCGCTGCCCTGACCTTGGGTTTGTCCTTGATGTACTGCCCTTGGGAGCTGCAGGGCCGGTCGGAGCTTTTTCCTTTATCCTTGCCCTTTTCAGGGCACGCTCGTGACATGTGTCCTAGTTTGCGGCAGCGGAAACATCTTCCTTCTTTCATGAGGCGGGTGTGTTCTTTGTCGGATAACTTCCCTGTTGTGCGGATTGCATCGACGTCCATGGTGTTGGGGTCTCTTTGCTTCTTTGGTGGGGGTCCTTTTTGATATCCCCTCATTCTGTTGGCCCTAGTGGAGATGTGTCCTGGTCCTCCTTTGGGCCCTATGTTGTCGTTGAGGTCCTGCCATCTTTGGACTGTTTTTCTGGTGGCATCATACCATTCTTCGAGAGTGGCGGGTAACGTCTCTTGTTGTCGTATGGTGCGGTGGAGTCCGACAGGTAGGATGTCTTGAAACAGTTTAATCATTCCTTCAGCGTCAGGTCCCCATCCTGCTTCTCTGATCAATTGTTTGAAGAGGGTGATCGATGTATCGACTTTATCCATGTTTAACTCCATCTTTGTGAGGCGGGAGTAAGTGTCTTGTTTTCTGGTTGAATCGGTGAAAGTGTCTCTGAAGGCCCTTGCGAACCAGTCCCAGAGGGCTTGGTCTCCTTTGGCATGGGTCGGGGGTCTCCCGTGACTGGGTTTCCTTCTACTTTGATAGACAGTTGGTCTGCCATGTTGTAAGCCCAGTCGTCTACTTGTGGTCCTTTGATGAAGGTGAGGGCATATGCCACCATTTCTGCTTTGTTCGTGAATGTGGAGTTGTGTCGATTGAGAAATCGGTAAGCTCCGAACTGTTGCATGAATCGTTCAGTGTCCTTCCTATCTCCTTGGAAGATTTGGGGGATCATTCCTTTGAGGGGTTCTGAATGAGGTGGTGCGGCTGCTGCCTGTCCTGCAGCTTGTGGTCCGGCTGCTGGTTGGCCTCCACCGCCTCCTCCACCGCCTCCTCCTCCTCCGCCGCCTCCTCCACCACCAGGTTGTCCTCCGGCGGGAGGTTGTTGTGGTTGTCCGCCTCCTCCACTGCCAGGTTGTCCTCTGGCAGGAGGTTGTGCTGGCCCTGCTGCTTGTGCAGGTAGTACGTGAGCCATGGCAATTGCTGCTTGTGCCATTGCTTGTGTGAGTTGTTCGATGACCGGTGCATTAGTTTGGTCTGTCGTGGGGATATCTGGATTGGATGTCGGTGAAGCTGCTTCTGCTTTGGGGGTTTCATCGCTTCCTTGAGTGACTTCTGTATGGATATGTTCGAGATCTGGGGCGAGTAGGAATGGTTGGTTTTTAGTTCCTAGTCCTGCTCCTTGAAGGTCTTCGATCTCATCTTCTCTGCTAACTTTGTAGCACTGGTCGATGGTCCAGCTGATTCTGTACCAGGTGCCGCTGATGTGTTCTACGGGATATGTGTAGAGCCCATCTCTGAGGTGGTATGCTGATCGTCCTTCGGTTCTTGATTCTAACCAGAAGGCTTTCCCTTGTATTTCTGAAGGGAGGTCGTCAGAGGTTCTATTTCGGAACCTGATGTCTGGGCTCTTTGAGAGCTTTTGTTTTCTTCCAAGGTCGAGTAGTATGTCAGCCAGGTTGGCTTAAGAGAAGCTCGACTTGTGTTAAGCCTGCAGCGGGGCTATGTGCACACCTGACGGTTTAGGAAAGTGTGCGGTCCGAGGCGTGCCAAGACACATGATTCAGACTCCTGAGATGTGCGTTGATTGTTATAGCACAATCACTAAGCTTCGAAGGCAAGGTCCGCCTTTAAGGACCTTAGAATGTAGATGGAAGAGTAGAGGAGAGCCGCGCAGTGAACAGGAGTGAACAAGAGGCTGCAATTGCAAAGCAAAGTCGAGCTTAAGGCTCAACTGTTCATACAGAGTCGTATATATACAGGTTTGAACTCAGTATGACTAATAGTCCTAAAACCGGTTACTAAGCCGGTTTGTAAGTTATCAGTCATCTACCTATCATACACTGTCAGCATGATGCGCATATCAGTAATCAGACTAGGGCCATCAGTCAGCGGTACAGTAAGAATCTCGGTCATCCAGTCCAGGCAATGAGTCAGAGGTGTAATCATAGTGAGTCATAAGGTCAGCCAGTCTGTCGGTCTGTAGAATACCTCACCTCCCTCCGTACCAGAGGCAGAGCTTATCAGTGTGTGAGACATCGTGTGCGTGTGCACGTGCACATGGGTGTTGTGGGCAAGAGTGAGGACACGAGAGCATCATCAAGGTCAGAAGCTGTCAGCAAACACTAGATAATTACACACCTTATGGGCACACTGCACAGGCATGAGTGTGGATAAAGAATGCCCCGGTGTGGGCAACAAGGACACCAGCAAGAAAGTCCTGTCCTACTCACATTTGAGGCGAGGGAGGGGTTGAAAGCGTTAAAAATCACGTCGTGGAGCTCGTTCAAAAATTGCTCCTCAGCCTTGAAAATGCTTTCGACAGAGCTGTAGCTTAGAGGTTTTACCTGCTGTTTACCGGCCGATGGAGCCGGGTCCAAGCTGATATCGGGGGCAATCATTCGTATTGCAAGGGCCTTGGAAAGAACTCGGTACAAATGCAATGAGATGGCCTCAGATGGGGGTGGTGACAAGGAAGAGCGACAAGGGATGGGTGCTGGTGAAGAAGAACCCTCCTCTTGCATTTATCAAGGGAGGGAGGGAGGGATGGGGGGTGGTGACAAAGGAGGCGGGCTCTAGCAAGAAGGTGGGGGGTGGCGACAGTAGGAAAAAAAAACATACTCTCTGCCTCGCATTTGGGGCAAGCATGGGGATGAAAGGGGCTCGCTCTTGGGGCAAGCATGAGTGTCGGCAGCGGCTTGAGGCGGCCACAAGCCTTGTGTTTAAAGCGAGGGAGGGGGTCAGCAGTGGTGGCAACGTCAGGGGAAGATGGTTGGGGGTGGGTTGGGTGACGATGCACTGGCACTGTGGTGCCACGAAAGAAAGTTTCGGAGTTTGAAAATGGAATTAAGTAGCAGCAATAGGTAAAGGGATAAGTGAGCAAATCAGAATAAGTGTCAAGATCACTCATTATCCTAAAACTCATCACTTATTGGTCTCCTTCTTATTTTCCTTATCAAATAAGTAAACAATAAGTGGTGAATAAGTGGAACCTTGAATGACCCTAATATGAGCTAAACATACTGCTGATCATGGCAATGTTGAAGTAGCATGCTTGGGTGTGCTTCCTGAATTGTCCACCACTTGACCAGATTCACACTCTTCACAAAGCGTGGGTGGAGCTCGAGCTTTTAGCCTTTTAGGTACTACTGATTGAACAGATTACCCAAAGTATATTCTGTGAATGGTGAATGTTACAGCCTGAGTACTAGGTGGTCTAGGCCATTCATCATCGCCTAATAAAAGCTATGTTCCAGAACGCAAGGCAAGTCCCAAGTCCAAAACCAGTAGGAGGATCTACACAGTGCAGTTTTGGAATTACAATTTATTATCATCAATGATTTGAGATCCCCGGTGGCCAACTGCATCTCGGCCCCACATAGTTTCCTAGCAGGGAGGACCGTTCTGCGTGTCCTGGATAATACTATATGTGAATTGAGAGTAAACTTCAGATCAATCTTGAAGGTTACTGAAGCACTTCAGCAAATGTCCAGGACACGTCTTTACCCTGGCTCCATAACAGTAATTTCGTTGTCATCTCTGCGGTGTATGTGTGAGTCTAATGTCTGTTCGAATATTAAGGTTGGGACCTGTCCACCTGCGGTGCTAGAAAATGAAGTGAGTGGCCTTCTTTCAGGTAGCCCACCGGCCACCTTAAACTTCTCAAGTGGAGCCTCTGCCAGGGGTAAGGCATGAGAAGGCTATCAGGAGGTCTGTTCTCTACGGCATCGACCAGGACCGATTTATAACAACAATTGAATTTGCGAAACAACAAGTACGAAGAGGCTAAATGATGCCAGAGGTAAATACATATTCCGACCGGTGGAGTTAACAGACAGGCACACTGTGGTCTGGGTCAGGGCAGACGATTGGCTACAGACTCAGACGACGAAAGCGACGAAAGTTTAAGCACACGCGGCGGCTGGGATATACGGCGCCCGCCAGCGGTGTCCCCATCGGGTGTGGGCGTGCTGGACGACGGAACAGTAATCAGCGCACCAGTAAAGCTGCGCTGCATCTCGCGGAGGACCTGCTGGAAACGCAAACCCCACCACCCGCGCGCCTCTCGCTCCTGTTCGGTAGGGTCGGCGCCCTGCTCTGCCATTTGCGCAGAAGGGCTCTTCGGCAAAGGTAGACCACTCGCAAGAATCGCAGATACAGAAGTTTGCGGGTTGTCGTCCCACACGAGACCTGGAGTGGGTACAGCTAGCTTTCCCGACTCAGTCGGGAACGACAGTGCGCGGAGCGTGTACCTTGCACACTCTTGGAACGCAGATACCCAGTTCTGGCAGAGACGAGATAAGCCGGCCGTATCTAATTGCGCCCCCGAGGACGACACTGAAGGAACGGAGAGGGAAAGCGTAATGACCTGTCCGCTGTCAGGTATTCTCCCCGTTGCTATATTCTCTGGGTCCACAGGGAGCAGATCCAAGGTGATTTGACTTGAATCTTCAGTCACTTTTAAGACGCGGGATATACCTGTTCCCTCGATTAAGCTCCACGAATCCCCCGGCATTTCCCGGTCATGACGAGTGTTCGGATTGTATACGGGCGATGCAAAGAGAACGAGGTCATTGAAAACGAGGGTATAAAGTATCTCTGCACGCGATTCTGGAATCGGAGGTGCATTTCTCGGCGAGGTAAACTGGCGCTCCCAGAGGTCTTGACGTGCCAAGGACGAAGCAGATGGAGAATGTCGAAGGAAGTCCAATGGATACGGGTTACTCTGCAAATCGTCGGAAAAGTGTGATCCCATTGAGGTGTTCGACTCTGATGTCGTCCTCATTGAATCAGAGCGCACAGCCCTTGACTGGATAACGCTGATGAGCCTCGACTGTCTGACTCCAGCAGCGTGATGGGAGCGTCTGTGCTCATGAAGTTCTCTGTCGATGGTAGCTGCACGGTCCTTGCCACGAGGATTTTTGCGCTCTAATCTCCCTCTGGCCAGCAGTCTTCGCGATCGGTGGGCCAGTTGTAATGCTGCGGGCAAGCCTTTAATATGTCCCAGTCGATCTTTGACTAACTCATACTCTTCTTCTTGGACCTTCACTTCGCGCATCGCGCGAATGATAGTTTCGGTGCACTGGAGGAGCGAAAAAGTGGCTAAGTGATCAGGGTGACCCAGAGGCGTGACATCTAAGAGGCGCTGGGCGATGATATATAATTTTTGAGATGGATGACGAAGAGGGAGTTCGGTGCGTACCTTGAAGTGCATTGGGTAGTCAACAAGTCTATTGACCGGCTCAACCAAGAATGCTTCGACGCTCCACCCGAGACATTCGTCTTGCTCTTGTTGGATTCTGATAAACTCGCCGAAGTCACTACCCGATTCTCCGCTCAGCCGCTTGATCAATAAAGTGGTAGATTCCAACCGGACAACGTATGGCTGATGAACTTCCAGGCGCGACACGAAGCCTCGTACTCTCCCAGCGACGCGCATCACGATCGGGTACTGCTCAGAAACAATAGCGCGTAAAGCTGATGAGATCTGCGCGTGTAAGTTAATGATATCTTCCAGCCAATCGAATAGCCGCGCGACCTCAGGGGGCACGCCAGTGAGCCATGTCACACTATCTTTCATACGCAACGGGCAAATGAATAGGCGGACGAAAGTCTGTAGCCGCCTCACGAAGGCCCTCTCCGTCTCGCAGAGATCCCAAATAATTTGTTGCCTCTTTATCTCGACTTCACCGTAGCGGTCCAGTAGTGAATGAAAGGCCGATGAGGATACCGTGGAAAGCCATGTTCGTTGTTCGGAGTCGGATGCCTGCGAGTTACGTTCGTCGCGCCGCGGCCGTTGAATTACATCTTGTTCATGAGCCTGAGGAACGTCGCGGCTGTTAGACAGGTCAGTCGTTGGTTGGCGAAGTGAGTTTGGAGTTTCCCTAGGCGAGGGAGGCTTTGTGGAACGGTTCGTCGGGAAATCCAGCCCATTCACTTGCCGTTGGGAAAGCCTTGAAGAATTATCATTAGCAATAGATTGACGTCCGGTGCCGAGCTGTTCGAAGATTGCTTCTGCGTCTACGCTGATAGTCTGATCTTCGTGTTGCCAGCGAAGACTCTCAATTGATGATGAGCTGTCGACATGGGGAAGGGGGTTATCCCGCATGCGAGGTGAATATTGCGCCCCTTGGCGCTTGCGAGCCCAATTAAGGCCCCGGATCCCACCTGAGTTATGCGCTCCATCGATATTCGACTTGTGAGAGCTAGTCGTGGATGGTTCTCGGACCGCCCGAAGAGTCTTTTCTGAAGATCTCCCAGAGCCGGAGGTACGAAGGACCGTCGAGTTAGGGAGAGCGGCACCAACGGTACGGACCCTACTAGACGACTCTCGTGGCGACAAGGGACGATCGCCTTCACGAATACTTTTGAATGACGAACGATCCTTTGTTAAGGGACTTATGTGAGCCCTCTGCGACGGAGGAGATATCGTCCTATTGGGGACATATTGCGCGTCTTCATCACCAGAATATTCGGATAATGGTGAAAGTTCTGCACCGTGGTTTTTTCTAGGGGCTTCTGCTGTCTGATCCTTCGCAAGAATACTGGACAAGTTTCTTGGCGGAGAATATTCCGTCCGCTCACCCAAAGTGTGTGCACTGGATGGTTGCCTCGGGGTTGCCTGGCCTGCGACGGGTGACCGACGCCTAAGATGGATCCCATTCTCGTCCCGTGGTTTCAGGGTTGTATGGATGTTGTTGTTGAAATCATCAGATGGGCTGATGGCAAGACCTTGCTCCCCAGTGTACTCGCCATCAGATAAGTTGTCATACTCGTAGGTCTGTGCAGAGCCCAAGAAACCGTTATCCATTCCATTGACGAGTTCAATCAGTTCCCGCCTTCGCTGGTCGCCTTCACTGGGCTTAGCATCACCGGAGTCCCAGGGATTCGGAAGCGCGTCCCTCGAGGTGGTACTGCTATTCCTATTTAAACCATCAGAGTGTGAGGTTTGGCGGTTCAGCACCAGGGACCGGAGGCGGGCAGATGATGCGCTCGAAGAGACGACAAGAGGATTTACGTCTTCATCCCATAGATCGGAGTTGTATTCGCTCTCAATACGAGCATCCGGCCCACCACTGGCCATAAGAGGAGCAGCATTGGAATGGGCACCCCCCATTGTGTGCGGTGTGCCGAGACCCAGACCAACTCCTGACTGCGCGGATCTCCCACCGTAAGGGTGATTTTGCTGAGGAACGTGCGAGTGCGACGACCAAGCTGGAGAATTGACTCTGACATAAGGTGGAGGTTGAGACGTCTCGACATCTTCACTGGAGCTCGAACTCGAAGGTACGATCACGGCATTTGTGACAAACAACGCCCTTCCGCGATCAGTTTGCAGATTCAATTCCGATCCAGAGCTATCATATCCACGGTTGAGAGGGATTTGTCGTGACTCACGTCTTGGCGGGGAAAACGTGAAAACGGGCGGGGGAACCCGAGGTGTAGTTCGAATATGAGGTGACCGAGATGGGATCTTTGAAATATGACCGGGATCTGTGTGAGAACGTTCACGCACGACACGGCCGGACCCAATCAACGAAGGGGTTACCTACACGCAGCCTGAGCTACAGTAACATAAACGATAGAAGGGGTACTCACATTCCCTGTTTGGACACCGGTGATGTCTGACGGTACTGGTTCTGCAGGAATCTGTGGCATTTTCCGCCCAATGATACCCTTAACCGATCTAAGTGACCTTGATGGGGATGCCTTCGTAGGAGATCCTTGCCCGGAGCACCACATGGACGTGGATGTAGCGGTGGTCTTGAGGGCAGGCTTCAAGTTCGGCTTCGCTTTAGCCACCGCTACGGGTGTTGGAATACGACTACTTTCTAGAACATTCGGAAATCGAGAGAGAGACGTTGGGGGTGTGGAGGCTGTTTTAGTGGGGCTCATCTGTGGGTGCGGACGGGCCGGTGGGGTAGAGGGGTACGGTTGGTGACGAGAGGAAGATGGCAAAGGATCATGTGGGTTCTGCTGCAAAGGCGCATGGGGAAACATTATCGGATGCTGCGCTGGGCTGCTGGGGGAGTTTGTCATTCTATCGATCGTGTCGCGTAGAGACGGAACTAATTGCGCTTCAACGAGAGGCAAGTCCGCTAACTGGCTCTTGCGCTTTGAAGAAGACTTGCTGTTCATTCCGTTGACCTTTGAAAGCCGCCTATTCAAAAATGACATCCGCGACACGAGGCTAGGTTCCGTCGAAGATGCTGACGATGAAGTAGGAAGTTGCGTTGTCGGCACGGACGCAGGGACGAATGAGTCATTGGGCTCTGCAAAAGGTCGATCCGCCATAGTGGCATGACGGATCTCAGCCTCCGCTGACCTATCATCATCGGGATGTGGGTGCGTCAGGCCTGCAGCAGCGGCATAGTATGACGGTGGATGAAAACCCTTGGGCGTGGAAGTCGATTGGAAGTAGCTCGCAGATGAGATACCGGCACCGGGGGGCCGTGAAGAGTTCTTGTGCTTTTGGCGGGTTAGGGGCATTAGTGTGAGTAGGTATGCGGTGCTTTAGCCGTGCAGCTGTGAACAGCGCATACATTCGCCAAACAACCAAACAAAGAGCGTGAAAGGCTCACGTGATAACATATTGCGAAACGTTATGAGACTGTCGTAGAGGCAAGTCCAGAGAGTCATAGCCTTTTACAACAGAAAACTAGCAGGACTTGAACCACGCCTCTAGAGTCATTGCGATGCTGTTGATTTTTCCACGTCGGATGATGCAGCACGTCGGACAGAAGAGAATGACGCGATCGCAAGACTCGCAACGAATTACAATCCACTCAAATTGCCGGATGATGCCACTGAAGGAAGCTCATCTTAGTTGGGTTGACAGACAATGCCAGAAATTTTAGACAAATCACCTTCCTAGAAAAAGCCTCACCCTTTCAAGCACACCAGTTTTACCAGTGGAGCCCACAAAAAAGTTCCCAAACCTGCAAGCAATCGCATGGCTACCAGATATTCGTCTTCTCGGCTGGTACATTTTTGTTTTTCAACAGTCAAGAGCGCTATGAGCCTTTGTGTAATGACGACCGCGAATGGAGCCTGGAGGACAGGCTGGACAGACATAGCTGGGAGTGACAGCGGGAATCAGGATCTACTTTGCTTATGTAATACGTTAAAATGTGAGTCTAAACTGGACAGTCAAGCTAGTCAAGTACAGTAGTCAATCTACAGTATCTCGAACAGGTCTTGAATCATAACCCTAGCCAGCGAGCTGAGCGAAGGTAAGTGGGTTACTTCTATCTAGCTTATCAAGATCTTCCAAACGTTGTACATATAAGTGTTCCCCAATCCGCAGGGACCAGTACATACTACACAGAGTGGTGGATTTTGGTCCAAATCCGCCAAGACATGGGTTCAATAAGGAAATGGAAAATATGGCCAACAACGAGAGTACAAGGAAGCGCCCGGATGGTACCTGTCGCAGGGAAACGTAGCCCAGATGGCAGCATGGGCGATGATCAAAAAAGGGAACAACAGAAAACCCTTTCGTACTGGACATCTCTGAACGAAATCACGCACCCCATAGCTCTGAGCTGCAGACAAATTGTGTCTTCTCGACAAGCCGAGAATCCCCAAGCCATGGAAGCAATCAAGGCACGTGATGAGCCGGAAGGCGTTGCAGCCTTTGCTCCATCCCGCGCACTTTTTTGAGGTATAACGTGATAGACTCCGCGATATCCGCAGTCTCTATGTTCCCAATGAACTTGAACTTTAAAGCTTGAAAACTTTCGTCGTTTTCGTAGTAAGAATCTGGGAGACTGGATATGCAGTGCCTCAGTTGCGTTCGTTAACAATGACAGTCATACGCACATCGAAACATCGAGTTCGCGAAGACGCTCTTCCTCCCACAATTTCGCATCATGCATAAAACCAAAGCATGACAACCCGGTCTCAGCGAGACGCGCTCTCTCTTCTGGTATTAACGACGCGTGATAAAGTCTTTGACTGCTCGGTTTCCCATGGGCCCAGGGGAAGTATATTCGGAGGTAGTGGTGTAGGAGATATGATTCCTCTGCGTGCGTCCACAGGTAAAGTATATGCTACAGCACGTAAGCAAATAGTTGAATCCGATGCAATGCAAAGTATGAAAAGACATGGGTACGCACCATGCGAATGACGTGCTCGACAATGCATATAAAAATGCGGCGCGTCGCGTCAAGACGTTCAGGCTTGAGGACCTTCTTGAGGGCGTCCTTGTCCGCTTTCTGCAAAACGCGTACATTCGGATTGGGCCGCGTTTCATAGAACCGCTGCCAGATGAGTGCCCATTTTGCATGCTCCCGCGAGAACTCGCGCGCGCGTTCAACTTGCGATAGGATGTCGAGCAAATCTGGTATGTGATTAAAGGACAGCGTCGGGTGAAGTATGCCCTGGGCCGCATATATTAGGGCACTCAAGGGAGGTTCGACATCCGCAGAGCCAGGCGGAACCCTGAGGTCGATGAGGCCTGACCTTGCTGAGACTGAGAGATCTTCCGCTGATTGGAGTGAAACTGCACGCACCAATAATCCTCGCATATTCTTCTTCAGTGTGAGTCTGTTTTCGCAGTAGTATCTCGAGCTCTTCGAGATCCATTGCCCATAAGGAGGTAGAGATGGAGTAAGGCTGGGTAAGGGTAGACTCGCAAAGCTTTGCGAGTGAGCAATGGTTACGTAATAACCAAACCAAACCAATTGGAGCCAGTGCAGCTCACCAGAGACTCTCGACTGGAGACACTGCAAGTGGGAGCAACTCTGGCCATTACCCGCCCGAAGCACGGGCAATCGCTAGTGCATATTATAAAGCCGCATAATGCGACGATAGTGTAATACAAAGCATTTGTGATATCGTGAATACTGTAAAATGTATTTCCCAGATAATGATCCCACGTGTACCCGACATCGCAGGGTCGTGGTTGCCCTGGGCAAACTGAGGGGAAAAAACTCCCGCACCGCTAACACAAACACCCACCCGACATATCCTCTTCCTGCACCTGGGACAGATCGATATTCCCCGGCATGGATCCGCTAGCAGCGGTGGAGTTGGTGGGCCCAGTCATGATGCCGGCGGCAGCCCTGGGCGACGACTTGGGTTTGTCCTCGCGCCATAGCGAGGGTGTATCGATGATGCGCGTGACGACGTCGTTGAACGCCTCAGTCACGCCTACCGCCGTCTTGGCGGACGCCTCAACAAAAAGACATCCCGTGCGCGCTGCGAACGCCGCGGCCTCAGTCGTGGGCACTTGTCGAGAGTATTCCTAGGTAGAGCGTGTGCGTGAGTGGCGTCGGTCGGCAGTCGGCGGGAAGGATAAGGAAAGGTGAAGGTAACGATAGCGATAGCGATGAGGGTGAGAGCAGGGTCCCGGGGTTGGGAGTTGGGAGTTGGGAGGGAGAATCGAAAGGAAAAGGGGTTCGGATCGTTGCTTACCTTGTCGAGCTTATTGCCTACAACAATCTTCACGACTTCAGGCGAGACGTAGTTCTCGAGTTCCTCTAGCCAGCGCGGGAGAGCCTCGAACGACTCCCGACTCGACACATCGTACACTGTTACACGCGCACGACGGCGGGATTTCAGTAAGACAAGTTGCATGGAGAAGCGGAGCGCCGTACCGAGTATGACGCCCTGCGCACCGCGGTAATATGATGCCGTGATAGTGCGGAAACGTTCTTGGCCTGCAGTATCCTGCAGTATCGCATCAAGGAAGGCGCAAAAAGCATCTCAGCATCCCAGACTCGAGGCGTCAGTGGGCGGAGGGGGAACCCAAGAGAGTGATGAAGGGAGGAAAGAGGAGTGACGCACCCATATACTCATCTTGACCTTTCGTCCCTGAACCTCCAACTTATGTACCTAATATAGTTATCCCACAGCACCCAACGCAACCGCAACGCAACCGATACCCAGTCATCATCAATCGTCAATATAATAGGAGGGGAGGGGATTGCGAGCGTACCCGAAAGTCAACCCCGATCGTTGCGCTCGCTTCGTCCTCCGGCAACCACTGTTTATCGGAGAAACGGAGTAACAGGCTGCTCTTCCCGACGGATGAGTTGCCGATAAGGAGCAACTTGACGTTGATGAGCTCTTTAGACTGTGATTGCAGCGTTGGTGCCATCAGGGTGAATCGTCTTAACGTGGTGTTTCGGGCTGATGGGGTGGTGTTGTACTGCGCGTGGAAGGTGTACGAGATCAAGAGTGGAGAATGAGGTTGAGGGTGTGTGGCACTGGGTTAGTTTCGTATTGGTATCTGAGTGTTGCGCAGCACGATGGATGGTCGTAGGAGGCCGTGGCAGAGCCATGCCAGGTCACTGGTCAGTCACCTGCACCAACACGGTTGCCTCGTGGGGCACACACCCTTGGGCCGTCTGCATCATGGATTCGTGGGCCCTCCTAGATATACCATCGATTCGTACCCTGAACCCTTGTTCTCCCTTCCCTCACTCCATCCCCTCTGAACGAAAGAACGTGAACAATCCGATTTCTTCATGTCATCGACTGGTCAAGCAACATCCTCCACTTATAACACCCAATTGATCATTGGTGCCTTGGCCGACTACGCCACAATAACTGGAATAGACCTCTCTAAGAATCCGTTCGTTGCCCGGCTCGAACAGTCAATTTCTCCAGAGGAAATCATCCAATTACTCCAGGAACGGAAGAAGGCCTTCAGAGAATATCGCGATGGCAATCGGAAGCTAATAAGCTGCCTCAGTCCGACGGTGAAGGTCCTTCACGCATTCTCGGGGATCCTTGGCGGCGCGGTCAACCAGGTGAGCCAGAAATACCATCTAGTGAGTCTTGTGTTGTAAAGTGACCTCGTCAGGCCCACGTCCCACCAGCAAAGGCTTTGCTTGCTGGAATCGATGTCCTCCTTGCTGTACGTCTCTCGAATATGCCCTTTAAACAGTTCCCCTGTGATGTATAAGTATGCCAGGCAGCCAATGGGGTTTCGTCGAGCTACGATGCCTTACTTGATCTCTTTCAGTGTTTGGAGAGTTTCCTCAAGCGCCTGGAGGTCTATACGACGATCCCGCCCACTCAGATAATGACAGATATCATCATAAAAATAATGGTCGAACTACTCTCGGTGCTTGCCCTGGCGACAAATCAAATCAAGCAGGGGCGGTTCAGTAAGTGCGCTGGCACATATACATTCCCTGTAGCTCAATGTTTCTCAGAGAAGTTCGCGAAGAAGTTGTTAGGGGAGAAAGAGATAGAGGCAGTTCTCCAGAGATTGGATCGATTGACCCAGGACGAGGCTCGGATGACTGTTACACAGACCTTGGGTGTGGTCCATAGTCTTGTGGGTAATATGAAGGTAGTTATGGAAGGTGCGGAATGTTTGCATGATTGTTTACAGGAATTTTCTGAGGGTTTGTTTTGTTTAGATGGCAAAGCATCAACAGGTAGTATTCGACAGGATTTGGGTAAGCATCTCACGCGAAACAGGTGCTACCCGTGCTGACTTGGGTTCGTAGTCTCTCTTCAACAAGTGTTAAACGAAATGAATAAGATGAAACGTCTGTTGTTGTTTTTTTCACCTTTCGTTGCTGAGACCGAACGGTATCTCGCAGGTGACCAGCTGCGATACGACGTTCAAAACTGGCTCTCTCCCCCTGATCCGTCGACGAATCACAACTTAGTTCGGAAAGCACGACACAGTGGAACCGCAACATGGTTCTTTGAGAGTAATGCATTAACAGAATGGAAAGCGAGGGGGTCGCTCTTGTGGATTCACGGTAAACGTATGTTTTTTGAATCCCCAATGAGTGCCTCGCGCTAATATCTTGTTGATCTTAAAGCGGGGGCGGGGAAAAGCACACTTCTGTATGTCGTGTTTTTATGGGTTTATTCGAGGTTATTCTTAATTCCTATTAGATCCGCGATTATTCAAGACATCGGGGGCATGCACGTGGCTGGATTGGCCACGATGGCCTACTATTATTTCGATTTTCGGGATGTCAAGAAGCAAGACTGCTATGGCCTCCTCTCCTCCCTCATTTTGCAGCTTTCTGCCGAATCGGATTCTTGTTTCAGCATCCTTTCCCAGTTATATTCAAATAGTGCTCGTGGCACACGAAAGCCCGATATTGACGCGCTCAAAAAATGTATGACAGACATGCTGAGTCTGCCAGGGCAAGCCCCAATTTATATCATTGTCGACGGTCTCGATGAATGCCCCAATTTCTCGGGGACGCCGTCTGCCCGCGAGGAGGTCCTGAAGTTGATTAAAGAACTTGTCAATTTGCAATCTCGGAATGTACATCTATGTGTGGCTAGCCGGCCAGAGATAGATATCCGAATGGTGCTCGAGCCGTTGACGTCTTTACAGATTTCTCTTCATGACGAGAGCGGGCAAAAGCAGGATATCATTGCGTACATCAAGTCTGTTGTCCATTCAGACAAGATGATGCGGAAATGGAGAGAGGAGGACCAGATTCTGGTTATTGATAAGCTCTCCCAAAATGCGGATGGCATGTAAGCTGAGATCGTGCTTATGGTCACATTAAATACTCACGTCATCACAAAGGTTTCGATGGGTCGTCTGCCAGGTTGACAAGTTGCGTCGCACTTTTCCGGCCAGTATTCGGAATGCCCTAGACGACCTGCCAGAGGGCTTGGATGAAACATATGAACGAACGTTGTTGAGCATCGATAAGGAGAAACGAGAATATGCCCAACGTATATTCCAGTGCCTCTCGGTCTCCATCCGCCCACTTCGCATTGAGGAGCTCGCGGAGATTCTTGCAGTTCAGTTCGACGCGACAGCGGCTCCCTCGTTTAACGAAGATCTGCGGCCATCGGATGCGAAAGAAGCGGTGTTGTCCGCGTGCTCCACTCTCATCGCGATTGTTGATAGGGGAAGCGATCAAGTTGTACAATTCTCCCATTTCTCAGTCCAGGAATTCTTGAAATCCAGTCGCCTTCAGAACGCGGACGAACGCCTTTCATGCTATCACATTCTTCCCGAACCGGCTCATACGCTTCTTGCACATGTTGGCCTCTGTGTTCTCCTCCGACTCGATGAAAAAATCGACAGAAATGCCATACGTCACTTTCCCCTCGCCCCATATGCCGCTCGACACTGGGTCGACCATGCCCAGTTTGGGAACCATTCATCCCACATTGAGGAGGCCATGGAGCGTCTCTTTGATCCGGCAGAACCACATTTTGCAGCATGGGTCTGGCTATATGACATAGACCACCAATGGGTCGATCCAATGTCCGAGATACATCCGACGCAACCTGAGGCTGTGCCTTTATATTATGCCGCCCTGTGCGGCTTCGGTGGTCTCATCGAGCGCCTCCTATTTTTCCATTCACCGGACATTAATAGCAGGGGCGGCTCTCACACGACCCCGTTACATGCTGCCGCAGTCAACGGACATTTGGACGTTGCATCGCTGCTCCTCCAAAGCGGTGCAGATCCTAACTCTCGTGACAATCGTGGCAGGGCTCCGCTTCACAGAGTATCACAGAGTGGACAGCTCGTCATGATGGAATCGCCACTCAAGATTGCGAGGCTCCTTTTGAATTCTGGCGCGAACGTGAATATCACCGATGATGAAGGTTTGACTCCACTACACGCGGCAGCACGATCTGGGTATCGTGACATTGCGGAACTATTACACGAGTTTGGCGGGAGTCTCGATGTTCGAAATAAGAAGCAAGGGACGCCATTGCACGTGGCCTGCGGTAATGGGAAGCTTGACGTTTCACGCTTCCTTATAGATCGAGGCTCCGAAATGGATTCCCGGGACAATGACGGCTTCATTCCATTACACACGGCGTCACGATTTGGACACCTTGACGTTGCACGGCTATTGCTAGACCGCGGCTCTAATGTGAACGTACGCGAGGCACGACGTTGGACTCCCCTACATTATGCTTCGCGGCATGGACACCTTGGCCTCGCACAGCTCTTGTTAGACCGCAGCGCTGATGTGGACGCACAAGCAGCAGATCTCCAGACACCAATGCATCTTGCGTCAGCCAATGGGCACCTCGACATCGCAACGTTACTGGTACAGCGAGGTGCAGACGTTGACAGCCTGAACGACAAGGAAGAGACTCCCTTGAATCGCGCTGCAAGGCATGGGTACATCGACATTGTGCGCTTCTTGATTGAGAGTAGCGCGACCGTATCTGCCCGGGATGACAGAGACTGGACCCCATTCCACAAGGCATCATACTGTGGGCACCTCCATGTTGTGTTGTTCTTGCTAGAATGCGGCGTCGACGTCGACATTCGGAACGGAAGTGAAGAGGCATCATTGTACCTGGCATCCAGCAGCGGCAAACTCGACATCGCACGTTTCCTAATTGACCGCCGCGCGGATATCAACGCTAAGAACATCGAGGGATGGAATCCGCTGCACATCGCATCACAAAACGGGCACCTCGACGTCGTGCGGATGTTAATCAACATTGGCATCGCTGTTGATATTCGGAACGGGATCCAAAAGACCCCTTTGGCCTTGGCTTCTAGCATGGGGGCAGTAGAAGTCGGGCGCTTCCTCGTCGAGCAAGGGGCCGATGTAAATGCGCGGGACATGCAGAGCCGGGCTCCATTACACCTCGCGACACAATACGGACATCTCGACATGGTGCGGCTGCTGCTAGACCATGGCGTTGATGCGAACATCCAGAAAGACAACCTTTGGAGCCCATTACATCTGGCAGCGGCCCATGGCCACCTCAGAGTTGCCCAGTTGCTTGTCCACCGTGGCGCAAGGGTCAATGTGTTCAATGGCAAGCAAGAAACTCCACTTCACCTAGCAGCAGGGAATGGGAGAGTCGAGATTGCCCGTCAGCTAATTAACCACGGAGCGATTCTGCATATCATCAATAACAATGGCTGGACTCCTTTCCACGCCGCTTCGCGACGTGGGCACCTTGAAGTTGTAAAGCTGTTGCTTCAGCGGGGTGCTGATGTCGATGTGCTCAACAAGGCCAATAAAACTGCAGCTGAATTGGCATCGGAGAATGACAAAGCCGAAGTTGCGAAGTTCATTGCCGAGTACAAAACAGAGGCGAGTATTCGAAACGTGACACGCACAACTACATTGGACACAGCTCAGCACGGCGCTGATGAAGATGGGGAGGATTGGGGAAAGGCTTCGTTGCACACCGCTGCGGAAGAAGGGAATATTGATGTCGTGAAGTCGTTGGTCGAACGGGGAGCAGATATCAACGGCCGCAATGAAACATACAAGACACCCTTAGAAAGAGCAGCGGCCAAGGGGAACGTCGATGTCGTGCGCTTGCTCATCGAGCGAGGCGCCGAGGTCGATTCACGTGATGTGTGGGGTTGGACACCGCTTCACTTCGCATCACGATTCGGACACCTCAAAGTCTCGCAGGTGCTCGTCGATCACGGCGCAAACGTGAACGCAAGACAGAAGAACCATTGGACACCGCTGGATCTATCAGCACGCAATGGACACCTCAGGATTGTGAAACTGTTACTTGAACGTGGCGCGGACGTACATGCACAGAATGACGAGGGCGAAACACCACACCAACTATCGCTACGAACGGGAAATAGGGAAATTGCAGATTTACTTAAGGAGCATGTTGCGTGCAGAAAACAAGGCAGAAAAAGGTTCGACGAGATCCTTTTATGACTCAAATGCTATGTCTGACTGGCTCTTTGATTTGAACCCTTAGGGACAGCACAACTTAGAGAGAACTCAGAGAAGCCTCTTGCATTTAACTGCTTTCTTGTCAGTAGAATGGGATTCTATATTAGTTTGGTGCGAGATAATCTGAAATCGTGGGCAAGCCATACTAAACAAGGTCAACGTGAAATATGATAATGCCATAGGACCGTAGTAGTCAGACACAAACTAGTAGAAATGTCTCACTTGTTGTGGAAGGTGCCAAGGTGGGAGGCTAACCGGCTAACTGCTACCAATCTCCGTTGCTGATCTAATCATAATCACGGAAGGAAAGCCGTTCAGCGATAGGTTACATGTCGACATTCCTAGAGGAAGAGGAGTCGCAGTAGATTCAGCAGTAGTAGCCGCAACTACAGCAGCAGCAGCAGGCACAGCAGCCGATGCAGCCAGTGAGGCAGTCGCAGCAACGGTCGCGGAGGATAAAAAGTCGTCTTCGTTCAAACTGGCTCTGGTTGGAGGTCCACCATGTACTTTGGGGTTTCGTAGTGCTCATGGGTGGCTTTAGGTGAGGCTGTATAGACACATTCTGTTGATTCGGGGATTGGGAAGAGTTGGAAGATGACTGAAAATGATAGCTGGACTGAACAGGCTGCGTATGCGCACTACTTTGCCCAGGCGGCCCAGTCGTCGCAGCCGTCAAATTTCTATTCGAAGATTCTGAAGGGCGGTCGTGTAAAACCACTGAAACGATTTGTTCCAAGCCAAGAGGGGGAACGCTTGATACCACCGAAGGGGTCGCGTAGCTTTGTTCCTGGGGTCCATCTGTAGTCAAATTTAAAGGTACCTCTATCTGATTTGATGGTGTCCCTGTAACCCACGGCTCAACTAACGGCCGGACTGAACCAGTGTCGACATTCAGCTGGCCTTGCCGCAGAGGGCCCACATGGGTAGCTGTATTGTCGCTCAAGGGTGCACTAGTCCCAGGGCTTGGTAAAGCTGGTGGAGGCGGAGGAACGGTTGGGTGCTCGATAACTGTTGGGCTGGCCGAAGAAGGCGAGGGTACCTCCGGGAGACGTTCGTCGCTTTCAATTTCTGTGATGAAGGCATGGGGGCCGGAATCATTTGTATGATGTTCAACTTGACCAGTGAACCAGCGCAAGCACAACATGCAACAAATCCAGGAACCCGTGCTTACTTCTTCCTCTCTGGGCCTCACCAATGCATCACCTGGTGGTTCCTGCAGGTTGCGCCTTCCCTCCGGTCCGCGTCTTCCTAGCTGCTCCGGTGGTCTACCTCTCGCCGTTCTGCCTTCCACCGGTTGCTCCGATGCTCTGCCTCCTCCCCGTGGTTCGCCTTCTCCTAGACGTCTACCCCCTCCCGGCAATCCCCGCGGTCCTTCTCCGCTGCTTCCATCGTCGGACGGAGTCACCTGTCTAGGTCCAGCACTCTCTTGAATTCCAATAGCTAGCGGACGATTGAGCTCCAGCCGAGGCTGGGTTGCGATTAGCCCATAGGTATGTTCTGGGGGTGCAGGCGGTCTGTGTGGTGTAGTAGAGGGGTCCTTACGGCCCTGCCAAGGAGACTCTGTCGTAGCAGAGGCATGTTCTGGGGGTACAGGCAGCCTGTATGGTACAAAAGAGGGGTTACGTTCCTGCCGAAGAGGCTCTGTCGTTGCAGGGGTAAGTTCTGAGGGTCTGTGTGGTGCAGCAGACTGGTCCTTATGACCCTGCAAAGGAGGCCCTTTCGAGGCAAGGGTATGTTCCAGAGGCACAGGCAGCCTGTGTGGTGTGGAAGATGGGTCCTTAGTACGGTCCTGCCGAGAAGCGGCACGTTCTGGGGGTGCTGGCAGTCTGTGTGGCGTAGCAGAGGCATGTTTCGGAGGTACAGGCGTGTGCGGTACAGAAGAGGGGCTAGTACGTTCCTGCCGAGAAGGGGGCTCCGTCATAGTAGGGGTATGTTCTGGGGGTGCGGGCGGTCTGTGGGGCGTAGTAGACGGGTCCTTATTACCCTGCCGAGGAGGCTCTTTCGAGGCAGGGGTATGTTCTGGAGGTACAGGGGGCCTGTGTGGTTTAGCAGACGGGTCCTTACGCCGAGAAGCGACACGTTCTGGTGGTGCTAGCGGTCCGTGTGGTGTAGCAGAGGGGTCCTTATGGCCCCGCTGGAGAGTCTCTGTCGTTGCAGGGGCATGTTCTGAGAGTACAGGCGGTCCATGTTGTGCAACAGAGAAGTCCTTGAGGTCAAGCTCGTCGGGGCGTCCCTTTCCTCTGTCTTCACCGGGAGAGAATGATTCGAAAGGAGTCCGTCCAGATGATTCCTGGCGTTCAGGTGGACGCGCACCCATCGGCGTGTGCATTCGGCCAGATGCCATCTTCGCTAATACCGGTGCTGGAGGAGACGGTAGCGGTGATGTGGAGGCACTCGGTCGTTTCAAGGGTGGTGAAGTGGAAGGCTTAACACTTGGTTGGATGGAAGCAGTGTGCTCGACTTGCCCGGCGTGGGGTCTAATCGCAACTCTTTCGTGGGGCGAAAAGGGTAGGGGAGGTGAGGCGAAGGGTTCAACAGAGGGCTGGATGGAAGGAGTGCGATCAACCAGCTCGGCGTGGGGTCTAATCATAGTTCTTTCGCGGGGTGAGTCTCCCTGGCGAAGAGAAGTATCGTTCTTTTCCCTCCGTTCTCCTGGTTCTGGAAGGCCCGAGGGAATATTGCTGCCACTGTCTCGCAATACCTGAGAAGGCAGCACGTCCCTAGAGAGGGGGTGGTTGGTTACGGGACGCAGTTGCTCAGTCGGTTGCATGGAACTCGTCGACAAGATGGGACCAGGACTTGTCAAAACTTCGTTGTGCGGCTCGAGCTTCTTTCGAAACAGATATATCAGAGGACTTAGATATGTGGGGCGCAACAACGTTTCGTGTGTTGTCTACATCAGCGGGAGGCTGTAGCGGACGGTCATTGGTGAGGATCACAAGCGGAAGTACAACACGAGGACTCACTGGCGGGCGAGCCCGAGACCGTGCATCGAGCTCAACATCAAACTCACTTATACCTTTGCGCTGCGCTGTGGCATGACGACCTCTTGAGACTGTCGCTGGGACAGCGGTTGCTCGACTGTCCGTGGGACGAGGTTCTCTCCTCCGCGATGGTGGGCTCGAAGCGGTCGCGGGGCTAGCGCCGGCAGCACTGTCTAGGCGCTCAGCCGAAAGTGCCTTCCTTGCGATACTTGCATAAGATGGTCTCCCTTGCAATGTAGGTCCACTGGTTGCTCGATGAGGCCCTGAATCCGTTAATTTGGTCTTGCTTGGAGATGTATCCGTAGATTTTGACGGGACTTCGGGCGGCGAGGGAGTCTTTGTGGTGTCATTGTCGGGTCCACTGGTGGGATCCATGGGAGGAAGATATTCGAGATCAAGTTGGGCACATGGGGTTGCTCGGATATGAGGCTAAGAGGGGCAGGATTGCCCCAGCTCTGCGCCACGCTGATTGCTCGTGGCCTGCATGCCTAGGTGTCGTAATACCGAACTGTTCAATTACTGCAATACATTGAGACAGTCCTTGTCCCATAAAAGGGATAATTCACATCCGAAAGCAGTGCGTATGGAATGCCACAGTAGCTTGTCTGCGAATCATATAATCATGTCAGGCGATCAAGGTCGGCGTGTTCTACACGAGGTAGGGTCCAAAACGTGTCTCGTGTGAACATAACTTGGGTTCAGATTCTAATTTACGAGTGGGTCAATTCAGCAACGTCAGGGTCGAGGGTAAGAACATTCATATGTCAAACAGTCGTGGGGCCGCTTCGCATGCGTACAGTAAATATGGACATACCAGCCATTACACATGTTAGGCAACATCTTTCCAGCGTCTCGTGTCTCATGTCGGTGGGGGCGATTGGTGTCGGCCTTGTCGAGTCTTGAGCACACCCGTATCAATGTGAATTGATATTCTTCTGTTGGGGGTGCAACCACAGCGCGACGCCACAGCCTCATGGATGATGCGATTTCTGGAGTACAGTAGGGACCGTACAGTAGGGACAGTAGGGACCAAGACGCGCGGCCCGGCCCGGCCCCTTAAGGAGTAGTCACGTGACATTGTCCATCGCGATGCGAGGCAAGCCCCACAGATAGTACCACCACCCACATCACGTACAACCCACAGAGCAGATACGGGAATCTCGCCAAGATTTCTTTCATATATATAGCCATGGGAGGAATAACACAAACGCAAAGCTTACACCCCTCATTATGAGCTACCTCCAAGGGGTGACCAAAAATAGGGCGGGGTCTGTATGGATGGTATGTAGATAGGGCTAGATGGTTTCTCTCTAGATATAAATAGAAGCCCAAGGAAAGTCATCCTCTGGGTCGTCCTTGTCAGGCTCGCCTGGCGATGGTTCTGGCGATGGCTCAGGAACCTTCTCGGGACGGCACACGGCCGGGACCTTGAAACCCTGCAAACACAGACATTGAGAGGTTGTACGACCGGATATCATGTAGGAAAGGTAATACTCACGTCCGAGCGGATACCTCCTCCCCACGGAGTACGTCCCTGAACCTTCGCGTCCATTCCGAGTCCTTTCTCCGCAAAGGCCAACC
This sequence comes from Russula ochroleuca, assembly GCA_015178965.1. Taxonomy (NCBI): domain Eukaryota; kingdom Fungi; phylum Basidiomycota; class Agaricomycetes; order Russulales; family Russulaceae; genus Russula; species Russula ochroleuca. The sequence goes on from WHVB01000015.1 coordinate 590,969, forward strand.
ACAAATCACAGAAATTCTCTCCGCCTGTCAGGACCTGGTCGGCCTGGATGATGGCATCACGGGACTCAAAGAATCCCGGGCGGCATTGCTGCAGCTTCATGCCATCGAGCACGAGCTTCACAACCAGGGAGTTGCCATGCTTCGGCACGAGTTGACCTGCCACCTGCGCTGAAAGAGTCTCTGGCGAGCGGTAGAAGCCACCGGTGGGGATAGTGCCATCTTCGAGGGGAAGCGGTGGGAACAGCGATTCGGTGAAACCGTGCTTCGCGATCAGTCGTTGAGAAACGACCCAAAGTATCTCTGCCCAGACTTCACCAATCGCGTGAACTCCCCAGTACCCAGGCTTGTCGAGTGTCTTGTACGTGGACGGATTGATGGTTTCGTTCTATAAAGCGGGAAAATCAGATGCGGCAGAAGCCTAGTATGGACATGTGGCGTACAAGAGAATAAGGGTAGTTCCGAATACCCTTAGCTTGGTTCGCGGCCCAAGCACCCATAGGGAAGTCGGAGTAATCAGCCTTGCTGCGAATGGTGGTAGCAAGGAAATCTGTGAAGCTATGTCAGCGCAGGTATCCTTCCTGTATACGGGATTATTCACCTCCCCAACCCTCGCCCATTCCGCCGCTTTCACCCCATCCAAGACATCCGGAGTTCGCGGGGCCACCAGTCAGGCGGATGCTGAGACCATGAGACAACTCGTGAATAACGATGCCAGCCTCCAGATCCCCATCGCGGTAAGGGTTCGCCGTCTTCCACAGGTACATCCTGCACCGACCGTTCTGCCCGTCTGGTGGGGTCATGAAGTTCGCGTTGTTGAATCCAGAGCCGTCCTGGGCATTTGCGATGACTGCGTCCCCTTCCTCTCCACCACGTCCAAAGTTATGTTGCTGGAAGTTGCCGGAAACTTCGTCGAAGCCATAACTGAATACCATAACACCCTCGGTCATATTGGTATGAAAATGACCCATGATAGGACGCACCGGTAATAGAGATCGTGTACTAGGTTGGAAGTGTAGAAAAGTTGTGTGATAGTGGTATTGATATATTTCTTTGCCTCGTCCAGCGAGTCCGTGTCAACAGTAGCCTTGGGATCGTAGGTATAGTTGAATAACAGCTGTTCGCCGCCATCAGGCCGGTAATTCTGGAGCCAGTTATACTGGCCTTCCCAGTTCTCGTGAGCAAACACCTGTGCATGATTGAGTATCTCTCTGGAGGATAATGATGGGAAATGCGGACGTTGTTGCCAAAGGTGATGGTATAATTAGAGTATTCGCCCTTCTTCTTGAGATTGGAGGACAGGGGATCGTTGGCAACAGGCATAACGTGCCACCCGAGAGGGCTGGCCAGTGGATCGAAGTTCTCTTTGGCAAAAGAACGGTTTCCCTCTGAGGGATCATTGATGCCAAATGCAAAGACGTTGTACGTGGCAGGTGGGCGCTGTGCGGGCTCCGAAGGAACCGGAGCATCCGATGCCCAGTCGACAACAGAAAGAATGTGATGCGGCGCCTGGCGCGAAACGACAGCTTCATACCAGTTGTCCTGCATCTCAACCTCGAACTGGGAACAACTCAGAAACTATAGAGGAAATAGAACTCGGTGCGCTCACCCGCCAAGCCTGCATAAGCACGGTCTTGTCGCCGTCAGGGAGCTGGATATAGACGGGCTTTACCTTGACGGGAGAGATAGCATCGGGAACGTTATCGATCATCTCGACGAGAGTAGCATAATCATCGCCGATGAAATGGGCTTCGAACCAAGAAGTCATGTTTTCGCTTATCTGATCGTGCTTGTTTAGAATCTCTGCGACAACGGCATCGTGCGGAGTAGCGGCAATCATAAACTGAAGAAGGGCATTGCGCGGATCAACGACATCGTCACGTTTAACGAATCCCCTCTCGGCGAGCTCGTAAGGGGTGCGGACGTGCTCGCAGTTCCAGCTGTGAAGGCGGTGCATGCGGTCAAGGGCCTCATCTTCGTGTGGCAAGTCAGACATCGTGATCTGATCGGTAGCGACGGACTCCTTCCGGAACAGGTCGAGGCGCTCAACTAGTCGGTCTTGCAAAAGGTCGCAAAACTCTGCGTGAGGGCCGGGAGTGATTGGCTCATCAAAGAGGGAGATGCTGGGTACACCGCCACGGTAAAACTGGGGTGACGAAAATAAGCGCCCTGCCAACGGCATTGATCCGACGACAATGCTCACCGAGTCACCGTACGAGATAACCGCGCCATCCTTTACATTGACATTGATGTCACCGTCTGCAACTTCTATACCGTTTATCATCTGACGGAAGAAGACATGCGTGACACCAGTGGCCTTGTCGGTATAAGAGTCCTTGCGCAAGGCAAACCCGTTATCTCCAGAGAGTTGGTCGCTGAGGAGCACTGTAACAAAGCTCCTAGCAACCTCATACGGGTTTGAATTGAAGAAGGAAGCCTTTGCAGAGGGGATAGGACTGGTGTGGAACTTGGCGTGAGGGTGCACAGGACCAAATCCCATGGTCTTACGACGGGAAATGGGGCCGTCATGGGCCAGAGCAGAGCCCAGGAGGCCGACAAGGGCCAGAAAAGTGTTTGAGGATAAGCGCATGGGAGAAGGGGGGATGTCCCGATAACAACCAACCTCGCTCGAAGGAGGGTTGATATACAAGACAATGGGGGTACGATAGTGGGGACGTTTCAGGTGGCGGAACGGAGCAGCACTTTTCCGGCCCACTCGATCCGATCTTTCTCACGCTCTCCCCACCTTGTCCCCGTGTCGTGAGTCACCCTTTAGTGAGCTACTCTCTTTATCTGCCGCGATATACCCTTTATATCGTCTTTCCAATGTATGCTATCTCTTCTTATCAGACGCTTCTGTCCTCACACAATGTCAGCCGACTCGGGGGAACCCCCTCTTCCTTGCAGATTACGATCAACTTCCCTCTTCCGGACTGAGTAGTGGACCGATGTGCGCCGTGTCTTATCCGTCTTTGCATGTCGTGTGCTCACGATTATCGTAGTGCTCTCACGACCTCTCTCGCTTCAACCAATACCCTTTACCCGCCATGCCTCCTAGACTCGGTCTTATTCTCGCAGCAAACCGCGTGTACGCTGCTTTTCAAGCCGCAGTTGCTCGTATGGACAAGTCTCTGAATCCACGAGACACCATTTGGCGGCTACAAAATCATGTCTTTGCATTATCAGACCTCGTCTACCTCATCCACATCGTCAATTCAGCATTCTGGCTCGTGATAATGCGAGTTCCCGGCTTTCCGTTGAAGCTCTTCATCCCTGTCCTCCACATTGGCCTCCTTCTCGTACCTTTCACTTCCCAGTTCTTCCTCCCTGCGTTGCCCATCACGACCTATCTCATCACTTTTTATTCATCTCAATTTATCCCAAACAACCGCCGTCCGAGCATATACGTTTCTGTATTGCCGACTCTCGAGTCGGTTCTTTTCGGAGCCAACATCTCCGATCTCCTCACTCGCTACACACACCCCATCCTAGACGTCATTGCGTGGTTACCTTACGGTGTTGGACACTTTACCGTTCCTTTCATAGTTGCCATCTTCCTTTGGCTCTTCCGACCAAAACAAGCACTCCACCTTTGGGGCCGCGCGTTCGGTTGGATGAACTTCGTTGGCGTAGTGACGCAGATTATCTTTCCATGCGCCGCGCCTTGGTATGAAGTCATCTTTGGACTCACCCCTGCCGAATACTCCATGAAGGGCTCCCCTGGTGGGCTGCTGCGCATCGACAATCTCCTGCATAGCCATGGTTACACCATTGCCTTCAGTAATTCTCCCGTTGTTTTTGGCGCCTTCCCTTCACTCCACTCGGCCTGCGCCACTATGGAAGCCCTCTTCCTTGCACACTTCTTCCCACAGGTTGCACCCTTTGCCTGGGGTTATGCGGCCGTTCTATATTGGGCGACAATGTACCTCACCCACCATTACCTCATCGACGTTGTCGGTGGTTCCTGTCTCGCCATCGCCTTCTTCTACTTCTTCCTCCCAGATGACCTTAAGGGTCCTTTCGCAACCGCCTCACCCACCGGCGTGCTTGCCAACGGTTCTGCCCACTACAATGGACACGGCAACGGGCGTTCAAAATATGAGATTTACGACATCGAGGAGCCTCACTTAGATGGCGATGGATTATCGTACGAGCTCTCGAGCGACGCAGGGAGCGATGAAGAGGACACCGGCATCGCATATCGCTCACCTGGAATGAACGGTGGTAGCTGGGACCCACCGAACTCTGCTATGCCACTCATCGGGCCCGGCGCGAAGCAGGCTCGCCGCACCCACAAGCACACGGCGAGCATCGCGAGCCTTATTCGCGCCGACGACCGCGTCGAGGACGGATGGAGCCCGATTGGCAACGGCACGTTTGTCTTCCCGCCGACGCCGACGCGCTCGGAGCGTGACGTGCGGTAACATGAGCGTATCAGTGGCTGGACTAGTGAGGTGATTGGGACGGTGTATATAAATAATAGCTAGATATACCACTCGTGTATTTATGAGTCTTTTCCTCCCCCCCGCCCCCTCCTGTCATTGTCTCATCCTCATCCTCGACTCGTGATCTTGTTCTCGTATCTGTGTTGGTTACAGCATGTCTAGCTCGTTCATTTGTTCCTCTTAATTTGCACGCCAATCCAAATCCGCTGGTGATTTCATCTGCAGGTGACGGGTAGCAAGCATTGCGGAAGTGGTCGGACACTAGTCGGACTTAAACGGAACAGTTCCGATTTGAATTTGAGGGCCGTAGGCGGCATCACGCGCATCACGCTCCGGCATCTGAAAATGGTTGAGGTCGGCATTCCGCGCGGCTTTATTCGCCCGCAGCGGATCTGCGACGGCCCCCACAATTCAGATGGACGTGTTTTCCCCTTATGATTCTTGATTGGCTCGGATCAGGACGCCTCTCTCTGTGTACAGCGCTCAGCCAACTAACTCCGATGGTCAGTCGGTCTTCGTTCCCACCAACGTGACGCGACGCCCAAGAAGCAAATTTTACCCAGTACGTCTCTGATTGTTCCCAGAGCGTGTCTGGTGACTAATTGAATTATACTGTACAGTACAGTAAGTGGCGGCGTGGGGACTGATGGGAAAAGCGAGCCTGGGAGAAAGGTGAACCGGTGTTTGCTCGAAGTCAGGACGAACGCATTCAAGTATCAATTGAACTGGGTGCGACTGACGCCGCGGTGACAGAATGTTCGGACTGCAGCCATTCAGAGGTCTTCTGGATAGTAACTTACTTGAATTGAAAACGCTTGGATGAGATTATCTCCCGCCTCAAATCTGTCATACAGTATACGTCAGAGGTTTCATCTTACAGTAAAGCACCGCAGTTGCTTAAGACACTGCTATCATTGACAAATGGGTTGAGCGTAAGAATCTCTACGGCCTGGAAGCATCCAGGAGGTGAGCCTCGATTTGGTCAGAAATTAACGAAAGGTATTGCGGCATGCCCTCTTGAGCGTCTCAAACTTCAAATTAACTATATAGCATCATTTATATATAACATTAACTGTCATGGTAGGAGAACCAGCCCAACCATCGCCGACATGTCGAAATTCACCATAAACAAGTGATGTATGCAAGGCATGGAATGTCGTATTCCACAGGGTCATTGTCATCGCTGACAGGCCGAGGAGAGTGTCGATCCCTATGAAATATGGTCGGGAACTTGCACCGAGTGGATGTCTTCAGAGAGCTTGCCAAGGCACGAATGCGACGCTTTAAGGGAACAATAAGGCCACGCGGTTTGGGCGCAGCGCGCGCAGAGGTTGTGCTGACACTTGTGCTGGTACTTGTGCTATCAGCTGCTTCCGCAAAGACGACCTGTATGTGATTTTCAAGAATTCCACGGTGCTTCACATGGCTATCGAAATATAAGGCATCGCCCTTGTTTAGCGGGGCTTGGAACATAGCGACGGCATCAGCAGAGTATGGGGAAGGATACGATGATTCCTCTGAAGTCGATGGGAATGGGATGTAGGATGATTGGCGCGTGCCAAGCGAGCCGCTGGAACTGGCGCCCGGATCATGATGCCCGTTTGTCGAGTTTGACATTGCGTGTGAAAAGCGGGCAAGGATGTCTGGGAGAGATGTGTGGAAGACATTATTCTGACTCCTCGTACTACGCTTGTCATTGCGTCGGCGACGAACAGAGTTATTCCAAAGGTTACCAGACGACGTGTGTTGGGAAGACGCTCCAGCAAATTGGTGGGTGAGGCTGGGGATGTCCGAGTCGGAATCCCCACGGTCATGTCCGCGCTCGATTTTGGAGTACGTCCTGTGTGCGCGGGGAAGAGTACTCCGCCAGCTGCTGGGAATGGTGCGCAGAGACGACAAGCTGTATACGCTCGCTTCAATTCGGTCCACGAAACGAGACATCGTCGAACTAGAACCCGAAGGGCGAAGACGGTTTTCACGTTCAGAGAGCGGGAGAGCTGATTTCTCGTCTACGAGGCTACCCGTTGACGGCATAAGCCGAGGCGATGCGGTGCCAGCACCTGTAGCGCGACTGAACATTCAGACACTTTTCCGCAGGGTGGTAAGCCTACGTAGCACGCACCAGAGTTGCTCTTCTGCTCCCCGCGCCCCTGCGCTACAACCTGCCGTCTTGAGGAAGCGGATCCTCGCTGGGTGCAGGAGCCACCCCGGTCATTCAGCGAAGCATTACTAGAATCAATCATTGAAATGGTCGTTTCACTGTGACGTGCAGAACGGGTCATGACAGGCGTGGGGGGACGTGATGGTGCGCAGCCTTCATCAATGCAGGAAGACGTGTGTATATATACGAAAAAGTTCTGGCGAGGGAAGACCCGATAGACGGCAATAGTCCCGTTGGCCTGTCAACTACTGTAGTGCTCGGCTACAGTAGACGAACCTTGGCTGGGAAAAATGAAGAACGCCGTCAGTACCCGTCACTGGCGGAGCTAGCGAGGGAACGACTCGGAGTTAGAGTTCCCACTTGTACTGTAAGTTATGGTGCGCGATGTCAGCGAACGACAGGCCTAGGCCATTTGGGTACGATTGCTGTCTAACTCTGCTGAGAAACGAGTAAGGCCGCGTCGTGATGAATGAAGGGCGGCTAGAGCATCGTACCATCAAGCCTCCCGACCTCAGTTGCAAGCTCGTACAATTGCTTACTTTGAAGGGGTCTGAGCTTTACTCAGCCATTACCGAGGTGTACCCGTGGGAGATCAGAAATGTGCTTGCAAGTGAAATTGGTCGGACCTCCACGCTAATTTTAGTGGGCTTCCGTAATACAGTGCGGATGTGCGGAGATGTGCGGCCGTCCTTGAAAAGGTTAGAGGCCACCTGTCCAGTCAGGCACGGCATGTAATAGGTCAAGCAACGCGATGCTTGGGTCGCGCAACTTGCCGGGAGCCATCGATTACAGTCCTCTCTCGATCTGAATTCCTACTCCACCTCCAGCACAGCCGAATGTTTCTTCCTTGATTTCTCACACATGCACAGGGGATGTGCCATGCCCCTTTTTGGTCTTAGACAAGGACAAATCACTTCTCATTGGCCTTGCTCGTCGGCCCAACTCCAACTGCCGATGCTGTGGATCCGCCGGGGTATGATTGTCCACAGGAACGAGCACGGAAACAGCATAACTCACGAACGGCTGGTGAAACTACGCGTACATTCGAGTATGGTGATATTCGAACCGGATTGTGAGGCGTCGACAGTGTCATGATATTGTCATTGATATTTGTCTACTAATCGTACAGCATTGCCGACGCGACCTCAGTCTCCTGGACTTTCATCCGGCGACTTATGGATTATGGGCGCATTATTCCTGCGCGACACTGTAGATAACCGTTGACCAATACATCCGGATCAAAATGCGTTAGAACGCCGAAAATGAGGTTCTTACCAGAGGACAGGCTCCTGCACGCGCAGAATTTCACCTTATCAACATCTGTTTGCTCTGCATTGTCCATATCCCTGGCAATATGTGGTGGCGACCAGTATATATCGTTGACCATTTCTCAGCGAACTTTGTCAAACATGTCATCGCTTCAGGTGAGAAGGCCTATACTCCCACTCGTGACCGTGCCCCTCTGATATTCTGTATACGAAGCCCCCTGTCTATCCCAGCGACATCCTCGTGGACGGATTTATCTCCAATACGTTTTCTCCCCAAGGCGCGGATGATTTCCTGGCACTCTTGCTCAAAACATCAGACTTCCTACGACACATATCATACTCGAAAGGGGTATGGTACATCATTCGAAATGTGCAGCCGCCCTCGCTAGGCGTTTCGACCCCGAATTATTCGCTGCCCCTGGACTACAGTGTTAGGACGACTCAGGGCACTGTCATACCCCAAGACCGATGGATTCCAACCGATAAAGTCGATATTCGCCGACACGTCGAAGGCGGCGCACTTCAGCTTCCCATTTTCTTTCGTAATCGTTGTGGTGGGATTGGTTTCTGGTTACCAGACATCCTTCAAGGCCGCCATCACGATCTATACAATGGGGATAGAAAAGCACCGCTTGGGGGAAAGACGACGACTCATATACGTATCAACGTAAGTTCACACATGCTTATGCTAGCTGAATAGATTCTCATCCATGTTCCTTTCCTCGACCTCCCTCACAGTGGCCCGGCTATGGCCATTGGAAGCGTCAGATACCCACTCGAGACGAGACTCATGCACGGCAACCAATCACACTTGCTCGTTTCATGAAGCACATCGGTACTTCGGTTGACAAGTTCTTCAATGTGAGCTCCTCGCTCCCATCGTTATCGTCGTCACCGATTAAGCATCTTTTCCTTTAGCAAACCATGGAAAGAGACTATGTGGCCAACTCCAGATGGGGAATTGGGGCAAACGGCATTACGCAATGCCACATCAAGATCATTGGCGCCGTACATGTCTCTGCGGGTAGCTGGATGCCAATCATGCAGCTAACTGGGTATGTGCTGTAGGATTATACCATTGACACAGCGTTTTCACATCTCCGGTATTCACGACTGTGTTCGTTAGCTAAGGGACTATCGGTTAGACATTTTAGGGTACTA